>CM038673.1:472775093-473975093 GCA_021605145.1 Aegilops bicornis | reverse complement strand
ATTTCGGTTGAAATCGATATAAAGATCACCAGAATCGGATGCACGGTTTGCAAATGACAAGCAAAACAAGAATGGCACAAATCGCCATTAACAGCATGATACCACTTAGCAAGCAACAAGAAATTAAGCTACTGCACCCAAACGTACCAACAAAGTATATGGCAGTGATCTACACAAGATTCTTGACAAAAGATGAACACTGAGCTACGGCTAAATCACATCATAACAGGTTCAAACAAGCATGGCAAAAGAGCACAAAATATCAGGCTGGACATGGCAAAAACAGCATCAGGTAGCAATGTTCAGAGCAAGAAAAATATATGCTACAAGAAATAGCAAAACAAGGCATGGCATTAATCTACTCAAAGCATAGAACAAAAGTCCCTTACTGACCATAAGCCAAAAAGGATCAGAAAATATAGTAACACCCATGTCAATATCGCAAGTTCCGTTAACAGATTCCGCAACATGGCATGTCAAAAACTGATAACAAGTAGGCATGTTTAAGAGCTCGATGCACTCACTACAGAGCCTTTCATGATAAACTAAGCATACATACATCAACAAGACATGGCATAGAAGACATACATGGCAAGAACAATATCATAGCATACATGGATCAACCACAACAACCGTGGCAAAATTGAATAACATGTAAACAATCTGCCAGGAAACATTTGATAGCAAAAGTAGAGCTCTATTGACTCAAGCTATGGCACTCCATAATTGCAAACAAAGGTATGGATGGATAGAGCAAGACATGTAGAACAAAACATCCTTACTGAAGTATCTCAAAATATGCATGGATCTCTCGGTAGCATCAAGTTAACATGGCATCAAAATATCAGCAAAACAGGGCTGAAAACAGCAACATCAGGACACCTACTTTGCATGCTTGTTCTAGTCACCACATAGATCACAAAAATACATGGCATACACCCCTGGAAATATAACATGACATATTACAAAACACATGTAGAGCTCAAATTCATAGGGTGCACACATAAATCATGGAAAAAATAACAAAAGTGCAAGTTCTGTTAAGAAACAGAAACTGACATCACATAGCCCTCTTCCAACAGCATTTCGGGCATCAATATGAGCTCAAATGAAAATGATGCAATGAGGTGAAACGATCTACCCTTCGAGGCGAACATTTTGATATATTATACGCGCAAAATGGAGCTACAGATGCAAAGTTATGCTATGTTGAAAATGCCACGAAATATTACCGAGACAAAAACTTAGAGGAAAAAAAATGGAGGGGGAGAGAGTCAACGCTCGCTGGATCAGATCCGATCGAGGCCCCGATCCGGCGCGATGTCGGCGGCTCGACGGAGCTCGCCGGAGGAGGAAGGAGGCCGGGGCGGAGTCCGGTGGCTGGAGGAGGTGAGGTCGCCGGAGGCGGTGGTGGCCCGGCGTGAGGCGGCGACGGCCGGCCGTCAAGGTCCGGCGCGCGGGAGCTGGTCGACGAGCGGCGCCGAGGGCGAGATCCGCTGCGGGAGCGGGCGGCGTCTGGCGGCCGCGGCGCGCTGGCCGGGCGCGCCCGGGCCGGCGGGCGCGCGGCGGCAATCGACACGTGGCGCGTGGAGATTGGCCGGACGGCGGCGGCGCGGTGGGGCGGACGTGTCCGGGCGGCGCGGGGGTTTCGTCCGGGCGCGAGGTAGGGGAAGGCTAGGGTTGACCCGGGATTTGGTATGGGGGTTGCTTAAATAGGCATAGAGGGAGCTAGGAGAGTCCAAATGAGGTGTAGTTTTCGCCCACACGATCGTGATCGAACGACGGAGAGCATGGAAGTGACTTAGATGGGTTAATGGGCTGTTTTGAAGGGGTGTTGGGCTGCAACTCAAAAGAGGCCTTTGCGAGAGTGCGGTTAACCGTTGGAGTACCAAACGAGCTCCAAATGACCCGAAACTTGACCGGTGGTCTACGGGTGGTATACCAAGGCCACTAGACAAACCTCGGTCCATTCCGAGAACGTTTAGTACCCGCTCACGGAAAAACGTAAAAGGGGACGCCGGGGGAGATAGGAGCGCTGGATTGCAAAACGGACAACGGGAAAAATGCTCGGAATCATGAGACGAACACGTATGCAAATGCGATGCACATGATGACATGATATAAAATGCATGACATGGACAAGATGCAAAAAGAGGAAAAACCCAACCACGGAGGGAATATCATATCACAATGCCGAAAATGGCAAGAGTTGGAGTTACAAATATGGAAAGTTACATCCGGGGTGTTACAACACTCCACCACTACAAGAGGATCTCGTCCGAGATCTAGGACTGAAAGAACTCCGGATATTCAGAGCGGAGGTGATCCTCAGCGCTCCCGTGTGGCTTCTCGGTCGGAATGGTGTGACCACTTCACTTTCAGGAATTTGATTGACTTGTTGCGAGTCTTGCGTTCGGTTTCTTCAAGAATAGCAACGGGGTGCTCATGATAAGAGAGATCTTCTTGAAGGTCAATTTCTTCGAAGTTGATAGTGCGTTCAGGAGTCTTGAAGCACTTGCGAAGCTGTGACACGTGAAATACATCATGCACATTCGCGAAGTTGGATGGAAGCTCAAGTTGATAGGCGAGATCACCTCTTTTGCCAATGATCTTGAAAGGACCCACGTATCTAGGGGCAAGCTTCCCTTTGATACCGGGTTTAAGCGAAAGTGCCTTTCATTGGAGAGACGCGGAGGTAGACATGGTGTCCGATTTCAAAGCCACATCACGGTGCTTATCATCATAATAGCTCTTCCGGGCGCGATTGTGCGGCTTTGAGATTCTCACGAATGACTTTGCACATTTCTTCCGCTTCGTGATCAAGTCATTGCCAAGAAGTTGGCGTTCACCTGTCTCGAGACCAATTGAGAGGAGTACGGCACTTTCGCCATAGAGAATTTCGAATGGGGCCTTGCCGAACTTCGCTTGGAAGCTGTTGTTGTAGGAGAACTTCGGCATATGGAAGACAATCTTCCCACTTCATACCGAAGGAAATGACACAAGCCCTGAGCATATCTTCAAGGATTTGATTTACTCGCTCGACTTGGCCACTTGTTTGAGGATGGAAAGTTGTGCTGAAACGAATGTTGGTGCCCATGGCCTTCTGAAAAGAATCCCAAAACTTGGAGGTAAAGATGCTGCCACGGTCTGAAGAGATCACTTGTGGAATGCCGTGCAAGGAGACAATCCTGGATGTGTATAGCTCTGCCAACTGAGCTGCTGTGATAGATTCTTTGATTGGAAGAAAATGAGCCACTTTAGTAAGCTTGTCAATGACAACGAAGATAGCATCATTTCCACGCTTGGACTTAGGAAATCCAGTCACGAAGTCCATTTCAATATGATCAAACTTCCATTCAGGAATAGCAAGAGGTTGGAGGAGACCAGCTGGTCGTTGGTGTTCTGCTTTCACTCTTCTGCAGACATCACATTCATTCACGAATTGAGCAATTTCTCGCTTCATTCGAGTCCACCAATATGACTTCTTGAGGTCATGGTACATCTTCGTACTTCCAGGATGAATGGATAGAAGCGAATTGTGAGCCTCGTTCATAATTACTTTTCTCAGATCACCCTTAGGAACCACAATCCGGTCCTCGAAGAAAAGAGTATCTTTGTCATCAACGTGGAAGCACTTGTACTTGGAAATGCCCTTGTCGATACCACGTTTCACCTTTTTCACCAAGGTATCCAGGAGTTGAGCCTCACGAATCTGATCTTCCAAAGTAGGAGAGACTATGAGGTTGGCAAGAAAGCCTTGAGGAACAGCTTGAAGATTCAGCTTGCAGAAAGCTTCACAGAGATCCGGTTGGAAGGGCTTGAGGATTAGACTGTTGCAGTAAGCCTTCCCGCTCAAAGCATCTGCAATGACATTGGCCTTGCCCGGAGTATATTCAATACTTGGGTTGTACTCTTGAATCATTTCGACCCATCGAGTCTGCCTGAGGTTGAGTTTGGGTTGAGTGAAGATATACTTGAGACTCTTGTGATCGGTGAAAATGTCCACTTTCCTTCCCAACAAGAGATGTCTCCATGTTATCAATGCATGGACAATCGCCGCCAACTCAAGATCATGAGTGGGGTAGTTCTTTTCGTTGAGCTTCAATGGGCGAGAGGTATAAGCCACAATTCTCTTCTCTTGCATTAACACAAAGACCGAGACCTTGAAGAGAAGCATCACAGAAAACTTGAATGGCTTGGATTCATCGGGAGGAGTCAAGACAGAGGCTGTGACGAGTTTCTCTTTGAGAGTATTGAAAGCAACGTCACATTAGGAGACCGGACATACTTCACATGCTTCGGAGGAGGTTGGAAAGAGGATTTGCAATCTTGGAGAAGTTCTCAACGAATCTTCGCAATAGCTTGCAAGACCAAGAAAATCATGGAGCTGCTTGACATTCTGAGGAGGTTCCCAATTCACAATTGCAGACACCTTCTCGGGATTAACACCGATGCCCTTGGCGGAGATGATATGACCAAGATAAAGCACTTCATCAAGCCAAAATTCACATTTGGAAAACTTCGCATAGAATTGATGCTCTCTGAGCTTGTCTAGCACCAATCGCAAATGTTTGGCATGATCCTTCTTATTCTTGGAGAAGACCAAAATATCATCAAGATAGACCAAGACGAATTCATTGGTGTAGGGGTTGAAGATGAAATTCATCATCCGAGAGAATGTTGGAGGAGCATTGACAAGGCCGAAAGACATGATAGTATATTCATAAGAACCAAAGCTTGTTCTGAATGCTGTCTTGGGATTATCTTGTTCACGAATGCGAATCTGATGATAACCCATACGAAGGTCAATCTTGGAGAACACTTTAGCACCTTTGAGTTGCTCGAAAAGCTCATTGATGTTGGGAAGTGGATACTTGTTCTTGATAGTCTTCTTATTCAATGGACGGTAATCGACACAAAGTCGGTCCGTGCCATCCTTCTTCTGGACAAAAACAACACCACAACCCCAAGGAGATGAACTCGGTCTGATCAAACCCAGACGCTCTTGTTCATCGAGCTGCTTCTTCAATTCCTTCAGCTCATCAGGTCCAAGCTTGTAAGGGACGCTTGCAAGCGGGTTCAAGGTCTGAGCTCAAGATCGATAACGAATTCAAGCGGCCGATGAGGAGGCATACCCGAAGCTCTTCCGGAAAGACATCTTGGTACTCACAAACGATCGGAATCGAGAGATAGCATCCAATTCGCCCTTCTCATTGAGAGAAAACAACCGAATGGTTTTAAATCACGAGCGGCATAGATGATCACATCATTAGAAGAGTGAGTCAATTGAATTTCGCTGGCAGCACAATCAAGCTGAGCTTTGTGCTGAGAAAGCCAGTCCATCCCGAGAATAAGATCAATATCCGAGTCACCAAGAACCATTGGTTTAGAAAGAAATCTATAGTCGCCCATCTTGATAGAGACATCATGAACTATTGAGTTGGCTCTCATTGACTTCGCCGGAGAAATAATACCCAAAGGTTTATCCAGGTAAGACCAAGAAAAATCATTCTTTGCAAAGAACGATCTTGACATGAAACAATGCGATGCACCAGTATCAAATAAGACTTTTGCAGGAATATCATTAACTGAGAGATTACCCATTATCACATCAGAAGATTCCTCCGCTTGAGCTGCATTCATCATGTTCACCTTTGCAGACTTGGGATTATGCTTGACCACCGCATTGCTTTGGAAGATTTCACGGAGGAGGAGGCGGAAGGCGCCTCTGGTTGAAGCACTTGTTCGCATAGTGACCTTTCTCACGACACTTGTTGCAAGTCACCTCGTAGAGCGGACGGTGGTAAGGAGCAAATGACCTTGGAGCTTGAGAATTAGACTTGTTCTGATAGCCTGGGTTGGGCGGGTGGGAAGATCCACGACCACCTGAGTTCTTCTGCTGATAAGGCTGACGGAACGGAGGAGGAAGGTAGAACTTCTGCTGCTTAGCTGCCACTTGAGAGGAAGAAGAAGACTGAACTGCATCCCTGATTCTCTTCTTAGAAGCCTCACATTTGAGCTGGGCAGCTTCTTGCTTCAAAGGCCATGTTGTAGAATTCATCATACTTTTCGGCTCAAAAGCACAAGAGCTAATTGCAGATCTTCTCTCGCACCACCTCTCAATTGATAGATCATACTCTTTTCATCGTGGACGTCTTGCTTAGCAAAGCGAGCGAGTTTCGAACTGGATATTGTATTGATACACAGACATGTTGCCTTGCTTGAGATTGCGGAACTCCTCACGCTTGCTCTCAACAACACTTTTCGGAATGTGGTGAGCTCTGAAATCTCGGCGAAACTCATCCCAGGTAATGACACGACCTCCTCTGGAATCTTTGTATTGCTGGTACCACTCAGCAGCTTGGTCCCTGAGTTGAAACGATGCAAACTTGACGAAGTCCTCAGGACTGACATTGCTACATTCAAAATGCTTGCAGATGTCCACAAGCCAATCATCGGCGTCTGTGGCCTCGGCACGTAAACCGAAAGACTTCGGCCGATTAGCGAGGAACTGACTGAGAGTAGCAAAGTGCGGCTGGTTGTTGCCTTGACCTTGATTTCCTTGACTGCCTTGCCCTTGAGTACGTTCTTGCAAGAGCTGCAAAATCATCTGAGCATTGGCATTGGTGGCTGCCATGATAGCTTGCCAGGCCTCCGGAGGCGGAGGTGGAGGTGGACTGTTCGACTGATCCCCATCATTGCGATCCGGATTCAGACGCGTTGGCGGAGCCATCCTGAAGAGGGTGACATCCGTTAGTCCTTTGATAGACAGATAATCAAGTAGAATCAACGGATAGAAATTGCAACATATAGTCTTCACAATAAACATTCGAACAAGAATGAACGAATGAATTCCAAAGTTAACATCACATGTCCATTAAGGTGAGAAGCCACTTGATTAAGAGTTGATGAAAAAAAATAACAAGGTACGACTGGAACAAATAAGTGGTAAGGATTACCCAATCACGAACCAAATATCTGCGGGAAGAAATGCTAGGAGCTACATGAATCCCACCTATAAACTCCCGAAACTTTCTGGTTATGCAATCTGGTGTTGGGGATACAGGGGACACAAAATATATCACCCAAACTAACAATACCTAGATCCAGCTGTATCCATCCGTCAACACATAACCAAGAAACCTCGGAAATCGTGTACCTCGACCTTCAAAAAGCATCCGTTATACGAGTCATGGCAATACTCCCGAGCTCGCCCGATCTTTGGGCTATCGGGGTTATCTCACCAACAACTGCACAAAAGAGATTTCGATGTCGGCAAAACTCAGGTATTCCAGAACTGCAACGATAAAAATGTGACGACAACACCTCGGAGCTCAACTCCCCGGGACACTGCCACAACCCCTAAATGTCAGGAGGCACCAAGAACAATGTTCTCGTCACAAAACCATCGGAACGATCCCAAGATACCCGCGTGATCCTAGAATTTTTTAGTGAAATTTGAGGAGAGGAGAGTCCAAACTTCTACGTCGAGAGACCTCACAGAGCTTTAAGGGACCGGGAGTAAAAAAGAATCCTACTATCCGATATATATAATCCTAAGACTCAAAAACATTTTCCATTCTAGACTCAACAACGCCAAAGAAACAATCAAGTAGGGGGCTCCTAAGTCGGGAAGGCTCGATTACCAACATAGCAGCCCTCGATGCGGCTATATCTCCCACGTGTCGAGGCACGACTTAGAGGCATAACCGCATTGAAAGCAATGTCGCAAGTGAGGTAATCTTCACACAACCCATGTAAAACATAAGGGTAAGAGATACATAGTTGGCTTACAGTCGCCACTTCACACAATACATAAATAAACACCCATCATTCAGAGTACACTCAAGGTCCGACTACGGAACCAAAATAAAAGAAGATACCCCAAATGCTACACAGATCCCCGATCGTCCCAATCGGGCACCACTACTGATCATCGAGGAAAAGACACATAGTAACAACCACGTTCCTCGTCGAACTCCCACTTGAGCTCGGTTGCGCCACCTGACCGCATCGCTTTGCACTCGCAATCTGTTTTGGTAGAATCTGTGAGTCACGGGGACTCAGCAATCTCACACCCGCGAGATCAAGACTATTTAAGCTTATAGGAAGGACAGAGTTGTAAGGTGGAGCTGCAGCAAGCGACTAGCATATATGGTGGCTACTTCAAGAAAAGAGAGCGAGAAGAGGAGCAAAGCACGGTCGTGAAACTAGTAGCGATCAAGAAGTGATCCTGAACTACTTACATCGGACATAACTCCAACACCGTGTTCACTTCCCGGACCGCCGAGAAGAGACCATCACGGTTACACACGCCTTGATGTGTATTTTATTTGAGGTCAACTTCGGGTTTTCTACAACCGGACATTACCAAATTCCCATCTGCCTCATAACCGCGGCACGGCTTTCGAAAGATAATACCCTGCAGGGGTGTCCCAACTTAGCCCATTATAAGCTCTCACGGTCAACGAAGGATATTCCTTCTACCGAGAAGACCCGATCAATCTCGGAATCCCGGACTACAAGACATTTCGACAACAATAAAACAAGACCAGCAAAGCCGCCCGAATGTGCCGACAAATCCCGATAGGAGCTGCACATATCTCGTTCTCAGGGCACATCGGATAAGCGAAGCGTCTGAACCGACGTAATCCAAGTTGCCAAGGAATGGTCCCGACGGTGCTCTAGTTTGGACCAACGCCAAGGAGCACCGGCGGGGTTTAAAATAAGATGACCCTCGGGCTCGCGAAAACCCGGGGAAAAAGGCTTAGGCGGCAAATGGTAAAACCAAAGTTGGGCCTTCTTGGAGGAGTCTTATTCAAAGCGAACTGTCAAGGGGTCCCATAAATCACCCAACCGTGTAAGGAACGCGAAATCAAGGAACATAACACCGGTATGACGGAAACTAGGGTGGCCAGAGTGGAACAAAACACCATGCATAAGGCCGAGCCTTCCACCCTTTACCAAGTATATAGATGCATTAATTATAGAAGATATATATTGTGATATCCCCAACAAGTAAACATGTTCCAACAAGGAACAACGTCTCCATGTTCCAACAAGGAACAAACTTCAGCTTCACCTGCAACTAGCAACGCTATAAGAGGGGCTGAGCAAAGCGGTAACATATCCAAACAACGGTTTGCTAGGAAAAGGATGGTTAGGGGCTGACATGGCAATATGGGTGGCATGATATAGCAAGTGATAGGCATCGTAGCATAGGCATAGCAAAAGAGCGAGCAACTAGCATAGCAAAGATAGAAGTGATTTCGAGGGTATGGTCATCTTGCCTGCAATGTTCTCAGAGTTGTCGAAAGCTTGATCCTCGTAAGCGTTCTCAACAGGTTCCTCGTTCACGTACTCGTCTTCCGGCTCTACCCAAAGCAAGGACACAAACAAAGGAACCACAATAAATCACGGTGCAATGCACAAGCAACATGATGCAAAACATGACATGATATGCGGATGTGATATGCAATGCGTGTCACGGCGCTCCGGAAGGAAAATGATGAACCAGGCATCAACTTGGCAAACCAAGTATGCCACTGGAAAGATGAGATGATTTCGGTTGAAATCGATATAAAGATCACCGGAATCGGATGCACGGTTTGCAAATGACAAGCAAAACAAGAATGGCACAAATCTGCCATTAACAGCATGATACCACTTAGCAAGCAATAAGAAATTAAGCTACTGCACCCAAACGTACCAAAAAAGTATATGGCAGTGATCTACACAAGATTCTTGACAAAAGATGAACACTGATCTATGGCTAAATCACATCATAACAGGTTCAAACAAGCATGGCAAAAGAGCACAAAATATCAGGCTGGACATGACAAAAACAGCATCAGGTAGCAATGTTCAGAGCAAGAAAACTACATGCTAAAAGAACTTATTATACCAAAGCAAGGCATGGCATGAATCTAATAAAAGCATATAACAAAAGTCCCTTACTGACCATAAGCCAAAAAGGATCAGAAAATATAGTAACACCCATGTCAATATCGCAAGTTTCGTTAACAGATTCCGCAACATGGCATGTCAAAAACTGATAACAAGTAGGCATATTTAAGAGCTCGATGCACTCACTACAGAGCCTTTCATGATAAACTAAGCATACATGCATCAAGAAGACATGGCATAGAAGACATACATGGCAAGAACAATATCATAGCATACATGGATCAACCACAACAACCTTGGCAAAATTGAATAACATGTAAACAATCTGCCAGGAAACATTTGATAGCAAAAGTAGAGCTCTATTGACTCAAGCTATGGCACTCCATAATTGCAAACAAAGGCATGGATGGATAGAGCAAGACATGTAGAACAAAACATCCTTAGTGAAGTATCTCAAAATATGCATGGATCTCTCGGTAGCATCAAGTTAACATGGCATCAAAATATCAAGAAACAGAGCTGAAAACAGCAACATCAGGACACCTACTTTGTATGCTTGTGCTAGTCACCACATAGATCACAAAAATACATGGTATACACCCCTGGAAAGATGGCATGACATATTACAAAACACATGTAGGGCTCAAATTCATAGGGTGCACACATCAATCATGGCAAGAATAACAAAAGTGCAATTTCTGTTAAGAAACAGAAACTAACATCACATAGCCCTCTTCCAATAGCATTTCCGGAATCAAGATGAGCACAAATGAAAATGATAGAATGATATGGAATGATCTACTCTTCGAGGCGAACATTTTGATATATTATAAGCGCAAAATGGATCTACAGATGCAAAGTTATGCTATGTTGAAAATGCCCCGAAATATTACAAAGACAAAAACTTGGAAAAAAATGGAGGGGGAGAGAGTCAACGCTCTCTGGATCAGATCCGATCGAGGCCCCGATCCGGCGCGACGTCGGCGGCTCGACGGAGCTCGCCGGAGGAGGAAGGAGGCCGGCGGAGTCCGGTGGCCGGAGGAGGTGAGGTCGCCCAGGCGGTGGTGGCCGGCCACGGCGAGGCGACCGGCTGGCGGGGCCGGCCGTCAAGGTCCGGCGGCGGCGGGGAGCCGGTGGTGGACCGGAGCGGCGCTGGTGGCGAGATCCGCTGAGGGAGCGGGCGGCGTCATGGTCGCCGGCGCGGGCGCTGGCTGGGGCGTTTGATGGCCCGGCGGGCGGCGCTGTGGGCGGCGCTGACACGTGGGCGCTGGAGATTGGCGGACGGCGGCGGCGCGCGGGCGGACGTGTCCGGCGGCGCGGGGTTTCGTCCGGCGCGAGGTAGGGGAAGGCTAGGGTTGACCCGGGATTTGGTATGGGGGTTGCTTAAATAGGCATAGAGGGAGCTAGGAGAGTCCAAATGAGGTGTAGTTTTCGCCCACACGATCGTGATCGAACGACGGAGAGCATGGAAGTGACTTAGATGGGTTAATGGGCTGTTTTGAAGGGGTGTTGGGCTGCAACTCAAAAGAGGCCTTTGCGAGAGTGCGGTTAACCGTTGGAGTACCAAACGAGCTCCAAATGACCCGAAACTTGGCCGGTGGTCTACGGGTGGTATACCAAGGCCACTAGACAAACCTCGGTCCATTCCGAGAACATTTAGTACCCGCTCACGGAAAAACGTAAAAGGGGACGCCGGGGGAGATAGGAGTGCCGGATTGCAAAACGGACAACGGAAAAAATGCTCGGAATCATGAGACGAACACGTATGCAAATGCGATGCACATGATGACATGATATAAAATGCATGACATGGACAAAATGAAAAAATGAAGAAAAAACCTAACCACGGAGGGAATATCATATCACAATGCCGAAAATGGCAAGAGTTGGAGTTACAAATATGGAAAGTTACTTCCGGGGTGTTACAATGCTGCCCGATTTTCCCTAGAAATTCTAACGTCTTTGCATTGTGGCTGTGCTTTCAGATGGCCACCCGTCCCCGGAACCAAGTGGTTCGTCCGACCCGTTGCATTGATGTGTGTGGTCACACGGCCATGTTGGTTCGGGTGATGGTCGAGACCGGTTACCGATGGTATCCCGAATATACCGTCGAGGAACAGTTTAGAGATTTTAATCAAAGCCAATATCTGTGCACGGTCAGGATATATCCATCTTATCCCGAAGCTACTGAACCGCTCCACTGTTCTTATGGACTTGGGATCACTATTGGCATGTCAGAGCAGGATGCAGCCTACTCAATGATGACTATTATTCGAGCTGAATTGCCTTCTTTGTGCAACACCGATTTCCGCTACATGCCAAAGATCCCTCCCCGGGCGCATGGTTACCTTCAGGGTATGTACATCGACGCATCCCATGAGGACTCACTTCTTTGCACCACTACGGAGATGCTGGAAGACAAGGACCGTGAAAACCAGGCCTTGTGTATGGAGCTCTTTAATGCCCGCTCTGATCACTGGGCCACTCTGACTCGGTTTGCACCTGCCGTGCAAGCCGGATACATGGACATGAGGGACTTGTACCCTGTGCGGGCTGGTCTGCCTGACTTTATGGAGTGGCGTGAGGTAGGAGGCATCACCCCTCCTCGTGGACCTCGTCTGCCGCCGTTTGTTGGACCACGGCCACATCCGAGTCCGTATGGTCCGCAAGCTCCACAGGACCGTCTATTCCCGGATGATCATGTTCCGCTTCCAGGCTTGGGTGGTGACTTCTATGAGGACTACTACGGAGCTGTCTGAGTTAGTAGTAGTATCCCTAGTATTGTTATAGTTGTATTTCCACCGTCCTGTGTGATCTGTGGAATATGACTTAGTGTGAATCATTCCGGAAGTGTAGAAAAATAATGTATAGGAGTTTGGAATGCTTCCGATGAGATGTAACGCCTTTCACTGTAGTTGTACTCCGTCGGGCTTGTACTAAACTATGAATGGTGTGGATGACCGTTGGTATATATATGGAAGTTTCTATATTACCATGTCATACGGATGAACATCCCTGCATTCCGTGTTATCCATTACATTCCGCACTTCCTTGCTAAATTCTGCAATCCTGGTTTAAACCGTTGTTTTGTTTCCTAGGATGGTCAACACCCATAACAATCCTGCTGCTCGGAGCGAGGAGAAGCCAGCGCAGCTAGGAATGTAAATCTGCTCAACCGCCTTCTTTGGCGAAGTTATGTTGGAGGCGAACGCAACAAGCGTGAGACCAATCGCTTCTTTGGAGCGGATTGAGCGAGAATACCGCACGCCAGCCAAGAAATGATCTGGTGTCACTCAATGACTTTGTCAAGCTGTATCCACGAAGTTCAAACATTCCATTGAGCCTCTCGATGCGGATGGTAGCTTGACATCACCCACATGCTACGTTCTGCCAACGTGGCTAAAGCTGATAAGGTTACCTTTGCCGCCTATCACCTCGAAGGCCCTGCTAGCCTTTGGTGGGAGAATTATGAGGCTATGCGCCCGGTTGGACAAATCACTACTTGGGCTGAATTCGGTGCCGCTTTCCATGAGCATCACATCCCGGAAGGTCTCATGGATCGTAAGAGGGAGGAGTTCTGCAATTTCACCCAGGGTAGACTGACTGTGGATGCATACAGCCGTGAGTTTGGGAATCTAGCACGTTATGCTCTGAAGAGGTTTCTACCGACGCCAAGAAGCGAGCAAGGTTCCGATAAGGACTTAGCCCGAAGCTTCGCCGTGATCTTCGTCTGCATGAGTGCATTTCCTTCCAGAAGTTAGTCAACAAGACTATCAGTGCTGAAACTGGACAGTCTGACTTTGAAGCTTCACGCAAGCACTCCCGTGACTTTGGTTCTTCATCTGGCTCTGGACCTCAGAAGCGCCGGGTCTGGATTCCAAACACTGCTCTACCCCCCAGGTTCACTCCGAGGCCATCCTTTGAGGCGCCTCACCCCAACCAGCAGTATGTACCGCCCAAGACTTATGGTGGCCCCGCTGCTAGTGCTGCTCCACGTCCCAATATGATAACCTGTTTCAAGTGTGGAGGCGGGCCACTACATCCGTGAGTGTCCCCAGAACAACCCCGGTCGGATCGGAAAGTCATTGGCCGTGGTAAGCCCGGGGAAAGGTGCTCTCGCCAAACCGGTACGCCCTTTGCCATTAGCCCACGTCAACTATGTTTCAGCTGAGGAAACCCATGAGGATCCCAACGTCGTTCTCGGTACGCTCCTTGTTAATTGTCATCCGGCAACTGTTCTTTTTGATACCGGAGAATCTCATTCATTTATTTCTGAGAGCTATGCCCGATTGCACAACACCACATTCTGTGACATGCACACCTCCATGGAAATTCAGACTCCTAGTTCTAGATGGCAAACCTCTAGAATAAGTCATGGGAATGAAATCCTTGTCGACAGATTAGTCTTTCTTGCATCTCTAATAGCTCTCAAGTCCTCGGACATAAACATCATCTTGGGTATGGGTGGATGTCAGCCCATTATGCTAAGATTGATTGCTCTACTAGAACTGTTCAACTCACCCATCCTTCGGGCAAGACAGTTAATGTTTTAACCCTAGTGTCTAAGCGTCAGCTATACTCCTTAAATGCCAACCCCTTCCAGACCTCGAAGATATTCCGGTAGTCCGTGATTTTCCGGATGTCTTTCCAGAAGAACTGCCAGGTGTTCCACCTGACAGGGATGTCGAGTTTGTGATAGATCTTGTTCCCGGAACCGTTCCAATCTCTAGAAGACCTTATAAGATGGCACCCCTAGAACTAGCCGAGCTTAAGAAACAACTCGATGAGTCCTTGCAAAAGGGTTTCATACGTCCTAGTTCATGTAATCTCTGGTAAGGGCATTGCAGTCAATCCCGAGCGAGTTCAAGCCGTCCTTGACTGGACTCCACCTGAATCGGTCAAGCAAGTTCAGAGTTTCCTCGGTCTAGCGAGCTATTGCCGCCGCTTCGTCGAGAATTTCTCTAGAGTTGCTAAGCCTCTAACCGAACTCCTCAAGAAAGATAAAAAGTTCGAATGGACGCCACAGTCTGAGTTCGACTTTCGAGGCTGAAAAGACGCCTCACATCTGCTCCCGTACTTGTTCCACCAGATTTTTCTAAGGACTTTATTATCTATTGCGACGCCTCGCGACAAGGACTAGGTTGCATACTCATGCAAGATCGTCATGTGATTGCCTACGCTTCTCGATAGTTGCGTCCACATGAGTATAACTATCCCACACACGATCTAGAGCTTGCAGCAGTGGTCCATGCACTCAAAACCTGGCGACATTACCTTCTTGGTAATCATTGCGAAATTTACACTAATCACCAAAGTCTGAAATATATCTTCACCCAACCGGATTTGAATCTCGAGGCAAAGACGTTGGGTCGAAGTTGATTACAGATTACGACTTAGGAATATCTTACACCCGTGCAAAGCCAATGTCATGGTGGCGACGACTAAGTCGCAAATCTTGTTGTAACAATCTGATGTTACAACAAAGTCAACCTTTTCAACACGAGGAATTTCGTAAGCTTAACATTCACATAGTTCCTCGAGGATTCCTTTCCACCCTGGTGGCAAAACCCAACCTCATGGATCAAATCATAACCGCCCAGCGGTATGATAGAGGAATATCTCGAATCAAGGAGAACATTGCTAGCGGAGCTGCTAAGTGTTTCTCCACAGATGAACGAGGTGTTGTCTTCTTTGAGAACCGCTTGGTGATTTCCAAGAAACAACAGCTATGGCAACTGATCCTTAAGGAAGCTCATGAATCTCCTCTCACCATTCATCCCAGTAGTACTAAAATGTATCAAGACCTACGCCAGAGGTTTTGGTGGACTAGGATGAAGAGACAAATCGCTCAATACATTGCTAACTGCGGCGTCATAAATCGAGTTAAAGCGAGAACATCAACGGCCTCTTGGTACCCTTCAACCTTTGGCTATTCCCGAATGGAAATGGGATAAAATCGGTATGGATTTCATTACCGGGTTTCCCAGACCAAGAGAGGGAATAATGCTATCTTCGTTGTCGCCGATCGTCTTTCCAAAGTAGCCCACTTCCTACCCGTTCGTGAGAGTATAACCGCTAGCCAGCTAGCTGATTTGTACATCTCTCGAATAGTGTCTCCTCATGGTGTTCCGTTGGAGATTAACTCAGACCGTGGAATTTTCTTCACCTCTCGATTTTGGGAGAGTTTCCAAAATGCTATGGGAACTCGTCTCTCCTTTAGCACCGCCTTCCATCCTCAGTCAAGTGGTCAAGTAGAACGAGTCAATCAAATTCTGGAGGATATGCTTCGAGCTTCTTTCATCTCTTTCAGCATGAATTGGGAGAAATGCCTTCCGTTCGCCGAGTTCGCTTATAACAACTAGCCGACAACCCGTGCATCCGCACGGTCTTGTGATTTTGAAATTACATAAATACTGAAGAATTTATGAACTTTTGATGTTAATATATATGGTAGGAATTTGAAACATAATATAAACTGGAAAGAAATTCAAAAATCTCCAAACTAACCACTATATGTTGTGAATTCAAAATTCTTTTACCAATATGAGATAATAAAACTGGAAACAGAAAAGTAAAATATGGATTATCAAGGAAAATTTAGAAGGAACACATGCTGAATTAATGAAGAACAAAATAGTAATACATGTTCAACGTCATGAAAGTTTGAACCTAGATTTTTTGGTAATTATTCCTGAGAGGAAAGCATGGAATCGTGCATGGTTATTGTATATGAAAAACATCAAAGAACAGTAATTTTGTGTTTCTTTAACTTGAAGTGTGTGGGCCAATAAAATTATTGGCTATGGATGAACATCATAAAAAATATTAATTAGATTACAACATAAACAGTCGACCTTATGTACATGTACATATACACAGTAAAATAAAAATAAGTAAGAACAATAAATTACTCGAAATATCTATCTTCATACAGAAAGGTGCGAAAAGGGAAGTTTCATTCAATAATAGCAAGATCTAATGCACATGTGGATAATACCATTAAGAGCACTCGCTAGGGAGGCTTTAGACTGGTTAGCTCTTATTAAGGTACCATTTGCTTTTCATGGGATCTATTCGCCTGGATAATGCAAAGATAACATATAGAAAAAATGTTAGTAAAAGCTAACACAGGGAACTTAGTTCACATGTTGTATGTAACAAAATCTGGATGACATGCCAACCTTAACATGTTACCAAAAATCTTACAATAATACACGAATCAGATGACAAATTAATTTACATATATAGTACCATACATATGGAACCATGTAACATCCAATCAATGCAAAATCGAAGGTAAAGCTAGGTAAGCTGAACCGAACTGATACTTTTGGTAGTTCTTCCAATATCAGATATTTTGTTTGAAAGTTCCCGAGCAAAAGGACTAATGCACATGAGCGCGCAAGAATCTAACAAAGTGTATTTACAAAAGTAATATCTTAGCCTTTTATCATGACAACATATTATTTTATTAAGCAAAGAAGAATTAGAATAAAATGTTGTGGCATTTACAGATATGACCCTTTTGCCAACATGCTAGTTTTGTACAGACATAGGTAAAAAAAATCCTTATGAATCTCAGTGTCCAATTAACATGTCAGTCTCACACTCGATGATACTGAGATTCATAAGGATTTTTTATTTGCAAACCTGAATAATTGGAAACCTGAATTATGAATTATGTTATTTGGACGTGCTTTAAGTATTATTTCATTCAGATTTGCACCATAGGTACTTAAAGCACGTAGTAGTAATCTAGTGTACATAGTTACCTTTTTTTTTGCTAATAGTGTACATAGTTAACATAGAATAAAAAAAGGCATCATATTCATCTACTATAATTTGGCGTGAATGTACATCCTAGTGAGCTTTTGACTATCCACGTTTCACTTGCAATGGCTTGACTGAAGAATGTTTCAGAAATTTATTTTTAGTTTGCATGCGCATACACATGGCTGATTCAGCATATTTAGTTCAAAGAGGAGACTTTCACAATTAAAATTTCTGAAAAATTAGTTGCTTATTTTCCACGTTGAAACTTCTAGCTCCTTTTCTTTAAGAATAGGAAAATGTTTTATTAGTAATATATTATTAGATAGACATTGGAGGCAGAAATCTTTCCATATGCATGACTGATGGTTCAGATATGTGTACGAAGATAATGAACGTAAAGAACATCAGAGAAAATTGATGGTTAGATAAGGAAGCGACCTGTCCACGCCGGAGTTGCTCAGTTTCAAAATCATGCATGACTGATGGTTCAGATATGTGTACGGACATAATGCACATAAAGAACATGGGACAAATTGATGGGTAGATGAGGAAGCGACCTGCCCACGACGGAGTTGCTCTGTTTCAACATCGATGCATTTGGAGCTTGCTTCTTCTTTCATGCTATATCTCTATCCATCATTCTATTGGTCCATGCCAGGCCACTCCCTAGTAATGTTTATTCTGGCCACGGGTTCTCTTCTGTATAGAGGGTCCTCTGTGGTGGTTGATGCTGAAGATGATTTCACAAAACTCCACGCTTGCTGTCGCCACCCATGGGTAAAAGATGATGTTCCCCAATCAAAGATGTCGAACAACACGCATATCTGCACGTCCAGTAGATTCGCACTAATTCGTAATGAGCATGAAAATTCTGCACAGGTGCCTACTTTGCATCACGCTGGTACGTCAGTCGGCCGACCAACGGCATAGAAGCAGCCTACCATGAGTTGCTCGTTGGCCGGACCATCTGATATAGACCTAAAAAATCCTGAAGCACTTGGGCAGTGTGGACCTAGGAGGAGAGGAGGGAACGACCAAATATCCTCTTTGGGCCATGGAAGAACAGGAGGGGACATGGCGGCCTGGAGGAGGGACTCTATATTATTTCGGATCAAATTTCTTCTCGGGGGACCCTGCAAATTTTTTTTCTTCTCCCGGCCATGGAAGAACAGGAGGCACACGGCGGCCATGAGGTGTATTTGTTTTTCAGACCTTGAGTTGAAAGGGAGGCGTCCTTATAGATTTGGAGGCGTTGGAGTCCTTATAGATTGGGAGGCGTTGAGATGGAGGAGTCCTGAGAGATTGCGTTGAGATGGAGCATGACCTGGGATTAATGTTTTTTTTTACAAAAATAGCAAGACGTCCAAGTTAGTTCTGATTTGGACTTTTTTTAAATGAAATACGTGTTAGTTAGGTCTGATTTGGACTGTGTTACGTGTAGATTTTCCACCTTTAGAGTAACATAAATTGTAGGGTTAAGATAGATCAATCTTATATATCAACGGTTTAGTTAATTTTAATGATGTGGATTAATAGGGAGCCTTGTATGATGCCTCCAATTAGTAAATATAAGATAGTTATCAAGCTAGCTTGGGCAAAGCTCCTTTCGAAGTTCTTTATGGACGGAAATGTCGAACGCCTCTTAACTGGTCAGAAACCGGGGAGAGACAACTCTTTGGCCCGGATATGATCCAGGAAGCAGAAGAGCAGGTTCGCGTTATCCGTGAGAAATTGAAAACAGCCCAATCTCGTCAAAAGAGCCAATATGACCGCAAGCATAAGCCTATGGCTTATGAAATTGGCGAGAAGGCTTACCTTCGGGTTACTCCTTTGAAGGGAACCCATCGATTCAGTATCAAAGGCAAGTTGGCTCCTCGTTACATTGGACCCTTTCGCATTCTTGCCAAACGAGGAGAAGTTGCCTACCAATTGGAACTACCTCTGCATCTTTCTAGAGTCCATGATGTCTTCCACGTTTCTCAACTCAGGCGTTGCTTCTCGGATCCTATTCGTGGAGTGGACCACGAAACGCTTGATCTCCAAGATAACCTCACCTATCGAAAATATCCCGTTCGTATTCTCGATCAAGCCAAGCGTACCACTCGACGTCAGAATATCAAGTTTCTCAAGGTTCAATGGTCAAACCATTCCGAGCAAGAAGCAACTTGGGAAAGGGAGCATCATCTTCGACTTGAGTATCCCACCTTTTTCGCGACGGATCCTAAATCTCGGGACGAGATTCTTTTGATTGGGGGTGAGTTGTCACATCCTAGCTAGTCCATGCATTAGTGTGTTGCATCATGTCTAACTTTCATCAGAAATTTGAAATGGGGAAGACAAAACCCCCAGAACCCCTTTTGAATCCAACTAGGGCTTACTAAAATTATTTTCAATGAACCTGAAATGCCCTTCTAAAATGCTCATCACCTTTGCTTTGGTTCAGAGCCTCTGCCAAAAGTGGTGCACAATTTTCTAGGTCATCCTAAGGTTTTTTGAATTAAATCATAGGTATTTGAGTTTGGGCATTTAAATTATATAAAATATTTCAAAGGCCCAAATAATCCCAAACTAAAATGTTCCATGCTGGAAATATTCCAACTAAGGACCAGGTGCATTTTGGTGAATTTTGGAGTTGTTTAGGTATTTTTAGAAAGTCCACAAAGTTACAGAAAATAGAAAAAGGAAACAGAAATGGAAAAACCTTACCTGGCGCCACCCAACCGGCCCACCTGCCGTCAGCCAGCCCAAGGCCAATGGCTGCTTGGCTTGGCCAGTAGCAGAATGCTGGACGGCGAGCACAGCATGCGTGCCACGCAGCTGGCCGCCGCCTCGCCGCTTCCCTCACCGAGCTGCCGACGCGAAACGCCCACTCTCTCTCCCCCCAAGCCCTCAGACACCTCTCCTCCTCCCCAGCTCCTCCCCCTCGCTCCCCCACGCCATGGCCGACGCCACCGTAGCCGCACCGTCGCCGTAGTCGCGCTCTCCGTCGTCCTTGCGCCATCCTGTCGTTTCTAGGAGCTCCGCCGCCCTCCTCTTCTTCGAGCTAGCCGAGCCCCGAGCGCTCGCGTGGCCCGAGGCCTCTGCACCGACCTCGCCCGACCCCGCCGTCGCCGGAGATCCCCTTCGACGTCACCGCCGCACCAACTCGTCCCCGACCGCACCGTTTGCCTCCTCGAGTTCTCCGTGAGCTTAGCTACCTCCCCCTCCTTCCCTTTCTCGCTCCGAGCCTCAGAAGCGATCGCAGAGCTCACCCGCATGCCGCCTTGAGCTCGTCGCCGACGTTCTCCCGGCCATCCACCGGTCACCCCTCGGTGTCTAACATGCTCACCGCATCGCGTAGAGCCTAACCCACCACTTCACGCACCTCACCGCACATCGTAGCCACGAGTTCGTCATCACTCGAACTCCGGCGGCTGCCAAGGTCATCGCCGGCGCCATTTCCGGCCATCCCGAGCCCAGCCAACGCCACCAAGAGCTGCGGGTTGTTCCCAGCTACACATAGACGCCCTCCGCGGCTCATTTGGTTGCCGGAACGGCCAAAACCAATCTCGCCGCCGCGTCTGGCTCGCCGGCGGCTAAACGCCGGCGTAGTTGACCCTGACTTTGACCAGGGCGGGCCCTGGTTGACTCTCCTGAGTCCATGATAGGTGGACCACCCCCCCTGGCTAATTAACCTAGCTAGTTTAAACTAATTTTAATTAGTTAAATTAATTGCTGACATGCGGGACCCACTGGTCAGTTTGACCTGGACGTCCCCCTTGACCTATGACGTCATCCTGACGCATTGCTGACGCAGTAAATGAATTACTGGAATTATTCTGTTAAAGGAAATTCCAGAAAATAGTTCAAACTTCAAAAATTCATACAAATTAATCTGTAACTCCAAATGCAAAGATTTATATATGAAAAATGATCAGAAAAATCCATTCTATCCATTGGTAAAGGTTTCATGCATGATAGAACAAGTTAACCTTGCTGTTTAAGCAGATTAAGATAAGGCACCTTTATGGCTATGTTAATGAGCTAACATTTGAATCTTTGATTCAAATGAGTTCATCCTTTTGTTCCAGCTTGCATTAGGCCAACACACATTCATATTGCCATGTCATAGCATGCATCATATTGTTGCATATTGCCATGTGTGTTTATTTTCGGTGTGTCTTTAAGTGATAGGTTACGCCTCAGGATAATCCCGAATATCCGTCCGAAGGGCAGTATCCTACCACCACTACATCAGGAAGTAACCCATTGATCATTCCGATACAAACCCATGTTATCGCTTATGCTCTTGTTTACTGCATTAAGACAACGCGATTCAAACTGTTGTGTGCTGCGGTAGCTGAACCCACTTCCTTTGCATGACCTGTCATTGCCACAGTAACTAGATGAAACCCACTAGTATGTGTAGGAGTTGGTTGAGCCATGTTTGTGATTCCTACCATGCTATGCTTGTTATGCTTAGAGTTGTGTCAGGTCTGGCTCATCGGGATGATGAACTGGAGTGAAAGGTTATGTCGGGTTCGAGAGTGAAAGTGTTGAACACGTTTTGGTAAAGGTATCGATGAGAGGCCATGTAGGAGTACATGGTGGGTTGTTTCATTGAAGCCGTCCCTAAGAACTGAGATCTGTGTGTGTGATTTAAGACTTAGCTACTACCACGCATTGGGATCCTTAATTGCCCCTCTCGACTTATTAACCACTCTTGTCCTCAGTCCGGGAGTTGCAAGTAGTTTCTGGTGTTTGTAGAATGCTGGGGGCCGCATGCAGCGCTGACCTTAGGGGTGGGCTGTGTTGCGGTAGGCACGTGGGTGTACCCGGTTCGCCTGCTTGGTGTCTCGGGAACCCTGCCCACATCGTTCGGGGCCGTTAGTGGAAACCTCGGCCGGACTCCCTGCGGATGGAACCCGAATAGGCGATAAACCTGGACTCGGGACTCGTGTGTTTAGTTAGGTCGTGGCCGACACCCACGTTGGGCTTCCGCTTGAAGGTTGCCGAGTACATGTCGTGTAAATGGCGGTAAGTGGTGAGAGCGTGTGTGAAGAAGTACACCCCTGCAGGGTATAGAACTATTCGAATAGCCGCGTCCGCGGTAAAGGACTACTTGGTCACCTATACAGTTCATAGACAAGTAAATGGATACTACTAAAAGCCTCAAGATAAGTGTGAGTGCCGCGGATGGCCCTCTCGTGGGTTAACGAGAGAGGATCCACGGTGGAGTATTGTGATGGTGATTAGTGGACTCGTGTGCGACAAATGCTTTTCAAGTGGTGTCACGTAGGATAGCTTAGCCAAGAATCAAAGCTGGCTTGCTGCAATAACTCCACCACCTTCTTGAGAATGTGCATGTATGATAGGATTCTTTTGTAAGACTTGCTGAGTACCTCCGTACTCATGTTTGCTTAATTAATGTTTTCAGATGACAACACCGCCTCCTCCGATGGGTTTTATGTAGACCTTGACATCGACGAGTAAACTAGCCACCTAGGTGGTGATCCAAGGCTTGTGAAGGGCCACTGTAGATAGAAGGGCTTCAACAAGCTTTCTTTCTTTTTAGAGTCTGTACTCAGACTAGTTTGCTTCCGCATGTGCTTGTATGTTCGTATGACTTGAGTGTTGGGTCATGTGACCCCTATCTGTATGGATATGTTATGTATGGCTCCTCGGAGCCTCTTAAATAAAGTACTTTGAGTTGTAGAGTTTTGTTGTGATGCCATGTAGTATGTACTCATATCGGGTATATTGCGTGTATGATTGAAATGCTTGGTATGAGTGGGATCCGACAATCTAGTTGTTTATCCTTGGCGGCCTCTCATATGGGGAAATGTAGTCTCGTGCTTCTGAGCGATAGTAGTCCGCTACAGCCCGGTTCACCGGAGTCCTGCTAGCCCAGCACTACTGCTTGGACACTTGACTGGCCGGCATGTGTTTCACTTCGTTCCTATGTCTGTCTCTTCGGGGAAATGTCACGCGGTGATATTCGGAGTCCTGCCTAGCCTCCTACAGCCCGGGATACGGAGTCCTGTTAGCCCAAAGGTTACAGCCCGAATTCATACGATGATGACCGACATGCTCGATGTGATTCATGTATGCCTGTCCCCATGGGTTAAGCGCCGCTTTGGGTTCACGACCAGCCATGTCGGCCCGTGTTCTTTGTCATATGGATGCTAGCGACACTATCATATACGTGAGCCAAAAGGCGCAAACGGTCCCGGGCCATGGTAAGGCGACACCCATGGGAATACCGTGCGTGAGGCCGCAAAGTGATATGAGGTGTTACCGGCTAGGTCGATGTGACTTGGAATCGGGGTCCTGACATCCGGAGCCTCCGCGGGCACGAGCCCGTCCCCATTGAAGGCGGGCATGGGCCCCACAACCTGATCCCAATCCTCGCGTAGGAACAGGGGCGCGGGGGCGCCCTCCGGTCTCGCCACATCGCCCCCAACCAAGGACTGGAGGACCGTCGCCAGATCCTCGCTGGCTAGGGCCACGGGGCTCGGGTGAGGCCTCCACATCGGAAGCGAATACTGGCGAAGCGGAGCCAGTTGGTGCTCCAGGAACTCCCTCAGCAGCGACGCACCGGTTAGCCTCGCCGCCGCTGCGTCGTCGGGCTTCAGATCTGCATCCATGCTCTCCAGCACCAGCTTCGCGCGAGGATCCCGAAGCTTCGCTCGGGACCAGTCGTCAGAACTCTCGGCGGGCTCCGTGGGCAGGATCAGCCGAGGGTGGATCCCCCCGGCATCCACCAAGACCCACTTGCTCCTGAAGCCCTCAATCCGCTTCCCAGTGTTTGAAATGGCAATGGCTCCGCCATATCGTGGCTTCAGCGCGCCGGAGACGGAACCACGGGAGAGTCGGAGGAAGAAGTAGTGGCGCAGCAAGGCCACCGAGGGCTTCACCCCAACATGGGCCTCACAATAGAAGGCGAAGATTGCCAGAAGAAGGACGGAGTTGGGATGAAGGTGCAGAGCGTGTATGTTGTAATGGTGGAGGACGGAAAAGAAGAACTCAGAGAAGGGAGGCACCAGACTAGCAATAATGGCGCCCGCGAAGAACGGGTAGAAGGTACTCCCCCGACCCTCAGGGGCGGAGGAGCCGGCCTTGAACACCGCCGTCCTGTTGACGCCCTACGCCTCCGCCAACCGGCGCATCAGGGCAAGCCTCGCCGCTGACACATTCGGCGGGTCCAAGGCAGGAGAGTACCAGGCTCCGGCCGGGGTTTGACGAGGAGCCATGACTGGCTAGGGCACGAAGGCGGAGTGGATCTGAAGGTCTTGGAAGCAGGGAGGAGAGGCGCAAGAAAGGGGATCTGAGCAGCAACTGGAGAAAGTAAAGGAGGCAAGGAAGATGCCGCTCTATTATCAACCTGCGCGGTTGCAGAGGCGCCCACGTCCAATCAACCGCCACACGGTGCCCAAGGCCGCAGGCTGTTAGGGCCCACGACGCTTCGCACTTGCCCTTTCGCCTCTCTGCACGGCCAAGGTCGGGCGCGCCGTGGCCCCGGGGGCTACTGTCGGCGTTCTGGGAACGGGGGTCCCCAGACTTGCCTGCCTGCGGCCTGCGGCGTGGCTCAAAGGAGGCCCAGGACAACCCATCTTCATCAACGCAAGCTCAAGACCCTCGCGAGGGGCCAAGCCTCGCGGGGCGGACGACCAGGAGCTTCCTCAGGCGCGGCCTCGTGAGGCTGCCTCATGAGGGGGCGGAGAGTTCAAGGCAGGGTACCTCGCGAGGTGCCCATGACGCAAGCCATGACGACCAAGGGAGCCAGTCGGGCGCCAGCCCGCGCAGCGTCCTCCTTTCCTATTTGGTGCAAAGGGAGCAAGCGCAGGCAAGAGCATCAAGCAAAGGCATCCGTTTGATTGCAACAAGACCAAGACCAGCCCCAACGGCTGGAAGGAGTCATCGTGGAGCCCAAGCAAAGGCGTCATCACCAGAGCCTTTGGCGGCGAGGACCAACTTTAGTCGGGATAAGTGTACCCGCTGTTCCCCTTCAAAATAGCCAATTGTTGGCGCCCTTCCCGCTCAATATTTGGGAAGAGGCCCAGGGCCTTCGTCTATATAAGTAGAGCTAGCCACCATAGGAGTGAACACACGGAGACACACGGGGGGACGAAGGATCCGCCATTCGGAATCCAGAGAGAGAGATAGAAACCCGATCCTCAAGCTAGAGCAACGGGATACCACTTAGCAGTTCATCACACCCACCAAGAACAGACCCTCGCGAGGCTGTTCTTCCCTGTACTGTTCCTCAATAGCCCCAGAGGCAATCCACCACACCACAAACTAGAGTAGGGTATTACACCACAACGGTGGCCCGAACTAGTATAAATCTCGTGTCTCTTGTGCTGTTCTTTCGAGTAGTTCTAGGTCCTTGCGATTCGGCGAGGTACGAGATGGCGGACGGTTGGATCTCCGCGCGCACCCCAGAGTTCGAACCTTAAGGGTCTGCCAGAACTCGAAATCCGACAAAGTGCATGACGAGTATTGCCGGCCAGCGGATAAATACGAGAAGCAGCCTGAACACCTTCAACATGCTGAGAGAAACTCTGACGATCGACATTGTGAAGATAAATTGCCTCCTTGGCAGGCTCTGGGTTAATTGCTTCAACGGACATATCAACCTCTGGTAGAAATGTGAGATGGTTGCATGCAGAGGGCTGATAGTCAACAGCAGAGTGAAGCTTGATCAGTCGCATAATCCAAGGAGCATAGAATTTCAGACCAAATATGTCTGAGCCAGATGCAGCAAATTAGCGAATGAAAAATCCTAAGCATTGAAGCTGATGCCATTGAGAATGTAGAAGACCAATGTCTTCATTGCGCCTTCGAGCTTTGCTGAGGAAGAATGTCCTTTGATGGGCCATAGAGTTCGCCTAATAATATGGTAGATGGTGCGGGGTAGATACTCTAGGTCTTCAACAAAGAATTCCTTGGGATATTCAACATCCTGTGGCAGTGGTTTCATCATGCTCAGCATTTGGCTCATGTTGGGCTCTGGCTTCTGAAAGATACTTTCCAAGGCATTGTGGTGAAGCTGACAACCAGGTTCATAGAGTTCACCTGGAGTGGACAGGCCTGTAAGCTCAATGAGATCAAGAGCTTTGGCTTCATGGTGTACATTGCCTGTCATCCACTCATGGACCCATGTCTTCGGATCCCTGTTGTAGCCGCGAATGTGGAGGGTTGCATAGAATTGCAGCAGAAGCTCTTCATTCCAATTCTCCTTATCTGTCACAAACTAGAGAAGGCCTGCATCTTGAAAACAGTCAAGGGCTTCTTCTAAGCAGGGCAGGCCATCAATGGCTTCGGAATCCAGACGCATATGAGGAAATATGCGCCCTTGATTGTATAGAACACAAGAGTAGTAGTTGCGCTGCTGATAACTCCAGAACCGATCAGATGATATTCTTGGCTTCGAATATGGGTTCTTGGCTTTATCGAAGAAGGTGTTGTGTGCAATGAAGCCATTGACATTGAACGATCCTTGCGCAGATGCAGTACTTGGAAACCTTGGCAGCCTTGGTTTTGGCTTCTAAACCTGAGGCCTGTGCTCGACATGATAGTCGAACTGAGGTCCGGGAGCAGGCGGAGGAACCAGAATTGGCCATCTGACAGTGACCAGCTCGCCTTGATAGAATGCTTGGTCAATAGTGTGTGGCCTTGGAGGCGGAACAGGAGCAGTGGCATTAGTAGGGGCGTCAGGCTGCACATTTGTTGCAGGTGCATCATTGGCTTCACGCACAGTGTTCATTGCAGGCGACACATTGTCTTCAGCCATGAAAACGTCATTGGCTTCAGTAGTGTTGTTGGTGGCCGCCTCAGGATTTTCAACCTCCACTTGAGTAGCTGGAGGGTCGGGCACAGACACGTTCTCCTCGAGAACAACTTCTTGGTTGGTAGGGGGTGTGGCAACACGTTCTTCTTCTCCTTGTATTTCATCGGCTGATGCAGCCGGATTGTCTTCAGCAGCATTGGCTTCGGACATAGGAACCGTCACAAAGGAATTTTCTTCAGGGAACACTTGACGTGCCACTGAGCTGGATTGGTTTGAATCTTCTTCTGTGATGATTGTCAGGGAGACTGATGGATTTAGGCCTTTGCGAAGCCGTTTGAACACAGGCGACGCTTTTGGTGATGGTGTAGTATCCATGTAATTGTCGTCATTCACCATTGGGCTGGTGGCTTGCGCTGGTGGAGGATGGGGTGTACGAGGTGAGTCTTGACTTGGAGTTGCTGGTTGGCGGCGATCAGCCCATGAGGCATCCTGAGAGATTAGCATCAAAGGACGACCAATACTGATGAGTTCGCTGTTCGTGAGAACAGGCGATGATACCATTGGGTGCTCGATCTAAGGAAGGACTTCATCATCTACTACATTGTCTTGGGGACCAATGTCTTCAGCCGTGGTGGGGTCAACGGCTGGTACTTCTTCAGCTGCAGGAGCCTGTGTGGAAGCAGGCTCATGAACTATCAACTGATGCTCTTGGTGTTCAGATGCAGGACGAGCTAAAGCAATGGGCTGGACAGCAAGGGGCTCTATGGGAGCAGCCCGATCTCTCTTCTTGGTCTTTCTCCTCTTGGTGGGTGGTGCATCATCAGTGGTGTTCTTTAGTTTGCGCTTTCTGGCTTCGACTTCAGCTGCCCTGGTTTTCTTCTGTTCTGATGCCACTGTGGGAACCTTAGGCTTCGAGCCTGTCATGCTGGCAGGGAAGATAATGTGAGGTTCTTCCCGCCTTGCTGCTTCAATTTGGGCCACAGTAGGCTTCTTCTTCTTCTTAGCAGCCAACTTGGGGTCGATGCCAGGATGCCCAAGTGCCTTGCACTTCTCAGCTTCATTGTAAGCTTGAACACACTTGGCAGCTAGATTCTTCATGCACTCTCTTGAACCTTTGGCTTCTTCGCGCTTCTTGCGCAACTCCTCCTTGAGGTCATGCAGCATCACTTTGAAGTTTTGAACATCAGCCATGCTGAGCTTGGCCACATGCTTCTTGAACTGCTCTTTCTCATAGTCAATCTTGTTCTTCAATTCAACAATCCGCTGAGCCAGAGCCAGCTCAGGAGCAATTGCGCCTTGGAACGCGACGCTGATGCCAATTGGGAGCTGAAGATCATCAAAGCTGAGATTGGGGTTGTCAAACCACTCATCAATGAAGTTATCCAGAATGTTTATGTCAAAGGGGTAGATCATTAAAGATCTTCACCTCTTGCTTGCTCTTGATCAGTTGCTCAAGAGCATCATCTCCACACTCATCATCTGATGACAGATCAATGGCTTCGGTTTCGTTCCTCAGAACAACAACAGGAGTCAAGGTTTGACCAGAACTTTGAACATTCTTCTTCTGTGTCTTCTCGCGCTTCTTGGAGATGCGAGATAGATCTTCAGAAGTGTTACTGGGATTAGGAGGGGCAGTTGCCAATGGCTTCACTCGAGAAGCTTTTGGTGCAGCAGTAGGTTTTGACGCCTTGGATTTCTTCTGCTTCTGCAGCTTAGGAGGAGGAGCTGGTGCATCATCAAAGTCAGCATCATCACTAGAATGATCCACTTTTGCTCCTTGAACGGCAATGTGAGTGATGAGGTCGTCGAGGTTGTAGAAGGGGCCGAGTCCATTTTCATTGGCTTCACGTGTGCCATCTTCCCGTGGAGCAGACGGACCTGGGTTGAAGTCAAGTCCGAATGCCTTCTTGTTCTTCACAGCAGAGTCTTTTGCGAACTGGTAGTTGCGCTTGAATAGATCGTCTTCACGACACCACAGAAGAGAAGAGGGGTCAGCATTCTCTGGCTGCGGTCCGCTAACCATGCACGGATAGAAGCCTTGCTCAATAGCTTCAGACTTGGACCTGGCAGGAAGATTTTTGTACAGTATATCTCCCCAGGGTTGCTTGATGGCATTCTTCTCTGCATACTCTTCTTTGACGAATCAGTACTTGAACCATTCCTCTGCCCAATATCTTGGAATCCATTGGGTTCGATTCTTGCGTTCTCCATAGGTTTCCTCTGGGTCTGTCTTGTGCAGCTCGTGCAAATCTGGTGGCAAATCCTTGGAAGTTGTCGGATTTCAGGTTCCGACAGACCCTTGAGGTTTGAACACTGGGGTGCGCGCGGAGATCCAACCCTCCACCGTCTCGCACCACGCCGAATCGCTGGGACCTAAACTACTAAACGTAACAGCACAAGAGACATGAGATTTATACTGGTTCAGGCCACCATTGTGGTGTAATACCCTACTCCAGTGTGTGGTGTGGTGGATTGCCTCTTGGGCTGATGAGGAACAATACAAGGAAGAACAGCCTCGCGAGGGTATGTTCTTGGCGGGTGCGATGAACTGCTAGGTGGTGTTCAGTCGCTCTAGCTACTGGTTCCTTGACGAGGACCCGGATCTCGGATCCCCTGCTCTGGGGGTGGCTACTTCCATTTATAGGCGAAGGCCCTGGGCCTCTTCCCAAATATTGAGCGGGAAGGGCGCCAACAATTGGCCATTTTGAAGGGGAACAGCGGGTACACTTATCCTAACTAAAGTTGGTCCTCGCCTGCCAAAGGCTCTGGTGATGACGCCTTTGCTTGGGCTCCATGATGACTCCTTCCGGCCGTTGGGCTGGTCTTGGTCTTGTTGCACCGAAGCGGATGCCTTTGCTTGATGCTCTCGCTGCGCTTGCTCCCTTTGCACCAAAGAGGAAAGGAGGACGCTTCTGTGGCTGGCACTGGACCAGCACCCTTAGTGGAGTCATGGCTTGCGTCATGGGCACCTCGCGAGGTACCCCGCCTTGATCTCTCCGCCTCCTCGCGAGCTAGCCTGATGAGGCTGTGCCTGAGGAAGCTCCCTGTCGTCCGCCCCGCGAGGCTTGGCCCCTCGCAAGGGTCTTGAGCTTGTGTTGGTGAAGATGGGCCGTGCTGGGCCCCCTTTGAGCCACGCCGTAGGCCGCAGGCAGGCAATTCTGGGGACCCCCATTCCCAAAACGCCCAGGCCCAAGGCGCGCCCGGACTTGGCCGAGCAAAGAAGCGAAGGGGCAAGTGCGAAGCGCCGCTGGCCCTAACAGCCTGCGGCCTTGGGCGCCGCGTGGCGGTTGATTGGACGCGGGTGCCTTAGCAACCGCGCGAGTCGATAAAGGAGTGGCATCTGTCTAGGCTTTGCTTCCCTTGCTTTCTCCGGTTACTGCTCAGATCCCCTTTCTTGCGCCTTTCCTCCCTGCCTCCGAAATCTTCAGATCTACTTCGACCGCGCGCCCTAGCAAGACATGGCGCCTCGCCAGACCCCGGCCGGAGTTTGGTACTCGCCCGCCTTGGAATCGCCGAACGTGTCGGAGGCGAGCCTTGCCCGGGTGCCACAGATTGTGGCGGCACAAGGCATCGACGGGGCGAAGGTGTTCAAGGCCGGCTCCGCCCTTCCTGAGGGCCAAGGGAGCACCTTCTATCCGCTCTTTGTAAGCACCATTGCTGCTGGTCTGGTGCCTCTGTTGGCGTTCTTGGAACGGGGGTCCCCAGACTTTTCTGCCTGCGGCCTGCGGCGTGGCTCAAAGGAGGCCCAAGACGGCCCATCTTCATCAACACAAGCTCAAGACCCTCGCGAGGGGCCAAGCCTCGCGGGGCGGACGGCCAAGAGCTTCCCAGTAGGCCTCATCAGTTGGCTCATGAGGAGGCGGAGAACTCAAGGCGGGGTACCTCGCGAGGTGCCCGTGACGTAAGCCATGACGACCAAGGGCGCCAGTCGGGCGCCAGCCCGCGCAGCGTCCTCCTTTCCTCTTTGGTGCAAAGGGGGCAAGCACAGGCAAGGGCATCAAGCAAAGGCATCCGTTTCGGTGCAACAAGACCAAGACCAGCCCCAACGGCTGGAATGCTATCATCGTGGAGCCCAAGCAGGCGTCATCACCAGAGCCTTTGGCAGGCGAGGACCAACTTTAGTCAGGATAAGTGTACCCGTTGTTCCCCTTCAAAATGGCCAATTGTTGGCACCCTTCCCGCTCGATATTTGGAAAGAGGCCCAGGGCCTTCGCCTATAAATAGGGGTAGGCACACTCAGAGACGGGGATCGAGCATTCGGAATCCAGAGAGAGAGAGAGAGAGAAACCCGTTCCTTAAGCTAGAGCGACGGGGCACCACTTAGCAGTTCATCTCACCCACCAAGAACAGACCCTCGCGAGGCTGTTCTTCCCTATCGTTCTTCGTCGGCCTGCAGGCAATCCACACACCACAAACTAGAGTAGGGTATTACACCACAATGGTGGCCCGAACTAGTATAAATCTTGTGTCTTTTGTGTTGTTCTTGTTAGTAGTTTAGGTCCCTACGATTCGGCGAGGTACGAGACAGTGGAGGGTTGGATCTCCGTGCGCACCCCAGAGTTCAAACCTTAAGGGTCTGCCGGAACCCGTGATCCGACATTTGGCGCGCCAGGTAGGGGTGCACCGGAATCTGCCTTTCATCGCCTCGTTCTTCCCCGGCAACCGCAACCATGTTCGACGCTCGTCGGGCCCGCACCGAGCGCCGAGCCGCCGTCACCTCCCACGTCGCCCGGGCCGCTCCCGTCAGCGGGCGCCCTCGTCGTTCCCCGTCAACCGCCGTCAACACCGCCATCGGCCCGGCGGGGGCAGACGCTGCTACCGCCCTGCGCTCCCCGACGACCTCATGGGGGAGGCCGGGCGTCTCTCTGGTCGCCCGCCCCCTCGCGCCGGCTTCTCCACTCGTCGCGGCCCTCCTCGGCGGCTCACAGGCGCCGCCCTCCGGCCGCCATGTCAAGACATTCGTCCGCTGGGTCGGCGCCACCTCCACGCGGCAGGGGGCTCCCTCGGGCCGGACGGGGTCGTCGGCCGGGCTGACCTTCGACCCTCAAGACCACCCCACCAATTTGGCCGGCTCGGGGGCGCTCCCGCTGCTCTGCACACCTACCATCTGCCAGGTCGCCGTCACCAGGACCCTCATCGACAGCGGCACCGGCCTCAATGTACTCTCGGTCGAGGCCTTCAACCTCCTCTACATACCCAGGGAGCGGCTGCTGCCCAACCGGCCTTCTTCGGGCGTAGGAGGAGGTTCATCCAGCTCCTTGGGGCAAATCCGGATTCCGGTGACCTTCGGCACCTACGACAACTTCCGCACGGAATTGGTCGACTTCGACATCGCCCCCATCAGCCTCCCCTACAACGCCATCCTCGGCTATCCGGCACTGGCCAAATTCATGGCCGCAACCCACCCGGGGTACAACCTCATGAAGATGCCGGGGAGCAGTGGCGTCCTCACCGTGCCCGAGGAGACCGAAAGTGCGCTACGAGCGCTCAGGCTCACCCTCAGGACGGCGGCCACAGCACAGCCCACCGATGCGGAAGCCCCCAAGTCGAAGGGGGCTGTGCCGACCAAGAAGAAGCAGTTGTTCACCCAAGACAAGGTAGAGACCAAGCAGATACCCGTCGATGAGGACGGGTCCACAAATGCCACCTTCACCATAGGCGCCAACCTCGAGCCCGAGCAGGAGGAAGCCCTTGTCAAGTTCCTGCGTGCGAACAAGAAGGTGTTCGCCTGGGAGCCCGATAAGCTGGCTGGGATTCCACGGGGAGTGATCGAGCACCACCTCAACGTGTGCCCCAACGTGCGTCCAGTGAAGCAGAAAGCGAGGAGGCAGTCCACCGAAAAGGAGGCCTTCATTGTCCAAGAGACCCGCAAGCTAGAGGCCGCGGGGCTTATCCGCGAGGTCCGATACCCAGATTGGTTGTCCAACCCCATGGTGGTGCCGAAGAAGGGCGGAAAGGAGCGCATGTGTGTCGACTTCACCAACCTCAACAAAGCATGCCCACAGGATCCATTTCCCCTCCCTCGCATCGACCAGATCGTCGATTCCACCGCCGAGTGTGACCTGTTGTGCTTCTTGGATGCCTTTTCGGAGTATCACCAAATCAAGATGGCGGTGGAAGACGTGGAGAAGACGGCCTTCCTGACCCCGTGTGGAGTATACTGCTATACCTGCATGCCATTCTGGTTGCGAACAGGGGGCAACCTTCCAAATGGCCCATGCACATCACCTTGGGCCCGCAGCTCGGGAAGAATGTGGAGGCATACGTCGACGACATCGTGGTGAAGTCTCGCGAGGCCAAGACCTTGATACAAGACCTGGAAGAAACCTTCGCGAGCCTCAACGCAGTGAGCCTGCGAGTCAACCCAGAGAACTGTGTGTTTGGAGTTCCCTCAGGCAAGCTCCTTGGTTTTCTTGTGCCCCACCGGGGCATGGAGGCCAACCCAGAAAAGGTCAAGGCAGTGGAAGACATGAGTCCACCAAAGACCCTCAGGGAGATGCAGAAACTCACAGGGCGCGTAATGGCGCTGGGCCGTTTCATCTCCCGATCGGGGGAGCGGGCGCTGCCTTTCTTCTAGCTGATGAAGAAAAAGGGGCCCTTCAAGTGGACTGAAGAGGCCGACCAAGCGTTTCAAGACCTCAAGAGGTACTTGACCAGCCCTCCAGTGATGGTGGCCCCGCGCCCTCAGGAGCCCTTGGTACTCTACCTCGCCGCAACTCCTTACTCCGCTAGCGCTGCTCTAGTGGCGGTTAGGGAGGAGCGTCAGGCCAAGACCACGGCGGCCACCCGAGCTAAGGAAAGAAAGCGAATCGAGAAGGAACTAGCAGTCAAGACCGCAATGGAGGAAGATCAGCCGTCACAGCAGAGGCGCACCAAGGGTGGGGGACCTCCGTCCAAGCACCCAGCTTCCGGAGGCACCGATGCCTCAGGAGGCACCACCGCTTTCGAAGGGCGCCACCAGTACCAACGCCCCTAACCTCGTCGAGCACCCGGTGTACTTCGTCAGTACCGTGCTACGGGATGCGAGGGCACGGTACCCCATGCCGCAGAAGCTCCTCCTGGCACTCCTAGTGGCTTCGCGCAAGCTGCGGCACTACTTCTAGGGTCATCAAATCAAGGTTGTCTCAGCATACCCCCTGGAGAGGGTGCTCAGGAGCCCCAACTCGGAAGGAAGGGGCGCCGAGTGGAACATTGAGCTGCAAGCATTCCAGCTCGAGTTCAGTACGACCAGAGTCATCAAGGGGGCCGCGCTGGCAGATTTCATGGCCGAATGGACAGAAGTGCCGGGCCTCAGGGCCGGCGAGGATCGGTCCCTCTCCCCAGGGAGCGAAGCGCCAGAAGGTTGGGTCATGTACTTCGACGGAGCGTTCTCTCGAGACAGTATGGCTGGGCAAGACTCATATCCCCCTCTTAGGACAAGCTCTACTATGCCATGCAGCTCTGTTTCCAGCATGGCGAGAAGGTCTCCAACAATATAGCAGAATACTAGGGGCCGATAGCAGGTCTGAAGGCTGCCGCTGCCCTAGGGGTGAAGCGCCTTACCATCAAGGGCGATTCTCAGCTCCTCGTCAATTTCTCCAACAAGGTGTACGAGCCAAGGGATGAACACATGGAGGCCTACCTTGCGGAGGTCCGCAGGATGGAGAAACAGTTCTGAGGGTTGGAGCTGCAGCACGTGCCCCGCGGCACCAATCAAGAGGCCGACGACATCGCCAAACGAGCCTCCAGGAGGTTACCCCATGAGCCGGGTGTCTTTGAGGAACGGCTCTTCAAGCCCTCAGCCCTGCCGCCGTTATCAAGCTCGGCACAGCCTCGGGAGGAGCTCCCTCAGCCTCCAGCCTCGGGAGCCCCAGCCCGTGGCCCGGCCTCGGGAGCACGCCTGCTCCTAACAATGGAACCTCAAGAGGAGTGCTGGATCACGGAGCTCAAGAGTTACTTAACGCGTGGGTCTTTGCCAGAGAAGGAGGAGGAGGCAGAGCGTGTGGCGCGACAAGCCACGGCATACAGCATCATGGATGGAGAGCTTTACCGGAGACGACCAAACAACGTATCCCTACGCTGCATCACCAGGGAACAGGGGAAGGAATTATTGGCAGATATACATGGCGGAGATTGTGGGCACCATTCATCGTCACGGACCCTTGTAGGGAAGGCGTTTCGCAGCGGTTTCTATTGGCCCACCGCGCTCAATGACGCCATCGACCTCGTGAAGGCTTGCGTGGCTTGCCAATTCCATGCCAAGCAGATCCACCAGCCAGCAGGAGGCCTACAAACCATTCCCCTCACTTGGCCATTCGCGGTCTGGGGGCTTGACATTCTGGGCCCTTTCCCTCGGGCGCCAGGGGGCTATCGCTACCTCTACGTCGCCGTGGACAAATTCACCAAGTGGGCCGAAGTCGAGGCCGTCCGCGCCATCCCCGCTGGTTCTGCGGTCAAGTTCATCAAGGGCATCGTGAGCCGGTTCGGAGTGCCGAACCGCATCATCACCGACAACGGTTCACAGTTCACCAGTAACCTTTTTAAAACGTACTGCGCTAACCTTGGAATGCAGATATGCTACGCTTCGGTGGCGCACCCCCGCAGCAATGGACAAGCCGAGCGGGCCAATGCAGAGGTCCTGAGAGGCCTCAAGACCAGGACGTTCAAGAAGAAGCTAGAAGCCTGCGGCAGAGGCTGGTACGACGAGCTCCCCTCCATGCTGTGGTCCATCCGCACAACTGCGACCAAGCCAACTGGAGAGACCCCCTTCTTCCTGGTCTACGGAGCCGAAGCGGTCCTCCCTCACGAGGTCAAGCGTCGATCCGCGCGGGTCCTGGCGTTCGATGAAACGCAGCAGGACGCCATGCGGGGGACGACTCTTGTGCTGGGGGAGGAGCGCCGTCGGGAAGGTGCTCTGCGAGTGGCAAGGTACCAGCAGGCACTCCGGCGATACCACTCCCGCAACATCCGCCCCAGAACTCTCGAGGTAGGAGACCTCGTGCTCCGACGGGTCCTCTCCAGGGAGGGACTGCATAAGCTCTCTCCCATGTGGGAGGGCCCATTCAAGGTTGTTCATGTTTCCAGGCCTGGCTCCGTGCGCTTGGAGACGCAAGAGGAGGTACCTTTACAAAATGCGTGGAACATCCAGCACCTCCGGAGGTTCTACCCCTAAAAGGCCCAGAGCCTGTGAAGAAGGCGAATGCCTGTGAAGTTCATCTTTTTGGAAAAGGCCCAGAGCCTGTGAAGAAGGCGAATGCCTGTGAAGTTCATCTTTTTGGAAAAGGCCCAGAGCCTGTGAAGAAGGCGAATGCCTGTGAAGTTCAGCTGTTTGGAAAAGGCCCAGAGCAGGTGAAGAAGGCGAATGCCTGTGAAGTGCATCTTTTTGGAAAAGGCCCAGAGCCTGTGAAGAAGGCGAATGCCTGTGAAGTTCATCCTTTTGGAAAAGGCCCGGAGCCTGTGAAGAAGGCGAATGCCTGTGAAGCTCACCTCTTGGGAAAGGCCCAGAGCCTGTGAAGAGGGCGAACGCCCGTGAAGCTTGCTTACCAGAGGAAAGGCCCGGAGCCTGTGAAGAAGGCCCAGTGCCTGTGAAGCTCGCCGCCCCGTGACACTCTCACGTAACAATGAGTGGGGCTGTACACGCCCCGGAGTCTCAGGGGTGCCGGCCTCAGGCCCTGGGGCTCCCTCCTACGCCCAAAGAGCAGCACTTAGCTCCGCTACTGGTGAGAAGACGTCCAAGACTAGACTAGGTGCCTGGACGCGGCTTTTCCATTTGCTTTCTGCAGCTGACTAGTTATTCCCATTTGAAGTTTTTATCGAAACTATCGCCTGCTTTTGGTCCGTGGTCCTTCGATCTTTTCGCCCTCCTGCCTCGGTTTCTCTTGGCGCTGGGCTCGCAAGGCGAAGCCTCGAGCCCCGCTGGTGTTCCTACCCTTATCGCTCAAGTTTCACGGCCCTGGTCCACGGCTGAGCACCCTCCTGACCATGCCTCACGGGCAGCACAACGCGAACACGGGGCCAGGGTCGGCCGCCACGCGGCCACGACCGGGGTTCGCTTGTGAATGAGCGCACGGAAGAAGGGAACAGTAACAGGATAACAAAAGAAGTAAATTAATTAACGGCGTTGCCCTAAACACGCCCCCATGGGGCCGAACATTGTTCCCTTTTTACGCAGGAGAAAAGGAAAGAAAAGGACAAAAGCAGCTGAAGCACGCCCCGTGCCAGCTCTCTTGGGAGGCCCGAGCCGCCTCCGGAGCTCAGTCGGACTCTATCTCGCGCTTCACCGGGGCGTGGTGACGAGCGGACCCGCTGCCACCCCCAAGCGGTAGCGGCGTAAGGCTGGCAGCGGCCGCGGAAGAATCGCCACCAAGAAGAAATTTGGTGAAGCGTGGGGAGTCGTGGGCATCGCCACCGCCTTGCGCTGCCCCCTCCGCCAGCCCGGGGCTGAGTCCTCGGCATGCGGTCGTCTCTCGTATAAAGTACCCCTGCGGCCGTCAGAAATCACGCCAATATGCGACCCTATCCAAAAGGAACTCGAAGGTCCCATCAAGGATAGACCCGCATATTGAAACGCTTTTGCAAGGTGGATATCATTACATCAACATTACATAATAGATGTGGATACATACATAAGGCATACAATGCCACAAGAATACATCAACAACATATACAAGATTAACATCCGACTACGGATGAATCATAAACAGAAACTCAAACAATATCCACCCTGCTAGCCTAGGCTGCCGACCTGGAACCTATCCCCTGATCGAAGAAGCAGAAGGAGAACTCCAAAATAAGCAAACATCACTCTCGCGTCGTGATCATCGCAAACCTGTACCTGCAACTGTTGTTGTAGTAATCTGTGAGCCACGAGGACTCAGCAATCCTATTACCATGGGTATCAAGACTAGCAAAGCTTAAAGGGAAAGGAAGGGGTGAGGTGGTGAGGTTGCAGCAGCGACTAAGCATGTATGGTGGATAACTTACGCAAATGAGAGCGAGAAGAGAAACAAAGGAACGGTCGTCAACTAGTAATGATCAAGAAGTGATCCTGAACTCCTACTTACGCCGACATAACCCGTAAACCGTGTTCTCCTCTCGATCAACCCCGAAAAGAGACACTCACGACACGCACCACGATTGGTGTATTTTAGAAGAGTTTACTTCAAGTTTACTACAAGCGGATATTAACAAATTCCCATCTTCCACATAACCGCTGGCACGGCTTTCAAAGTTCAAACCCTGCAGGGTGTGCCAACTTAGCCCATGATAAGCTCTCGCGATCAACAAAGGATATTCCTTCCCCGGAAGACCCGATCGATCTCGGAATCCGGATACAAGACATTTCGACAGTAATAAAACAAGACCAGCAAAGCCGCCGGATGTGCCGACAAATCCCGATAGGAGCTGCACATATCTCGTTCCTGTGGCACACCGGATAGGTCAGCCTCACGAGTAAAACCAGCCCTCGAGTTGCCCGTGGTGGCCCCGCAGTCTGCCTGCTTTCGGACCAACACTCGAAGGAGCACCGCCCGGGGGCTAAAATAAAGATGACCCTTGGGCTCCTAAACCCAAGGGAAAAGGGCTAGGTGGAGGCAAATGGTAAAACCAAGGTTCGGCCTTGCCGGGAGGAGTCTTATTCAAAGCGAACTGTCAAGGGGGTCCCATAAATCACCCAATCGCGTTAGGGACGCAAAATCCGGGAACATAATACCGATATGACGGAAACTAGGGCGGCAAGAGTGGAACAAAACACCAGGCATAAGGCCGAGCCTTCCACCCTTTACAAAGTATATAGATGCATTAATAATATAAGAGATATTGTGATATCCCAACATAATCCTGTTCACCATGGAGCAATCTTCAACTTCACCTGCAACTAGCAACGCTATAAGAGGGCTGAGCAAAGCGGTAACATAGCCAAACAATGGTTTGCTAGGAAGGGTGACAAAGGTTAGAGGTTCATGGCAATTTAGGAGGCTTGAGGAGCAAAAGGTAGGTAGCGCAGCATAGCGATAGAACGAAGCAACTAGCATAGCAATAATAGTAGTGAGATCCAAGGTGACGGTCATCTTGCCTGAAATCCCGCAAGGAAGAACAACGAGTCCATGAAGAAGATGAAGCCACGAAGACGAACCAAGCGTCGACGAACGAATCCTCACGATCGCAATGAAACGGGAACTACCGAGAAGAAGCACACAACATAGTAAACACACCGCACATGAACAAGGCATGATGCACAACAATCATGATGCATGACAAGGCTACATGGAGCTACTCATTCCAAAATATGATGCAAACAAGAACAACACCTCAAAGCAAGTTTAAATGAGGCCGGAAACAACATATAACAATTCCGGTAAGTCCTCATATGCAAATTTCGAAATTGGTCCAGAACTAAATAACTTTATGTTCAAGTTGTTAAACATCAAGTTAAGATTCACCACTATGATCTACACGAAATTCTAGACAAGTTACATATAAAGTTCATTTGATTCGGAGCTACGGCCTAGAAGATATGAGCAAAACAAGTTAAACATGGCATTGATGCAAAATGCATACAAACATCAAGCAAACCCTCTCAAACCAAGGATGCAACATGATAATATGAAAGTTCATGCAATTCTAAGCAAGTTTCATATAGAGCACACTCAAAACGGAGCAACATTTCAACACATACACATGAAACAAGTTATAGAACCAATCTGTCCAAAACAGCAACTAGGCATATTGCAAGCATCAAAACAACATGCTACAGAATCCCAACGTGAAAATAAAAGGTATGGGCATGATGTACAGGTAATGCATGACAAAACATGAACACTGAGCTATCTCCATAAACCACTAGAACATGCTCAAAAGGATATGGCAAGATTGCAAATAATAACAGTTTCAGACTTTGCAGAAATAACATCACGTTGCAATGTTTAGAGCTATCAAACAACATGTTACAGCAAGCTATCATGTCAAATTAGAGCATTTAGTGAACCTACTAATTGCATAGAACAGAAGTTCTTTACTGACCATGAGCCAAGAAGGATCCGAAGATATGATGCACCCATGTAAACATGGCAAGTTATATTACAAATTCATACATGGCAGGAACAACAATAAGTAGGCATGTTGGTGAGATTGAACCACTCACCACAGAGCAATACATGGCATGGCAAGGCAACCAACAGTAAGAAGACATGTTTATGAAGCTAAGCATGGCAAGAGCAAGTTCATAGAGTGCATGGATCACTAACAACAATCATGGCAACATTGAACTTAATGTTAACAGGCTGACAGCAACATTATTTAGCAATTTTAGAGCAAGATTACAACAAGCTACAGCAGGCTATAAATGCAATTAGGGGCATGGATGGATAGAGAAAGACATGTATGAAAAAACATCCTATAGATTATGCATAGAATGACTTGTAGAAGCATGTTAACATAGCATCATAATATAACACAATCAGCCTAGCAAAACAGTAACAGCAAGTACCCTACTTCACGAGCTCGAAGCACGCAGTACAAGACTCACAAAAATATATGGATGGCACCACTGTGAAGATGGCATAACATAGCACAAAACACATGTAGAGCTCATGCTCATAAGATACACAACTCAAATGCAACAAAAATGACAAATCATCAAGTTATAACAGTTTCAGCAGGTTAACATCATATAGCACTCTTGCAACGATTATTCAGGCATCAATATGACCTCAAATGAACATGATGCAATAGAATGAAATGAATTACTCGTCGAGGCGAACAGTTTGACATATTACAAGCACGAAACGGAGCCGTATGCATGGAATTATGATGCGATGAACATGGCATGATAATGTAAAATCAACCTCTCCGAGAAAGTCAACGGGATCGGACGGAGCGGGATGACGAGATCCGGGACGGGGCTTGCGTGTTTGGTTGGAGGAGGTGGTGGATATGATCCAACCCCGGCCGGATCCGGCGACGACGAACTCCGGCGAGGGCGGACTCCGGCGAGGGGCGACGAGGCGGCGGAGTGCGGCGTCGACGGAGGAAAGCCTCGAACCGGCGGGCGGAGGGTTCGGCCGCCGGCGATGGGAGGCGCGCTGGGCGGCGAGTGGCGGCGGCGGGCGGCGCTGGGCGGAGGAGCTGCTGCTCGGGCGCTGAACACCTGGAGGCGGCGGGCGGCCGAACCGGGCGAGGGGAGGCGCGGGCGCCGGGCGAGGTCGGGCGGCAACAAGCACCGATGACGGGCGACGGACGTTGACGCGCCCGGGAGGCGGCGGAGACTGGCCGGAGGGTTCAGACGGGCCTCAAGGGGTCTGCTGAGGTCGGCGGCGAACTAGGGACCGGCCCGGGACACGTGGCGACGGCGGGTTGGTCCGACGGAGCGGGCAGACACATCCGCTCCCCGGATATTTGTTCGGCGGCGGCGGGTGGAGTTTTCTAGGGTTAGGGTGGAAGAAGACCCGGGAGTTTCGGGGGAGGGGGAGTTTATATAGGTAGAGAGAGCTAGGAAGCTCCAAATGGAGTGCGGTTTTCGGCCACGCGATTGTGATCGAACGACCGAGAGCATAGAGGGGAGTTTGCTGGGTTTTGGGCCACTTTGAAAGGGGTGTTGGGCTGCAAAGAGAAGGGGACTTTTGCGGTTACCCGTTTAACCGTTGGAGTATCAAACGACCTCCGAATGACACGAAACTTGACAGGCGGTCTACCGGTGGTATACCAAGGCCGCTTGATAAACCTCGGGCCATTCCGAGAAAGTTTAATACCGGCACATGAAAAGAGGCAAAAGCGGGCGCCGGGAGACATAGGAGTGTCAGATTGCAAAACGGACAACAGGGAAAATGCTCGAATGCATGAGACGAACACGTATGCAAATGAAATGCACATGATGACATGAAAAAAACACGCAAGCAAATGACATGGCAACGACGGCGAATAACTGGTAGACACCTGGCGCATCGAATCCGGGGCGTTACAAGCCGTCTTCCCCGAACACCCTCACGTAGAGGGTGGCGTCGCCATCATACTTGAAGTGCAGGGAGCACCGGCGGCGGAGACCATGCGCACGCTGGCAAACGCTCCTGGCTACCACAAGGGCTGTGAACAAGTTCCCTGCAGCAGAGACCTCCAGAGAAGCCCACGAAGCCCGGCTGCAACAGCCGTCTGCCTGGAGCCAGAGGCCACTTAGGGCGCCATCTGGGAGCTCACCCAAGAGGAAGCACGGGAGATGAAGCCGGGCGCTGAACGGCTCCTGTACCCTCACCAAGAACTCCGGCAGCGCTTCAGCAGCGTGGAGGCACGGCCTCGGGGGACGAGCGGCCGGGGCACGCCCTCCAACCATGGCCAGCCGCTCGTCGCCACGTTGAGAGCCTCCCTCACGACCGCGGGAGACCGCCCGTGGAGGCCACGGGTGCTTGCGAGGGCGACTCTCGACCACGCTTAGGCGGAGGAGAGGAAGATTCGACTGGCGGCCCTTCCCTTCTCTGCAGCCGAGAACTTCCTTGGTGGAGCCATGGAGAAGAAGGAGAAACAAGAAAGGATAGACTGGAAGGGCGCACGCTGTTCCGTACTTATAGCCGGCGAAGGCCAACCGTCGGCCTCCACGATCACCAGTCATCTTGCCCAACTCTGCATGCAAGGACCTGTCAAATCCGGGCGGTTACCAAGGCGTCGTGGGGAATGCAGAGCGCCTACATCCAATCAACCGCCACGCGGCGCCCAAGGCCACAGGCTCTTAGGGCCCACAATGCTTCGCACTTGCCCTTTCGCCTCTCTGCACGGCCAAGTCCGGGCGCGTCGTGGCCCCGGGGGCTACTGTCGGCGTTCTGGGAACGGGGGTCCCTGCACTTGATCGCCTGCGCGCTCGCGGCGTGGCTCAAAGGAGGCCCAGGACGGCCTATCTTCATCAACACAAGCTCAAGACCCTCGCGAGGGGCCAGCCTCGCTGAGGCGGACGACCAAGAGCTTCTCAGCGCCGCCTCGTCGAAGTTGGCTCATGAGGAGGCGGGTACCTCGCGAGGTGCCCGTGGACGTAAGCCATGACGACCAAGGGTGCCGGGCTGGCGCCACCGCAAGTAGCGCCCCTCATTTCCTCTTTGGTGCAAAGGGGCAAGCGCAGTAAGGGCATCAAGCAAAGGCATCCATTTCGTGCAACAAGACCAAGACCAGCCCCAACGGCCGAATGCAGTCATCGTGGAGCCCAAGCAGGCGTCATCACCAGAGCCTTTGGCAGGCGAGGACCAACTTTAGTCAGGATAAGTGTACCCGCTGTTCCCCTTCAAAATGGCCAATTGTTGGCGTCCTTCCCGCTCGTTATTTGGGAAGAGTCCCAGGGCCTTCGCCTATAAATAGGGGTAGCCACACTCAGAGACGGGGATCGAGCATTCGGAATCCAGAGAGAGAGAAACCCGTTCCTTAAGCTAGAGAGACGGGGCACCACTTAGGAGTTCATCACACCCACCAAGAACAGACCCTCGCGAGGCTGTTCTTCCCCCAGACATCGTTTCTTCGTCAGCCCCAGAGGCAATCCACACACCACAAACTAGAGTAGGGTATTACACCACAACGGTAGCCCGAACTAGTATAAATCTTGCGTCTCTTGTGTTGTTCTTGTTAGTAGTTTAGGTCCCTGCGATTCGGCGAGGTACGAGACGGTGGAGGGTTGGATCTCCGTGCGCACCCCAGAGTTTGAACCTTAAGGGTCTGCCGGAACCCGTGATCCGACAGCCTCCCTTTTCCGAGTTCTTATTCTCTGTCCTCCGCCATTACAAACTACAAGCTCTGCACCTCCACCCCAACTCTGTTCTTCTTCTGGCGATCTTCGCCTACTATTGTGAGGCTCACGTCGGGGTGCAGCCCTCAGTGGCCTTGCTGCGCCAATACTTCTCCCTCCGGACCTCTCGTGGTCTCATCTCCGTGTGCTCAAGCTTTGTCGCGTATGGCAGCTCCAACGCCATCTCGAACCTCGGGAAGAGGATTGAGAGCTTCAGGAGCAAGTGGGTATTGGTAGATGTCGGGCGCATCCACCCTCGGCTATCCTGCCCACGGAGAACCCCACGAGCTCCGACGATTGGTCTCGAGCAGAGCTCGTGGACCTCAAGTGCGAGGTCAGTGTTGGAGAAGATGGACGCGATCTCGAGGCCGGGCCAGCATGGCGGTGGCGAAGCTGACCGGTGCATCGCTCCTGAGGGAATTCCTAGAGCACCAGTTGGCTCCGCTTCGTTAGTACTCGCTTCCGATGTGGAGGCCCCGCCCGAGCCCCGCGGTCTTGGCCGACGTAGATTTGGCTGCGGTCCTCCAATCTTTGGTTGGGGGCGACGTGGTGAGGTTGGAGGGCGCTCCTATGCCCCTGTTCCTCCGAGATGATTGGGAGCGGGGCAGTGGAATCCATGCCCGTCTTCAACGGGACGGCCCGTGCCCATGGAGGTTCTCGAGACCCGGCCCCGGGCGACGGTGGGACGTGGTCCTCCCAACGACTCCAGCGAGGAGAAGGAAGAAGGGGAGCGGGAAGGAGGGCTTGACTCCGAGGCGACCGATGGAGAGTCGAGGGCTCCCCTCCCACGGCGCAGGTCCCGCGTTCTCCGCCTCTCACCGAGCGATGACGACGAGGATGATGACGAGCAGGGCGGCGGGAGCTTGCCACCGATCTTGAAGAAGGACAGGACCGGGCTGGTCCTCCGTGGGTCTGCCCCGGCCCCGAGGCGATCCGCAGACGCGCCTTCTGCTCCCGAGCTCCTTGAGGCTGATCCTTGCAGCCGGCTCTCGGGCTTCAAGTATGGCCGGAGGTTGCTCGAGCCTCACGAGCTTCCACCAAGAAGTGCCTGATTCCTGTCTTATTTCTTGTTTTGTCGCTGAGACTTGACGTCTGTATCTCTTGGCTAGGCTGGCGCCCGTGGCAAAGAAGCCAAAGGGATCTCCTGAGGTTCCGTCTGGGGCAGCGCCTCTGCCCGCGAAAGAGGGTGACCGCGAGGCACGGGCCTCTCCTGCCCGGTCATCCTTGCGAGACCTGGCTGAGCCGGCTGGGGCGAGCTCAGCCCAACGGCCCAAGCGACTCTTGAGGTGCCCTTGCCTGACGCCGCCACCACAGCCGTTCGGGCGCAGCAGGCCCCGCCTCAGGATACTGTGGTCATGTTGCCGCCTTCTCCTCCTACCCCACCGACTACTACCTCTCCAACTCCTCCTCTTTGCTCGGATCGTCTTCTTCTTTGAATCGACCGCTGGCGTAGACCTTCTGGCGCCACCTGCCTAGTGGCCGGGCGCTTGGAGCTGGCTTCTGCCGATTCGCTCCGACGCCTGATTCGGGTGGCGCTGGTCCAGGCTTCGACGGCTTATGACGAGGAGAAGCAGGCCGCCCTTGGGGGCGGCGGTCATGACGCGACGCCGCTTTTGCGGGAGGTAGCCAATGTCCGAGGTCGCTGCAAGGCGCTGGAGCGTGAGCTGCAGGGTCTGCGGGACTAGCTCGCCAAGGAGGCCTGCCTTCGCCAAGAGGAGGAGGAAGGCATGAAAGCTCGCGAGGCGGCCGTTAGGGACCGGGACGCCAAGCTCAAGAAGCGCCGTGACCGCCAAGGCGCGCTGGGGCAAGAGTTGGAGGCGAGGAAGGTCGAGCTGGACGGCAAGGCACGGGTTCTTGCCGAGGATCGCATGGCCTTCACGGAGATGGAGGTGAAGGCCCGCACCTTGCTGAGGACGCTTTATGACAATGGCTTGAGAGAGCTTCCGCTGGCCGGGCGCCGAGGACGGCCCCGCCAAGCTGCTTCCTTCCTGGTTCGCGCTTGAAGATGTCACCCTTGGCTCTTGGCCTCACGGCCGAGGCCGAGGCGCGGTCTTGTCTTTCTCGCAGGGCCGACGCCGGTCCTTACCCACATCTACCTTCGCGATCCCAACGCCGACCTAGATAGCTCGGCTGGAGCCAGCCGAGGCGGCGAGCTTGTTGCCGCTGCTGGAGGTCAGTGGAAGGGTCGTATGGCGGAGGCTCTACTGGGAAGTTCTCGGCCTTCAAAGACCAAGTCAAGCGGGCGCTACTGACCATGGCGCCACAAGGCGAACCCCTGCTCACAAGCAGCCTCCACCGCCGACAAGTGACTCCGCTGTGGCTCTGCTCGCTTTTTAATTCCTGCACATGTATCATGCCTCGGGAGGCGTTTAAACTTGCATTTGGTGTTGTGATAACAGTTATGGACTGTAATATTTGCTTTTGAATTCCTTGAGATTTATGCTTTCCTTCCTACTTGCTTATGTTCTCACGCCGGCAGAGTCTGCCCCTCACAAGATACCTCACTACCAAGTTAGCCTCGACCGGAAACCGTGATTGGACCAAGGAGTGAGGGGCTACGTGACAAGTTAGGCTCCTGAGTCTCGATGCTTTGGAGTACCCCATGGCGCACGAACAGCAAGTAGGGAGGTGAGATGTGTGGGTGGATCTACCGTTCTACGTCTGCAGAGCCCGGCCCCGCGCATACCTCAACCACCGTTAGCCTTTCGGAACTAAGGAGTGAGGGGCTACCTGACCAGTTAGGCTCCTGAGTCACGATGATTAGGAGTCCCCCTTGACGCTCAAATGGCCTTTGTACCTTGGCTCCGCTCGGGGAGGGACGTGCGACGAACCAGGCCCGAGGGGCCTGGCTGGGCGGCGTGCGTCTGGGCGTGACCTGGGCGCAGCCCCCGTGCCCAGCCCCCTCACGCGGGACTCCCGAGGGGAGGCGTTGCGATGAGGCCGCACATCGAGCCTCGAGCTCCTCGAGGTTGATGCGGCCGGGGCCACCCTCGCTTGTTTATCACCAGCTGGAAGCATAAGCGCTTCAGATGTGTACGGGCATAGCCTCTCCTCGGCAAAGTTGTCGTCACCAAAGCGGAGCATGGTGCTTCCATCTGCGTGGAGGGGCTCCCCCGGGAGGAGCCCCGGGCGCAGGCAGCCCCGCCTCTACACATGGCTCGCACGGTAGGGCCCGACGAGGTGTATCTGGGCACCCGTGAGCCAGCTGGACTCACGGGCCCCACCTCAAGGCGGGTTGCGCCTGCACTGGGCCTTAACTTGTGATGTGTTCACCGCAAAGTTGGTTAGATGACGGCGCTCTACGCCCCTCGTCCCGCCCTCGAGCTAGTCTCACTGGCCGCCGGTATGCTGTGTCGCGATGCCATGGACAAGGCCAGAGGGTGAGTGCTGGAGAGCCAGTAGGAGCCCTGATTCGCGATGCTCAGGTACCCCCCCCCCCCTTTAACGTGCAAGCGGTCGACATGAATGAAGAAGAGGTGCCGTGGACTGGCATCAAATGACAAGCATGGTGGGCCGAACGCATGACCCGAAATAAACGCAAGAGGGATACATGCCGCTGGTCTCGCCCGAAAGCGACTTGGGGATGACGAGCGAGGGGCGCCCCAACAAAGTAAGCTAGGAACATGAAATGAAAGGGATACACGCCGCAGGACGGACCCACGCGTTCGGGAATAATGCAGCCACAGGGGCGCCCCACTGAAAAATAAAACTCGAAGGATGTCACCTGATACGTTGTGGACGAAGGGATGTTGAAGTAGCAGACTTGGTGGGCTGCGGGAGCCGATCCTCACGAGCCCCCAGGTCCAGGAGCCTCGGGAGGCTCCGGAGGCGCTGGCGGCTCCTCGTGGACCATCTCCATCTTCGTGGCTGCGGAACGCCGACCATTTGAGCCTCCAAGATGCTCTCGATGAGGCGCCAAGGTGGCAGCCAGCGTTCGGCAAGCCGTAAGGCATGCGAACGTAGCTGTAGAGGTGGACCTTCTGGCGCCCACGTGTGAGGGCCAAAAGACGCCTCGAGAGGTGGCTCGGTTGAGCCCTGGTATGTCGATGTAGACGCGCAGCCCACCATCCTTGCCTGGATGGGGAGCTACGGCGGGTAAGCGGCGGCTGCCACTCATGACTCTTGCCTCCTGCAGCTCTTGAATGATCTTGTTGACGAACTCCTGAGGGTTTGGCCCTCCTTGCCTCGTTCCTTCTTGAGGGAAATGTGCTGTGAAACACGCCTCAAAGTGGTGCCCAAGCGCCTCCCTCGTGACCTTAGCAAGGTGGGTGGCCCTCCAGGGGGGAGCCCCCGAGCCCTGCCTGAGGAGGGCGTCGGGCGCGCTTTCCTATGCGACAGAAGGAGGTTCCCCCTGAGCAGGCGCGGACCCTGAGGGGCCCGCCTCCTGAAGGGCCGGGCCGGACGATGTCTTCTTCTTCTTGGGGGCGGTCTCAGGAAGCCTCCTACTTCCGCGGTCCGGGTCTTCCAGTGATGCGGCCTGAAAGGCTCGCTCCAGGGAGCACAACGCGTCTTTCTCTTCGCAGGGCACCGTGATGACTCCACCACTTCCTGGCATCTTGAGGACGTTGTAACCGTGGTGAGTTACGGCCATGAACTTGGCCAGCGCTGGGTACCCGAGGATGGCATTGTATGGCGTTTAATGTGGGCAACGTCGAAGTCGGCGAGCTCGGTGCGATGGTTGTCGACGCCCGAAGGTGACAGGGAGGCGGACCTGCCCAATCGGGACCGTGGAGCCATCGGTGACTCGGGAGAAAGGCTTGGTTGGCTCAAGCTGATTGTAAGAGCACTTGGAGATTGTTGAACGCTTTCACGGACAGGACGCTGAGCCCTCGCCCGCCATCGATGAGGGTCCCGTGACTAGCACGCTGTCGACGATTGGGGAACAAAGCATCGGGAGGACTCCGGCTGTGGCCGCGCACTTGAGCTGATCCGCTGAGCTAAACGTGATGGCGCACGCCGACCACCTGAGAGGGCGTGTGGCTTCGAGCTTGGGGAGGACTGCATTCACTTTGCGGGCGAACTGCTTGAAGATGCGTTGAGAAGATGGGGCTTGAGCTCCGCCCAGGATGCAGGCGATCGCTGCTGCTCCTCGAAGCCCCAGCCCTTCAGCCCCGATGATGGTCCTCATTTCTCCTTGGCTGCGGCGGTAGCGGAGGGAGGCTCTGCGTTCCACGGTGGATTTATCCTCGCGAGGTCTGATCCTCCAGCGATCCTCACAGGCTGATCCTGCCAGCGATCCTCGCGAGGTCGGTCGCGCCACCCTTGGCGAGGGCCGCGGTCTTCCCAAATATCCTCCGTTCCTTGCTCCTCCTCGGTCAGAGTCTCCTGGCTGCCGGTCGATCCTCCCTTCTCGCACGGCTCGGAGCTCTTGGCATTCATTGGTGTTGTGGGTGTGGAGGTCGTGGTACACACAGTACCGGCTGCCCTTGGATGACTCGGGCTGATCTCTGCGCCGCTTGGTGTCTGGTTCTGCCACGAGTACGGCAGCCCCCTTGCGCTTCATATCTTTGGCCTTGGGTTTCTTCCCTTCTGGGTCTGCGGCAGGCAGCTCGAGGAGGGAGAGACGCCCTTCCTCAGCCCTGGCGCACTTGGTCGCCAAGTTGAACAGCTCCAGGGATGTGCACAGGTCTTCATGCATCGCCAGCTCCTCCTTCATCTTGACGTCACAGACACCGTCGGAGAAGGTTGAGATGATGGCCTCCTCGGTCACCTTGGGAATCTTGAGGCATGCGTTGTTGAAGCGCTGGATGTACTTCTGCAGGATCTCCCTGGTTGCTGCTTGATGTGGCGCATGTCGCTCATGGCGGGCGGCCGGTCGCGAGTACCTTGGAAGTTGGCGATGAAGCGGGTTCGCATCTCGTCCCAGGAGGAGATCGTGCCAGGAGCCAGGTTCAGGAGCCAAGTGCGAGCCCCGTCCTTGAGCGCCATGGGAAACCAGTTCGCCATGACCTTATCGTCTCCGTTGGCGGCTTCGATGCCCAGCTCGTAGAGCTGGAGGAACTCTGCAGGGTCGGCCATATCGTCGTAGCAAGGAGGCAGGTCTGGCTTGAACTTGCCGGGCCACGCAACGCTGCGCTGCTCGGTGGTGAAGGCACGTCAGCCTGCTATGGTCATGGGAGGCCTTTGGTGATGAAGAGCTTGGTCTTGCGGGTCTCCATGCGCTGCAGCCGGGAGTAGCGCGGGGTCTTGACGTGCTGGAGCAGGAGCGTGGTCACGACGAGTCGGAGCAGGGAGCACTCGGGCAGCTTCTTGCGGGCGAGGGACTTCTTGGCAGCTCTGCTCTTGCCGCGCTGGCGCCAGACGGAGCGGGTTTCGCCCAGGGACCACGCGCCTTGGGGCCCGGGCGCCTTCTTGAGGGGGAGGCGGCTGAGGCCCCCTCGAAGCTTAATCTGCCAGCAGGCGGGGTGCGTGTGCAGGGATCGACAAGCCTTAGGGAGCCTCTGCGCGGACGAGTTGGCGACGCGGTCGAGCCACTCTTCGTAGTCGTCGTCAACTAGGCGGTAGCGCAGGAGCTCGTTTGCTGTGATGAGCGCAGCTCGAGCCTCCATGGGCGCGCGGAACACCCGAGACGAAGAAACAGCTGGGGCGATTGAGGGGGTAGCTGTGCGGCCGTCTTGCCTCACGGACGGATGCTGGGACGATGCTTGCTGCTCGTTCCCCGCCGGGCCGGTGGCGGCATTGGCGGCAGGCGACGGGGAACGACGAGGGCGGCCGCCGACGGGAGCCGTCTGGGCGACACGGGAAGCGAGAGCGGCTCGGCGCTTGGTGCGGGCCCGACGAGCGTCAGACATGGATGCGATGGTCGGCGGAGAACAGGGCGGCGGAAGACGAATTCCGGCGCACCCCTACCTGGCGCGCAAAATGTCGGATTTCGGGTTCCGGCAGACCCTCTAGGTTCAAACACTGGGGTGCGCGCGGAGATCTCGCCCTTTACCCACCTGCACCCCGTCGCCTTGCTAGGATCTAAGTTGTGAAAAGAACAACACAAGAGACACAAGGTTTATACTAGTTCGAGCCACCATTGTGGTGTAATACCCTACTCTTGTTTGTGGTGTGGTGGATTGCCTCTTGGGCTGATGGTGATGAACAATACAAGGAAGAACAGCCTCGCGAGGGTCTATTCTTGGCTGGTGCGATGAGCTACTTGGGGAAGCTCAGTCGCTTCTCTCTATCTCTCTCGTTTGTTCTCTTGATCAATCCGAGATTTTTCGTCCCTCTCCTGTGGGTGGCTAGTCCTATTTATAGGCAAAGGCCCTGGGCCTCTCCCCAAATATTGAGCGGGAAGGGCGCCAACAATTGGCCATTTTGAAGGGGAACATCTGGTACACTTATCCTGAATAAAGTTGGTCCTCGCCTGTCAAAGGCTCTAGTGGTGACGCCTGCTTGGGCTCCACAATGACTTCCTTCCTGCCGTTGCGACGGTCTTGGTCTTGTTGCACCGAAACGGATGCCTTTGCTGGATGCTCTCGCCTGCGCTTGCTCCCTTTGCACCAAAGAGGAAAGGAGGACATCAAGGCTGGTTTGGCGCCTCGACCGGGCGCCTCTTTGTCGCCATGGCTATGCCATGGGCACCTCGTGAGGTACCCCGCTTGATCTCTCTGCCTCTCGCGAGCCAGCCCGATGAGGCTGTGCTCGAGGAAGCTCCTGTCGCCCACCCTCATGAGGCTTGGCCCCTCGCGAGGGTCTTGAGCTTGTGTTGGTGAAGATGGGCCGTGCTGGGCCCCCTTTGAGCCACGCCGCAGGCCGCAGGCAGGCAAGTCTGGGGACCCCCGTTCCCAGAACGCCGACACTATTCAACTCTCGTTTAAGATTTTTTGAAGGAAAGCCGGGTTCGAGTTCCTCCGCCGGCTTGGACGGTCAAGGCGGCACGAAGAAGCGTCGGGCTGGGCCGAGCTTGCTCGGCGGCCGGTCGAAGAAGTTCAAGGGGGCGGCTGCCGCGACCAAGTGGGAAGAGTCGGTCGCAAAGGCCAACCGGTTGCGCAAGGAAGTGAAGAAGCCACCACTGGTCTCTGCGTAAGTGCTTCTGCCTTTGTTTTGTTTTCTTCTGGTGAATCTTGTCCAAATCTATTACATGCCTTCCTCGCTTCAGGGCTCCTCTTACTTTTGAGAGGGTCGCCGCCCCCTCCATCATGGGGTCGGCAGAGACATCCGCCAATACTCGGCGGATAGACCCCGCCGCCGACCTTCGGGAGGCGACGGAGCGAAACGCGCAGGAGAATCGCGCCGAGGAGGAAGTCGGCCGCCTGGAGAAGGCGCAGACCGAGAAGGCGGCGGCCTCCGCCCAGAAGAAGCTGGAAGAGGTCGAAGCCGCTGTCGCGGCACAGCGGCGAGCCGAGGAGGCCGCGCGCCTCTAGTCGGCGTTGATCGTCATCCCGCTGAGCTCCGCACCGCCGCCCCCGGAGTTCATGGGGCAGTCTTGGGAAGCCAGCGGTGAGAACCCCATCATGGAGAAGGAAAGTGGCGAGGCCTCCATGTCGGACACGGCCGTGCCGCCACCGCCGTCTCGGGAGCGCCAAGAGCAGAACAGCCGGCGGACTATGTGCCGCCGACCAAGATGAGGCTGCGTGGCTGCTTCTTCAAGTCGCTTCGCCAGCGCCGCCGCTTTGAGAAGGCGACCAGGCCACGTCCCTTGGAGACCGGTGCCGCCAGCTCGGCCATCCCAGACGCCGAGGCGACGAGCGCCGCGCCCTTTGGGTGGGTGCGAGGAGGCGGCACAGGCCCGCTGAACCATGCGCTTCTGGACGTCCAGGCGAAGCTGCGAGCTGAGGGCGACGCCATCCAGAACTGCACCAAAGCGCATCTGGCATCGCGAGCAGCCGTCTGGGTACGCTTTCTTGTTTTGACTCTGTTTTTCTTGTTCTTCTATGTGGGGGCGCGCCAGCACACCCACTAGGTGTACTCCCCGAGTTTCGGGCCGGCTGCTGAGCAGGCGGCTCGGAACTCTATCTGATGAGTTCCAAATATTTACCTCTGTCTAAAACGCTTATCACAGGAGTATCACAACCTCTGCTTCACTGCCTTCAACCGCAATGTTGAGGAGCTGGGCAAGCGGACTGCCGACTTGTCGGAGAGCCGGAGTGAGTCCTCCTTCTTTTTCAGAGGCGCTACCAAGATCCCATGGGCTGTAGTCCCCAAGATTCGGGCCGATCACGAAAGCCGGGCCGGATCTTCCCGGCGACCTTCTTTGTTGACGACTTAACGTTATTTTTTCTTTTTTGTTCTTCAGGGGCCAACGCCGCTCTTCAGGAACAGCTGGGCGAGGCCAACACCGCCTTGTGCGCCTAGCGGGAGGAGTGCAACAAGCTCGCCATGGAGCAGGCCGACCGGGCTTGCTGCGTCTTAGCAAGTGGCGGGCTGAGCTTACTTAGAAGGCGCAGACGAGGCAGAGAGGAAAGAGACTGCTCTCCGCCGAAGTTCGAAGCGAACATCCCACCTGGACCGACAAGGAGGCAGTGCTGACCTCTGGCTTCCATGAGATTGAGGACATCGTCGACGGTGAGTTTCTTTACTTTCTTTCTTTGAGCCGCCGACTATAAGTCGGGCCGACTCCTGATTCTTTGTCTTGCTTCTTTTTCGTCTTGGCAAACTTCTTCTCTGGCCACTCGCAGGCGGTCACTTAAGCCATCGAGGCCGATCGCGAGGCGCGGAGGGCAAAAGGTGTGGAGATTGCCGCCAACGCCCCCCTGAACCCTTGACAAGCAGCTTCTGAGCATCGAGGCTCGTCTGCGGCCGGCCCATCGGATGCTGCGCCGGCTTCAACGTGTCAGCGCCCAGGCGTTTGCCGCCCTGTGGCCAGCCATGCGGGTTCTGCGCACTCCCAGTCGGACTGCCGACTGGCTGGAGGTCGCGGCTGGCCGTCTTGAGGCCGGGAAGGGTTCCTCGGCCCGGGCTGGAGCACGCCGAGCCTTGGAATTCGTCAGGGCGTGGTATCCGGGGCTTGACCTGGACCGGCTGGCCACATTCCGGTCGGAGGCCCAGGTGGACCTGATAGTTGTGGAAGACGTCCTCGTCGAGCGTGCGGTGGCGATCGCCGACTACACAGACACCGCGTCTTCGTCCCTGAGCGGGCTGCAGACGGCGTGGTGGTGCCGCCGGAGTGGTTCGGGATGAACCCGGAATATGACGAGGACTCGGCGGAGGTCATTGGCTCCAGCGCCGAGGAGGAAGGCGAGGCAGAGGACGGAGGCGAGACGGAGGTGCCAGAAGACGGAGCGGGCGACCAGCCTCAGCTCGACCATGCCTCCAGCAACGAGCCGTGCCCGACCAAGCCGGCTGCCACCGGAGACGATCAAGCCGAGACTGCCCAGCCGGCCTTCCGAACCCGTCTGCCGCTTCCTAGGCTGCCGTCTTGCCTTTATTTTATCTTCTTTAAATAGTCTTTGAAGAACTTGTTAATTCGCACAATTCCACCCGCGGGGTGTATTTTGAACTTCTGCTTGAAGATTCGGCCAAGGGCCTATGTTATGTAAATATTTATCCGAATTCTATCTTTCCTTGCTCATCGCTCTTTTGGCTTTTTCCTTTGCCTCCATCCCTTAGTCGCCGCCTTGCCAGTCGGACAACCGCTCTGCGGATTGTCGCTGGATCAAATGCTTGGCTACCTTAGGGAAGGCAAGTACTTGGCCATCTTTTAGAGTCTTTTTAACAAGTTGGATAGAAAGCGGCAAGCCGACTACTCATGAGTCCGCTTTGCTAAGGGAGGCTGGAAGCCGGCTTAAGCTATGTTAATGCTTTAGGTCCTTAGCCATTTTTCGCGCAGGCGCCCATTCTTCCTTACTCCTGCCCACCAAACAGTCGCTCTGCGAGCTGCGGCTTCTGACAGGAGACGGCTTAGGCACCACACACTACTTGTTCGACTGCAGGAAGCATTTCATAGCGCAAGGCGGCAAGTCCCCGGGCCGACTAGTCGAACCCGGGGCCAAGCGGCGTAACAAAGAGTAGCATACTCTAAGGCATAATTCTTATCATACAGATGACAAAAAAGGGCAGTCCCCGAGCTCGTCTCGGGGGGCCCGAAGTCTTGGTACTTTAATACAAAGGGTAGCGTGGTACATACTGCATCAACTGTAAAATCTTCGGAGAATATTTGCATTCCATGGCCGTTCCGACTCTTTGCCGGAGTCGTCACTTATGCGTTCGGGGCTTCGGCGCCGATCGTGTACTAGGAGTCGCTGCTCAAAGACTTTGTCGATAATGAAGGGGTTTTCCCAAAGCGCCGACAGCTTGTGCGGCCGGCTGTTCGCCGATCGATCGGAGCACAAGGTCGCCTCTTGGAAAGTTCTTGGCCCGACCTTCCGTTGTAGTATCGGGCGCAGCTCGCTGGTAGATGCCGGACCGGCCGAGTGCCAACAGCCGCCTTCTTCCAGCAGATCGACGCCGCCTTGACGCGGCTTCTTCCGCTTCCTCCTCGGTGTACATGGTGACTCGCAGGAGTCGAACTCTATGTCCGTTGGGATGACGGCTTCAAGACCGTGAGACGAGGAAGAAAGGCGTCAACCGTCAGATGACTTGTTTGGAGTCGCGGCGCAGACTCCAGGAAGGGCCGGCTGCGGCTCCTCAAGCCAACAAATGCCGAACGCTCGGTGGTTTTGACCACCGGGGCTTGATGCCGCATGTGATGATGCCATTTACCGCTCTACCTGGCCGCTTGATCATGATGGCCAACGGACGCTAAGTCGATCGAGATGCCCTCGTCATGCGAAACGGACCCAAAGGCGCCTTTGGCAAAATTTGTGCCATTGTCGGTGATGATGCTGTGTGGTATGCCGTACCGAATTGTGATGTCGGAGATGAAAGTCACCGCAATCGGACCATTCAACTTCTTGATGGGCTTTACTTCTATCCACTTGGTGAACTTGTCCACCGCGACAAGTAGATGAGTTAGGCCGCCTCGTGCCGTCTTGAATGGTCCCACCATGTCCAGGCCCCAAACCGTAAAGGGCCAGGCGATGGGGATAGTCTTGAGTGCGGAAGCCGGCTGAAGCGGCTTGGAGCGGAACTTCTAGCACCCCTTGCATTTTTGGACTAATTCCTTGGCCTCTTCTAGGGCAGTTGGCCAGAAGAAACCGTGTCGAAAGGCTTTGGCGACGAGTGCTCTTGAGGCCGCATGGTGGCCGCGCTCGCCTTGATGGATGTCTTTGAGAATTGCTTACCTTGCTCGCTCTCGACGCAACGCTGGTAGACACCAGTGATGCTGCCACGACCAGCTCTCTATTGACTATGGTGTAGGCTGCCGCCGAGTTGCACTCCGCCGAGCCAAGATTTCATCGGTTGGCAGCTCTTTGCTCACTAGGAACTTGAGGATGGGCTGGGCCCATGAGGCTGCTGCTATTTCTTCAACTACCACCATTGCGACTTGGACGAGGTTGGCTGGGCTGGGAGGCGGCGGGCTGGAGTGTGAGGCCGCTTGCTGGGTTGCTGAAGTCCCCGGGCCAACTTGTGCAATCCCCGGGCCGACTGGCGCAGTCCCCGGGCCGACTGGTGCAGTCCTCGGGCTGGTCACCGCAGTCCCCGGGCAGGGTTCTGAAGTCCCCGGGCCGGCTTTGACTGCGGTGCTTTTGGAGCTATTTTGTGAGAACTCTTGTGCCGTCTGCTGGGGCTTTTGAGCTGAATCCGACTTCTTCAGGGGGGAGCGGGCACAAAGATGGAGTCTGATTCTGGTGAAGGCTTGATAGACGGCTTGAGGAGGCGCTGAAGGGCGACGCCGGATGGTATTGCTTGGCGGGTGGAGCCGATTCGTGCCAGGGTGTCTGCTTGATCGTTGTCATTTCTTGGCACGTGAAGGAACTCGCACCCCTCGAAATATCCGCTGAGTTGCTGTACGAGGAAACGGTAGCTCGCCATGTTTGCATCTTTGGCGTCCCAATCGCCAGATGACTGTTGGACCACCAAATCGGAGTCGCCATAACACAGGATCCGGCGAATGTCGAGTTCTTTGGCAAGCCGGAGCCCGTGAATGAGCGCCTCATATTCGGCGACGTTGTTTGAGGCGGCGAAATGGATCTGCAATGCGTATTTGAGCTTGTCGCCTTTAGGGGAGGTGAGGACGACGCCGGCTCCCAAGCCGGTGCGCATCTTCGAGCCATCGAAATGCATCCGCCAATGGGTGGAGTCGGGCGCCGGGCGGCAGTATCGGAGTCTCGCCGCCGACGAGGAAGTCGGCCAGTGCTTGCGACTTGATGGCGGTGCAGGGCTGGTAGTAGATGGTGTAGGGGGCCAAATCTATGGCCCATTTGGCCAATCGGCCAGAAGGATCTCGGCTTCCGATGATCTCGGCTAATGGGGCTGTGCAAACCACAGTGATTGGACGTTCTTGAAAGTAAGGCTTCAATTTCTTGGCGGCAAAGTGCACGCCGTAGCACATCTTCTGGTAGTGCGGGTAGTTCGGCTTGGAGGTCGACAGTACTTCGCTTAGGTAATATACCGGTCTCTGGACAGGTAGGGCTTTGCCTTCCTCCTTGCGCTCAACTAGAATGACTGTGCTGACTACCCGGCTGGTGGCGGCAATGTATAGGAGCATGGGCTCTTTAGGAGTCGGAGCCGCCAGCACAGCGGGAGTAGTCAACATCTTCTTTAACTGGAGAAAAGCTTCGTCTGCCTTGTGGTTCCACTCGAAAAAGGTGGTCTTCTTCATCAGCTGGTATAAGGGGAGAGCTTTCTCGCCCAGCCGACTGATGAACCGGCTGATGGACGCCAGGCAGCCGGTAAACATTTGCACATCTAGCAGTCGGCTGGGTACCTCCATCCTCTCGATGGCCTTGATCTTTACAGGGTTGCACTCTATGCCGCGTTCAGAGACCAGGAAGCCAAGGAGTTGGCCGGCTGGTACTCCGAAAACGCACTTCTCAGGGTTGAGCTTAATCTGGAATCGGCGCAGGTTCTCAAAGGTTTCCTTGAGGTCTTCCAACAGCGTTCCACGCTTTTCCGTCTTCACCACCACATCGCCCACGTAGACGCATGCGTTCTGCCGAGTTGCTTGAGGAGGCACTTCTGCATGCAATCGAAAGGTGGCGCCGCATTCCTCAAGCCGAACGTCATGGTCGCAGCGTAAGGCTCCAAACGGCGTGATGAAGGCGGTCTTGAGTCTGTTAGCCGGGTTCAGCTTGATCTGGTGATATCCTGAATATGCATCTAAGAAGCTCAACAGCTCGCATCCGGCTGTGAAGTCTATCACCTGGTCAATTCTTGGCAGAGCAAATGGGTCCTTAGGGCAAGCTTTGTTGAGGCTTGTGTAGTCAATACACATCTGCCACTGCTTGTTCTTCTTCAGCACCAGGACCGGGTTTGCTAACCATTCTAGAAAAAAAACACCTCCATAATGAAGTCGGCTGCTAGGAGCCGGGCTATCTCTTCTCCAACAACTCTTCTCTTCTCTTCTGACAGGCGGCACAAGGGCTGCCTGACGGGCTTCACATCAGGTCGGACATGTAACTTGTGCTCGGCGAATTCCGTCGGTACACCTGGCATATCTTTTGGGGACCATGCGAAGATGTCTCGATTCTCATGGAGGAAATCGACGAGCTTGCCTTCCTATTTGCTGTCAAGGTTTGTACCCATGACAGCGTACCTCTTTGGGTGCTCCGGGTCGAAGGGTATCTTCTTTGTTTCTTTAGCCGGCTTAAACGAACCCTCAGCTTCCGACTCCTTGGGGTCGGGCGACATCTCAGGCTGCTTGCCGGCCATCGCTACCACCCGATCAAGAAGCCGCTTCTCAGCCGCGATCACCAGGGACTCGGCTAGTCGCCGGCTACGGTCAGAATCCCCTTGGAACTCGGCATCTTCATCTTGAGGTAGGCGTAGTGGGGGACCGCCATGAACTTGGCCAAAGCAGGTCGGCCGAGCAACGCATGGTACGGGCTTTCGAGGTCCACCACTTCAAACCAAACTGGCTCTCGGCGGAAATGATCTTTGTCTCCAAAGAGGACGCTTCATCGTGATCTTGCCGATTAGTGAGCAGGAAAGGCCGTGTACAATGCCGTGGAACACAGTCCGCTGCTCAAGTCGTCTTTTTGCTTGATCCCTAACTTCTCCAGGGTATCCTTGTACAGGATGTTGATGCTACTGCCTCCGTCTATCAGCACTCGCGAGAAGCGAGCGGCCCGCCTATCTGTGGCTAGAGTGGTGCCTAAGACCAGGGCATAGGAGCCCGGATTCGGCATCACCTCTGGGTGATCAGCTCTCCTCCAACTGATAGGCTTCTCGTACCAGTGCATAAACTCTGGAGTATCTGATGCTACTGCATTCACCTCTTGCTGCTGCTGCCGCTCGGGCCAAGGCCGATCGTCAGCCACACCGGTGAACACAACATAGGCTCCGTGGCTATTCTGGTACTGTCGCCTTTGTAATCACAGGCCGACCTGGTTCGACAAATGGCCGGGGCGCTGTGGAGGCGGCGGCCCGAAGCAGCGGGGAGGCTGGAGGCCTTCGCCTTGGCGATTCTGTGAGACAAAGCACTTCCGGTAGTGTGGTTTGACGGCCACGGCTACCGTGGAACTTGCAGGACCATCTAGAGTCTGCTCAGAGGAGAAGGCCCGGCAACAAGTTGGACTTTGCCGCTTTCGTCGCTTGGTCGGAGGCTGCCCTCCGGCTGTTGGTCTTCGATCGTCGCGCAACTTGCCGGCTGTCTGGAAGCCGGCTCTTGGCCTTGCGCCAGGATCGCTTTTGTTGTTGTCGCTGACTGGCGTCTCCAGCCGGAGTTCTGGGAGCCTGAGGGGCCGCTTTGCCAGTCGCACTAACTTGAATCTCTGCCTTCATGGAAGAGTCGGCTGTGGCATACTTTTCTGCTATGATCAGCAACTCGTCGAGGGTCTCCGGCTCGTCGTAGAGGAGCTTCTGCTTAAGGAGGGTGCCTTCTACACCCGCGGAAGTACTGATGGCTCGCACCTCGCACGCCTCGCTGGGAGTTCCGGGTCGCCCAGCGTGAGGTAGTCACGAAGTTGACTTCGTCGGGCCTTGCATGCACAAGGAAAGCTGGCGAGGCTTGGGAGGTCGCTTGTACGCGTTTCGTGAAGTTGCGGACGGCGGCTCCGGTGAAGTCGACTCTACCTGTATCGGGCAAATTTAATCCTTGTTTCTTCTTCCGCGGACACCGCCAGTCCATGTCCAAGACGTCGCGCCTTGATCTCGGCGGGGTGGCAGGTCGTCGTCTCGCCGTTGCGGCGCCTCTGTGTGGCAGTCGGCTTCATTCTGCGCGGCAGCCGTGACGAGGAGCTGCTGGACTCGCTCCATCATCAGGCGGCGCTCTTCACCTTTGAAGTTGTTCAGTCGTCTGCCGCCGCCTTAGGCGCGGATGTTCTTCCGCTGGCGTATGCATACACGGGCGATTGGCCTCAACAGGTTGGCGATGGTCGCGCCAAGGCCGGCTGGACCGCCGCTTAGGCGGTTAGGGCCCGGGCCGGGCGAGTCAGCCGACGGCGCGATCCATCTCACGCCGGTAGGCTTCAAAAGCGCCTCATGCTTGCTGCTTCGCACTCGACTCGACGACCGCAGCGGCGCACCTCCAGCGCCTCGGGCGTCTCGCGTTTTCTGAGATAGGCGCGTCGTCTCGTGAGAGCCGCTGCCGAGTGGGTCATGAGTTCTTCACCTAAGGCTCGCCATGACCGATGACTCCAGCACCTCCGCGGACGGCGCTTCCGCCGCCTCCTCATGAGGGAGCGGCTCGTTGGTGGGGAACGCGCCGAGCGACGCGGTGTCGGAGTCGACCAAGCATCGGGTCGGTGGAGTTTACGCATTTCCAAGTCCACGGCAGCTCGCCCGGTGACATGGAGTTGATCGAGGAGGCCCGCAAGGAGGTTTTGGGCCGCCCATGCTCGCTTCGGATGCGTGCTCGTTGGGAGGCAGCTGGGCGCAGCGACCTCAGCGCCCGTCTGGGTCGGCCGCCGACGCAGACTGCCGGGCGTGTTCGCTACTGCCTGCGCCGCGAGGGAGTGAAAGGGGTTCCCATCCGAACAGGTTTCCTCGGACGACGGTGCACCTAGCCCCATGATGGGCGCCAAATGTCGGGGGTTGGGTGCGACATATGCCAAGCGATGGCTTATCATGGTGGGGGCGAGTAGAACGCTGCCGGTGCCTGGAAACGGGGCGAGGCGAAGACATGCACGCCATGATCTTACCTAGCCTTCGTGGCTCTCCGAGGAGATAACGCCTTATCGCCGCTTATGGGTCTCCGCATGATCACTAAGGCAAAGTGAGTACAAGGTTGCTCCTTGAGCTGTACTCTGGAGGTAGGAGAAGGCAAGGCTAGCTTCCTCCTTCCTATATGATCTGGTCTAGTGCTAATGGATTCGAACCCTTTGCATGGGTGCCCTGGGGGGTTTATATAGGCCTACCCCCTAGGGGTACAACGGTAAAACCGGCTAGGCGCGGGTCCCAGCCGTCTGTCTCTCAGGCCGCCGTCTTCTCCGCCGATCATCGGGCCCGTCTGACCGGTGGGCCCCGCCGACCGCTCGGTACGGGCCGACAGTTTTGTCCGCCGCGGCGGGTCTTGCCGGCTGCGAATTCAGTAGCCGTGCTTCTAATGACGCCTGCTTGTCAGAAGTCATGGCGACAGTGCCGCCGCCTGACGGGCGATCACTGTTGCCATTCCCCGTCTTGTCTTGGTTAATGGCGTGCGGGGCCCTTGGGAGAGGCCAGCCGACTCCCGGGGGCCGACTCCCAACGGGTCCGTCTAGTGGCGATCTCGCCGTCTTCGCATTTCACCGATAGGTGGGACCTGCCGCTCACGGGTCGCATGCATGACAGGCCGTCAGGCAGGGTATTGTGGCTCCGCCCATGGGGGCTGATGTCAGGGCTGGCATGGCAACAGTGCCGCGCCGGATGGAGATCTCCGTCGGTACGGCGCACTGTGGCCATGCTTGCCCTCGATAAACGAGGCGGGGATGGGCTGCGCGGTGGCCGTTCCCCGTCCCGTCCATTATTGCAAAGGTACGGGGTGGTTGGAGTCGCGGGCCGACTCCCTACAGCCGGCTTCTCCGGAAGTCGCTGGCTAGGAGTCGGCTTATCTTGAAGTCGTCCCTGGGACTCGACCGTGAGGGGCAGTCGGCAGCGTTGCCGCCGACTCTTGGAAAGCGGCTCATCATCTTCGGGTTTGAGGGGCGCAGCCTGCCCCAATGTCTTGAAAGGTTCAGGGACTCGGGTTAGCCTACCCGTGGCCCATTACTCCGACACGGAACCTTGGCGGAACCAATATAGGGCTCCGACGAAGCTGTTCTGCCGAGGAAACTTCCCTCCGAGAGGGGGAAATCATCACTATCATCATCACCAACGATCCTCTCATCGGGAGGGGTTAATCTCCATCAACATCTTCACCAGCACCATCTCCTCTCAAAACCCTAGTTCATCTCTTGTATCCAATCTTGTATCAAAACCACAAATTGGTACCTGTGGGTTGCTAGTAGTGTTGATTACTCCTTGTAGTTGATGCTAATTGGTTTACTTGGTGGAAGATCATATGTTCAGATCCTTAATGCATATTAATACTCCTCTGATCATGAACATGAATATGCTTTGTGAGTAGTTACGCTTGTTCCTCGAGGACATGGGTGAAGTCTTGCTATTAGTAGTCATGTGAATTTGGTATTCGCTTGATATTTTGATGAGATATATGTTGTCTCTCCTCTAGTGGTGTTATGTGAACGTCGACTACATGACACTTCACCATTATTTGGGCCTAGAGGAAGGCATTGGGAAGTAATAAGTATATGATGGGTTGCTAGAGTGACAGAAGCTTAAACCCTAGTTTATGCGTTGCTTCGTAAGGGGCTGATTTGGATCCACTAGTTTCATGCTATGGTTAGGTTTACCCTAATACTTCTTTTGTAGTTGCAGATGCTTGCAATAGGGGTTAATAATAAGTGGGATGCTTGTCCAAGAAAGGGCAGTACCCAAGCACCGGTCCACCCACATATCAAATTATCAAAGTAGCGAACGCGAATCATATGAGCGTGATGAAAACTAGCTTGACGATAATTCCCATGTGTCCTCGGGAGCACTTTTCTCATTATAAGAAATTGTACAGGCTTGTCCTTTGCTACAAAAAGGATTGGGCCACCTTTGTCACAGCCCCAGATCAGCCCTTGTTTGTTTTTGCTTTAGCATCCATGCATCATGTTTAATTTTCATGAAAGTTGAAATGGGGATGACCAAGCCCTAGCACCAAAGCAATTAAAATAGGTTCAACTAAAAGTATTTTTCAGTGAGTCCAAATGGCTTTAGAAAATGTTCATCATTTCTGGAAAAATGCTATAAACCATAACCAGAGGTGCTAGACATTTTTCATGACATATTTGGTCACTTGATTAATTCATAAAGTATTTGCATTTGGGCATTTAAATTATTTATATTATATTAAATGTCCAAATATTCATGAACTGAAATTCTGGTTATTGGAGATAATCCAAATAGTGGCCACAAGCAGTCTCATGATTTTTGTAAGTGCATAGGTATTTTTAATAAAGCCCAACAGTTTACAGAAAATTAGAAAACAAAACCAATTAAAAAAAAGAGAGAGAGAAGAGGCCCCAGGCCACTTACCTGGACCTATCTGGCAGCCCACCTCGCTGGCCCAGCTGGTGGCCCAGCCCACCCCGAGTCGCCACCGTCTTCCACCTCTCGTCAGTAGGACGAGAGGCGTGTGGCCGACGTGCTCGCACACGCGCAGGCCACCTCCACCCTGCCTGCTTCACTCCCCCGATGCCCTGAACACGCCACGCACCCCCGGGCCCCTCTCTCTCTCTCCCCATGCCCTCTCCCTCCTCCGTCTTCCTCCCTCGCTCATCCCCGGACGCACCCGAGCGGCCCCGTCGCCGCCGCCCACCGTTCGCATAGCCACCGGCCTCCCCTACGCCCTAGACATGCCCCTGAGCTCCGCCTCGACGTCCTCAACCTCCTCGCTCCGCCACTCGACGCCGGGCGCCTCTCCGCCTCACCGATCTGCCCCGACCACCGCCGGAGATCCTCGACGCCGAGTGCCTCAGCCTCCCGAAGCTCGCCGTCCACTCCAAGAAGATCGCCAGAGCCTCTGCCCATCCTCCCTCTCTGCTTTCTTTCTTCAGGCATCGAAGCCGCCGCCACTTGCGCTTCGATCGCTGCCGCCGCCGGAAGCTCGTTTCGACGAAGTTCCGGCCGCTTCTAGCCGCTGCTTGCTGCGTTGGATGCGCTGAAGCTCCAGCTCCCGCTGGTGCTCCTCCGCCGCTGCTTGGGCGCCGGAAGGGCGATTCCGCACCTCCGCTGCACTCACCGGAGCCTTGCCGCCGCTAAACCTCGCCGCGGCAGGGATTCCGCCACCCCGCAGCCTTCCGCTGGCTCCTCGATTCGCGCAAGGATGGGCTTTCCTTTGGTGCCTTTAGCGCATCCAGCCGACGCTCAGAAGCGCCGCCCCGAGCAACTTCCGCAAGGTCCCGCTGGCCGTGGATCGCCGGCGAAACTCCTGTTTAACCGACGTGGCAACAATTAGTTTAGGCTCTAATTAACACCCACAACCATCGACTAGTGGGTCCCACAATAAGGTTTGACCTGGGTCAAATAGCTTGACCTGTTGGACGCCATGTCGACGTTAATAAATCAATTACTGGAATTATTCTTATATAGGAAATTCCAGAAAATAGCAAAAACTTCTAAAATTCATAGAAATTCAACCGTAACTCCAAATTAAATAATTTATATATGAAAAATGATCAGAAAAATATGAAGAATCTGTTTATGCCATGATCATGCATGTTTGAACAAGTTAACCTCACTGAATAGAAAAAACGATGATTAGGGCAATTTATGAAATAACATTTGGAGTTGGAATTTGTTCTTGTTTGAGTTCCACTTCAATTAACTTGGCTAGATATTGCATTAGGTGAATTCAGTACCTCAACATGACATGTCATTCATGTGAATGTGCATTGCATTGATTGTGTTCTTTCTCAGTTGCCGGTGTTTGCCCCTCTCAGTAGACGACGTTCCGACGATTGTTCGATGACACCGATGAAGAACTATATTATCTTCAGAAGTGCCATGCAAGCAAAACCCCCTTGTTCATTCCGATATAATCCCACTCTCTCGCTCCTGCTCTATTTTACTGCATTAGGACAACAACGACTCATGTGTTAATTGCTGCGGTAGCTGAACCCCTTTATCCTCTCGTGATGACCCGTCATTCCACAAGAATTAGATGAAACCCACTAGCATGAGTAGGAGTTGTTTGAGCCCCGATGTGCCTACTCATTCATGCTTGTTTGTCATGCCTGCTATTGCTTAGAGTTGTGTCAGTCCGATTCATCGGGAATGAATTGGAAAGTGGAGAACATGACCTACTGTGAGTGAGCAAAGTGTGTGAATACGATTTGGTAAAGGTAGCGGTGAGAGGCCATGTAGGAGTACATGGTGCGTTGTCTCATTGCAGCCGCCCCTCGTAAACTGAGTTCTGTGTTTGTGATCCATGAACAGTTACTACCACACATTGGGTTCTGGTAACTCGACCCCTCTCGACTTATTAATCAACTTGATCTCTGTCCAGGAGTTGCAACTAGTTTCTGGTGTTTGTAGGATATGTGTTGGGGCCGTGCGTAGCGCTGACTGTTGGAGATATGCCCTAAGAGGCAATCATGTATGATGATGTTTCCTATGTGTTTATGAATAAAGATAGTCCATGGACATTATCAATGATGTGTATCAGCAAGTACGTGACTTGTTTGTGGGACTATGCATTGTATGATGACTGTCCTAAAAGGTCCCTAGTCGAAAGGGCTGTGTGGATGCGCAGCCGACTAGACTAGCATATGACACGGTCGATGGCTCCGTCTCACTAGCCATGAAGCATTGGATGCTAACCGGATAATATGGACTTGGAAAGGTCTTGTCGGATTCGACATAGTCGGATCCGAGTCGAGATAAGGTCCGAGTCGGACAGACCCAACTATGAGACGCAGCGATATGTCATCTGTGAGTCTCTAGTACAACATAATGCTCTATGTCCTAAGACCTGAGCCGACGATGCACTCTGGATGGTGATGTACTTGCTTTGGGCCGACCAAACGCTACTCCGTGATCGGGTAGTTACAAAGGTAGGTTTCGGGTTTGTCCAGTCCCATGTCAGGAGACATGGTCGAGCAAGATGGGATTTGCCCTCCGATCAGAGAGATATACTGGGCCCCTCGTGTGGTCTCGACCAGAACAAAGATGGTTATGCGACAAGGATTATGAGATAATCCGGACGAGGGTTGGTATCATCGAACGAGAAAGAGGTCGGGCTAGCACAAGGATGACAGCTCGCTTTGAGCCCGACAACATATATCGCAAGCAAAGGGAATGTAGTGTGACAAGTTGTACAGTGTTCGCTTAACCAGCTTCATATAGTCTGCTTGGTGGTCGGCACGCCTTGCTAGAGGCCGCTACCAACCCGTGCATGTCGGAGGTGATCCGAACTGTGACCAAGCCGACTTGAACTCTAAGGGGTCAGCGCTTAAGGGAAGGGAACCTACGAGCTCAGTTCATAGGACACTGGTTGGATGTGATCCGAACTGGACTAGGAACGTGACCGAATAGACTTTGGGCTTTAGGGTCCGTGCGAGGCCCAAGTGTTGAGCCCGCGACGGACGCCTATATAAAGTGGAGGTGCGGCACACTTAGGCCGTTGATCGCTTCGGCGTTGCGGCTAGGGTTTGCATGTGTTGCGAATAGCCACCTCCACTCGCCGCCGACTGTGTGATCGGACCTAGCAGTCCGCCGCACAACGTTCCTCCCGCACGCGCGGATACCGTTAGAGGCGGTGCACTTGCGCCGCTCCGGCGAACTCGTACGTGGGATCGGACGACCGGCCGCTCGAGGGAGATCGGACGAGGAGGAGACGATCCACCTGACGCCGCTGCCCCAACTTCTTCTTCCGCCGCACGCTGGCGTGCCTAGTGGTAACAAATCGTGATCCATCTCCGTGAAAGCATATTCCCTGGATGTTTTATGCGATAGGAATTTTTAATTTGCAATCGACGCACCTCACCGTGAGAACTCAACAGTGGTATCGAGCCTCGCTATAGGATTTGGATTCAGATCGTATGCATATTAGATATGTGGAGGCGGCAGATGAGATCTGTTGTCCTTGAAGAGATCGGCTATGTGCACGGTTGATGTGATCAACTGCACAAGGGGATCGTTGAGGCTATGTTTTCTATAAATCAGGATCGATGAGGTCGTGACACGATCTACCCCTACCGGTCGGTCATCCTCCATCGGGGTTAATAAGGAAACGTAAATCGAATCGGATTCGCGATGATCGATAAGATCGGTCGATCGTAGAATTTTGCGTGATCGGAGTTCGCAGATGGGACCGCTGCAGCGTAGCGCCGTGGTATTTTGCATCTTTACACACAAACCGGTAGAATGCGATTCTATGCATAACTTTGTTTTGCAGGTTTGATGTGAATAGTATGGCTCATGTGTATGTGATGCATGTGTGTAATTTATAATGCGGCCATGCGTGTCATGTTTGTCACCGGCAGAGCCAAAGTGTGTCATTATAATGTATAACCCACTGGGTGTCGACTTGTGACTCTATGTAAATTCATTACTAGTTGTAGTAGTTGGATAATAGAGATCAGGTTGGTGGCTTGGCGCCCCGGCGTGACAAACAAGATGGAGTTCGAGATGGTCACCGGAGTCGAGCCGACCGAAGAACGTCCATGAAGGAGCCATACTATTTCACAAGATGTGTTATATTTGTGATTGTTATGCTTCTTTGTTTCTATGCATGTTAAAATGATTGAATGATCCCTCATGAATATCAAGCTTAATTGCCATCCCCGAGCAAGTTGCACCTTCGCATGTCAAGTACATCTAGTAGTGGGCTCATAAAATTGGGGTGTGCCGGTGTCCTTGAACTCAAGGGTTCGTGTCGACACGGACATGCACTCCATCGTGTAAACTTGACAAGGCTATCAAAACGGTTTTGGGCCTTGTGGCAAAGAAGGTTGGGAGCCGGGTATGAGATACCTTCCGAATCGGATGTGAGTCGATAGAGATACGATTAGCAAGGAGTTGCTTATCGGATAGGTATGTTGGCTAGAAGTGATGCTAAAGCTCACTAGTCGCATGCGCTAGTCGGATCCCCGAATCACCGAGAGTTTGCGGAGGGATGCCAACTTCGGTGGGGAGTATTTCTGCTTAGGCTAGAATTACTCTACTTAAACACATTGCTTAGTGATTGCATATTTTTGTTGTAGATCAATGGCACCACCTGCTCAACCCAACTTTGCATTGAAATCAATTCCGAAAAGGATAAACTGAATGGAACAAACTTTACCACCTGGTATAGAAATTTGAGAATTGTTCTCAAGCACGATAAAAGGAACATGTTCTAGAGGATCCACTTCCAGAGGAACCCGCCGATAATGCTAGTGCCACAGCTAAGAATGCCTACTGTAAACTCGTTGATGAATCAACGGAGATCAGCCGTCTGATGCTGGCTTGTATGGAGCCCGATTTGCAACAAAGATTTCGAAAATGTTGAGGCTTACGATATGATCGAGAGTCGCAAGAGCATGTTTCGCATACATGTGCTAGGACCGAAAGGTTCAACGTCTGGCGATCCTTGATGGATTGCAAGCTGAAGGAAGGTGATCCATCGAGCCCACATGTGATCAAGATGATCGGATATGTGCAAGCTTTGGATCGTTTGGGCTTCCGCTCTTGGATGAGCTACTAATCGATGCTGTTCGGGTTCTCTTCCGCCTACCATGGGACGCTCATCTCGAACTACCATATGCATGGCATGGATAAGAGGCTCACCGAATTGCATGGGATGCTCAAAGTGGCGTAGCAGGATATTAAGAAAGGCACGCATCAAGTGTTGATGGTGCAGAAATCGCTAAGTTCAAGAAGAGTTGGTCCAAGAAGAAGGCTAAGGCAAAGGGCACGGAGATGCTAACTCTGCCTGGCCGCGCCCTAAGTCTGACTGACTCAAAGACCGCTTTGTTTTCATTGCAAGGAGACCGTCACTGGAAGAGGAATCAGAAAGTGGTTTGCGTAGCATGGCAAGAAGGCCGAAATGCTTCTTCGTGCAAAGGTACACTTGTTGCATATGTTATAGACATTTACCTTCGACATACCTAGTAGCTCTTGGGTATTTGATACCGGATCGGTTGTTCATATTTGCAACTTGATGCGGGGCTGGTAAGAACTAGGCGTGTGGCACAAGGGGAGATTGACATCGTGGTCGGCAACAAAGCAAGAGTTGCTGCATTGGAGGTCGGCACGATGCAGCTCCAGCTTCCTTCCTGATTCATTATGGAATTGAATAATTGTTATTACATTCCTCGCACTTAGTCGAAACATTATTTCTGCCTCATGTTTGATGAGTCAAGGTTATGAATTCAATTTAAAGGACAATGGTTGTTCGATATTTTGAATGGTATGTTCCATTTTACGGCTATGCACCCATTGTTGATGGGTTATTTATATTGAATCTAGAACAGAACCGCTTCTATAACGTAAATGTCAAGAGGCATAAGCCTAATGAGATAAATCCGACATACTTCCGGCATTGCCGCTTTGGACACATTAGTCTCAAACGCATGAAGAAGCTCCATGATGATGGGCTTAACTTCGTCCGACTTCGGTCGCTCGAGACATGTGAATCATGCTTGCTCGGCAAGATGACTAAGTCTCCTTTCGCAAAGAGTTGCGAGAGGGCATCCGAGCTGTTGGAGCTTATACACAAGTGATGTGTGTGGTCCAATGAGCACAACCGCCAGAGGTGGCTATCAGTACTTCGTGACTTTTACCGACGACTTGAGTAGATATGGATATATCTATTTGATGAGGCACAAGTTGGAGACTTTTGAAAAGTTCAAAGAGTTTCAGAACGAGGTTGAGAATCAGCTCGGCAAGACTATAAAGCTTCGCGATCTCGATCGTGGAGGTGAGTACATGAGCCAGGAGTTCGATGATCATCTGAAAAGTCGAGGTATAGTACTCAGCTCACACCTCTGGGTATGCCATGAGAAATGGCGTGTCGAAACAGAGGAATAGGACCTTGTTGGACATGGTCCGTCTATGATGAGCAAATCGATTTACCCTTGTCATTTTGGGGATACGCCTAGAAACCGCAGCTTACACTTAATAGGGTACCATCAAAATCTGTGAGACAAGACACACCGTGATGAGATGTGGGACTGGAAGAGTCCCGCTTGTATTTTCTAAAGATTTGGGGTTGTGAAGCATTTGTCGTTTAATTTCTATGTCAGACAAGCTTACACCCAAGTCGGATAAATGCATATTCGCGGGATACCTGAGGGAAACCTTGGGATATAGCTTCTACAACCGGGAAGAGAACAAAGTGTTTGTTGCTATGAACGAGGTTTTCCTTGAGAAAGAGTTTCTCAGTCGGGAGGCCAGTGGGAGGACGGTTCGACTCGAAGAAATTCGAGGACCACTCGGGGACGGCTCAGCTGGTGATGAAATCCCACCGAGTCGGGCCAGGAACCCAGAGGGAAGCGGGCGCCGAACCACGGAGGTCGGAAAGATTGCGCAGAAAAGTGTGCGATGTATTGTTGCTAGAAAGCGACGAGCCGCCATGTATGCGGAAGCGATGGTGAGCCCAGATTCCGAGGCATGGCTAGAGGCCATGAGATCCGAAGTTAAAGTCCATGGATGAGAATCAAGTCTCGGGACTTGGTTGATCCGCCACCGGGCGTGAATCGCCATTGGTTGCAAATGGGTCTTTAAGAAGAAAACCGATGTGGTTGGAAATGTTCAGATCCACAAAGCTCGCTTGTCGCTAAAGGTTATGGACAAGTTCAAGGAATTGACTACGACAAGACTTACTCGGCCGCAGAGTTTATGGCGTTTAAATCGGTGAGGATCATACTAGCTATAGCTGCATATTTCGATTACGAGATATGGCGATGGATGTCAAAACGGCTTTCCTTCACGGAAATTTAACCTAGGACGTGTATATGATACAGCCCGAGGGTTTTGTCGATCCGACTAGCACTAGTAAGGTATGCAAGCTCAAGAGATCCATTTATGGGTTGAAGCAAGCATCTCGGAGTTGGAACATTCGCTTTTGATGAGGTCGTCACTGGTCTCGGTTTCATCAAAAGCGAAGAGGACTCTTGTTTATACAAGAAGTTAAGTGGGAGCTCGATAGTGTTTTTGATCTTGTATGTGGACGACATACTACTGATCGGGAACGATGTGTCGATGTTAAACTCGGTCAAGGGATCATTGAATGGCAAGTTTTTGATGAAGGACCTTGGTGAGGCAGTCTATATTTTAGGCATTAAGATCTATAGAGATAGATCGAGCAGGCTGCTCGGCTTAAGCCAGAGCACGTACATAGATAAAGTGTTGAAGCGGTTCAACATGAGTGAGGCGAAGAAAGGGTTCTTGCCGCTCTCACATGGTATAAGGCTAAGCGAGACTCGTGAGTCCTTCGACATCCGATGAGCGAAGCAGATGAGTAGGATTCCGTATGCCTCAAAGAATCGGATCCATCATGTATGCCATGATATGTACAAGGCCCGATGTTGCTTTTTGCAATAAGCCTAACAAGTAGATATTGTGCCAACCCAGGTGAGAATCATCGGGCAGCGGTAAAGACTATTTTGAAGCACCGAAGGACTAAAGAGATGTTCCTAGTTTATGGAGGTGAGGAAGAGCTCATCGTAAGGGGTTACGTCGATGCTAGTTTCCAAACTGATAGAGATGATAGTCGATCACAATCCGGATTCGTAACGCCCCGAACGGAGGAGCAAAGGTAATCGGATGAGTTCCAAGCAGGATACGGTGGCATTTATTCTACCACGTGGTTTAATACATTGCGGCTTGTGAAGCTGCAAAGCGAAGGTGTTTGGATCTCGCATTTTCGGATGATCTTGGTATTTTCCTCAGCCTCGGTGAAACCGTTGGACCTTTATTGTGATAATTTCGTGCCATCGCGACAAGCCAAGGAGCCGAGGAATCACCACAAGGTTAGACACATAGACCGGAAATATCACCGATAATGAAGATCGTAAAGAATGGTGATGTAGAGTTATGCAAGATTCATAACGGATGCAAATGTTGCAGATCCGCTGACTAAGCCGCTTCCACAACCCAAGCACGAGGGGCACGTTAGAGCTATGGGCATTTGATGTCTATTTGATTGACTCTAGTGCAAGTGGGAGACTGTTGGAGATATGCCCTAAGAGGCAATCATGTATGATGATGTTTCCTATGTGTTTATGAATAAAGATAGTCCTTGGACATTATCAATCATGTGTATCAGCAAGTACGTGACTTGTTTGTGGGACTATGCATTGTATGATGACTGTCCTAAAAGGTCCCTAGTCGAAGGGCTGTGTGGACGCCGTTAGCCAACTAGACTAGCATATGACACTTCGCCGATGGCTCGGTCTCACTAGCCATGAAGCATTGGATGCTAACCGGATAATATGGACTTGAAAGGTCTGGTCGGATTCGACATAGTCGGATCCGAAGTCTAGATAAGGTCCGAGTCGGACAGACCCAACTATGAGACGCAGCGATATGTCATGTCATCTGTGAGTCTCTAGTACAACATAATGCTCTATGTCCTAAGACCTGAGCCGACGCATGTACTCTGGATGGTGATAGACTTGCTTTGGGCCGACCAAACGCTACTCCGCGGATCGGGTAGTTAGAAAGGTAGGTTTCGGGTTTGTCCATTCCCATGCTGCGAGACATGGTCGAGCAAGATGGGATTTGCCCTCCGATCAGGAGAGATATACTGGGCCCCTCGTGGTGATCTCGACCAGAACAAAGATGGCTATGCGACAAGGATTATGAGATAATCCCGACAAAGGGTCAGTATCACCGAACGAGAAAGAGGTCGGCTAGCACAAGGATGACAGTCTACGCCTTTGAGCCCGACAACATATATCATGCGGCAAAGGGAACAGAAGTGTGACACATTGTACAAATTCGCCTAACCAGCTTCATAGTTCTGCTTGGTGGTCGGCACGCCTTGCTAGAGGCCGCTACTAACCATGCATGTCGGAGGTGATCCGAACTGCTACCAAGCTGACTTGAACTCTAAGGGGTCGCGCGCTTAAGGGAAGGAACCCACGAGGTCAGTTCAGAGGGACACCGGGTCGGATGTGATCCGGAATCCGACTAGGAACGGACCGAATAGGACTTTGGGCTTTAGGGTCCGCGGCGAGGCCCAAGTGTTGAGCCCGCGACGGACGCCTATATAAAGTGGAGGTGCGGCACACTCAAAGCGGTTGATCGCTTCGGCGTTGTGTTAGGGTTTGCATGTGTTATGAATAGCCACCTCCACTCGCCACCGACTATGTGATCGACCTAGCAGTCCGCCGCACAACGCTCTTCCCGCACGCCGGATACCGTTAGAGGCGGTGCACTTGCGCCGCCCGCGAACTCGCACGTGGGATCGGACGACCAGCCGCCGAGGGAGATCGGACGAGGAGGAGACGATCCACTCGGACGCCGCTTGGCGCCAACTCTTCTTCGCTGCACGGCACTATGCGCCTAGTGGTAACAAACTGTGATCCATCTCCCGTAGCATGTTCCCGGATGTTCTGCCAGAGAATTTGTAATTTGCAATCGACGCACTCACCAGAGAACCCAACACCGGACCCTAGGGGTGGGCTATGTTATGTAGATACACCGCAGCACGGTGTACCGGCGCCCGCTTGGTGTCTCGGGAACCCCGCTCACATCGCTTGGGGTCGTGAGCGACACTCGCCGGATCTCCTTGGCGGATGGAACCCAATAGGCGATAAACCTCGATGAGAGACTTGTGTGGTTAGTCAGGTCGTGGGCCGACGCCTCGGCTTCCGCTTGAAGGTTGCCGAGGTACATGACGGTACATGGCGATAAGTGGCGCAGAGCGTAGGTGAAGAAGTACACCCCGCAGGGTTATCATTATCTATTCGAATAGCCGGATTCCTCGGATATGGAAACTTGGACCCTTGCATAGTTCATAGACAAGTGAAAGTGGATACTCTAAAATGCGCAAGATAAGCGTGAGTGCTACTTGATGGCGCTCGTCAGAGGGAGACGGAGCGGGTCCATAGTGGTGTATTGATATGGTGAATATGTGGACTCGTGTGCGCCCACCTCAAAAGAGCTACTTGTAGTCGTAGTTCAGATAGCCACCGAGTCAAAGCTGGCTTGCTGCGCCAAACTCCACCACCCCTTTTGATAATGAAGCATATGTAGTTAGTTCCTGATGTAGAGTCTTGCTGAGTACAATTGTACTCATGTTTGGTTATTTTATGTTTTGCAGAGAGACGCCACCTCGCTTAGTAGTTCCACGTGGACTTCGACGCTTAGCTTGTTACCTCGGCCTACGATCTTGTGCCCTCGGCAGATCTCGTAGATAGTCAGGCTTCTCAGCCCTTTTTCATTTATAGTTGTCTCCAGATTGCATATGTTTAGCTTCCGCTTGTGTTTTGACTTGTATGTTTCCGAAAAGTTGGGTCATGGGACCCATGTTTGTAATATCTCGCCCTCGGAGCCTAATGAATAAATATTTGAGTCATAGAGTTATGTTGTGATGCCATGTTGTATTTACACATATTGAGCATATTGTGTGTATGTTTGAAATGCTTGGTATGTGTGGGATCCGACAATCTAGTTGTTTATCCTTGGCAGCCTCTCATATGGGGAAATGTAGTCTAGTGCTTCCTAAGCTTTATAGTAGTCCGCCATGTACTCGGTTCACCGGTGTCCTCGCTAGCCCAAAGCACTACTGCTTTGGACACTTGATCTGGCCGACATGTGTTTCACTTCGCCTTATGTCTGTTCTTCGGGAAATGTCACGCTGTGATATTCGAGTCCTGCTTAGCTCGCTACAGCCCGGGATACCGAGTCCTCGTTAGCCAGTGCTACAGCCCGAATTCATACGTTGATGACCGACATGCTCGATGTGATTCATGTATGCCTGTCCCCATGGGTTAGTGCCGCTTTGGGATCACGACTAGCCATGTCGGCCCGGGTTCTTTGTCATATGGATGCTAGCAACACTATCATATACGTGAGCCAAAAGACGCAAACGGTCCCGGGCCATGGTAAGGCGACACCTGTGGGAATACCGTGCGTGAGGCCGCAAAGTGATATGAGGTGTTACCGGCTAGATCGATGTGACTTGGAATCGGGGTCCTGACAACCTTGCTGCACTTTATTTACTTTCATTGCATGTTACCCGTTACAAATTATATTATCACAAAACTATCTGTTACCTACAATTTCAGTGCTTGCAGAGAATACTTTACTGAAAACCGCTTGTCATTTCCTTCTGCTCCTCGTTGGGTTCGACATTCTTACTTATCGAAAGGACTACAATAGATCCCCTATACTTGTGGGTCATCACACAAATGGGTCTCAAGGCTTCTACCAGGCTGCCTAGCCTAGGCGTCATGGTCCTCGACGCGCCTTCCCGAGCCTTCATCTTCTCCTCCTTCGCCTGGTGGTCGCGGGCTTCTTTGGCATGCTCATCATGCAAGCCCTGCAGCTCGGCCTCCAGCACCTTGCAGCGGTCCTGGGCGACCGTGGCCTCCTTCAATGCCACCTCGAGAGCAGCTGCAGCCTGGGTGGCGGCTTGCTTCTCCTCCTCAGAAGCTGCCACGGCCCGCCTCAGCGCTGCTCGGACCAGCTCCAGGCGCCTGGCTACCATATGGGAGTCGGCGCCCTGGAGGTCTTCCTGTAGCTGAACCATCCCGGAGAGGGCACGCTCCAAGACATCGGAGGAGTAAGAAGGACCCGGAACTAGCGGCGCAGAAGGAGGAGGTGGCAGCGTAGCCACGGCTCGGGAGACTGGGGGCTCCTGAGCCTTGGCTACCTCAGTAGCAGCATCAGGCACCGGCATCTCCGGAGCCAGCGGGGCCACGGGGGCTGGCACCCCACCAGGGCGCTCCTCCGGGCCTCGCGAGGATGACCGGGTAGGGGAGGTGCGAACATCGTCGCCTCCCCTTCCCACGGATGAAGGAGCGGCCGCGACAAATGAGTCTGCCCCAGACGGAGTCACCGTGTCCCCCTTCTTCTTCTTTGCCGCTAGCGGCAGCCTAACCAATTGAAGGAGAACGTCAAGCCCCGGCAGCATAATCAAGAACAAGATGGAGTTCGAAAAGCATCATCAATCACAGAGATAGTTCACCGTCCTCTTGCCGAGCTTGAAGCCCGAGAGCCTCGTGGCCTGGGGCGCAGCTGCAAGAGGCCCAGGAGCGGAAGAAGACGCAGCAGAAGGGCTGGAGGCGGCTCTAGGAGGTGCTTGGGCAGAAGCAGCCTCTCGGGAAATCAACGCCGACCTGTCCTTCTTCGGGATCGCGGGTGGATCCCCTTCCTCCCGCGTGGCATCGGCCTCGTCGTCGTCCGGCAAAGTGCGGAGTATGTTGGACCTGCACGGGGGAGAGGTCTCCCCCGCCCCCTCAAAGGTCACCTCTGAATCGCGCTTCTCTTCCTCTTCTCCCTCTCCTCCCCCGTGGGAGTCGCCTGAAGACATGTCCATCGGTGCCGTTGCCCCCTGGGCCACAGGAGGCGCCGTCGGCACCAGGCCGCGGCCATCAAACGTGGGCATAGCAGCCACCACCTGTTCCCAGTCCTCACGGAGGAACAAGGGGGAAGGGGCACTCTCTAGACCTTCCTGGTCGTCTCCAACCAAGAGGCGAAGAGCTAAGGCCAGTTCATCGTCAACCACAGCCACCGGAATCAGGCGAAGCTTGTCGTCTACACCCCCGAGCGCCCATAAGGGCGCGAGTGCGACTGAAGCGGAGCCACCCGCTGCGTCAGGAACTCCCTCAGGAGTGTGGCCCCTGCCAGCTTCGCCACCTTCATGTTGCCCGGTTTCAAGTCGGCGTTCAGCTTCTCTAGCACCAACTTCGCCCGGTCGTCGGCAAGCTTCGCACGAGACCACCCTTCGTCAGGGTTGGGCGCCTCCATTGGCAGCACCAGCCGGGGGTGGACACACTTGGCGTTCACCATGACCCACTTGCTCCGGAAGTTCTAGGCCCTCTTCTCGGCCTTCGAGATCGCGTTGGACTTGGCGTATGTGATGATGTTGGCGCACGCCGAGTTGTGCTAGCCGTTGATTCGGAGTGAGAAAAAGTGGCGCAGCAGAGGCACGGACGGCATCACCCCAACATGCGCCTCGCAGTAGTAGGCAAAAATCGAGAAAAGGAGAACGGAGTGCGGATGGAGATGAAGGGCTTGCAACCTGTAATGGCGAAGGTCGGCGTAGATGAAGTCGGAGAAGGGAGGAACCAGGCCGGCGACGATGGTGTTCATGAAGAACGGGTAGAAGGTGCTCCCCTTAGCCTCCGGCTCGGTGGAGCTAGCCCGGAGTCCGGTCTCCCCCATCTCGCTGCCCTCCACCGCCGTCATCAGGTGCGTGGCGGCGAGATTCTTCTCCGACATATTGGGGGCATCCAGGGCCGGCAAATACCCAGCCGGCGACGCATCGACCTTGACCTTGACCTTGCGGGGCGCCATCGCTCGCTGAAAGGGAAGGAGTGGAGCGGATCTGGAGATTTCGGAAGCAAGGAAGCAAGGAAGGGGATCCTGAGCAAGACGAAGGAGAGCAATGAAAGCAAGCCTTGCCCACGCCAGCCTTTTTGTCACGGGCAATGCCGAGGCAGCGTGGGAAGCAGACGCCCACGCCCAATCAGCTTGCCACACACAACCAAGGTCGCATGTAGTTGGGGCTCGCGCGCCCGCACTTGCCCTTTGGCTTCGCTGCCTAAGCCAAGTCCGAAGCGTGTTTGGCCCGGGACTACCGTCAGCCGCTTCGGAAACGGGGTCCCCAGACTTGCTCGCCAAGTGCCAGCAGCGTGGCTGAATCGGTGGCCCGGTACGGCCCGTCTTCATCAACAAAACACTCAAGACCCTCGCGAGGGGCCATGCCTCACGGGGCGGTCGACGCAAGGCCCCTTCAGGGGCGGCCTCACCAGGCGGGCTCGTGAATAGGCGAAGAGATCAAGGCAAGGAGTACCTCGCGAGGGCCTCGTGACGCAAGCCATGACGATCAAGACCAGGTGGGAGCTAAAGGGCGCCAAACCTATCAGTTGTCCTCGTTTCCTCTTTGGTGCAAAGGGGGCAAGCGCAGGCGCGGAGTACCGAGGCATCAGGCAAAGGTTTCCTTATCGGTGCAACGAGACCAAGACCAACAGAACAGCAGGGCGGAGGTCACCATGGAGCCCAAGACGGCGTCATCAACAACACCTTGGGCAGGCGAAGACCACCTTTAGCCAGGATAGCTTGTACTAGTTGTCCCCTTTCAAAATGGCCGTTGTTTGATCCCTTCCCGCTCAATATTTGGGAAGAGGACCAAGGCCTCTATAAATAGGGCTAGCCACCACAGTAGAAGGGGACGGAATCCTTCCGAAGCAGAACACCACACCACCTCAAGAACACCTCTCCTCGCGAGGCTGTTCTTCCTCTGTACTATTCATCATCAGCCCAAGAGGCAATCCGCCACCACACACAGGAGTAGGGTATTACACCACAACGGTGGCCCGAACCTGTATAAATCTAGTGTCTCTTGTGTTGTTCATCGACCTAGCTTAGAAATCGCGGCGAGGGTGAGAGCAAGATTCGGTAGGAGGAGATCTTCATGCGCACCCCAGTGTTCGAACCTTAAGGGTTTTGCCGGAACCCGATATCCGACATCGGCTCTATAGAAGAAATTCCTCTTGACGTGATTGTTTTTGAAACGGAGGCAAAAGCTTTGCCTCATCTCATTCATAAAGAAGGAACTACAAACAAAGTTCTACAAGATCCATTGCACCTCCACAAATGGAAGCGAAAAGTCTAGTATCGATGTATCAAATAACTCAAATGTTCTGCCCCCATAGTAATCGTTGCTGATAAACAAGCTGCTAGTGCGTGAGTGAGAGGAGCGGCTGAGTAGGCCAGCTGCGCGCTTGAATAGAGCACCGAGAATACCCACTACGCAGGTGTACTTTCCCTGCATTGATAGTAAAGTGATTGTTCAAGAGAACAGTAGTACCCTCCACTTCCAACTATAGCTCCTTGGCCCTGAGATTCAAGAGTTCAAAACTGGTGCACTATACTAGAAGTACAGTACATCACACTACTAGTTGAGAAAGTAGTAGTACTGCTACAATGCGAGTACGTAGTAAATAATAGCCTCACCCCTTCACTAAGGAACGATCGAGGAGCTACAGTTGGAAGGGACGAGGCCCTGCGGTTACTACACTCTTATCTCCTCCTCACCGGTTCCCCTCCCCCCGAAGAGAAGGCAGTTCGTCGCTGCTCCCATGGATTCGCCAGGCGGTTCTACTTCTCGTCGGGGCTGGGAGACCTTGGATGGTGATCCTCTGGGAGAAATCGCATGCCACTCCGACGTCCTCACTACTGCAAGACTCGGTGCTTCCTGCACCAACTTTTTCAAGACAGTGCTTAAACAGGCTTGGGAAAAGGCCATGCTTATTGCTCTTCATGCGTCCTCGAGGAGAAGGTTCTTCTATGGGACAATCCTTCGAACAGTCCACCGCTCCCTGGCGATGGTTGCATGTTGACTCCGCTAGAGTTGCCGACATTGAGAGGTAGTCGGATTTTGTCCGATGAGCAGGTCAGTCATCGAGTTTGATCATGTAGTACTTATTTATTCCATTTTCATCCCGTAATTTCTCCACTGCCCACCGTCTTATATATAGGTCTGGGTCGGTGCCAACAAAGATTGGCTTGCATACCTTCGGTCGGATACCACCATCATTTTGCACAACTTCCACAGCAGTGCGGCCGTTCCCGTAGACCCCTCCACCATTGTGATCGGCCTTCCGGACATGCTGGGCTTGAATATGTATGATGATGCCTACATGAGATTGAATAAGATAGTATCGGCATCCTGGATATGGGGGTATCCAGCCCTGCCTACCTGCGGCCGACCACGTGGCTCCATCGACGGCCTGGTACGACCCAGCTTTAGCATCAACAACTCAAGACCCTCGCGAGTCAGACGACGCCAAGACCCCCGAGGGGATCGGCCTCCTCAGGCCGGCTCTCGACGGGCGGAGAGTTCTATGCAAGGTTTACCTCACGAGGCTCAGCTGACGTGAGCAATGATGACCAAGGCTAGGCGGGTGTCAGGCGGGCGCAAAGCGCAGGTTTCCCCTTCGGTGCAAAGGACGAAAGCCACGGGCGTGGAGTCCCAAGGAATCTACCAAAGGTTTCCATTCTGGTGCAGTGAGACCAAGACCGCCAGGACGGCAGGACGGAGGTCATCAACGAGCCCACCGTAGCGTCACGGCCAGAGGCTTTTCGCAGACGAAGACTACTTTTGTTAGGATAGGCTATACTACTTGTCCCCTTTCAAATCCGGCTGTTGTGGGATCCCTTCCCGCCAACATTTGGGAAGAGGACCAAGGCCACTATTAATAGGACTTGCCACCACCATAGAGGCAAGGACAAGTCGAACTAGCTCACACCACACCAGCTCCCTTGAGCTCAAGAACACCTCACCTCCTGAGGCCAGTTCATCCACTATACTAGTTCATCCTCAGCCCTCTGAGGCAATCCACCAAAACGCTGGAGTAGGGTATTACACCGCAAGGTGGCCCGAACCAGGATAAACTGTTGTGTCTCTTTGTCTCTTTGAGCTTGTCGCGCTAGGCTTAGGAGAATCGTGCCGGCACTCTGGGAACGGGGGTCCCCAGACTTGCCTGCCTGCGGCCTGCGGCGTGGCTCAAGGGGGGCCCAGCACGGCCCATCTTCACCAACACAAGCTCAAGACCCTCGCGAGGGGCCAGATTTCAAGGCGGATTTATTGTGGAGCTTCTCAGCACAGCCTCATCAGCCGGGCTCACGAGGAGGCGGAGATATCAAGGCGGGTACCTCACGAGGTGCCCATGACGCAAGCCATGACGACCAAGGCGCCCAGCGGGCGCCAGCCAGCTGTAGTGTCCTCCTTTCCTCTTGGTCCAAAGGGACCAAGCGCAGGTGAGAGCATCCCAAAGAAAGGCATCCGCTTCGTGCAACAAGACCAAGACCGCTACAACGGCAGGAAGGAAGTCATTGGAGCCCAAGCAAAGGCCACCACCAGAGCCTTTGACAGCCGAGGACCAACTTTATTCAGGATAAGTGTACCAGATGTTCCCCTTCAAAATGGCCAATTGTTGGCGCCCTTCCCGCTCAATATTTGGGGAGAGGCCGAGGGCCTTTGCCTATAAATAGGACTAGCCACCCACATGGTAGAGGCATCTCGGATTGATAGAGGGATAAACCCCAGAGAGAGAGAAAGGCGACTAAACTCCTCCTAGCAGTTCATCACCCCGGCCAAGAACAGACCCTCGCGAGGCTGTTCTTCCTTGTATTGTTGATCATGATCAGCCCAAGAGGCAATCCACCACACCACAAACAAGAGTCGGGTATTACACCACAATGGTGGCCCGAACTAGTATAAACCTTGTGTCTCTTGTGTTGTTCTTTTCATAGCTTAGATCCTAGCGAGGCGGCGGGGTGCAGGTAGGTAGAGGGCAAGATCTCCACACGCACCCCAGTGTTCGAACCTAGAGGGTCTGCCGGAACCCGAATCGACATTTGCGCGCCAGTAGGGTGCGCCGATCCACCTTCTCGCCACTTCGCCGCCCCGGTCAGATCGTCATCATCATGTCCGCGACCAAAGGCAACCCCCATCCTCGGGCGGCTTGGCCTGCCCACGCAGAGCCGCCGCCGGGCGCACCCCATGCCCCGTGCAGCTGCGGGTCCGCAGGCACCCAAGGGGCCTAGGGCGACGCAGACAGCAACGACAGATCTCACGCCACGCAAGAGCGCGTCAGCAGCGAGGACCTTCCAACCACGCCGCGCCACGACGCCGCACACCCGCCGGGAGCAAAGCGAACTAAGGGCAGCGCCACGGTGGGTCTGAGAGCTACCGCAGCAGTGCAGCCGGAGGGCGATCATGACGTGTTGCCGGAGCGGTGGCGTAGCTCCCCGGCTTCGCCGCCTCGTGGGCTCATCCCTTCGCACCCAGCTCCCACCTCAGGTCCAGGCGGCCCACGCTGAAGCTCCACGCTACCGCTGGCTCCAAGGCTACTCCAACACCGGCCAGTGTCAAGACTGGCCAGTAGCGCCGCCCGCCCCGCCAGCGAAGAAGGACTCATCGCGACCCACGGCCCCAGCAAGGGCCGATGCGCTTACCACCCCGTGTGGGCGCCAAGCAGAGCTACATGGCACGCGGAGCACTATGGCGCTGCTCTTCGGATGACGGCCCAGAAGAATACGTGCCCCACATGATGGACCAAGGGCACACGCATGAGGGCTACAAGGCTCGCCTCCTCGCCCAAGCCGGGGGACGAGGCGCCGAAGCCGAGCTCTTCCAGAGCCCCGGAAGGCCCCCCGCCACGCTGGAAGCGACGATTATCGGGTACCGCTAATTCCTCAGGGTCAGGCGTACGCTAATCATGGATCGCAGGAGGTGCAGGTCGCCACAGCGAGCGGCTGCCCCGCTCCCGCAGACTCCTACCCCTCAGGACGAGGGCGTCGGGGACTCCAGGAGAGGGGCCGAGATCCGGCATCACCACCATGGCGTTCGGAGCAAGGCGTCCTCAGCATGTGGGCCCTCTGCTGAGGAGGTGCCTCAGGGCCTGCCCTGGCGGAGGACCCGTGGTCCTCGGGGGAACCGCTGGCGACCGCTCTACCCCATCGGCGGCGTCCTGGTTTCCGGTTGTCGTTGATGGCACTAGAGTGTGGCGCAAGGCGGGGCCCTCGTCTGGCGATATGAAGCAAGGCTGGTACTGTGAAGAAGGCCCAAGGTTCGTGAAGCTAGCCGCCCGTGACACTCTCATGTAATAATGAGTGGGGATGTACACGCCTGGAGTCTTAGGTGTGCCGCCTCAGCCACAGGGCTTGCTCCCACACCCAGTGGCAGCACTTAGCTCCGCGCTGGTGAGAAGACGTCCAAGACTAGACTAGGTGCCGGACGCGGCCTTTTTCTGCTTCCATTGCTTTTCCCTTGGTTGTCACTTTCCCCCACTGGATTTAAGTTGGATTCGAACTTGAGATTTGCGTGTGTTTGGGCAAGGGGTGCTTAGTCTCATTCGAGCAATCTCTCGCTTTCCGGTTAACACTTTGCCTCAGCTGCCTCCCCTCGTGAGCCCCTCGCGAGCCGGGTCGGGCCTAGTTTGCGTGCAGCCTAGACTGCCGCCACCGCATCCTCTCAGGAGGTTTTTACTGCAGATCCTACGGGTTCGATCAGGAGACACACGAGACACCACAGCCCTCCACAGGCTATCTCAGGGCCCGCACGGGACGAAGGTAAACTAGCCAGCCAGCTTGTCGCCTAGCCAGCCACTTGGCGCAGGCGTACGGGTGATATAGCATCTACTAATACGCTAAACACAAGTTTTACATGAGGGGCTCCCCCTCCCAAAATGCTCTTACAACCATCAGGGCAAAACCTGAGCTCTATTCGTGCAGGGTAAGGAAACAGGGATGATGCGCGGTCAGTCGGATAAATCCCCCAATGCGTCCTCAGGGTCCCCTCCCGAACTGTTGCTGGTGTCGCTGGCCTCGCCATCGCCTTCGCTATCAGCCGCGCCGTGGCTGCTCATCACGCCGCCTTCATCAGCAGCCACGATCATGCCATCGTTATCTGAAGCGAAGGCCCTGACGAGAGTCCATGTTGTCTTCCACCCAGTGCGCCAGGTCGTACCTGACGGCCTGAGGTACTGGGGCGATGGCGGCGTCGAAGTCGAAGTGGGCGTCCATATTTCGGAGATGGCTGAAGATGCGAGAAAAGGCGCGCCCGAGCAGGGCGCGGCTCCTCTCCTCCACCAACCTGTTGGCTCGACCGATCAAGCGCCTCCAGCCCGCGCCACCACGCCGGTGAAGAACCAAGGTTGTCGGCGTGAAGTTAATCAGATATGCGGCTCGCCAACGGCCGCCTCGCAGATGTTACCCAAGGCTGTGTTGGCTTTCTCCCAGAGCGTGGCGAGCATGGGGCCGTGCTCATGCTCTAGGATCCGCCGCTGGCGTATCTCGTCCGCGTTCTGCCGCGCGACGGCCTCAGCTTCGTCCACCCGTTGTCGGAGAAGAAGCACCTCGGCACAGGAGGTAGATAACTCTTCCTGCGCCACCTCAAGGGCGGCCCGGGAAGCATCGGCCCGCCGCGTCACTTCCTCCAGCTTGGCCCTCAAGGCAGCGGTCCTACCTTCAGCCTCGGCCCGGATCAACCCCGCCTCTCCTCGAACTTCAAGGCCAAGGTTCAAGCGCTGCCGCCACCCGACGTCCGACCTCCTCCAGGACACGGGCTTCCCGCGCAGCGACATCATCCTCCGCCTGCGTCACCAAGCGCTCCCTTGTCTCCAGGCGTTCGGCGGCTTCCAGCGTCAGCTCCTCCTCACGCCTCTGGAGCTCTGCTGGGTCGACCGAGGACACCATCATCGACGCAAGGGCCGTCTCGCGCAGCTCCACCTGCTGCTCCAGTGAGTGGCACCGGGCCAGGAGTTCCCGCGCCCGCTCCTCCGCCGCCTCTCGCCGCCGGTCAGCTTCTCGGGCCTCCTCGACGGCCCGAGAACGAACCTCCCGAGAGGCCGCCAGCGATGCCTTGGCCTCCCCATTGTCAAGATCATGCTGGTTGCGCGCAAGGGCAACAGCCGCCGCTTCAAGCGCCTCTCGCAGCTGTGCGCAGCCTCGGCCTCGAGGCGCCAGCGTCTTCATCACGAAGCTCTTCACCAGCAGGCTCACCGCGCCAGCCGCCTCCGAAGAAACCCTTGGCGAAGAGCGCGCGACGCCTCAAGCGCCGAGCACGTCTTCTACACCATCATCCGCCCCAAGCAAGCGCCGGGGGCCACGAATCAGCACTCCCCCTCAGGGCAGGGGGGTGGGGGCTGGCGCCCTCGCGGCGGCCGGGCACGCCTCGCCAGAAGCCCGGCCTGGAGCCAGCCCATCCCCAAACGAAGAGCGCAGGGAGTACCTCAGCCGATCACAGTCCACGACTAGACGAGAAGCCCACGGTAGGCTGGCTATGCCACGAGAAGGCTCGCGAAGGAGGGTCGCGAGGCGCGCAGGGCCGCGATGCGCCTCAGATGAGCCAGCCTCCGACCGCCTCACCACAAGGGCTCTGCTGCTCGGAGTGCTCGAAGACGGTGGAGAGGGCGGAGCCAAGGGGGACGGCTCCTCAGCCATCTCCGTGAGCTCGGCGGGCAGGGCCATGCGGAGCAAGGATCAGTAAAAGCAACAGAAGGGTCAGGAGCTAGGAAAGGGGAAGGCTTACTCATCGGTGGTGAAATGCTTCCTGCGCTTCAGCAGGCGACAAGGGTAATCGTCACCCAAGGCCTCCTTTCTCTTCCGGAGGGCCTCAAAGTCCACGCGGAAGCGACCCAAGAGTTGAGCGCAGGGGTCAGCCTGCAACGAGGAAGAAGCGTCAAGGCGACCCGCGTCAGGGGCGTCTACCTGACGCGCGCCACCGGTCACCTCACCAAGAAGAGTAACTGCGGCCCCAGGGGCCTCAACCGCAGGCGCTGCGGGCAGCGACTCGTCACCCTCAGCCACGGCAGCACGAGCCTCAGGAGCTGCTCCCTCAAGAGCGCCGCCCGGCGCCGTCACCCCGGCGGGGCCCCCCTCGCCCTCCGGCGGCCCATGCCTCCCTGCTCCGCCGCTTGAGGAAGGGCCGCCGTGGCCGACTGAAAGGGTGGCCACCACCACTGTGTTCTCGCGAGGCCCCCGGAGGCCAGCGGGGCGCAGCCCCCATTCGTCGAAGATGGGCATCTGATTCAAAAAGTCACCCCTGCTCGAAAGCAGAGGTACAGAAGGCCCCCTTGCCGACAAGCCGCCAGGTGGGGTCCTATTCAAGACCAAGAGCACCTTCCTAAGCGCTTCAGGCGTCACGTCCTCTTCCTGGAGCCTCATACGATCCTCACGCCCGCTGAAGGCCCACATCCGGCGAGAGTGACGTTGGAGAGGGGCAATGCGGCATAGCAGGAACTCCTTCACCACCTTGGGCGCCGTCACGCCGAGCGACCTCAAGAACGCGAAGTGGCGCCAGACGAAAACGAGTCGGGAGCTCGTGAGCGTCTCCTGGCCCCAGCCTGAATTGGGGACAGCAAAGCATTTATGGCTCCGGACAAAGAAGGGGTCAGCACCCCACGCCCACGCAGACACCACCGCCGCGAACCCAAAGCGCGGTGGAGGAAGGCTGAAGTCAATCCTTGAAGCCACTGTTCCAGGTGCAGCAATGAAGCTCACGCACCCCGAGCATTGGGTAGGGTCAACAAGGCGCAAAGAGAAGAAGTGGCGCAGCAAGGCAACTGAAGGAGGGATGCCTATCATTGCCTCACAAACAAAGGCAAAGACCGCAAGAAGAGTGATGGATTCGGGACCCAGATGCATCATATGGATCTGATAGTGGGAGAGCACAGCGTTGAAGAAATCGGAAAAGGGGAACTAGTCCCGCCTACGTATGCCGGCAAAATACTGGACCTCAGTGATTATCCTGTCGATGGAGAAGTGAGACGCGGGCCAGGCCGTCGTCCTCCCGCATTCGTTGAAGATGGTGGCCAAAGCCGAGCTGACCTTGCCAAGGCCCTCTCGATTGAGTATGATAGACCGATCGACGGCGGGGGCCGCCGACAACGGCGAGCGAGGCGGAGGCATGGGTTTATTCCCTCTTCCCTTCTTCGTCAGAGCCATGGCAACGGAAGGGGGGGAGGTTAGAGATTGGACTAGAAGCAGAAGCTGGAGTTCGAGAGGAGAAAGAACAGGGACGGTCGAAAGCAACGAAAAGGGGAGCGATCGTAGCGATTACGAGTCCGCTTAGCATGGCGCAAAATAAGGAGGCGTGGGGGAACAAAGTGCCGCCACGTCCAATCAACCGCCATGCGGGCGCCTAAGGCCGCAGGCTGTTAGGGGCCAGCGCTCAGACTTGCCCCTTCGCTTCCTCACGGCCAAGTCTGGCACGCTTTGGGCCCGGGGCTACTGTCGGTGTCCGGGAACGGGGTCCCAGACTTGCTCGCCTGGTGGCTCATGCGGCATGGCTCAAGGGGGGCCCAGATGGCCCATCTTCACCAACACAAGCTCAAGACCTCATGAAGGGCCAAGATTCGGCTGGGCGGACAACAGGGAGCTTCCTCTCAGCACGGACTCATCAGCCGGGCTCATGAGGAGGCGGAGAGATCAAGGCGGGGTACCTCACGAGGTGCCCATGACGCAAGCCATGACGACCAAGGGCGCCAGGCGGGCGCCAGCCCGCGCAGTGTCCTCCTTTCCTATTTGGTGCAAAGGGACCAAGTGTAGGCGCGAGCATCCAGCAAAGGCATCCGTTTCGGTGCAACAAGACCAAGACCGTCGCAACGGCAGGAAGGAAGTCATTGTGGAGCCCAAGCAGGCGTCACCACCCGAGCCTTTGACAGGCGAGGACCAACTTTAGTCAGGATAAGTGTACCAGATGTTCCCCTTCAAAATGGCCAATTGTTGGCGCCCTTCCCACTCAATATTTGGGGAGAGGCCCAGGGCCTTTGCCTATAAATAGGACCAGCCACCCACAGGGTAGAGGCATCTCGGATTGATAGAGGGATAAACCCCAGAGAGAGAGAAAGGAAACTAAACTCCTCCTAGCAGTTCATCGCCCCGGCCAAGAACAGACCCTCGCGAGGCTGTTCTTCCTTGTATTGTTCATCACCATCAGCCCAAGAGGCAATCCACCACACCACAAACTAGAGTAGGGTATTACACCACAATGGTGGCCCGAACTAGTATAAACCTTGTGTCTCTTGTGTTGTTCTTTTAATAGCTTAGACCCTAGCGAGGCGGCGGGGTGCAGGTAGGTAGAGGGCGAGATCTCCGCGCGCACCCCAGTGTTCGAACCTAGAGGGTCTGCCGGAATCCGAAATCCGACAAATCGCGAGTAGGCAGGCTGAGTAGGTTGAGATCTCCACACGCACCCTAGAGTTCGAACCTCTCAAGGGTTTGAGGATCCTTTAGTATGACATTTGGCACGCCAGGTAGGGGTGCGTCGGAAATCTTCTACCCCGACCGCCAGATCGTGCCGCTGGTGCCGATGGCAGGAGCTCCTCTGTGGCGTCGGGGCTGCGCTGCTTCACCCTCTCTCTGCGGCAGATGCAGTGGCCGCCCAAGTTCCGACCGGAGATGCCGCCACGTTATGACGGCGCGGCAGATCTGGCCACGTTTCTTCAAGCATAAGAGGAGGCAGTCTGGGCGGCCGACGGAGACGATAAGGTAATGGCCAACTGGCTCCCCATGGCCCTCGTAGGCACATCGCGTGCCTGGTTGCTCAACCTGCCGGCATCCTCTGTGGCCTCTTGGGAAGAGCTGCGCGACCTCTTCCTCGCCCGCTACATTGCACCGGCGCCTCTGGTCATCGCGGCTCTCCTATGTGGCTCACAGGCACCACCCTTCGACCGCCACATCAAGAAGTTCTACCGGTGAGTAGGCGCCACCCAGGCGGGCTCGGGGGCTCCCCCGGGCTGGGTTGCGCCCAAGGTCGGCCTCACCTTCGGCCTCGAGGATCATCCTTCTGCCACGACGGGAGCAGGCGCGCTCCCAATGCTTTGCACCCCCACCATCTGCCACGTGGCGGTCACCAGAACCCTCATCGACGGCGGAGCCGGCCTCAACGTGCTATCCACGGAGGTGTTCGGCCTGCTGCACGTGCCGCCCAGCCGGCTCCGCCCCTCCAAGCCTTTCTCCGGGGTCGGCGGCGGCTCCACCAGCCCCCTGGGGCAGGTCCGTCTCCCTGTCACCTTTGGGTCCCGTGACAACTACTCCACCAAGCTCATCGACTTCGACATCGCCAGCAGTGACCTGCCGTACAATGCTATTCTGGGGTACCCGGCGTTAGGCTAGTTTATGGCTGCGACCCACCCTGCGTACAACCTCATGAAGATACCCAGCAGCAACGGTGTCCTCACGATGGCGGGGGACACGAAAGGCGCGGTGCAGGCCCTCAAGCTCGCCTTCAGGTCAGCTGCGTCCATGCTGCCCGGTGAGAAGGGGGGTCAGGAGGCCCAGAAGCAGCGCCGGCCAAGAAGAAGCAATTGTTCTCCCGAGACCGAGCCGAGACGAAGCAAGTGCTGGTCAGAGAGGATGGGGCGGCTGTCGGATATCGGGTTCTGGCAAAACCCTTAAGGTTCGAACTCTGGGGTGCACGCGAAGATCTTCCCCCTACCGTTCCACGTCCCAACGCCTCGCTGTGAATCTAAGCTAGACGATGAGCGACACAAGGGACACAAGGTTTATACTGGTTCAGGCCACCGTTGTGGTGTAATACCCTAATCCAGTGTGTGGTGTGGTGGATTGCCTTAGGGGCTGATGATGAACAATACAGAGGAAGAACAGCCTCGCGAGAGGTGTCCTTGGGCTGGTGCAGTGGTCTACTTGGGTGAGTTTGATCGCCTCTAGATCTGATGAGAACTCTCTGCCCCCACTCTACTATGGTGGCTATCTCTATATATAGAGGCCCTGGTCCTCTTCCCAAATATTGAGCGGGAAGGGCGCCAACAACGGCAATTTTGAAGGGGAACATCTAGTACAAGTTATCCTAACTAAACTCGGTCTTCGGCTGCCAAAGGCACTGTCGATGACGCTGTCTTGGGCTCCACGGTGATCTCCGTCCTGCCGCTCTGCTGGTCTTGGTCTCGTTGCACCGAAATGGTAACCTTTGCTTGATGCCTCGGTACTCCGCGCCTGCGCATCACCCCTTTGCACCAAAGAAGAAACAAGGACACTACACAGGCCGGCGCCCGCCTAGCGCCCGCCTGGTCTCGATCGTCACGGCTTGCATCATGGGCACCTCATGAGGTACTCCTGCCTTGATCTCTCCGCCTCCTCACGAGCTTGCCTGGTGAGGCCGTTCCTGAGGAAGCCTTGCGTCGTCCGCCCCGCGGGGCTTGGCCCCTCGCGAGGGTCTTGAGCTTGAGTTGATGAAGTTGGGTTGTACAGGGCCATCCCTTGAGCCACGCCGCAGGCCGCAGTGTGCAAGTCTGGGACCCCTGCTCCTCAGAACGCCAACAAGAGCTCCCGGCTCAAGGCGCTGGACGCCGCTAAGGCAGCGGGTTTAAAGGGCAAGTGCAAAGCGCTGGCCCCAAAAGCTCAAGGGGTTTTGGTCGCCGCGTGGCGGTTGATTGGACATGGGCGTCTCCACTTCCCCACGCTGCCTCGGCATCTGCCCGTCTGACAAAAAGGTTGCCTCGGGTTAGGCTTACCTTCATTGCTCTCATTCGCCTTGCTCCAGATCCCCTTTCTTGCTCTTGCCCTCCTGCTTCCGAAATCTCTAGATCCGCCTCATCCTTTCTCCTCCAGTGAGCAATGGCGCCCCGCAAGACCGCGGCTAAGGCTCCATCGGCCTGGTACTCGCCGGCTCTGGATCCCCCAAACATGACGGAGAAGAATCTCGCTCTCACGCGCCTGATGACAATGGTGCGAGGCAGCGAGATGGCGGAGACTACGCTCCGACCCGGCTCCGCCCAGCCGGAGGACAAGGGGAGCACCTTCTACCCCTTCTTCATGAGCGCCGTCATCGCTGGACTAGTGCCTCCTTTCTTCGAGTTCTTCTATGCTATCCTCCGCCATTATAAGCTGCAGGCTCTGCATCTCCATCCCAACTCTGTTCTTCTCCTGTCGATTTTCGCCTACTACTGCGAGGCGCACGTCGGGGTGATGCCTTCTGTGGCCTTGCTGCGCCACTTCTTATTCTTCCTCCGATTCACTGGCGCCAATACCTCGGCGTGCGCAAGCTTCGTTGCGTACTCCAAAGCCAACGCGATCTCGAAGGCCGGGAAGAGGGCCGATGGCTTCTGGAGCAAGTGGGTCATGCTGGATGCCGGATGCATCAACTCTCGGCTAGCGCTGCCCACGGGGCAGCCCCAAGCCGATGAGGCGTGGTCCCGTGCGAAGCTTGACGATCGACGGGCGAAGCTGGTGCTGGAGAAGATGAACGTCGACCTGAGGCCGAGCAACATGAAGGCGGCAAAGCTGACCGAGGCCACGCTCCAGAGGGAGTTCTCAGCGCATCGGGTGGCCCCACTTTAGGCGCACTCGCGCCCGTTGTGGAGGCTCAGGGATGCGGATGCCAATCTCCGCCTGAACTCGGAGGTCCTGGCTGATGAAGATCTGGCCGCAGCTCTCCGCTTCCTAGTAGGAGAGGACGTGGTGAGCCTGGAGGGCGCTCTTATCGCCTTGTTCCTTCGCGACGACTGGGAGAGGGTGGTGGACGCCATGCCCACCTTTGACGGGAGTGATCTGGTGCCGGTGGTGACCCCTGAGGGCCAGGTGGTGGCGGAGATGGTGGAGTTGTCCTCCGATGATTCTGGCGGGGGAGAGGAGGAAGACAAGGAAGAGGAGGAGCGCGACTCGGAGGCGACCACTGAGGAGACGGGGGGGGGGGGACTTCCCCCTGGCACAGGTCCAACGTCCTGTGCTCCATGCCGGACGATGACGAGGCCGACACCAGGCGAGGGGGAGAGGACCTGCCCGTGATCCCGAAGAAGGACAGGTCGGGGCTGATCTCCCGAGGGTCTACTCCATCCCCAGTGTTGCCCGAAGCTAGCTCCAGCCCTTCTGGTGCGCCCTCCTCTGCTGCCGGACCTCCCGAGGCCGCGCCCCGCAAGAGGCTCTCGCGCTTTAAGCTCGACAGGAGGCTGTTGGAGCTCGCCGCGACTAACCAATAAGTACTCGAACTCTGCTTTGCTCTCGTTTTTGCTGTCAGGGCTTGACATTCTCCATTGTTTGGGTAGGCCGCCGCCTGCGGCGAAGAGGCTAAAGGGTGACACGGTGGCCCCGCTCGGGGCAAGCTCGTCTGTTGTGGCTGCGCCTTCGCCTGCGGGAAGGGGAGGTAGTGGAGCTCGCATTTCCCTTGCCCGGTCATCCTCACGACGCCAGGAGGGACACTCTGGCAGGGGACTAGCCCCCGTGGCCCCGCTGACTCTGGAGGCACCGGCGCTTGACACTGTCGCCGAGGTTGCCAAGGCTCAGGAGTTCCTAGCCTCCCAAGCCGTGATCACGCTGCCGTCTTCTCCTCCTGCTCCACTGGTTCCTGACTCCTCTGGCGCGCCTTGGACCGTGGTGCTGATGAGCTGAGTCGGCTGCGATAAGATATCCAGGGCGCCGACCCTGGCCTTGTGGCTGGGCGCCTGGAGTTGGTCTCTGGCTAGGTTCGCTCTGACACCTCCGTCCGAGCGGCGCTGAGCCAGGCTGTGACAGCTTCCGAGGAGGAGAAGCAAGTTGCCTCCCAGGCCATAGCCGCTTGCGACGCGGCGTTGAAGGATGCTTCAACTGTCCGGGGTCGCTGCAAGGCGCTGGAGGATGAGCTGCAAGGCCTACGTGATGAGCTCACCAAGGAGGTTTGCGACGGTCAGGCGAAGGACGAAGAGATGAAGGCTCGGCAGGCTGCCATCGGGGACCGCAATGTCGAGCTCTCTGTTGATCGCGGCCGGGTGAAGACACTAGAGCAGAAGCTGAAGGCGGAGAGAATTGAGCTGGACGCCAAGGTGAAGGTCTTGGACGAGGATTGCTTGGCCTTCGCGGATTACGAGGAGAGATCACGCAAGGCGCTGAAGTCGCTTTACGATGATGGTCTGGAGAAGCCGCTGGCCGGAGGCACGGATGGCCCCGCCAAGCTGCTTCCCTTCCTGGTCGAAGCGCTTGAGGAGGTCGTGACCTGCATCGGCCCCATGGCCGAGGTTGAAGTCGCGTCCTTTCCTCCGTAGCACTGACGCGGATCCTCAGCCACGTCTACCTTCGCAACCCCGACGCCAACCTTGACGACCTGCTGGAGCCTGTGGACGCCGAGCGCTCTGCCGCTGCTGCTGAGGCCGTGAAGGGCCGAGCGGAGGCCTTGCTGGCCAAGTTCCGCGCCTTCGCCACTACGCCCAATGCAGGTGCTGCAGGTTCCGCGGCCTCGGGAGGTGGAGCTGACAAGTGCGGCCCCGCCACGAGTGAAGGCGCTGCTCAAGGGTGATCTCCTCGCGGCCTATTTCTTGTTTCTACTCCTGCAACATGCACCGTGCATCGTGGAGGCGTTTAAACTTGTGTCTTGTATCATGAGAAAAATTTATGGTTTGTAATATTTGCTTCTGAATTTGCGAGATTTGGCGGTTTCCTTCCTATTTGCTTGGTGTTCTACGTAAGCAGGGCCCGGCCCCGCGCATACCTCAACCGTTAGCCCCGACCGGATCACCGGGACGGGACCAAGGAGTGAGGGGCTATGTGGCAAGTTAGGCTCCTGAGTTGCGATGCTCGGGAGTCCCCCTTGACGCGCGAACGGCAAATAGGGAGGGGGTGTAGGAGTAGATCTGTCGTTCTACGTCGGTAGTGCCCGGCCCCGCGCATTCCTCAACCGTCGTTAGCCTTTCGGAACTAAGGAGTGAGGGGCTACGTGACCAGTTAGGCTCCTGAGTCGCGATGCTCAGAAGTCCCCCTTGATGCTCAAACGATCTTCATACCTTGGCTCCGTTCGGGGAGGGGCGCGCGACGACCATGTCCGAGGGATCTGGCTGGGTGGCATACGCCGGGCGAGCACGGGCATAGCCCGTGTCTAGCCTCGGCGTGGCGCCTCCCGGGAGGCGCTATGCGATGAGGCCAGACTCTGAGCCCTGGGCTCCCTGAGGTTGATACAGCCGTGGGCTGCCCTCAGTTGTTTATCACCAGCGCAGAGCATAGCGCCTCTGTATGTGTACGGGCATAGCAACTCCTGGCAGTGTCGTCAGCCAGCGCGGAGCATGGTGCTTCCACTGGTACGTGGGAGGGGGGCCACCTCCGGGAGGAGCCCCCGGGGCGTGTACAACCCCGCCTAGACAAGTGGCCAGCATGGTAGGGCTAGACGAGGTGTATCTGGGCACTCGTGAGCCAGCGCGGGACTCACGAGGCCCAACCTCAAGGCGGGTTGCGCCTGATCTTGAGCCTTGGGTGGCTGAGGGTTCCTGCAGTGTGGTTAGATGCAAATGCTCTAAATCCTCAAGTCCCGGCCCTCGAGCAAGCTTAGCTGCCGCTGGTATGCCAGGTCGCGATGCAGTGGACAAGGCCAGGGGGTGAGGGCTGGAGAGCCAGTAAGAGCCCCTGAGTCGCGATGCTTAGGCGTCCCCTTTTAACGTGCAAGCAGTTTGCATGAGGGAGAAAAAGGGGCCGCGATAGGCGATTGATGATAATCATAGGCAAGTCAAGCATGAAAAGCAAACCGACTTAGGTAACTGCAGGAAGGATACATGCCACTGGGTCAGGCCCGAGTGGCTTGGGGATGATGCAGCCCGAGGGGCGCCCCCAGCAAAGTGACCTAAAGACATAAGCAAAAGGGGATACATGCCACAGGGACTGACCTACGCGACCTGGGAATAATGCAGCCCTGAGGGCGCTCCCAGCTGAAATGAAACTTGAAAGATGTCACCTGATATCATTGCAGAGCGGGTGTTGGAGTAGCTGACGATGCACGGTGAAGAAGCCGATCCTCAGGAGCCACCGGAGTCCTGAGCCTCGGCAGGCTCTGTGGTCCGGGCGGCTCCTCAAGGTCCATCCCCATCTCCGCCAGGAACACGCGGTGCCTGTCCTCATGAGCCTCCAGAATGCTCTGCATTAGGCGCTGGTGAGCAACAGTCACGTTTGGTAGGCCGAAAGGCATGCAAACATAGCTGTGTGGCGGACCCTCGCAGCGTCCCACACGAGAAGGCCAGAAACGCTCCTGAGAGGCGGCTCGGTTGAGCCCTGGGTAGTCGATGCAAACGCGCAGCCCACCATCCTTGCCTGGATGGGGAGCTACGCAGGGTAGGCGGCGATCGCCGCACATGACTCCCGACTCCTACAGCTCTTGAATGACCTTGGTGATGAACTCCTGAGGGTTGGGCCCTCCTTGCCTCATGCCTTCCTGAGGGAAACGTGCCGCGAAGCACGCCTCCAAGTGGTGCCCGAGCGCCTCCCTCGTGATCTTGGCAAAGTCAGAGGCCCTCCAGGAGAGAGCCCCCGAGCCTTGCCCGAGGAGGGCGCCGGGCGCGCCTTCCTATGCGATGGAGGGAGGCGCCCCTTGCACGGGCGCAGATCCTGACGCGGCGCCTCCGGAGACGCCTGCCTCCTAAGGCCTTGAGTTGGGCAATGTCTTCCTCTTCTTAGGGACAGCCTCGGGAAGGTTCTCATTCTTGTTGTCTGGGTCCTCAACTGACGCAGCTTGGAAGGCACGCTCGAGAGAGCACACTGCGTCTTTCTCGTCGCAGGGGACTGTGATGACTCCACCACTTCCCGGCATCTTGAGGACATTGTAACCATGGTCAATCACTGCCATGAAGTTTGCCAGGGTTGGATACCCGAGGATGGCATTGTATGGCAGGCGAATGTGGGCAACGTCGAAGTCGGTGAGCTCGGTATGGTAGTTCTTGTGTTGTCCAAAGGTGACAGGGAGGCGGACCTGCCCTATCGGGGTGGTGGAGCCATCAGTGACTCATGAGAAAGGCTTGGTAGGCTCGAGCTGATCATATGGGACTTGGAGATTGTTGAATGTCTAGACGGACAGAACGTTGAGCCCTGCGCCGCCATCGATGAGGGTCCTGGTAACTTGCACATTACTGATGACTGGGGAACAAAGCATTGGTAGGATGCCGGCTGTAGCCGCACACTTGAGCTGATCCGCTGAGCTGAACGTGATGGCGCACGTGGACCACCTGAGAGGGCGCGTGGCCTCGAGCTTGGGGAGGACTGCGTTCACTTTGCGAGCAAACTGCTTGAAGATGCGCTGAGAGGCTGGGGCCTAAGCAACGCCCAGGATGCAAGCGATAGCACGTGGCTCCTGGAAGCCCCAACCCCTTCGTCCTGATGATGGTCGTCATTCCTTCTTGGTGGTGGCGGCAGAGGAGGAAGGCCTACGTTGCCCTGCGGGCGATCCTCGTGAGGCTGATCCCTCCAAGCCCCCTCGCGAGGCTGGTCCTGCCAGCGGTCCTCACGAGGTCGGTCATGCCACCCTTGGCGAGGGCCTCGGTCGTCCCATCGTCCTCCACCTCCTCCTCCTCCTCGGCCGTAGCCGCGATCGTTGCGCTCGGGGCATCGATCGATACGTCCTTCTTGAACGGATCTGAGCTCTTGGCATTCATTGGTGTTGTGAGTGTGGAGGTCGTGGTACACGCAGTACCGGATGCCCTTGGACGACTCCGGCTGCTCCCTGTCACGCTTCTGTCTGGCTCTGCTGCGAGCACGACTGCTCCTTTGTGCTTCACATCCTTGGCCTTGGCTTTCTTCTCTTCAGGGTCAGCAGCTGGGAGCTCGAGAAGGGAGAGTCGCCCCTCCTGAGCCCTTGCACACTTGGTCGCCAGGTTGAACAGCTCCAGAGATGTGCACATATCCTCGTGGATAGCTAGTTCCTCCTTCATCTTGACATCGCGTACGCCATCAGAGAAAGCTGAGATGATGGCCTCCTCGGTCACCTTGGGAATCTTGAGGCGAGCGTTGTTGAAGCGCTGGATGTACTCCTGCAGGGTCTCTCCAGGTTGCTGCTTGATGTGGCATAGGTCAGCCACGACTGGAGGACAGTCGCGTGTGCCCTGGAAGTTGGCGAGGAAGCGAGTGCGCATCTCGTCCCAAGAGGAGATCATGCCAGGAGGCAGGTTCAGGAGCCAGGTGCGGGCACCATCTTTGAGCGCCATGGGAAACCAATTTGCCATGACCTTTTCATCTCCGTTGGCCGCTTCGATGCGTAGCTCGTAGAGCTGCAGGAACTTCGCGGGGTCGGCAGTGCCGTCGTAGCGAGGAGGCTGATCCGGCTTGAACTTGCCCGGCCAGGCGACACTACGTAGGTCGGTGGTGAAGGCGCGGCAGCATGCGGTGGCCACCGGAGCCCTTTGCGGGGCTTGCTCCTGGGGATTCCCGCACGCCGCCACCTGGGGCAGCGCGGGGTCTTGACGTGCTGGCGCAGAGATGTGGTCATGACGTGCTGGAGCAGGGAGCACGCGAGCACCTTCTTGGGGACGAGGGATTTCTTGGCAGCTCCTTTCTTGTCGCGCGGGCGCCGGACGCGGTAGGTCTCGTCCAGGGGGCGCGCGCCTTGGAGCCAGGGCACCTTCTTGGGGAGGAGGTGGCGGAGGCACCTCCTGAGCTTCATCACCCACACAAGACGGAGGGCGAGGCAGCGAGAGGGATGGTGCAGGAGAGCCCCCTGCGGCATTGACGAGCTCGGTGATGCGAGCGAGCCACTCCTCGTAGAGGTCGTCGACGGGGCGGTAGTGCAGGAGCTCGCGTGCCAGGAGCAATGCGGCATGTGCGTCCGCGGGAGCGCGATGGGCGTGGGACGACGAACCGGCTGGTGTCAGTGACGGAGTGGCGGTGCGGCCTTCCCACCGCATCGAGGGATGTAGCAACGACGCCTGCTGCTCGTTCCCCGCCGGGCCGGTGGCGGTGTTGGCGGCAGGCGACGGAGAACGACGGGGAGGCCCACCGATGAGAGCCGTCTGGGAGACGCGGGCGGCGAGAGCAGCTCGACGCTCGGCACAAGCTCGGCGAGCGTCAGACATGGATGCGACGAACAATCGAACGCGGAACAGCGGAAGAAAGATTCCGGCGCACCCCTACCTAGCGCGCCAAATGTCGGATATTGGATTCCGACAAAACCCTTAAGGTTCGAACTCTGAGGTGCGCGTGAAGATCTTCCCCCTACCGTTCCACGTGCCAACGCCTCACTGTGAATCTAAGCTACACGATGAGCGACACAACGGACACAAGGTTTATACTGGTTCGGGCCACTGTTGTGGTGTAATACCCTAATCCAGTGTGTGGTGGTGGATTGCCTCAGGGGCTCATGATGAACAGTATAGAGGAAGAACAGCCTCACGAGAGGTGTCCTTGGGATGGTGCGGTGTTCTACTTGGGTGAGTTCGATCGCCTCTGGATCTGATGAGAACTCTCTGCCCTCCCTCTGATGTGGTGGCTATCTCTATATATAGTGGCACTGGTCCTCTTCCCAAATATTGAGCGGGAAGGGCGCGAACAACGGCCATTTTGAAGGGGAACATCTAGTACAAGTTATCCTGACTAAAGTTGGTCTTTGGCTGCCAAAGTCACTGGCGATGACGCCGTCTTGGGCTCCACGGTGACCTCCGTCCTGCCGCTCTACTGGTCTTGGTCTCGTTGCACCAAAAAGGTAACCTTTGCTTGATGCCTCGGTACTCCGCGCCTGTGCTTTCCCCCTTTGCACCGAAGAGGAAACAAGGACACTGCACAGGCTGGCGCCCGCCTGGTCTCGATCGTCATGGCTTGCGTCATGGGCAGCTCGCGAGGTACTCCTGCATTGATCTCTCTGCCTCCTCGCGAGCCTGCCTGGTGAGGCTGTTCCTGAGGAAGCCTTGCGTCGTCCGCCCACGGGGCTTGGCCGCTCGCGAGTGTCTTGAGCTTGAGTTGATGAAGATGGGCCGTACTGGGCTACCCCTTGAGCCACGCCGCAGGCCGCAGGCAGGCAAGTCTGGGGACCCCCGTTCCCAGAACACCGACAGCGGCCAGTGCCACATTCACCATAGGGACTGGCCTCCCTCGGGACCAAGAGGAGGCATTGATCAACTTTTTGCGAGCCAACAAGGATGTATTCGCTTGGGAACCCAAACACCTGGCTGGGGTCCCAAGGGGGATAATCGAGCACCACCTGAGGGTATTCCCAAACGTGCGGCGTCTGAAGTAGAAGGCTCGCCGCCAATCCACCGAGAAGCAGGCCTTCATCATCCAGGAAACCCGTAAGCTACAAGCCACAGGGGTCATCAGAGAGGTACGATACCGGGAGTGGCTGGCGAACCCCGTCATCGTCCCCAAGAAAGGAGGGAAGGAGCGCATGTGTGTCGACTTCACCAACCTCTACAAGGCCTGCCCACAAGATCCCTTCCCGCTCCCTCGCATTGACCAGATCGTCGACTCCACCGCCGAATGCGACCTTTTGTGCTTCCTGGGTGCCTTGTTAGGCTACCACCAGATCAAGATGGCCGTGGAGGATGTGGAGAAAACGATATTCCTCACCCCATGTGGGGTGTACTGCTACACCTGCATGCCCTTTGGGATGCATAATGCTGGGGCAACCTTCCAGCGACTGATGCATATCGCCCTAGGCTCGCAGCTCGGGAGGAATGCAGAGGCCTATGTTAATGATATAGTGGCAAAATCTCGGGTGGCTGGGACCCTGATAGGAGATCTGGAAGAGACGTTCGCCAGCCTACGCAAGGTGGATCTTCGGCTTAGTCCTGAGAAGTGTGTGTTCGGGGTTCCATCTGGTAAGCTGTTGGGCTTATTGGTGCCGCACAGGGGGGTCGAGGCCAACCCAGAAAAAGTCAAGGCACAGGGGGGTAGAAGCTGGCGGGCTGCGTAACCTTGCTTGGGCGCTTCATTTCCAAGCAGGAGGAGGCGCCCTTCCGTTCTTCAAGCTGATGAAAAGGAAGGAGCCATTTGAGGGGACCCTAGAGGCGGGGCAGCCTTTCAATACCTCAAGAGATATTTGACCAGCCCGCCGATGAAGCTGGCACCGCGCCCTATCGAGCCCTTGGTACTCTAACTGACAGCCACCCCTCACTCAGCCAGCGCCGCCCTAGTGGCGCTGAGGAAGGAACGCCCGCCCAAGAAGCCTCAGTAGAATGCACAACCATCGAGCGAGACACAACACCCTCGAGACGGTGCATTTGGGACCTCGACCGACCTGGTGGTTGACTTTCCTCACAAGGCCACGATCGACCCCACGGCCACCAAGGCTCCCGAGGGCGGACCTCATGAAGCCATGGAAGACCCACGCCCTCACGAAGAACAAGACTCCGCTGATGCCTCCCCCTCGTCGAGCACCCTGTCTACTTTGTCTGCACGGTACTGAGGGAGGCTCGGGCGCGCTACCCTATGCCTCAGAAACTCCAGCTCGCGCTCCTAGTCGCCTCTCGAAAACTGCACCACTACTTTCAAGGCCACCCCATCAAGGTTGTTTTAGCGTACTCGCTGGAGAGGGTGCTCCGGAGCCCGAATGCCGCCGGGCGAGTTGCTGAATGGAACATCGAGCTTCAAGCATTCAATCTCGAGTTCAGCACCACCAGGGTCATCAAGGGTGTGGCCCTCGCAGACTTTGTGGCCGAGTGAACTGACGTTCCCGACCATGGAGTAGGCGAGGACCGCTCCCTCCTGCCAGGAGATGAGGAACCGAACGGATGGGCTATGTACTTTGATGGGGTATTTGCGTGACAAGGCACAGGAGCGGGGCCATCCTCATCTCACCCACCAAGGACAAGCTCTACTACGCAGTATAGCTCTGCTTCCAGCAGGGCGAGAAGGTCTCCAACAACATGGCAGAATTCGAGGGCCTGCTCGCCGGACTCAGGGCCGCGGCCGCGCTGGGAGTGAAACGCCTCACCATCAAGGGCGACTCTCAGCTCCTCATCAACTTCTCCAACAAGGAGTACACGCCTAAGGATGAGCACATGGAGGCGTACCTAGAGGAGGTACGCAAGATGGAGAAGCGGTTCATGGGCGTGGAGCTGCAGCACGTGCCACGCGGGATGAACAAGGAGGTGGACGACATCGCCAAGAGAGCCTCCCGCAGGCTACCTGATGTCTACTACACAACCTTATTCTTGTAGACGTTGTTGGGCCTGCAAGTGCACAGGTTTGTAGGACAGTAGCAAATTTCCCTCAAGTGGATGACCTAAGGTTTATCAATCCGTTGGAGGCGTAGGATGAAGATGGTCTCTCTCAAGCAACCCTGCAACCAAATAACAAAGAGTCTCTTGTGTCCCCAACACACCCAATACAATGGTAAATTGTATAGGTGCACTAGTTCGCCAAGAGATGGTGATACAAGTGCTATATGGATGGTAGATAAAGGTATTTGTAAACTGAAAATATAAAAACAGCAATGTAACAAGCGGTAAAAGTGAGCGTAAATGGTATTGCAATGATAGGAAACAAGGCCTAGGGTTCATACTTTCACTAGTGCAAGTTCTCTCAACAATAATAACATAGATAGATCGTATAACAATCCCTCAACGTGCAACAAAGAGTCACTCCAAAGCCACTAATAGCGGAGAACAAACGTAGAGATTATGGTAGGGTTCGAAACCACCTCAAAGCTATTCTTTCGGATCAATCTATAAAAGAGTTCGTACTAGAATAACACCTTAAGACACAAATCAATCAAAACCCTAATGTCACCTAGATACTCCATTGTCACCTCAAGTATTCGTGGGCATGATTATACGATATGCATAACACAATCTCAGATTCATCCAACCAACACAAAGTACTTCAAAGAGTGCCCCAAAGTTTCTACCGGAGAATCAAGAATGTGTGCCAACCCCTATGCATAGGTTCATGGGCGGAACCCGCAAGTTGGTCACCAAAACATACATCAAGTGGCACATGATATCCCATTGTCACCACAGATAATCACGGCAAGACATACATCAAGTGTTCTCATAAAATACTCAATCTGATAAGATAACTTCAAAGGGGAAACTCAATTCATCACAAGAGAGTAGAGGGGGAGAAACATCATAAGATCCAACTAAAATATCAAAGCTCGGGATACATCAAGATCGTGCCATAGAGGGAACACGAGAGAGAACACGAGAGAGAGAGAGAGAGAGAGAGAGAGAGAGAGAGAGATCAAACACATAGCTACTAGTACAAACCCTCAGCCCCGAGGGTGAACTACTCCCTCCTTGTCATGGAGAGCGCCGGGACAATGAAGATGGCCACGGAGATGGATCCTCCCCTCCCAGGTACCGGAAAGGGGTCCCGATTGGTTTTGGTGGCTCGAGGCTTGCGCGGCGAACTCCCGATCTATCTTCTGTTCGGAAGTTTTAGGGTACGACGGTATATATGGGTGAAAGGAGTACGCCGGTGGAGCTACGGGCCCCACGAGGCGGGGGCGCGCCCGAGGGTGGCGCGCCCACCCTCGTGAGCACCTCCCGTATCTTCCCGACGTGGGCTCCAAGTCCATCAGGTGGGTTTCCTTCCAAAAATAACTTCTCCAGTTGATTTCGTTCGCTTTGACTCCGGCTCGATATTCCTTTTCCTCGAAACACCGAAATAGGCATAAAACAAAGAAATCTGGGCCGGGCCTCCGGTTAATAGGTTAGTCCCAAAAATAATATAAAAGTGGATAATAAAGCCCAATATTGCCTAAAACAATAGATAAAGTAGCATGGAGCAATCAAAAAATATAGATACGTTGGAGTCGTATCAAGCATCCCCAAGCTTAATTCCTGCTCGTCCTCGAGTAGGTAAATGATAAAAAAGATAATTTTTGATGTGGAGTGCTACTTGGCATAATTTCAATATAAATCTTATTACTTGTGATATGAATATTCAGATCCAAAAGATTTAAGACAAAAGTTCATATTGACACAAAAATAATAATACTTCAAGCACACTAATCAAAGCAATCATGTCTTCTCAAAATAACATGGCAAAAGAAAGTTTATCCCTACAAAATCATATGGTTAGGCTATGCTTCATTTTCGTCGCACAAAATTGTTCCCAACTTCTATACCCCCGATGACAAGCCAAGCAATTGTTTCATACTCAAATAATCTCTAACTTTTTCAACCTTCACGCAATACATGAGCGCGAGCCATGGATATAGCACTATGGGTGGAATAGAATATGATGATGGGGATTGTGTGGAGAAGACAAAAGAAAGTCTCACATTGACGAGGCTAATCAACGGGCTATGGAGATGCCCATCAATTGATGTCAACATGAGGAGTAGGGATTGCCATGCAACGGATGCGCTAGAGCTATAAGTATATGAAAGCTCTACAAAAGAAACTAAGTGGGTGTGCATCCAACTTGCTTGCTCACGAAGACCTAGGGCATTTTGAGGAAGCCCATCACTGGAATATACAAGCCAAGTTCTATAATGAAAAATTCTCACTAGTATATGAAAGTGACAAAATGAGAGACTCTCTATCATGAAGATCTTGGTGCTACTTTGAAGCACAAGTGTGGTAAAAGGATAGTAGCATTGTCCCTTCTCTCTTTTTCTCTCATTTTTTGGGCCTTTTTTTTGGCCTTGCCTTTGTTTTTCTTCTTTTTTTTTCTTTTTTTTCTTTTTTTCGTCCGGAGTCTCATGCCGACTTATGGGGGAATCATAGTCTCCATCATCCTTTCCTCACTTGGGACAATGCTCTAATAATGATGATCATCACACTTTTATTTTTCTTACAACTCAACAATTACAAGTCGAAACTTAGAACAAAATATGACTCTATATGAATGCCTCCTGCGGTGTACCGGGATGGTGCAAAGAATCAAGAGTGACATGTATGGAAAATAATGCATGGTGGCTTTGCCACAAATACGATGTCAACTACATGATCATGCAATGGCAATATGACAAAAGTAATGTATGTCATAATAATGATGACGGAAGTTGCATGGCAATATATCTCGGAATGGCTATGGGAATGCCATGATAGGTAGGTATGGTGGCTGTTTTGAGGAAGATATAAGGAGGTTTATGTGTGAAAGAGCGTATCATATCACGGGGTTTGGATGCACCGGCGAAGTTTGCACCAACTCTCAAGGTGAGAAAGGGCAACGCACGGTACCGAAGAGGCTAGCAAATGCGGAAAGGTAAAAGTGTGTATAACCCATGGACTCAACATTAGTCAAAAGAACTCATATAATTATTGCAAAAATTTAGAAGCCATCAAAAATCAAGTACTACGCGCAATGCTCCTAGGGGGATAGATTGGTAGGAAAAGACCATCGCTCGTTCCCGACCGCCACTCATAAGGATGCACAAGCAAGGTACACTTCATGTTTCAAATTTGTTACACAACTTTAACCATACGTGCATGCTACGGGACTTGCAAACTTCAACACAAGTATTTATCAAATTCACAATTATCAACTAGCACGACTTTGATATTATTACCTCCATATCTCAAAACAATTATCAAGCATTAAATTTATCTTATTATTCAATTCACTCAAAAAGAAAATTTCACATATCTTGAACACTAAGTATAACATTAAGCAAATTACCATGCTATTAACGACTCCCACAATAATCTAAGTGAAGCATGAGAGTTCAACTATTTCTCCAAAATAAAACTACCACCATGCTCTAAAAGATATAAGTGAAGCACTAGAGCAACAACAAACTACTCAGAAAGATATACGTGAAGATCAATGAGTAGCTAAATAATTATGCAACTATGCGAAGACTCTCTCTCAATTAATAATTTCAGATCTTGATACTTTATTCAAACAGCAATCAAAGCCAAAGAAAATGACATGACGCTCCAAGCAAAACACATATCATGTGGTGAATAAAAATATAGCTCCAAGTAAAGTTACCGATGAACGAAGACGAAAGAGGGGATGCCTTCCGGGGCATCAGCAAGCTTAGGCTCTTGGTTGTCCTTGAATATTACCTTGGGGTGCCTTGGGCATCCCCAAGCTTAGGCTCTTACCACTCCTTATTCCTGTTGGAAATATGCCCTAGAGGCAATAATAAAATGGTTATTATTATATTTCTTTGTTCATGATGATTGTCTGTTATTCATGCTATAACCGTGTTATCCGAAAATCGTAATACACGTGTGAATACATAGACCACAACATGTCCCTAGTAAGCCTCTAGTTGACTAGCTCATTGATCAACAGATAGTCATGGTTTCTTGACTATGGGCATTGGATGTCATTCATAACGGGATCACATCATTAGGAGAATGATGTGATGGACAAGACCCAATACTAAGCATAGCACAAAGATTGTGTAGTTCGTTTCGCTAGAGTTTTTCCAAATGTCAAGTATCATTTCCTTAGACCATGAGATTGTGCAACTCCCGGATACCGTAGGAGTGCTTTGGGTGTACCAAACGTCACAACGTGAATCGGGTGACTATAATGGTGCACTACGGGTATCTCCGAAAGTGTATGTTGGGTTGGCACGAATCGAGACTGGGATTTGTCACTCCGTATGACGGAGACGTATCTCTGGGCCCACTCGGTAATACATCATCATAATGAGCTCAATGTGACCAAGTGTCTGGTCATGGGATCATGCATTACGGTACGAGTAAAGTGACTTGCCAGTAACGAGATTGAACGAGGTATTGGGATACCGACGATCGAGTCTCGGGCAAGTAACGTACCGATTGACAAAGCGAATTGTATACGGGATAGATTGAATCCTCGACATCGTCGTTCATCCGATGAGATCATCGAGGAGCATGTGGGAGCCAACATGGGTGTCCAGATCCCGCTGTTGGTTATTGACCGGAGAGGCGTCTCGGTCATGTTCCAGATGTCTCCGAACCCGTAGGGTCTACACACTTAAGGTTCGGTGACGCTAGGGTTGTAGAGATATGAGTATGCAGTAACCCGAAAGTTGTTCGGAGTCCCGGATGAGATCCCAGACGTCACGAGGAGTTCCGGAATGGTCCGGAGGTGAAGAATTATATATAGGAAGTGCAGTTTCGGCCATCGGGAAAGTTTCGGGGGTCACCGGTATTGTACCGGGACCACCGGAAGGGTCTCGGGGGTCCATCGGGTGGGGCCACCTATCCCGGAGGGCCCCATGGGCTGAAGTGGGAGGGGAACCAGCCCCTGGTGGGCTGGTGCGCCCCCCCATGGGCCCCCCTGCGCCTAGGGTTGGAAACCCTAGGGGTGGGGGGCGCCCCACTTGCCTTGGGAAGCCTCCCCTGGTCACGCCGCCCATCTAGATGGGATCTAGAGGCCGCCCCAGGGGGCCTATATAAAGGGGAGGTCAGCCGCACCCCAAGTCTCCGGGCGCCTCCCTCTCCTCGCTACACCTCTCCTCCCCGCAGACGCTTGGCTAAGCCCCCAAGATTCCTCACGCATCCACCACCACGCCGTCAGTGCATCTTGGATCTTCATCAACCTCTCCTTACCCCTTGCTGGATCAAGAAGGAGGAGCCGTCACGCTGACCGTACGTGTGTTGAACGCGGAGGTGCCGTCCGTTCGGCGCTAGGATCTCCGGTGATTTGGATCACGACGAGTACGAGTCCCTCAACCCCGTTCTCTTGAACGCTTCCGCTCGCGATCTACAAGGGTATGTAGATGCACTCCTTTCTCTCTTTGCTAGATGAACTCATAGATAGATCTTGGTGAAAGCGTAGAAATTTTTTATTTTCTGCTACGTTCCCCAAAAGTGGCATCATGAGCCAGGTTTATGCGTAGTTCTCTTTGCACGAGTAGAACACCAATTTGTTGTGGGCGTAGATGTTGTCAACTTTCTTTCCACTACTAGTCTTATTTTGCTTCAGCGGTATTGTGGGATGAAGCGGCCCAGACCGACCTTACACGTATGCTTACGTGAGACAAAGTTCCACCGACTGACATGCACTAGTTGCATAAGGTGGCTAGCGGGTGTCTGTCTCTCCCACTTTAGTTGGAGTGGATTCGATGAAAAGGGTCCTTATGAAGGGTAAATAGAAGTTGGCAAATCACGTTGTGGCTTTTACGTAGGTAAGAAAACGTTCTTGCTAGAACCCTATTGTAGCCACGTAAAAAACTTGCAACAACAATTAGAGGACGTCTAACTTGTTTTTGCAGCAAGTGTTTTGTGATGTGATATGGCCAAAGTTGTGATGAATGACGAATGATATATATGTGATGTATGAGATCATGTTCTTGTAATAGGAATCACGACTTGCATGTCGATGAGTATGACAACCGGCAGGAGCCATAGGAGTTGTCTTCATTTTTTGTATGACCTGCGTGTCATTGAAGAACGCCATGTAAATTACTTTACTTTATTGCTAAACGTGTTAGCCATAGAAGTAGAAGTAGTCGATGGCGTGATAACTTCATGAAGACACGATGATGGAGATCATGATGATGGAGATCATGGTGTCATTCCGGTGATGAAGATGATCATGGAGCCCCGAAGATGGAGATCAAAGGAGCTATATGATATTGGCCATATCATGTCACTATTTGATTGCATGTGATGTTTATCATGTTTTTCATCTTGTTTAATTAGAACGACGGTAGTAAATAAGATGTTCCCTCATAATAATTTCAAGAAAAGTGTGCACCGTTGCGAAGGTTCGTTGCTTCGAAGCACCATGTGATGATCGGTTGTGATAGATCCTAACGTTCGAATACAACGGGTGTAAGCCAGATTTACACACGCAATACAGTTAGGTTGACTTGACGAGCCTAGCATGTACAGACATGGCCTCGGAACACGGAAGACCGAAAGGTCAAACATGAGTCGTATAGAAGATACGATCAACATGGAGATGTTCACCGATGATGACTAGTCCGTCTCACGTGATGATCGGACACGGGCTAGTCGAGTCAGATCATTTTTCACTTAGATGACTAGAGGGATGTCTAATCTGAGTGGGATTTCATTAAATAATTTGATTAGATGAACTTAATTATCATGAACTTAGTCTAAAATCTTTACAATATGTCTTGTAGATCAAATGGCCCACGTTACCCTCAACTTCAACGCATTCCTAGAGAAAACCAAGCTAAAAGATGATGGCAGCAACTATACAGACTGGGTCCGGAACCTGAGGATCATCCTCATAGCTGCCAAGAAAGATTATGTCTTAGAAGCACCGCTAGGTGAAGCACCAATCCCAGAGAACCAAGACGTTATGAACGCTTGGCAGTCTCGGCCGATGATTACTCCCTCGTTCAAGGCGGCATGCTTTACAGCTTAGAACCGGGCTCCAAAAGCGTTTTGAGCAACACGGAGCATATGAGATGTTCGAGGAGCTGAAAATGGTTTTCCAAGCTCATGCCCGGTCGAGATATGAAGTCTCCGACAAGTTCTTCAGCTGTAAGATGGAGGAAAATAGTTCTGTCAGTGAGAACATACTCAAGATGTCTGGGTTGCACAACCGCTTGACTCAGCTGGGAGTTAATCTCCTGGATGACGCGGTCATTGAAAGAATCCTCCAGTGGCTTCCACCGAGCTACAAGAGCTTTGTGATGAACTTCAATATGCAGGGGATGGAAAAGACCATTCCTGAGGTATATTCAATGCTGAAATCAGCGGAGGTGGAGATCAAAAAGGAACATCAAGTGTTGATGGTGAATAAAACCACTAAGTTCAAGAAGGGCAAGGGTAAGAAGAACTTCAAGAAGGACGGCAAGGAAGTTGCCGCTACTGTAAGCCGATTGCCGTGATGAAGTCAAGCAATGGACCCAAGCCCGAGATCGAGTGCTTTTATTGCAAGGGAAGTGGTCATCGAAGTGGAACTGCCCCAAGTACTTAGCGGACAAGAAGGCCAAAGAAACCAAAGGTATATGTGATATACATGTAATTGATGTGTACCTTACCAAGACTGTAGTAGCTCTTGGGTATTTGATACCGGTGCGGTTGCTCATATTTGTAACTCAAAGCAGGAGCTGCGGAATAAGCGAGACCGGCGAAGGACGAGGTGACGATCTTGGCGTGGGAATGGTTCCAAGGTTGATGTGATCGCCGTCGGCACGCTGCCTCTACATTTACCTACGGGATTAGTTTTAAACCTCAATAATTGTTATTTAGTACCAGCTTTGGGCATGAACATTGTATCTGGATCTCGTTTAATACGAGATGGCTACTCATTTAAATCCAAGAATAATGGTTGTTCTATTTATATGAGAGATATGTTTTATGGTCATGCCCCGATGGTCAATGGTTTATTCTTAATGAATCTCGAACGTGATGTTACACATATTCATAGTGTGAATACCAAAAGATGTAAAGTTGATAACGATAGTCCCACATACTTGTGGCACTGCCGCCTTGGTCACATTGGTGTCAAGCGCATGAAGAAGCTCCATGCTGATGGACTTTTAGAGTCTCTCGATTATGAATCATTTGACACATGCGAACCATGCCTCGTGGGAAAAATGACCAAGACTTCGTTCTCCGGAACAATGGTGCGAGCAACCAACTTATTGGAAATCATACATACTGATGTGTGCGGTCCAATGAGCGTTGAGGCTCGCGGAGGATATCGTTATGTTCTCACTCTCACTAATGACTTGAGTAGATATGGGTATGTCTACTTGATGAAACACAAGTCTGAGACCTTTGAAAAGTTCAAGGAATTTCAGAATGAGGTAGAGAATCAACGTGACCGAAAAATAAAGTTCTTACGATCAGATCGTGGGGAGAATATTTAAGTCATTTAATTTGGTACGCACTTAAGGAAATGTGGAATCGTTTCACAACTCACGCCGCCTGGAACACCTCAGCGTAATGGTGTGTCCAAACGTCGTAATCGCACTCTATTTGATATGGTGCGACCTATGATGTCACTTACCGATTTACCGCTATCATTTTGGGGATACGCTCTAGAGACAGACGCATTCACTTTAAATAGGGCTCTACGAAATCCGTTGAGATGACACCGTATGAATTATGGTTTGGGAAGAAACCTAAGCTGTCGTTTCTAAAAGTTTGGGGATGCGATGCTTATGTCAAGAAACTTCAACCTGAGAAGCTCGAACCCAAGTCGGAAAAATGTGTCTTCATAGGATACCCTAAGGAAACCATTGGGTATACCTTCTACTTAAGATCCGAAGGCAAGACCTTTGTTGCCAATAACAGATCCTTTCTGGAGAAAGAGTTTCTCTCGAAAGAATTAAGTGGAAGAAAAGTAGAGCTTGATGAAGTACTACCCCTTGAAATGGTAAGTAGCGCAACTCAGGAAGATGTTCCTATGGTGCCTGCACCAACAAGAGAGGAGGTTAATGTCACGCCCAATATGCGACCCTATCCAAAAGGAACTCGACGGTCCCACCAAGGATAGACCCGCATATTGCAACGCTTTTGCAAGGTGGATATCATTACATCACCATTACATAATAGATGGGGATACATACATAAGGCACAACTGCCACAAGAATACATCAACATCATATAAAAGAGATCAACATCCGACTACGGATGAAACATAAACAGAAACTCAAACGACATCCACCCTGCTAGCCCAGGCTGCCGACACTGGAACCTATCCCCGATCGAAGAAGCGTAAGAGGAACTCAAGACAAGCAAGCATCGCTCTCGCGTCATGATCATCGCACAACCTGTACCAAGAATCTGGTGTAGTAATCAGGAGCCACGAGGACTCAAGCAATCCCATTACCATGGGTATCAAGACTAGCAAAGCTTAATGGGTAAGGAAGAGGTAAAGTGGTGAGGTTGCAGCAGCGACTAAGCATATATGGTGGCTAACATACGCAAATGAGAGCGAGAAGAGAAACAAAGGAACGGTCGTCAACTAGTAATGATCAAGAAGTGATCCTGAACTCCTACTTACGTCAGACATAACCCAGAAACCGTGTTCTCCTCTCGATCAACCCCGAAAAGAGACACTCACGGTTACGCACACGTTTGGTGTATTTTAGAAGAGTTTGCTTCAAGTTTACTACAATCGGATATTATGAAATTCCCATCTGCCACATAACCGCGGGCACGACTCTCGAAAGTTCAAACCCTACAAGGGTGTCCCAACTTAGCCCATGATAAGCTCTCGCGATCAACGAAGGATATTCCTTCTCCCCGGGAAGACCCGATCAGTCTCGGAATCCCGCTACAAGACATTTCGACAAAGAATAAAACAAGACCAGCAAAGCCGCCCGGATGTGCCGACAAATCCTGATAGGAGCTGCACATATCTCGATCTCGTGGCACACCGGATGAGCAAGACGTCGGGTTGGCATAGACCCTGATTGCCTGTGGGCGCCGGACATCGCTTCGGTTTGGGCCAAGACTTGGAGAAGCACTGGTCCGGGCTAAAATAAAGATGACCCTTGAGAGCGCGACTCCCAAGGGAAAAAGGGCTAGGTGAGGCAAATGTAAAACCAAGGTTGGGCCTTGCAGGAAAAGTCTTATTCAAAGCGAACTGTCAAGGGGGTCCCATAAATCACCCGACCGCGTTAGGGACGCAAACATCCGGGAACATAATACCGATATGACGGAAACTAGGGCGGCAAGAGTGGAACAAAACACCAGGCATAAGGCCGAGCCTTCCACCCTTTACCAAGTATATAGATGCATTAATAATATAAGATATATTGTGATATCCCAACAAGTAAACATGTTCCAACAACGAACAAACATCTCCGTGTTCCAACAAGGAACAAACTTCATCTTCACCTGCAACTAACAACGCTATAAGAGGGGCTGAGCAAAGCGGTAACATAGCCAAACAACGGTTTGCTAGGAAGGGTGCAAAAGGTTAGAGGCTGACATGGCAATTTGGGAGGCTTGAGGAACAAGTGATAGGTAGCGCAGCATAGCGATAGAACGAAACAACTAGCATAGCAATGATAGTAGCGAGATCCAGGGTAGCGGTCATCTTGCCTGAAATCCCGCAAGGAAGAAGAACGAGTCCATGACGAAGACGAACGGATGAAGCCGAACCAAGCGTAGACGAACGAATCCTCACGATCGCAACGAAACAGGAACTAACAAGAAGAAGCACACAACATGGTAAACACACCACACATAGACAAGACATGATGCACAACAAGCATGATGCATGACAAATATAGATGAAGCTACTCATGGCAAGAGATGATGCAAATAAGAGCAACACATCAAAGCAAGTTTAAATGAGGCCGGAAACAACATATAATAATTCCGGTAAGTCCTCATATGCAAATTTTGAAATTGGTCCAGATCTGAATAAACCTTAAGTTCAAGTTGTTAAACAGCAAGTTAAGATGCACCACGATGATCTACACAAAATTCTAGTCAAGTTACATATAAAGTTCATTAGATTCGGAGCTACAGCCTAAAAGATATGAGCTAAACAAGTTAAACATGGCATTGATGCAAAATGCATACAAACATCAATAAAACACCTCCAAACAAGGATGCAACATGATAATATGAGACTACATGCAAAATCAAGCAAGTTTCATATAGAGCACACCCAAAACGGAGCAACGGTTCAACACATACACCCTATACAAGTCATGACAACAATCTGTCCAAAACAGCAAGTAGGCATATTGCAAGCATCAAAACAACATACTACAGCACCTCAATATGAAAAAAAGGCATGGGCATGATGTACAGGTAAAGCATGACCAAACATGAACACTGAGCTACCTCCAGCAACTACTAGAACATGCTCAAACACACATGGCAAGATTGCAAATAATAACAGTTTCAGACTTTGCAGAAATAACATCAGGTTAACATGTTTAGAGCTATGAAACAACATGTTACAGCAAGCTATCAAGTCAAACTAGAGCATGGCATGAATCTAATCAAATCATATAACAAAAGTACCTTAGTAACCATAAGCCAAAAGGGATCAGAAAATACAGTTGCAAGCATGTGAATATAGCAAAAACATAAACCGATTCAGACTTAGTGCAAAACTGGAGCATGGCATAAACAGATAACAAGTAGGAATGTTGGTGAGCTTGAACCACTCACCACAGAGCAATACATGGCATGGCAAGGCAACTCACAGTAAGAAGACATGACATGGAAGCTATTCATGGCAAGAACAACATCATAGCATACACGGATCAACTACAACAACCTTGGCAAAATTGAATAACATGTAAACAACCTGCCAGGAAATATTTTATAGCAAAAGTAGAGCTCGATTGACTCAAGATATGGCACTCCATAATTGCAAACAAGGGCATGGATGGATACCGAATAACCATATGTTCAAAACATCCTTACTGAAGTATCTCAAAATAAGCATGGATCTCTCGGTAGCATCAAGTTAACATGGCATAAAAATATCAGCAAAACAGGGCTAAAATCAGCAACATCATGAAGCCTAGTTTGCATGCTTGTGCTAGTCACCACAGAGATAAAAAAAAATACATGGCATACACCCCTGTAGAGATGGCATGGCATATTACAAAACACATGTAGGACTCAAGATCATAGGATGCACACATCAATCATGGCAAAAATAACAAAAGTGCATGTTCTGATAAGAATCTGAAACTAACATCACATAGCCCTCTTCTAACAGCATTTCGGGCATCAAGATGAGCTCAAATGAAAATGATGCAATGAGATGAAATGATGTACTCGTCGGGACGACCAATTTGACATATTACACGCACGAAACGGAGCAATAAGCAGAGAGTTATGGCATGATGAAAATGCATACAAATACTGCAATACTTGGAGACTTGAAGAAAACGGAGGGGGGGAAGTCAACCTCCCGGCACGGATTTCGAGGACGGGCCGGATCTCGCCGGAGAAGGACGTGGTGGTGGCCGGGGCCCATCGGATCCGTCGCCGGCGATGGCGCTGCGGGGCGGGTCCGGGCGAGGCGGGCCGCATGAGGCGTTCGGCGGGCGGGCGGCGGCAGCCATGGCACGGCGCGGCGGCTGACGGGCGAGGCGCTGGCCGGGCGCCGGTCGAAGGGCGGGACGAGGCGGCTCGGGGCGCAGGGTGGCGGGCGACGGGCGACGGCGGGCACGCCGGGCGAGGGCGGAGGACGCCTTGGCCGGGCGGGCGACGCCGGATGGAGCCGGGCCCGCCCGGCCGAAAGCGGGCCGGGCGGTGCGGAGGCGGAGGCGGCCACGTGGCAGGACCCCGTTGGCTGCGGACGGCGGCGCGGGGTGTCCGGCGGGCGGGCGGACACGTCCGGCGCGGAGAGGTGAAATTTTAGGGTTTCGTCTGCGGGATTTCGGGGAGGAAGACATATATATAGGTAGAGGGAGCTAGGAGAGTCCAAATGGAGCACGGTTTTCGCCCATACGATCGTGATCGAACGACCGAGAGCATGGAGGGGAGTTTGCTGGGTTTTGGGCCACTTTGGAAGGGTGTTGGGCTGCAAAGAGAAAGAGGCTTGTACGGTTACGCGGTTTACCGTTGGAGTACCAAACGACCTCCAAATGGCACGAACTTGACAGCGGTTCACCGGTGGTATACCAAGGCCGCTATGGCAAACCTCGTCCATTCCGAGAACGTTTAACACCCGCACACGAAAAGAGGCAAAAGGGGGCGCCGGGAGACATAGGAGTGCCGGATTGCAAAACGGACAACGGGGAAAATGCTCGGATGCATGAGACGAACACGTATGCAAAAGAAATGCACATGACGACATGATATGAAATGCATATGATGACATGGCAAAATGCAACACGCAAGCACAAGACATGGCAACGACGGCGAATAACTGACGGACACCTGGCGCATCGAATCCGGGGTGTTACAACACTCCTCCACTAACAAGAGATCTCGTCCCGAGATCTTAGGACCGAGACGGAAGGGAAAAGGATGAGGTGAAACAAGAACTCAAGAGAAGAGCCAATAATCGAGAGCACTCGAGAAGAAGAGAGGAACGACGAGAATGACGAGAATCGAAAGCTCACGGAATCAGATAGACTATGAAACCACTCCGGTTCGAAAAAGAAGAAGAACGAAAGAATTAGGCAGCACTCCGGCTGAACATGGAAAGAATAGAACACGAACTTCACAAGATGGAATGACACTTGACGACATAAGCAATGCAATACCTCCGGAAGAATTGGGAGAATTGAATGAAAAGAACTTAGAAGGAAGGATTGACTGGAGTTGTTGAGAAAATCAACAACGAAAGAATAAGCTTGTTGTGGACTTATGGAAAACATCTCGAAATTGATGAGGTGATAACCGGCCGCAAACGGAAATGATTGAAAGGCTGAGAAGAACTAAGAAATGCAAAACTCCACTTCAAAAGAATACGGAGAATTAATTGCACTTCGAGATGCGAGAAGGAAAGATACTTGAACTCCACCAACAAGAATCTTGATGAACTCTTTCGAGAATGAATTAAATCATGAAGGATGATGAGATAGAATAAAGGATGAAAGAATAAGATTAAAGCTTGCGATGATTTAGACGGAGGTTCTGACGAGATGGTCGAGTAAATTTGAACTCCGGAGAAGAAAAGATCAAAACACTTGGAACTAGAATTTATTCATCAAGAACAAACTCCGAAGAAAAACATTAATCAGTTTGATGAAATAAGAATAAGATTTATTGTATGCTTATCCTTCATCAAATTAAATTGATGACAAGCAATGGATTTTGCATACTACTTATTCTTCTTGAAAGGATTTAGGGGTAAGGCACAAAACTTGAGAAAGTCTTCATGAACCACCGGTAGGATTGAAAAGAACGAATGGATTAATATGATAAACAAGGAAAAGAATCTTGAACGAACCACCATAAGAATTTGGAAATGACTGATCAAAGAGAATGAATCACCGGGAAGAATTAGAAGAACAAATAAGCTAGAGGGGATTTAGATGCAAAAGAACAAAGAGATCATGAGCTGATTAAAGAACACTTAAACGAAGCACCGGGATAATTGGATAAGACTGATACCAACTTGTCACGCCCAATATGCGACCCTATCCAAAAGGAACTCAACGGTCCCACCAAGGATAGACCCGCATATTGCAACGCTTTTGCAAGGTGGATATCATTACATCAACATTACATAATAGATGGGGATACATACATAAGGCACAACTGCCACAAGAATACATCAACATCATATACAAGAGATCAACATCCAACTACGGATGAAACATAAACAGAAACTCAAACGACATCCACACTGCTAGCCCAGGCTGCCGACCTGGAACCTATCCCCTGATCGAAGAAGCAGAAGAGGAACTGAAGACAAGCAAGCATCGCTCTCGCGTCATGGTCATCGCACAACCTGTACCTGCAACTGTTGGTGTAGTAATCTGTGAGCCACGAGGACTCAGCAATCCCATTACCATGGGTATCAAGACTAGCAAAGCTTAATGGGTAAGGAAGAGGTAAAGTGGTGAGGTTGCAGCAACGACTAAGCATATATGGTGGCTAACATACGCAAATGAGAGCGAGAAGAGAAACAAAGGAACGGTCGTCAAATAGTAATGATCAAGAAGTGATCCTGAACTCCTACTTACGTCAGACATAACCCAGAAACCGTGTTCTCCTCTCGATGAACCCCGAAAAGAGACACTCACGGTTATGCACACGGTTGGTGTATTTTAGAAGAGTTTGCTTCAAGTTTACTACAACCGGATATTAACAAATTCCCATCTGCCACATAACCGCGCACGGCTCTCGAAAGTTCAAACCTCAGGGTGTCCCAACTTAGCCCATGATAAGCTCTCGCGATCAACGAAGGATATTCCTTCTCCCCGGGAAGACCCGATCAGTCTCGGAATCCTGGCTACAAGACATTTCGACAGCAATAAAACAAGACCAGCAAAGCCGCCCGGATGTGCCGACAAATCCTGATAGGAGCTGCACATATCTCGGTCTCAGGGCACACCGGATGAGCAAGACGTCGGGGTTGGCATAGACCACGATTGCCCGGTGCGCCGGACATCGCTCGGTTTGGGCCAGCACTTGGAGAAGCACTGGTCCGGGGGGGTAAAATAAAGATGACCCTTGAGAGCGCGACTCCCAAGGGAAAAAGGGCTAGGTAAGGCAAATGTAAAACCAAGGTTGGGCCTTGCTGGAAAAGTCTTATTCAAAGCGAATTGTCAAGGGGGTCCCATAAATCACCCGACCACATTAGGGACGCAAAAATCCGGGAACATAATACCGATATGATGGAAACTAGGGCAGCAAGAGTGGAACAAAACACCAGGCATAAGGCCGAGCCTTCCACCCTTTACCAAGTATATAGATGCATTAATAATATAAGATATATTGTGATATCCCAACAAGTAAACATGTTCCAACAAGGAACAAACTTCATCTTCACCTGCAACTAACAACGCTACAAGAGGGGCTGAGCAAAGCGGTAACATAGCCAAACAACGGTTTGCTAGGAAGGGTGCAAAAGGTTAGAGGCTGACATGGCAATTTGGGAGGCTTGAGGAACAAGTGATAGGTAGCGCAGCATAGCGACAGAACGAAACAACTAGCATAGCAATGATAGTAGTGAGATCCAGGGTAGCGGTCATCTTGCCTGAAATCCCGCAAGGAAGAAGAACGAATCCATGACGAAGACGGACGGATGAAGCCGAACCAAGCGTAGACGAACGAATCCTCACGATCGCAATGAAACAGGAACTAACAAGAAGAAGCACACAACATGGTAAACACACCACACATAGACAAGACATGATGCACAACAAGCATGATGCATGACAAATCTAGATGAAGCTACTCATATCAAGAGATGATGCAAACAAGAGCAACACATCAAAGCAAATTTAAATGAGGCCGGAAACAACATATAATAATTCCGGTAAGTCCTCATATGCAAATTTCAAAATTGGTCCAGATCTGAATAAACCTTAAGTTCAAGTTGTTAAAAATCAAGTTAAGATGCACCACGATGATCTACACGAAATTCTAGTCAAGTTACATATAAAGTTCATTAGATTCGGAGCTACGGCCTAGAAGATATGAGCTAAACAAGTTAAACATGGCATTGATGCAAAATGCATACAAACATCAATCAAACACCTCCAAACAAGGATGCAACATGATAATATGAGACTACATGCAAAATCAAGCAAGTTTCATATAGAGCACACCCAAAACGGAGCAACGGTTCAACACATACACCCTATACAAGTCATGACAACAATCTGTCCAAAACAGCAAGTAGGCATATTGCAAGCATCAAAACAACATACTAAAGCACCTCAATATGAAAAAAAAGGCATGGGCATGATGTACAGGTAAAGAATGACAAAACATGAACACTGAGCTACCTCCAGCAACTACTAGAACATGCTCAAACACACATGGCAAGATTGCAAATAATAACAGTTTCAGACTTTGCAGAAATAACATCAGGTTAACATGTTTAGAGCTATGAAACAACATGTTACCGCAAGCTATCAAGTCAAACTAGAGCATGGCATGAATCTACTCAAATCATATACAAAAGTCCCTTAGTAACCATAAGCCAAAAGGGATCAGAAAATACAGTTGCAAGCATGTGAATATAGCAAAAACATAAACCGATTCAGACTTAGTGCAAAACTGGAGCATGGCATAAACAGATAACAAGTAGGAATGTTGGTGAGCTTGAACAACTCACCACAGAGCAATACATGGCATGGCAAGGCAACTCACAGTAAGAAGACATGACATGGAAGCTATTCATGTCAAGAACAACATCATAGCATACACGGATCAACTACAACAACCTTGGCAAAATTGAATAACATGTAAACAACCTGCCAGGAAACATTTTATAGCAAAAGTAGAGCTTGATTGACTCAAGATATGGCACTCCATAATTGCAAACAAGGGCATGGATGGATAGATAATAACTATATGTTCAAAACATCCTTACTGAAGTATCTCAAAATAAGCATGGATCTCTCGGTAGCATCAAGTTAACATGGCATAAAAATATCAAGAAACAGGGCTGACATCAAGAACATCATGAAGCCTAGTTTGCATGCTTGTGCTAGTCACCACATAGATCACAAAAATACATGGCATACACCCCTGTAAAGATGGCATGGCATATTACAAAACACATGTAGGACTCAAGATCATAGGATGCACACATCAATCATGGAAAAAATGACAAAAGTGCATGTTCTGATAAGAATCTGAAACTAACATCATATAGCCCTCTTCTAACAGCATTTCGGGCATCAAGATGAGCTCAAATGAAAATGATGCAATGAGATGAAAAGATGTACTCGCCGAGTCGAACAATTTGACATATTACACGCACGAAACGGAGCAATATGCAGAGAGTTATGGCATGATGAAAATGCATAAAAATACTGCAATACTCAGGGACAGAAAACGAAGGGGGGGAAGTCAACCTCTCGGCACGGATTTCGAGGACGGGCCGGATCTCGCCGGAGAAGGACGTGGTGGTGGCCGGAGAGGTCGGGGGAGGCTGGGGCCCACCGGATCTGTCGCCGGCGATGGCGCTGCGGGGCCGGCGACATGGGGCGGGCGGGTTCTGGCGAGGCGGGCCGCGGAGGCGTCCGGCCCGGGCGCGGTGGCGAGGCGGCAGGGGCGTTGGCGGGCCGGCGGCGGCGGCACGGCCAGCGCGGCGTTGCGCTGCTCGACGGCGGAGGCGCCGAGGGCGCCGGTCGGCGGACGAGGCGGCTGGCGCCGGTGGCGGCGACGGCGACGGCGGCACGCCGGCGAGAGTCGACGTGGTGGCATGGGCGGCGCCGAGGCTCGCCGGTGGGAGGCGGCGACGCGCTGGCGGCGCGGCGCCAGATGGGCTCAGCGGGCCCGCCCGGCTGAGCGGGCGGCGGTGAGGCGGAGGCGGCCACGTGGCAGGACCCCTGCTGGCTGCGCGGCGGGGGTGTCCGGCGGACACGTCCGGCACGGAGAGGAGAAATTTTAGGGTTTCGTCTGCGGGATTTCGGGGAGGAAGACATATATATAGGTAGAGGGAGCTAGGAGAGTCCAAATGGAGCACGGTTTTCGCCCACACGATCGTGATCGAACGACCGAGAGCATGGAGGGGAGTTTGCTGGGTTTTGGGCCAGTTTGGAAGGGTGTTGGTCTGCAAAGAGAAAGAGGCTTGTACGGTTACCCGGTTTACTGTTGGAGTACCAAACGACCTCCAAATGGCACGAAACTTGACAGGCGGTCTACCGGTGGTATACCACGGCCGCTTGGCAAACCTCGGTCCATTCCGAGAATGTTTAATACCCACACACGTAAAGAGGCAAAAGGGGGCCGGAGACATAGGAGTGCCGGATTGCAAAACGGACAACGGGGAAAATGCTCGGATGCATGAGACGAACACGTATGCAAAAGAAATGCACATGACGACATGATATGAAATGCAGATGATGACATGGCAAAATGCAACACGCAAGCACAAGACATGGCAACAACGGAGAATAACTGACGGACACCTGGCGGATCGAATCCGGGGCGTTACAGTTAATGATGATGATCAAGATACTTCGAATCAAGCTCCTACTGAACTTCGAAGGTCCACAAGGACACGCCCGCACTGTGAGTGGTACGGCAACCCTGTCTTGGAAATCATGTTGTTAGACAACGGTGAACCTTCGAACTATGAAGAAGCGATGGCAGGCCCATATTCCAACAAATGGCTCGAAGCCATGCAATCCGAGATAGGATCCATGTATGAAAACAAAGTATGGACTTTGACAGACTTGCCCAATGATCGTCGAGCAGTAGAAAACAAATGGATCTTTAAGAAGAAGACGGACGCGGATGGTAATGTTACCATATATAAAGCTCGACTTGTCGCTAAGGGTTATCGACAAGTTCTAGGGATTGACTACGATGAGACTTTCTGTCCCGTAGCGAAGCTGAAGTCCGTCCGAATCATGTTAGCAATTGCCGCATACTATGATTATGAGATATGGCAAATGGACGTCAAAACGGCATTCCTCAACGGCCTTCTTAAGGAAGAACTGTATATGATGCAGCCAGAAGGTTTTGTCGACCCTGAGAATGCTAACAAGGTATGCAAGCTCCAGCGATCAATTTATGGGCTGGTGCAAGCATCTCGGAGTTGGAACATTCGCTTTGATGAGATGATCAAAGCGTTTGGGTTTATGCAGACTTATGGAGAAGCCTGCGTTTACATGAAAGTGACTGGGAGCTCTGTAGCATTTCTCATATTATATGTAGATGACATACTTTTGATGGGAAATGATATAGAACTTTTGGACAGCATTATGGCCTACTTGAATAAGTGTTTTTCAATGAAGAACATTGGAGAAGCTTCTTACATATTAGGCATCAAGATCTATAGGGATAGATCGAGACGCCTCATAGGTCTTTCACAAAGCACATACCTTGATAAGATATTGAAGAAGTTCAATATGGATCAGTCCAAGAAAGGGTTCTTTCCTCAGATTGCAAGGTGTGAGATTGAGCTCGGCTCAATGCCCCACCACGCAGAAGATAAAGAAGAGATGAGTGTCATCCCCTATGCCTCGTACATAGGGTCTATTATGTATGCCATGTTGTGTACCAGACCTGATGTAAACCTTGCCGTAAGTTTGGTAGGAAGGTACCAAAGTAATCCAGGCAAGGAACACTGGACAGCGGTCAAGAACATCCCAAAGTACCTGAAATGGACTAAGGATATGTTTCTCGTTTATGGAGGTGACGAAGAGCTTGTCGTAAAGGGTTACGTCGACGCTAGCTTCGACACAGATCTGGATGACTCTAAGTCACAGACCGGATACGTTTATATTTTAAATGGTGGGGCAGTAAGCTGGTGCAGTTGCAAACAGAGCATGGTGGCGGGATCTACATGTGAAGCGGAGTACATGGCAGCCTCGGAGGCAGCGCATGAAACAATCTGGGTGAAGGAGTTCATCACCGACCTAGGAGTCATACCCAGTGCGTCGGGGCCGATCGCACTCTTCTGTGACAACACTGGAGCTATTGCACTTGCCAAGGAGCCTGTGTTTCACAAGAAGACCAGGCACATCAAGCGCCGCTCAACTCCATACGTGAAAATGTTCAAGATAGAGACATAGATATTTGTAAATTACATACGGATCTGAATGTGGCAGATCCGCTGACTAAACCTCTCCCTAGAGCAAAACATGATCAACACCGAGCGCTATGGGTGTTCGATTCATCACAATGTAACTAGAATATTGACTCTAGTGCAAGTGGGAGACTGTTGGAAATATGCCCTAGAGGCAATAATAAAATGGTTATTATTATATTTCTTTGTTCATGATGATTGTCTGTTATTCATGCTATAACTGTGTTATCCGGAAATCGTAATACACGCGTGAATACATAGACCACAACATGTCCCTAGTAAGCCTCTAGTTGACTAGGTCGTTGATCAACAGATAGTCATGGTTTCCTGACTATGGGCATTGGATGTCATTGATAACGGGATCACATCATTAGGAGAATGATGTGATGGACAAGACCCAATACTAAGCATAGCACAAAGATCGTGTAGTTCGTTTCGCTAGAGTTTTTCCAAATGTCAAGTATCATTTCCTTAGACCATGAGATTGTGCAACTCCCGGATACCATAGGAGTGCTTTGGGTGTACCAAACGTCAGAACATAACTGGGTGACTATAAAGGTGCACTACGGGTATCTCCGAAAGTGTCTGTCGGGTTGGCACGAATCGAGAATGGGATTTGTCACTCCGTATGACAGAGAGGTATCTCTAGGCCCACTCGGTAATGCATCATCATAATGAGCTCAATGTGACCAAGTGTCTGGTCACGGGATCGTGCATTACGATACTAGTAAAGTGACTTGCCGGTAACGAGATTGAACGAGGTATTTGGATACCGACAATCGAGTCTCGGGCAAGTAACGTACCGATTGACATCGTGGTTCATCCGATAAGATTATCGAGGAGCTTGTGGGAGCCAACATGGGTATCCAGATCCCGCTGTTGGTTATTGACCGGAGAGGCGTCTCGGTCATGTCTGCATGTCTCCCGAACCCGTAGGGTCTACACACTTAAGGTTCGATGACGCTAGGGTTGTAGAGATATGAGTATGCAGTAACCCGAAAGTTGTTCGGAGTCCCGGATGAGATCCCGGACGTCACGAGGAGTTCCAGAATGGTCCGGAGGTGAAGAATCATATATAGGAAGTGCACTTTCGGCCATCGAGAAAGTTTCGGGGGTCCCCGGTATTGTACCGGGACCACCGGAAGGGTCCCGGGGGTCCACTGGGTGGGGCCACCTACCCCGGAGGGCCCCATGGGATGAAGTGGGAGGGGAACCAGCCCCTGGTGGGCTGATGCGCCCCCCCATGGGCCCCCCTGCGCCTAGGGTTGGAAACCCTAGGGGTGGGGCGCCCACTTGCCTTGGGGGCAAGCCTCCCCTGGCCCCCCATCTAGATGGGATCTAGAGGGGCAGCGCCCCCAGGGGCCTATATAAAGGGGGGAGGAGGAAGCCGCACCCCAAGTCTCCGCGCCTCCCTCCCCTGCTACACCTCTCCCTCCCGCAGACGCTTGGCGAAGCCCTGCCGGATTCCTGCTGCATCCACCACCACGCCGTCGTGCTGCTGGATCTTCATCAACCTCTCCTTCCCCCTTGCTAGATCAAGAAGGAGGATACGTCACACTGATCGTACATGTGTTGAACACATAGGTGCCGTCCGTTCGGCGCTAGGATCTCCGGTGATTTGGATCACGACGAGTACGACTCCCTCAACCCCGTTCTCTTGAATGCTTCCGCTCGTGATCTACAAGGGTATGTAGATGCACTCCTTTCTCTCGTTGCTAGATGAACTCATAGATAGATCTTGGTGAAAGCGTAGAAAAATTTAATTTTCTGCAACGTTCCCCTACAATTCCATAGTCCATCAAATCTTTACCCAAAAATTGAAAACTTCACAACACAAAACTTAACAGAAAATCTCGTGAGCTCCGTTAGCGAAAGAAAACAAAAGACCACTTAAAGGTACTGTAATGAACTCATTCTTTATTTATATTGGTGTTAACAAAGAGTCTCTTGTGTCCCCAACACACCCAATACAATGGTAAATTGTATAGGTGCACTAGTTCGGCGAAGAGATGGTGATACAAGTGCAATATGGATGGTAGATAAAGGTATTTGTAAACTGAAAATATAAAAACAGCAAGGTAACAAGTGGTAAAAGTGAGCGTAAACGGTATTGCAATGATAGGAAACAAGGCCTAGGGTTCATACTTTCACTAGTGCAAGTTCTCCCAACAACAATAACATAGATAGATCGTAGTATAACAATCCCTCAACATGCAAGAAAGAGTCACTCCAAAGCCACTAATAGCGGAGAACAAACATAGAGATTATGGTAGGGTACGAAACCACCTCAAAGCTATTCTTTCGGATCAATTTATAAAAGACTTCATACTAGAATAACACCTTAAGACACAAATCAATCAAAACCCTAATGTCACCTAGATACTCCATTGTCACCTCAAGTATCCGTGGGCATGATTATACGATATGCATCACACAATCTCAGATTCATCCAACCAACACAAAGTACTTCAAAGAGTGCCCCAAAGTTTCTACCGGAGAATCAAGAACGTGCCAACCCCTATGCATAGGTTCATGGGCGGAACCCGCAAGTTGGTAACCAAAACATACATCAAGTGGCACAAGATATCCCATTGTCACAACAAATAATCACGGCAAGACATACATCAAGTGTTCTCATAAAGACTCAATCCGATAAGATAACTTCAAAGGGGAAACTCAATTCATCACAAGAGAGTAGAGGGGGAGAAACATCATAAGATCCAACTAAAAAGCAAAGCTCGGGATACATCAAGATCGTGCCATAGAGGGAACACGAGAGAGAACACGAGAGAGAGAGAGAGATCAAACACATAGCTACTTGTACATACCCTCAGCCCCGAGTGTGAACTACTCCCTCCTCGTCATGGAGAGCACCAGGATGATGAATATAGCCACCGGAGATGGATCCCCCCTCCGGCAGGGTACCGGAAAGGGGTCCCGATTGGTTTTTGGTGGCTCTGGAGGCTTGCGGCGGCGGAACTCCCGAGCTATCTTCTGTTCTGGAAGTTTTAGGGTACGACGGTATATATGGGTGAAAGGAGTACGTTGGTGGAGCTACGGGGGCCCCACGAGGCAGGGGGCGTGCCCGCGGGGGTGGGCGCGCCCCCCACCCTCATGAGCACCTCCCGTATCTTCTGACGTGGGGTCCAAGTCCATCAGGTGGGTTTCCTTCCAAAAATAACTTCTCCAGTTGATTTCGTTCCGTTTTGACTCCGTCTGATATTCCTTTTCCTGGAAACACTGAAATAGGCGTAAAGCATTAAATCTGGGCTAGGCCTCCGGTTAATAGGTTAGTCCCAAAAATTATATAAAAGTGGATAATAAAGCCCAATATTGCCTAAAGCAGTAGATAAAGTAGCATGGAGCAATCATAAATTATAGATACGTTGGAGACGTATCACTCCCTCAGGACCCGGGGGTGTTTGAGGAGTGGCTCTTCCAGCCGTCCGCGACTACCCACACCACGACTCCAGCACCGCCTCAAGAGAACTTGCCACAGGCACCAAGGATGGGGCGCTCCAGCATGTGGCCACCCCTCAGGGGCCCGCCTACTGCTGGCGCTCGAGCCTCGGGAAGGGTGCTGGACCAAAGTGTTCAAGGCGTACTTGCTTCAAGGGACCCTGCCAGAGAAGGAGGAGGACAACGAGCGCGTGGCCCATCAAGCTACTGCGTATTGCATCAAGGATGGTGAGTTATATCGCAAGAGGCCCAATGATGTTTTGTTGCGGTGCATCTCTAGGGAACAGGGGCTCGAGCTGCTAGCGGACATACATGGTGGGGATTGCGGGCATCATTCCTTATCACACACTCTGGTGGGCAAGGCGGTCCGTAGCGGCTTCTACTGGCCCACCACGCTCAACGACGGTGCAGAGCTGGTGCGCTCTTGTGAAGCATGCCAGTTTCACGGCAAGCAAATCCACCAGCTCGCGCAGGGCCTCCAGACAATCCCGCTCACATGCCCGTTTGCGGTCTGGGGGCTGGACATCTTGGGGCTGTTCCCTCGAGCGCCAGGGGGCTACCGGTACCTCTACGTCGCCATCAACAAGTTCCCCAAGTGGGCGGAGGTAGAAGCCGTGCGCACTATCCCAGCTGGATCGGCCGTCAAGTTCATCAGGGGAATCGTGAGCCGGTTTGGGGTCCCCAACCGCATCATCACCGACAACAGCTCGCAGTTCACCCGCAACCTTTTCAAAACATATTGTGCTAACCTTGGTTTCCAGATATGCTATGCCTCAGTGGCACACCCACGGAGCAACGGCCAGGCCGAGCGGGCCAACACAGAAGTCCAGAGGGGCGTCAAGATTAGGACCTTCCAGAAGAAGCTCGAGGCCTGCGGCAGGGGCTGGCTCGACGAGCTGCAGTCCGTGTTGTGGTCCATCTGCACCACAGCGACCAAGCCAATAGGAGAGACGCCATTCTTCCTCGTCTATGGAGTAGAAGCGGTTCTCCCTCACAAGGTCAAGCATCGCTCCACGCGGGTCCTGGCGTTTGACGAGGCGCGCCAGGATGCCACGCGGGGGATGGATCTCGTGCTGGGGGAGGAACGCCGCCGTCAAGCCTCGCTCCAGGCGGCGAGGTACCAGCAGGCGCTATGGCGGTACCACTGCCGCATCATCCGCTCCAGGACATTAGAGGTGGGCGACTTCGTCCTGAGGTGGGTGCTCTCCAGGGAGGGGCTGCACAAGCTCTCTCTCCCATGTGGGAGGGCCCGTTTAGGATTGACCGTGTCTCCAGGACTAGCGCCGCGTGCCTGGAGACACAGGATGGGGTCCCCATCCAGAACGCCTAGAACATCCAGCACCTCCGAAAGTTCTACCTCTGAAGAAAGGCTCCGGCTTGTGAAGCAAGGCTCCGGCCTGTGAAGGTCTCCGCTCGTGACACTCTCATGTAATAATGAGTGGGGTTGTACACGCCCCGGAGTCTCCTGAGATTGGCCCTGGGGCCTCATGGGGGCTCCCTCCCACGTCTTAGTGGCAGCATTTAGATCCGCGTTGGTGAGAAGACTAGATTAGGTGCTGGACGGGGATGTTCATTTGCTTTCCGAAGTTGCTTGCAATTTTTTAGTAACCTTTCAATGGGTTTGGTCTTCTCGAACCCCGGTTCCTCGAGCTGTTTCCTTCTCCTGAGTTGTTTTTGGCCTAAGGGCATGAGAGAGGTGGCAGTCGCCCGTTACTTCCTCTCGCGCACCTCGCGCGTGGGGCTAGGTAGGTGTGTGCGCCTTAGGCATGCCCTCGCGCGCACGCACCATGCCGAACCCTGGTGCTTCGACTCCATCCTCGTGAGGAGCCCTCGATCAAGCTCACATGCACCAGCACCCATCATGTCCGTGACCCCCGGGCAGCGGGCCGTGGTGCATCAAGTCCGAGCTAATCTATGTCAGGGGGCTCGCGTAGGGGGGAGTGAGCCGCTCGTCAGTTTCCTTCCTTAAAAGACATCCCCGCATGGTACATGCTCCTGAGACCCCAAGGCGTCTTCCGGGGGCTGCACCCATGGCTCCCCGAGAAAGGGGGCCCCGTCAAGTACCTGAGGCCAAGTTCTCGTAAGGCGGAAAACTACTACACATACCAAGCTAAGCTATCCTACCTTAACTTACTCAGATCGCAAACATTGCAACACAGCATCAAGATAGCAAGCATAGCATAAAGGGCATAACTGCCATAGTTCATTACAGGCCCCCGCATGGTACATCTTTCTTTTGAATTACAGGAGAAAGGAAAGGCTAAACAAAGAGGACCCGAAGGCGTACGAGCTCGGCACCAGCGCCATCTCGTGGGCTTTCGTCAAGGGTGACCGACACGTGGCATCCACCGTAATGGAACGTTGTTAAGCTATCGGGTCGGATTTTGGATCCGATAACCTGTTAACAGCCCCGACCAATGGGGATTTTCCACGTGTAAAACCATCATTGGCTGGAGGAAACACGTGTCGGCTCATCGTTGGGAAAGATGTCATATCCACTCATTGGACAGAAGGCGCCTATGATACGTCGACATGTGGCACGGCCCAATAGAGGCCCATTCCTATGAAAAGGCCGGCCCGTTTGACTTGGTCAAAAGGTGGTGGGCCGACCCATGGAAAGCCTATTAACGGCATGTTCGCATATAGCCCATTTACAGCCCGCTAACCCAAGGTCCGTTACACCCTATCCGAATTAGGCCCAGTAGCGTCATCTGGGCCATCCAATATGATTCCAGCCCATTTTCACATCTGGCCCATGTATGGCCCATGACGTCTTTCGGCCCATATGAGGCCCTTTGTAACTCGTGGCCCATTAACGGCCCGTGGTGACACTGGCCTGCAGTGAATAGTGTATCACTTTATACCCATTAATAGCCCGTGGTGAAACTGGCCCGTAATGAACAGTGTATCACTTTATACCCATTAACAACCCGTTATTCCGTTGGGCCGTTTCCAGCCCATGTTATCTTTCGGCCTTCTTAGAGCCCATTTACTCTTGGGCTCATTTCTAGCATTCGTTTACTTACGACCCATTACTGTCATTTTCAGCTTGTGGGCAAAATTCAGCCCGAGGTTACAGTCGGCCCGTTTTGTGGCCCGTTAATACGTTGGACCGTTTTCATAGCGTCATCAAATATGTCCGATTAACGACGGCCCGTTATGGTTGGCCCATGAACATACAATTCCAACTCTAGCCCATTTACGGCCATAATGCGGTCTGTTATTGGCCCATGTTTGGCCAACCGATCATACGGCCCGTACAAGGCCCATTGATGATACGGCCCATAGAAGGCCCATTGTGTGTATGACCCGTATAAGGCCCATTGTTTCTACGACACGTAGAAGGCCCATTGTTTCTACATCCCGTAGGAGGGAAATGGTAACTAAAGTAAATATGTAGCCCATGGTTATTGTGGCCTAGTTTTAAAAAATAGGCTATTGCGGCCACTAGCAAACCGCGGAAAAAGAACTGCACTGACTACAAGCAAAGAAATAAACAAGACAATAAGGAAATAAATAAGTAAGCAACTTATGCTAGGCTATCACGGCTATTACACATACTACATCCACTGGGCATCAAAGTTCGCCACCAGTGCAAATATAGGGAACACAACAGCATATAAACGCCGCAGCAAAACAAGTCCAGAACTGAAACCACTTTAAGAGCTCAACAAACAATATCCTGGGTACCCATAATCTTTGGCAAGATGCTTAGCAAGCTTATTAACTTTCTCTTGTTTGGCGCTTAAGTCCTTCAAAGACTTGTCGTTGCAACAGAAAAGTATGCATCTGAATTATGCAGGACTTCCTCAGTCCTTGACTTCCTCGTCGCATAACATCTGATCGATGTCTTTCAACTTGAAGTTGAGACTCAAGAAGCTGAACTGATTCAGGCAACGAGTTCAAAGAGCTGGTGCCATCAGTAGTAGCCAGTAACTCGAACACTACATCAAGACAGGACTTTGGGGTTGTCTCAGTGTCTTCAATATAGTTTTTATCAGCTTTCTTGGAGACCAACAAGGATGTCTCACTATCTTGAACCTTATCTGCATTACTTCCTTTACCATTGCATAACGGGGTACTCTTCTCCAATATTTTATCCGCGTTCTAAAAGAGAAACAAACAAACACATCACAGGTTTACAATGTAGTATATGAAACTCATTTTGGTAAACCGGTTCAGTAGTAAGGTGGACAGGATAACAACATGAAACAAACATATATCTATGTAGTATGGTCACTGTATGGTCTATATCATTCTAGTTTATGTTGCCAAATCAAGATAGATACAGTTCGAATCATATCTATTTAAGACAAAGCAGCATAGGCAGAATATAAGCGTGGGAAACTACACAGCAATAACAACACTTGTAATGTGCTTGGCATCAGAACATAACCGTTTATTCAATTGAAACTAAAATCAACATAGAGCAAGTTACAATAGCAAACAGCCAAACACGTTGAAGAAACAGGTTTAAAACATACCTGTTGCGCCATTGGAGTTTCAATTGCATCCTTCAAATTTCAAATTAGTTGGTATGAGTAAATACAGTGATGCAAGAGCAAAGTAGTATGAACCATAGCTACCAAACCTGACCTGAGAACAATTCTTCTTCTGCTTTAAGCGTTGACTTGGGGTTCGGAGTGGTGGTCCGCGTGCTTTGGGCACTGCAGTTTTCTTACTAACTGTTGGTGTTTGGGTGCTCTGTGGTGGAGACGGTGCTGTGTCAACGGTAACTGGGTGTCTATCTACTGGAGTTGGGGTTAGAAGGGGTGTAGCTGGTTCTCTGTCCGACTGGGTAGGGGTATAATCTGCATGAGTGTGGGTTACGTGTGGTGGGGCTGGTTCTTGGGCAAGTACAACCGTGGTTCTATCTGCATCGACAGGTAGCACGATCTTTTCTGAAGATCGTGTTTTTACTCCCACAGATACTGCCATCACTCCCTCCAATTGAAATGGCTGATAAACAAGAAAAGTAATTGAATGCACAAACATTGTAAGATAGACAGGTGCAATGGATAGTAGGGAAGAAAACAGGGCATGAAATAATTCACATTTATGTTGTCTAACCAAATGTAATAGCAGGACATAATTTCACATATATGATGGCTAATTAAACATGATAGCATGACACAATTTCACATGTATGATGGCTAACTAAACAGGATAGAATGACATACTTCAAAATATGATGACTATGTAAACAGGATGACATGATATAACTATATGATGTGTCTATTAAAGTGGTTGGCATGCCATAAATCACAAACATGCCATCGATGGAAACATGATGGCATGATATAATTCACGGATAGAATGACATAATTTAAAATATGATGACTATGTAAACAGGATGAGATGATATAACTATATTATGTCTTTAGAAAATGGGTTGGCATGCCATAATTCAAATACATGTTGTCTATGTAAACATCATGGCATGAAATAATTCTAATATATGATTTATATAACAAGGAAGTGAGCAAAGGGCAATCGCATATATGATGTGTCAACGTAGGAGATGGCATTCAATATTGTGTATATGATGTAAAAACTAAGCATTGCAATACAACATATGCATGATATGAGTAATATAACCCTGCCAAGTTTGAGCATACACCTCAGGGGGATAATAGGACTGGTCATCTACCTCTGAATCCTCCTCTCAAGAGCTATCTCAGAATCAGCAAGATATCTGCTTTGACAGTAGCATTGTCTGCTCAAGACCTTGTTTTCACTCCAGTTTCTCCATCACCAATTCAAATGGCTGATGCACAGGAAGAGCAGTTGAATATACAAACATTGTCGACAAAAGCAATGAGAAATACAAAGAAGGACGGCATGATATAATTCACATATATGATGCTTGCCTAAACAGCATGGCACTGCATAATTCACATACATAATGCCTTCCAACAAGATAACATTGCATAATTCACATATATAATGTCTTGCAACAAGATGGCATCGCATAATTCACATATATGGTAATTAGACACTAAAAAGGTGGCATTACACAAAGCATGTCTAAACTAAGCAAATGACATAGCAATGCAAGATACCATACGCACGATATGAGCAACATAACCCTGCCAAGTTAGAGCATGCACCTCGGGGGGAAATATGATTGGTCTTCTGTCTTTGAATCCTCCTCTGAGGAGCTATCGGTAACCAGCAAGACATGCGCTTCGTCAGATAGCATTGTCTGCTTTGAAGACCTTGTTTCCAGTCCACATTTTTCCATGACCGTGCCGAATGGCTGATGCACAGGAAGATTAATTGAATGTACTAAAATTGTTGACAAATTTAACACGTAGTAAAAAAATGATGGCATGATATAATTCACATATAAGATGACTGGCTAACCAGGGTGGCATTGCAAAATTCACATATATGATGCCTGGCTAAACAAGATGGCATTGCATGATTCACATACACGATAAACAAACTAAACAGATGGCATTCACACAAAGCATGTCTAAACTAAGCAGATGACATCTTTAATGTATACAGTAAGCAATGCAAGGCACCATATGCATGATATTACCAACATCAGCATGCCAAGTTAGAGCGAAGACCTAATGGGGTAAATAGGACTGGTCTTCTCCTTGAATCCCCTCGTAACAGTTATCTTCCTCTTGATTACGATCCAAAATGGGTGGAGGGGGCTGCCTTTCGCACACCATGGAACAACGTCTGCATGAAATTTTATTGCCACGCAAGGCTCGTCTCTTTTGCTCTACATGATCAGTTCCATTGTGTACAATAACTGGCATGCATAGGAATAAAACATAGTGAGATTATGTAAGGAGTGCATGCACAAATCCAGAGTGATGGTAGCAAACTGCGGATAGACCCAAAACCAATGATAGCAGGCAGATAATAGCTTTAGTTAAAAAATATAGATAATGGCTCCTTTAATGTTTGTTTGCACCCAACATCAAACTCATAGTAGACACCCAAGATTAACCAGATAGTAGACAGATAGTACTGATTGCTGCGCCAATATGTACCCCACAACCATTTAAAAACTCAAGTTTCAGCATTAGTTTCGACCTGACTCGAAGCCTAATAGGTGAACACGACGATAATGTAGCATGCCATCATATTAAGCGACGCATAACGTAAGCAGACATGGAAGAGTGCGACCTCTCTTGCGGACCCGTGTAGTTATCAAGGTCATCTGCTCAGTTGATGATGGTAATGCAGTTGTCGTGGCTGCCGGCGGTGGGGAAGAAGATCTGAGGCGGCAAAAGACAGTCTGGAGAGCGGATCCCTGCTGTTGTGAACCCTTCCGTTGTTGGAGCAGCTGAGCTGGGGTGGAACACAGCGCTGCAGGAGCAAGACAGACCACACAAGATTTTCTTTGACACATATCTATAACAGAAGTAATTGAGTAAGGGCTTGTTTGAATTTGAGGATTCTAACAATGCAGGGATAGGAAATAGACAGGAATATGATAGGAATGCACATGCAAAACAGAGAATTTAAAAACACAGGATTTCTGCCAATCTGGCTGTTTGATTCACAACAATTGGAAGATCATAGGATGCAAAAAAGCATGGTGAGATTAAGTCAAACCACAAGAAAATGTACGGTTATAATGCTATTATGCTACTATCTCTTAGTCTTGTGCTTCATGAATAGGAATATGAAAAGGAGGATGATGATGTCATAGACCTGGGGTAGGGTCATGGGCCTGACCTATGAACTCTATCTAGGGCCATTATAAAAGGAGCAAAGAAACCCAAAGGACAACAGGAAGGACCCTGCAAAGCCGTCGAGTGCCATCCACTCGACTGATCAATCACTCGGAGATTCATCCTTCCCGTAGTTACTCGACCATACAAAGAACCATTCGACCTGTTGAAGATAAGGAGTCGACCAGCACTGCAATGGTCAGGCGTTCACTCCGTAGTCTTTAATGCCATTTATAACATTTAATGTTGGCGTCACCAGTAACGCCCCGTCTTTATGTACATTGAACCTCTTGTAACGTGTGCTGGCTGGGGTCCTGGCACACTCTATATAAGCCACCCCCTCCACTAGCACAAGGTTTCACACCCCCTGTAATATTCACATGCATAAACCAATCGACCGCCTCCGGGCTCCAAGACGTAGGGCTATTACTTCCTCCGAGAAGGGCCTGAACTCGTAAACTCGCGTGTACAACTTCACCACAGCTGGGATCTTGCCTCTCCATACCTACCCACTCTTCTACTGTCAGTCTTAGAACCACAACAGTTGGCGCCCACCTCGGGGCCGGTGTCCTAGCGACATTTCGGTGAAGTTGCAGTTTTTTCCGATTCCATCATCATGCTTTCCGGCGGAGGATTGGCTGACGGCCGCGAGATCCGTCTCGGTGCGCTCGTCTTCATCGCCGATGACTCTGCCTGGCTCCAAGAGGCTCCACTCGACATTGAGGCGCTTCCCGTCCGCGGGGCGACGCACTTTCGCGCGTGCGTTCGCGGCGTCCTTCTCCAGCAGCAGTCGACTCAGTACCAGTTGACTCCCGTGATGTCCTCGCTCCCCGCCGCGCGCCGTCGCAAGTGGTCCGGTCAGTCGCGGCTTCAGCGGTTGGTGAGGCATGCGGTGGCCCGCCAGATGGCTACTCCGCAGGTCGCGGCAATTGAGCCCGACGAAACTCTCTACGGCCTGTTCGACCTGTCGACTGGCTCCGCAGAGACCGCTTCCGAGTGCGACAGCAGCGATCCTGCGGCAGAAGTTTTGATGGTCAACGGACCACGCAGTCCTCCCGGCTTCCCCCGCAACGACGATGGTGATGGTAATGGCGATCCGTCGCATGCTCACGAGGAGTATCTCCCCGAGCCACTTTTCTCGCCGCAGAGGGAAGAGCTTCGCTGCTGCAATATGGATGCCCTTCACACTCCCATCATTGCGGAGACCCCCGAGGCTCGGGCCTTGGAGGAGGTGTGCTTGGCCAACTTGCCCGAACGCACTCGGCTGGATAACCTCCAGCGGGCTCTGGACGAGCGCGCTCGGCAGCGGATCCCTAGTTCTAGTCATCAACGATAACTTTTTCCACCTCCCCCACAGGTATACCGCACGTCGATTGAAAATCTGACCGCCGCAGCACGTATAGCATAGTCGATTCAGCCCTCCCAGTCGGAAGCTGGCCGAGGTTTGATGCAGATTCAGGCTTTGCTCCGGGCGGCGGGAGAGCAGAATACAGCAGTTTCCCAGTCACGGAATAGAATTCACAGCAGGTCGGTGATGGCGGACATGGTTCAGTCAGCCCACAGTCCAAGATCGCCCCCGAGGCGTGAAGGACGTGAGCCCCGGCAAGACCGGCACATGAATCATGAGCAGTATGATCACCGACTCGATCGTGACGACCGTCGTCGAGTGCCCACACCACCTCCGAGGAGTGGATCGAATGCACCCCGGCGACATGATGACAGACGTCCTCACAGTGGTGAGCGCAGAGGTCCAGTCGACCCCAGAGAGCCAGGCTTCGATGCAAGATCGATTCTTGTTCAAGGTCTGGTGGACAGGAATAGAGCACACAGAGAGGGCCGTGACAGGGACCAACCGACTGGCAGCAGAGTTCATATTTCAGGCCCCGAGTGTTTCAGCAGAGCCATCAGGGCTGCGGTGATTCCTCCCAACTTCAGTTTGGCGACTGGAGTCAGCAAATTCATTGGTGAGTCCAAGCCTGATACTTGGCTAGAGGATTACCGAGCGGCCGTGCAGATTGATGGCGGCAATGATGAGGTGGCCATGAAACACCTTCCCTTGATGTTGGAAGGCTCGGCTAGAGCATGGTTGACTCATTTGGCACCTGGCAGTATATACAGCTGGGAAGAGCTAGCCCGAGTGTTTGTTAGAACCTTTGAAGGGACTTGCAAACGACCAGCGGGGCTGACAGAATTGCGGCATTGTGTGCAGAAACCAAATGAAACTTTGAGAGATTACATTCAGAGGTGGACCACCCTGCATCACACGATGGAAAATGTGTCTGAGCACCAAGCTGTTTTTGCATTCAAGGAAGGCGTGAAGTATCGGGAGCTAGTCCTGAAATTCGGGCGGACAGGGGACATGTCCTTGACACAAATGATGGAAATAGCCACTCGGTACGCCAACGAAGAAGAAGAGGATCGAATCCGCGGTGGGAAGAGCAAACCAGTCGGCCAGGACGCCCGTGGTACTTCTACTCGGAAGCAGAAGCGGAAAGCCGAGCCTGCTGCTCCTGGTGAAGCTTTAGCTGTAACTCAAGGAAAGTTCAAGGGAAAGCCCAAAGGGCCCTGGAATCCCAAGAAAGTAAAGGATCAAGCTGGAAATGATGTGTTAGATTTACCGTGTCACATACATACCAAGAAAGATGAAGAGGGTAATTTCATTTACCCCAAACATACCACTCGACAGTGTCGACTCCTGATCCAACAATTCCGTGAGAAACAGTCCGGTGATAAGGAGAAAGGGGTAGACAAGAGTGAGGATAAGGAGGAAGATGATGATGGTTTTCCTAACATCAACTCCACTTTGATGATTTTTGCTGATGTCGAGAGCAAGAGTCGACTGAAAGTCATCAACAGAGAGGTGAACATGGTTGCTCCGGCAACACCCAGTTATTTGAAATGGTCTCAAACTGCCATTACATTCGACCAGTCTGATCACCCAGCGCGTATAGCCACCCCTGGGAGGCAAGCATTGGTGGTCGACCCTATGGTGGAAGGCACTCGACTGACCAAAGTGTTAATGGATGGTGGGAGTGGCCTGAATATCCTTTATGCTGAAACTCTGAAACAGATGGGCATTCCGATGTCCAAGCTAAGTGAAAGCAATATGAGTCTCCATGGTGTCATACCTGGCAAGAGGGTGCAATTACTCGGTCAGGTCGCCCTTGACGTGGTTTTCGGTGATTCAAAGAATTACCGCAAAGAGAAGTTGACATTTGAAGTTGTGGATTTCCAGAGTGCTTATCACGCTATTCTAGGCAGACCAACTTATGCACGTTTTATGGCTCGACCATGTTATGTGTATCTCAAATTGGAGATGCCCGGTCCCAGAGGAGTGATCACTATCACTGGCAATCGGCAGAAGGCGGAGGAATGCTTTCAGAAAGGTTCCAAAATTGAAGATGCGCAAATGGCAGTAGTTGAATTGCAAGAGTACCAGAAGAACGTGGATCCGAGTGATTTGCTGCGAGCCAAGAAGCCTGCTACAGACTCTGCATTTCAGTCGGCCGGTGAAACGAAGCCGATTCATATTCACCCAGCTGACCCCAATGCTGCTCCGACTCATATTTCAATGACACTGGACAGCAAATAGGAAGAAGCGCTCATCCATTTGCTCCGTGAGAATTGGGACATCTTCATATGGAACCCTTCTGACATGTCGGGTGTTCCCAGGGGACTGGCTGAGCACGGTTTGCTTGTTGACCCAAAGGCAAAACCAGTCAAAGAACATCTTCGACGGTCCACCGTGCAGAAGAGAAAAGCGATTGGTGAAGAGGTGGCTCGACTCTTAGTAGCTGAGTTCATCCGAGTGGTTGACCAATGTTGTCATGGTCCCCAAGAAGGACGACTCACTTCGCATGTGCATCGACTTCAAGCATATCAATCGGGCCTGCACAAAAGATCACTTTCCTCTGCCCCGCATCGACCAGATTGTCGACTCGACTGCGGGGTGTGAGCGACTGTCTTTTCTAGACGCCTATTCTGGGTACCATCAGATCCGACTGTATGGGCCCGATGAGATAAAAACAACTTTTATCACTCCATTTGGGTGCTTCTGCTATGTCACCATGCCATTCGGTCTCAAGAATGCCGGTGCCACATTCATGAGGATGATTCAGAAGTGCCTTCTCACTCAAATCAATTGGAATGTGGAAGCATATATGGATGACATCATGGTCAAGTCACGCAAAGGTTCCGACCTGCTGGCTGACCTTGCTGAAACCTTTGCCAACTTGAGAAGGTATGATATCAAGCTAAACCCGTCGAAGTGCTCATTCGGAGTGCTAGGTGGGAACTTACTCGGTTTCCTCGTTTCCGAACAAGGGATCGACGAAAACCCAGAGAAAGTTGGTTCCATCCTCCGAATGAAATGCCCCGTGCACGTGCATGACGTTCAGAAGCTCACCGGGTGTTTGGCTGCCTTGAGTTGATTCATTTCTCGTCTTGCCTCTTTACCAACTAATGAAGAAATCTGACAAGTTCGAGTGGACTGATGAAGCTGACGCATCATTGCAGAGCTCAAAGCCCTGCTTTCCACCTAGTCGGTGCTTGCTGCCCCAATCAGCAAAGAGTCTTTACTGCTTTATATTGCAGCCACTGGACAAGTTGTCAGTACAGTACCCACGGTCGAGCGAGAAGAAGAAGGAAAAGCTTATATGTTCAACGCCAAGTATACTATATTTCGGAAGTTTTGACTCCATCCAAGCAGAGATACCCGCATTATCAGAAGCTTGTCTATGGAATTTATATGACCATGAAGAAGGTTGCTCATTATTTCTCTGGTCACTCCATTACAGTCGTCAGCGATGCTCCACTGTCTGAAATTCTTAACAACAGAGATGCAACTGGTCGAGTGGCGAAGTGGGCTATTGAACTCCTTCCTTTAGATATGAAGTTTGAGGCAAAGAAGGCTATCAAGTCCCAAGCAATCGCTGATTTCCTTGCCGAGTGGATTGAGCAGCAATTGCCGACTCAATTTCATTCGGAACATTGGACCATGTTCTTCGATGGATCCAAGATGCTGAATGGTTCCGGTGCTTGGGTGGTATTGGTATCCCCCCGAGGATACAAGCTCATTTATGTTCTCCAGATTCACTTTGATTCTTCCAACAATGAAGCTGAATACGAGGCACTCCTATAAGGGTTGCGTATGGCCATTTAACTCGGCGTCCGTCGCCTCATGGTCTATGGTGACTCAGATTTAGTGGTTAATCAAGTGATGAAAGAGTGGGACGTCAGAAGCCCGGCTATGAATAGTTACTGTAATGCAGTGAGAAAGCTGGAAAAGAAGTTTGAAGGGTTAGAGCTCCATCATATACCCCGACTGAAAAATCAAGCAGCTGATGATTTGGCGAAGATAGGTTCCAAGAGGGAAGCTATTCCCAGCAATGTGTATTTGTAACATATTCATACACCTTTAGTTCAGGAAGATCCTTTCACCAAAGAGCCCCCACAACTAAAGAGCACCACCGATCCGACTGAAGTTGAAGTCCCAGCCGTGGTCGACTTGATCATGGAAGCTTTGGCCATTACTCCCAATTGGAATGTGCCATACATTGCATACATCCTTAGGAAGGAACTCCCGGAGGATGAAGAAGAAGCTCGTTAGATGGTCCGTCGATCCAAAGCTTTTACTGTGATAAGAGGGCAGGTGTTCAGAGAAAGTGTGACCGGAGTCTGTCAGAAGTGCATTACACCTGAACAAGGTCGAGTGATCCTCAACGACATCCACTCGGGGACCCCTGGTAACCATGCGTCCTCTCGGACCATCGTGGCTAAAGCATACCGAGCAGGATTTTATTGGCCTCAAGCAAATGAAATGGCAAAAGAAATAGTGGACAAGTGTGAAGGCTGCCAGTTCTACTCCAACATGTCTCACAAGCCTGCATCTGCTTTGAAGACCATTCCACTCATCTGGCCCTTTGTTGTCTGGGGGTTATATATGGTTGGACCTCTGAGGACCGGCAGAAGTGGCTTCACGCATGTGCTCGTGGCAGTCGACAAGTTAACCAAATGGATTGAAGCCAAACCTATAAAGAATCTTGAAGCCAGTACTGGTGTCAGTTTTATCAGAGAGTTGACATTCAGATATGGCGTGCCACACAGCATCATCACTGACAATGGATCGAACTTTGATTCTGAAGACTTCATAGCTCTCTGCGCTTCTCAAGGTACTCGGGTCGACTATGCTTCAGTCGCCCATCCCCAGTTGAATGGACAAGCCGAAAGAGAAAACGGATTGATTCTCAAAGGTCTCAAACCTCGACTGATGCGTGATCTCAAGCATGCGGCAGGTGCCTGGGTTGATTAACTTCCTTTAGTACTTTGGGGTTTGAGGACGACTCCCAATCGGTCTACTGGCCGAACTCCATTCTTCTTGGTCTACGGAGCTGAAGCTGTACTTCCGACTGACTTGCTTCACAATGCGCCTCGAGTCGAACTGTTCTCAGAAGCTGAAGCTGAGCAAGCACAGCAAGACATAGTGGACCTCCTGGAGGAAGAAAGAGAAATGTCCCTGACCCGGTCGACCATCTATCAGCAAGACTTGCGTCGGTTCCACGCCAGAAACACGAGAGGGTCGAGCCTTTCAGGAGGGGGACTTGGTTCTTCGAGTGGATCAGCAGAAACCACACAAGTTTGCCCCAGCTTGGGAAGGTCCCTTCATCGTTACCAAAGTACTTCACAATGGGGCGTACCACCTCTACAACGTCGAACACAAGAAAGACGAGCCACGCGCTAGGAACGCGGACCTGCTCCGCCCCTTTTATACTTAAGCGCTCGATCTGTCGAGATGTAATAAGAAACACCTGTTTAGTTTGGTTATCAAACACAGAGTTTTACAGTTACCTAAATATGATTGCCGTCGAATAATCTTGTGTTTAAAAATCCCCCAGTGGGTGACTTAGATGCGAATTTGTTTCGCCTAAGTGTGAAAAATCATACCGAGTGGTGAGCAAGTCTCTCACTCGGGGGCTTAGCTGCAGTCCAGTACTCACCTAAGTTCTTAAAATCCTACCGAGTGGTGAGCAACCCTCTCACTCGGAGGCTTAGCTGCAGTCCAGTACTCGGCTAAGTTATTAAAATCCTATCGAGTGGTGAGAAACCCTCTCACTCAGAGCCTTAGCTGTAGTCCAGTACTCGCCTAAGTTCTTAAAATCCTACCGAGTGGTGAGCAACCATCTCACTCGGGGGCTTAGCTACAGTCCAGTACTCGCCTAAGCTCATAAAATCATACCGAGTGATGAGCAACCCTCTCGCTCGGAGGCTTAGCTGCGGTCCAGTACTCGCCTAAGTATAAAACATGTTTCGAATGGGAATTGACCTTCTCACTCAGAGACTTGGCCACACGTTTCATCCCGATTTGTAAGGACGACGAGGTGCAGGTCGACTGCTACCTTCTCCTCAGAGCTGCGCCATAAGTATAACGTACGCTCCATCCCTATTCGCAAGGACGACGAAGTGCAGGTCGACTGTCGCTTCCCACCACGAAGCTGCACCGCTCAAAAGGTTATTTCGAGTGAAGGAACAACTGTCGCTCGAAGACAAACGCAAGCATTTTCAAAGATAAACCAAGTTCAGATAAATCCTAAGGTTCCGGCTTACAGATTAAAGTTTTCGAGCATCAAGCCCGAAGGAGTTTAACGATTACACAATCACTCGGCATTCCGAGGAAAATAAAGGTGAAGCATAAAGTTTTCTGGGTCACTCGGCAGGAGAAGGACTTGCTGGATCACAGAAACTGTTGAGGTCTATGTTCTCTGCAATGCGGGTAGCGGCGTCGAGGAAATTATTCATGAAGGACTGGAAAGTGAGCTTTCTGGTGTTGGCAACCTTGAGCGCCACCAGCTTGTCCTCATTGACATCCTTGCAGTGCACTCGAACTAATGACAGAGCGACATCAGCACCGCAATGAGCTGATGATTTCTTCCATTCTTGTACTCGGTCTGGTATCTGGTTCAGTCCAACCATCAGAGACTCGAGGTCCTGAGACAGTTCTGCCTGGGGCCAAAGTTCAGCATCAACCCGAGTCATCGCCGCCTTCAGATGGGCAAGATAGGCAATTGCACTGTCCACGCGAGATTCCATCCGCAACATGTTCATCGCGACATCATCCTTGACTGGACAGTTTATGGGATCGAGGCCAGTCTCGACCCGCCCAGTTTCCTCCTCGAAGTCTTGGCAAAGTTCTGCGCAGTCGAGTAAACAGTGAGTCGACAGGGTGGTAAAACTTATCAGTCGACAACAACAAGTTAATTGAACGACGAATACCCTCAAGCTTGGAGACCAGTTTTGCGGCCAGCTGGCCCAGATAAGATTCTAACTCGCCCATCTTGGCCTTGAGACTTCCGATTTCATCAGTCAGCCTGTCTTTGTCCTTTTTCAATTGCTTGACTTCCCGGTTGGCATCAGAGATGGCGGTCTTTAAAGTGGAATTCTCTTCTTCCAACTTACCGATTGAAGCTAGATTCTTGTCAGCAAGCGTCGTTTTCTCTCACACCTCCTTCTGGGCAGTAGCAAGGTCGAGGTCCTTCTGCTCCAGAGCCTGCTTCATTTTCTCTAAAGAAACAACATTCTTCAGACGAGCTTGAAGTTGACGGTTTTCACTACGCACATCTGTTCGAGTGAAGTCACTCGGTTCAAGGTGACTAAAACACACACGAAAAAATGCAAGCTGTAAGACAAACAGTTGACGATTGGTTACCTCCCATGGCAGTTACTTCTTCACGAGCGGTCTTGAGGTTGTTTTAGGCCAGCTGCAGGTCAAGATTGAGGCTGATTGCTGCTTGTTTAGTTCAGAAAGCTGAGCCCCAAGATCACAAGATTTCTGCAGTCAACATATAAGTTGCATCAGTCGACAGAAACAAGGAACGTCATAGTGAAAGTTGCTCTAAGACTGCCATCGAATCAAATATTCAACGACAGTCTCGGGGACTACACCCAGTGGGTGCACTCAGCGTGCCCCCACTAGTTTGATCTAACACTCGGCATGGTCTGCCTAGCTTGAGCCAAAAAAAAGGGGAGTTCTTCTCAGACCATAGTCGACTGCCCGCAGTCGACCACGGTCTCGGGGACTACACCCAATGGGTGCACTCAGCGTGCCCCCACCGGTGTGACTCGACGCTCGGAATGGTCCATCCAGGTCGAGTGAAGAAATGCAAAGTCTCAGACCACAGTCGACTGCCCGCAGTCACCTATGGTCTTGGGGACTACACCCAGTGGGTGCACTCAGCGTGCCCCAGTGGTCCAACCGTGCAAGAACTATGTCACGCCCAATATGCGACCCTATCCTAAAGGAACTCGAAGGTCCCACCAAGGATAGAAGCGCATATCAGAGACGCTTTTGCAAGGTGGATATCATTACATCAACACTACATAATAGATGGGAATACATACAAGGCATACAAGTGCCGCAAGAATACATCAATACATCATCCATAAGATTAACATCTGACTGCGGATGAAACACAAACAGGAGCTCAAACGACATCCACCCTGCGAGCCCAGGCTGCCGACCTGGAACCTATCCCCTGATCGAAGAAGAAGCAGAAGAAGAAGAACTCCAAAACAAGTAACATCGCTCTCGCGTCAAGATCATCGCAAAACCTGTACCTGCAACTGCTGTTGTAGTAATCTGTGAGCCACGAGGACTCAGCAATCCCATTACCATGGGTATCAAGACTAGCAAAGCTTAAAGGGTAAGGAAGGGGTAAAGTGGTGAGGTTGCAGCAGCGACTAAGCAAGTATGGTGGCTAACATACGCAAACAAGAGCGAGAAGAGAAGCAACGGAATGGTCGAGAAGCTAGAAGTGATCCTGAAACTACTTACGTTCATACATAACCCAAAACCGTGTTCACTTCCCGGACTCCGCCGAAAAGAGACCATCACGATTACACACGCGGTTGATGGGTTTTAATTAAATCAAGTGCCAAGTTCTCTACAACCGAACATTAACAAATTCCCATCTGCCACATAACCGCGGGCACGGCTCTCGAAAGTTTATACCCTGCAGGGGTGTCCCAACTTAGCCCATCACAAGCTCTCACGGTCAACGAAGGATATTCCTTCTCCCAGGAAGACCCGATCAGTCTCGGAATCCCGGTTTACAAGACATTTTGACAATGGTAAAACAAGACCAGCAACGCCGCCCGGATGTGTCGACAAATCCTGACAGGAGCTGCACATATCTCGTTCTCAGGGCACACCGGATTGTCGAAACTTCTGGTAGGCCATCCCAGAGTTGCCTCTGGTGGCCACCGGCGGCTGACAGGTTGGACCAACACTCAAAGGAGCACTGTCCTAGGGGGGGGTAAATAAAGATGACCCTCGGGCTTCGGAAACCCAAGGGAAAAACGGCTAGGTGAGGCAAATGGTAAAACCAAGGTTGGGCCTTGCTGGAGGAGTTTTATTCAAAGCGAACTGTCAAGGGGGTCCCATAAATCACCCAACCCTATAAGGAACGCAAAATCAAGGAACATAACACCGGTATGACGGAAACTAGGGCGGCAAGAGTGGAACAAAACACCAGGCATAAGGCCGAGCCTTCCACCCTTTACCAAGTATATAGGTGCATTAATTAAATAAGAGAATATTGTGATATCCCAACATAATCTTGTCCAATCATGGAGCAATCTTCAACTTCACCTGCAACTAACAATGCTATAAGAGGGGCTGAGCAAAAGCGGTAACATAGCCAAACAACGGTTTGCTAGGAAGGGTGCCAAAGGTTAGAGGTTGACATGGCAATTTGGGAGGCTTGAAGAGCAAGTGATAGGTAGCGCAGCATAGCGATAGAACGAAGCAACTAGCATAACAATGATAGTAATGAGATCCAGAGTAACGTTCATCTTGCCTGAAATCCTGCTAGGAAGAACAATGAGTCCATGAAGAAGACGAACGGACGAAGACGAGCCAAGCGTAGTCGAACGAATCCTCACGGTCGCAACAAAACAGGAACTATCGAGAAGAAGCACAACCGAAAAGAAGCAAACAACATGGTAAACAACCATCACATAAACATGGCATGATGGACAATCAAGTATGATGCATGTGCGGTTTAGATAGGCATTGCATGGCAAAGTGCAACAAACGATACTACAAGTTAAGTGGAGCTCAATATGCAACGAGTTGCATATTGACGAAACACCACATTCGAGTTATTTAGTCCGCTCTTGTTTATGTACGCAACAATATTAAATGTTGTTAAACATGGCAAGAGGTGAAGCATAATAAAACTACGTATCTAGGCAAGTTTAAATGAGGCCGGAACAACAAACAACAATTACGGAAAATCCTCATATGCATATTTCGAATTTGGTACTGTTCTGCCCTGTACACAATTTTAATGTTGTTAAACAGCAAAATAAAGTGCAGCAAGTTAATCTATGCATTTTTCCACCCCATTTACGTATAAAGTTTATTAAAATTGGAGCTATGGTTATTTAGTTATGAAATAAATCATTTTAGCATGGCATTTATGCAAAATTAAACAAACAGCAAGTTTAACCATTTCAAACATGGATGAAAATTGAGTATTATGAAAATAGATGAAATTCTAAGCATTTTACATGTATAGTTTGTTTATTTTGGATGCATGCACATTTAGTTATTAACAATGCAAAACAGTGGCATTTTCTGTAAATAAGAATGCATTGGATAATGCTAAAATACAGACTGGGAAAAATTATGCACGGGCCCGAAGCATTACGGTGCAGCGTCCTAGATGAGGATTCAGCCCAAGCAGCTGTGGGTGTGTGCAAAAGAAATAAAAGAACACAAAGAAGAGGGTGCCTGGATTTGAACCCGTGGAGGATGAAAATTGAGTATTATGAAACTAGATGAAATTCTAAGCATTTTACATGTATAGTTTGTTTAATTTGGATGCATGCACATTTAGTTATTAACAATGCAAAATAGTGGCATTTTCTGTAAATAAGAATGCATTGGATAATGCTAAAATACAGACTGGGGAAAAATATGCACGGGCCCAAAGCATTACGGTTCAACGGCCCAGATGAGGATTCGGCCCAAGCAGCTGTGGGTGTGTGCAAAAGAAATAAAAGAACAGAGGAAAAGAGGGGCGCCTAGGATTTGAACCCAGGACCTGCTGGATGTGTGCACGAGGGAGGAACCACCGAACTAGCTTACTGTTCGTGATACAAAGAGCTCCCAGGCTCTTTTGAGCACTCAACAACAGGTCGAGCTTGGCCATGGCTGCACGGCGACAACCGATGGCGAGGGCAAGCACAAACAACGGCCGTTGGGGTTAAGAACCTGCGGCAGGCGTGCGGTAACTGAAGACAGTGCACGCGTGCTTGTGGAGAGCAGCAAGAGGGGCTGGGAAACGGCATGAGCAAGGGCTCAAGAACAAGCTCAGGCAGGAGCTCGTCTCGGCCATGGCAGCGAGGCACGGTGAGGCAGGCGACGGGCGAGCTTCCACACGAGCGCGGGTTGCGGGCGAAGCAGAGCAAGACAGGGGAGGCGGCAGTGCTATGCACAGGTAGCGGCGGAGGAGGTCGGACCCGACGAACCAAGTTTCAAAACGGCAAGCTGAAAGAGGGAATCGGTTCTACAGAACGATTCATCCCTATTGGATGCACACGGGCAACAAGGAGAGATGGGAACACTCGCCGGAGACGAGGTCCGACGTGGGAGCGCTCGGGCTCGATAGAGATGGACGAAACAGGGCACAATCAGATGAGAAGATCTGGTGGGGAGGTGCGTCTGCTCACATTGAGGGTCTTGATGGAGTCGTTCTAGCTCGGGGATGCAAGGGGCGACGAAAACGGCCGGCGGCAAGTTCACCCGAGGAAGAAGACGAGACGACGACGAGCAGAGAACGGCCTCCGGCTTGGTGTCCATGTCGCAGGGGAAGCAGAGGACACCGACGCGCCATCTTGACATCCCGCGGTGCCGTAGTGGTCGGAGTCGACGAAGGCGACGTCGAGGAAGAAGATGGACATAACAGAATAGACCGTGGTAGCCTACAACCACGCAAACAAGGACGAAGCTCTCGGCCTTTCTCTGTTCTTGAAGAAGAATGGAAAACAAAGGGGAGGAAGAGAGATGGCGGCGCGAGGAGGGAAGGAGGAAGGAGGAGGAAACCCAAGAGGGCGCACTGGTTATATAGGGGCGCAGGGACGGCTGCCCTCGACGTCCGTGAGCTCAGGCTCACGGCACCGGCGCCTCCCAGAGATGTAAGAGGGAGACGGCGAGGAAAATCCTATTTGCCGCTCTCTGCGGCAAGCGATGGGTTCCGCACACCCTATCGCCTCGAAGGCCGTGGGCGGGCCAAATTAAGCGTTCCAATCCTACTGGTTTTGGGAACCTTCTATGAATGTTCCAAGCCGGTTTTTTCCGGTTTTGGGAACTTTCTAGAAGATTCCTAAACTGGTTTTTTCTTTTTGATTTTTATTTCCTTTTTCGTTTTTCCCCTTCTTTTTTCTGTCTTTTTTTCTTTCTTTTTGCTCCTTTCTTTTTGATACTTTTCTATTTTATTTTTACAAAATGTGTAGGATTTTCTTTTTATTTCTTTTCCTTTTCTTCTCTTTTTTTCAAAAAAATCAGAAAATTTAAGTTTTGTTTGTGTTTCAAAAAAAATGTTCAGTTTTTGAAAAAATGTTCTCAAAATTCAAAAATTGTTCTTGATACACAAAAAAGTTCAAAACTTTCGAAATTCAGAAAATGTACTAAATTTCAACTTTTTGTTCACATATTCAAAAAATGTTCGCTCTTCCAAATTTGTTTGGGATTTTTCAAATTTGTTCTTTGTTTCAAAATTTGTTCTCTGGTTTTGGGAACCTTCTAGAAAGTTCATGAACCGTTTTTTATTTTCATTCCTTTTCTTTTTCTTTTTTCTGTTTCCTTTTTCATTTCTTTTTTGTTTTTTGTTTCTTTTCTTTTTTCTTTTTTCTTTTCCTTTTTCAAAAATGTTCTCTTTTTAAAAAGTTTGTTCGTGTTTTGTTCCGGAGTTTCAGAAAATTGTTTCGGATTTCAAAAAAATTCACATATTCAAAAAATGTTCACTTTTTCAAAAATTGTTCGCGTTTTGAGATTTTGTTCGGGAGTTTTAAAACTGTTTATTTTTTAAAATTTTGTTCGGAATTTAAAAAAAATGTTCCCATATTCAAATTTTGTTCATAGATCCAAAAAATGTTCGTGCTTTTCAATTTTGTTTGGAGTTTCAAAAGATATTCCTGTTTTCATTATTTTTGTTCACAAATTTAAAAAATGTTCAAGCAGTTCAAAACTTGTTCCCATTTTAAATAAATTGTTCGCAAATTTCAAAAAATGTACATAGTTTCATTTTTGAGTTTTGAAATTGTTCAGTTTCAAATTTTTGTTCACAAATTTCAAAAAATGTTCGAGTGGTTCAAAACATTTTCCCGTTTTGCAAAATTATTTGGAACTTAAATATTATTTAATTTTTTTATTAATTGTTGATGTTTCCATTTTTTTAGGAGATTCAGAATAATGTTCGCTTTACGTTCCCCTCAAAAAAATCTTTGTTTTTCCAAATTTTGTTTTGGAATTACAAAATATGTTCCCATTTCAGAAAATTTTCCATGATTTTCAGAAAATATTTTTTAGCATTTATGATTTTAGCTGCTTTGAAAAAATTGCTTTTGTAATTTCAGAAATTCTTCGAATCTGCGATGGAGTTCGGTTCTTAATGGTCGGTGTTGTGAAGTAATCATGAATGGTCACTAGTTCAGCTGGTTATATCATCTTCTCTCTAGGACGGAATACTGGGTTTGATTCCCTGTGAGCGCACACCTTTTCTTTTTGAGCCAGTCGCTATTGTCGACAAAAAAAGGCCCAGAAAGCCCACGAACTAAGACGCTCTGTGCGAAGCCCCAGCTTTTTGACGCAAAGAGCGTCATATAGGAAGTCCCGACGGCGAGCAACGGAGCAGGTAGCCGTCAGGATGAGGGGCTGGGCCGTCTTAGCGGAGGGAGGTCCAATTAGGCTGCGGGAAGTGGGTGCTGGTGGGCTGCGCTGTTGCCACTTCTGCTTCCCTTCTTCTCTTTTCTTTAGACAGAAAAAATAAGGCAGAAAAGCACATGAATAATGGGGAGGGTTGAGATAGATATGAGAATATGCCCGGGTCCAGAATTTGTGCCGACTTTTAATAAATTGACTTGGCAACTTTTAGAGGTAGAAAAATAATCCAAGTTTGAATTAAATTCAAACTTGAGCCATTTTTTAACCCAACCAAAACAACTTCAAAAAGGGTGCAATTTCGCATAGAGGTAAAAGACATGGAGTAAGATTATCAGGAAACAAATGAACATTAATGGAGGCAGGAATAATGTCACTTGACATGAAAGACAAAATTTGAAGTAGATGAAGAAGTGGATAGTTTGTGCACATGGGGACAAAAAGTTGATGGAAAAGATCAAGATGGACAGCACACGAACAATACATCAACATGAAGAATGCAACCCACATGATGATCATGATAGAATGCAATAACATGACACAAGGCATATCAAATCAAATGCATAGCAAAGTAAGATGATCATGGCAACAACAAGGATGGCATACTATAAGAAATAATGAACATGATGCAAGAAGCAAAATATGACAAGGCACTCAACATGATCCTGGCATAAACATTTAGGAATGAAATATGCAAAAACAATTATGCTAATGCAACAAACATAAAAAGAACACACGACAACGACTAAAATAAATAGAAGGCATCTAGAGCATCGGTCTCGGGGCGTTACAACTCTCCTCCACTAACAAGAGATCTCGTCCCGAGATCTTAGGAACGAGACGGAAGAGAAAGAGGAAGAGGTGAAATAAAACCCGAAGAAAGAAGAATAACAAAGTCGAGAGCACTTGGTTAGAAAAGATGAACGGTGAATATGACGAGAATCACATGCTCATGGAAACAAGATAGACTCTGAGACCACTCCGGTTAGAACAAGATAGAAAAGGAATGAATAAAAGAATTTAGGCAGCACTCCGGCTGAAAATGGAAGGAAATAAAACATGAACTTCACAAGATGGGATGGCACTTGATGAGATGAACAACGAAATGCCTCCGGACGAATTGAAAGAATGGAATGAAAAGAACTTACAAGGAATGATTGAACAGAGTTGTTGAGAAAATCAACAACGAGAGAATAAGCTTGTTGTGGACTTATCAAAAACATCTCAAAACTTGAGGTGAAATTATACCACAACCAAATGATTGAATAGCTGGGAAGAACAAAGAAATGCAAAACTCTACTTTGAAAGAATACGGAGAATTAATTGCACTTCGAGACGCGAGAAGAAAAGATACTTGAACACTTCCAACAAGAATCTTGATGAACTCTTGAAGAATGAATTAAATCATGAAGAACCACCATTAAGAACTCCGGTGACAAAAGGATGATGAGATAGAATGAAGGATGAAAGAATAAGATGAGCCTTGCGATGATTTAGATGGAGGTTCCGACGAAATGGCCGAGTAGTTTTTATCTCCGGGAAAAGAAAAGATGAAAACACTTGGAACTAGAATTTATTCATCAAGAACAAACTCCGAAGAAAAGGATTAATCACTTTGAGGAAATAAGAATAAGATTTATTGTATGCTCATCCTTCATCAAATTAAATTGATGACAAGCAATGGATTTTGCAAGCTACTTATTCTTCTTGAAAAGGATTGAGAAGTGACATATCGCAAACTTGAGAAGGTCTTCATGAACCACCGGTAGGATTGAAAAGAACGAATGAATTAATATGATAACAAAGGAAAAAGTATCTGAAGGAACCACCGTAAGAATTCGAAAATGACTGATGAAAGAGAATGAATCACCGGGAAGAATTAGAAGAACCAGTATGCTAGAGGGGATTTAGATGCAAAAGAACAAAGAGATCATGAGCTGATTAAAGAACACTTGAACGAAGCACCGGGATAATTGGATAACAGTAGATGAAATGTGAGGACGAAGAATTCTTCTAGAACGATGGCCTCCAGTGAAAAGAAATGGGAAAAAAACTTCTTACATACTCTGGATGGTTAAGAAAAGAAATCTGACAAATGGAATAATTCGAGAGGATAATATGAAGCTGTAACCACGAATCTTCGAGAGAACAGACAATATTTAGAGGAAAAAGTCTTCTTTGGTCTTCAAATGACGACAGAAAACACCACCAAAATTACTGAGATACTCCGGGAGAATGAAAAGGAGGAAGGGTTGAACCAAAGATGAAAAGAATTTGAAAGCGATCTTGGAGATGGCATCTGACTGATGAAATTCATTCTTACATCACACTTTGAAAAGATTTAGGAATGGCTCCGGAATAATTAGAAGAGTCAGGTAAGATCCTGGGAAATGACCTGTGGGTTAGGGCCCACTAAAAGAAAAACACAGTTGAAAAAGGATTGTTGAAGAGATATGATGATGCACCGGAACAATTGAAATATTTGAATGAGGTGAAAACCTCGAATTAATTCAAACACAGACGAATCTCCTGAGATGTCTTCAGCACTCCGCAAGGATAAACTGGCGAGAGTTGAACGAGCAGGGGAAACACTTGATTCTAGAGAAAGAATGTGATCAACCCGAAAAACTTGAATTGAATCCACCAGAAAGAAAAAGAGATGAAGAATGTCAAACGAGACGAGAATTCACCGGTTGAGATAACTGAGAAAAGACAGAAGATACTCCGCACGAATGAAATTGATGCTCGAAAGAGACTCAAGCTCCGGGAAGAAAAAGGGGTAGGAGGGCGGTAAAACAAAGGGAACTTTGAAGGGAGAGCCAACAAATAGTTTGAAGAGAAAACACTGGGTGAAATAATGCAAAGGCTTCGCATGAGTAGGAAGGATACTCGATTACGGGCTCCGGCTCCGAGAAACAACTGAGGCCAGGGAAACAACTTCGTTGAGAAAGAACTGAGGATTGATCTTGCCAAAAGATGAAGAGGCTCGAGTCAACTTGGCGAGAAATGCACCGGATAAAAGAGGATGTACAACGAACGAGAAACACCTGCGCGATCCTAAAGAAAAATTTGAAGGGGAAGATGAGTAATTCAAAACACCTATGTCAAGATACCTCACCAGAGCGACGAAGGGGCTGAGGAGTAGAAAGAATTCCTACTCTCCGAAAACAGTTTTCTTCTAGACTCAACCACGGCCAACTACGAACAATCAAGGGGGCTCCTAGGGTCGGTCGACGCTCTAATACCAACTTGTCACGCCCACGCTTTTGCAAGGTGGATATCATTGCATCAACATAACATATTAGATGGGAATACATACAAGGCATACAAATGTCGCAAGAATACATCAATACATCATCCATAAGATCAACATCCGACTACGGATGAAACACAAGCAGGAGCTCAAACGACATCCACCCTGCTAGCCCAGGCTGCCGACCTGGAACCTATGCCCTGATCGAATAAGAAGCAGAAGAAGAACTCCAAAACAAGTAACATCGCTCTCGCGTCAAGATCATCGCATAACTTGTACCTTCAACTGTTGTTGTAGTAATCTGTGAGCCACGAGGACTCAGCAATCCCATTACCATGGGTATCAAGAGTAGCAAAGCTTAAAGGGTAAGGAAGGGGTAAAATGGTGAGGTTGCAGCAGGGACTAAGCAAGTATGGTGGCTAACATACGCAAACAAGAGCGGGAAGAGAAGCAACGGAACGGTCGAGAAGCTAGAAGTGATCCTGAAACTACTAACGTTCATACATAACCCAAAACCGTGTTCACTTCCCGAACTCCGCCGAAAAGAGACCATCACGATTACACACGCGGTTGATGCGTTTTAGTTAAGTCAAGTGTCAAGTTCTCTACAACTGGACATTAACAAATTCCCATCTGCCACATAACCGCGGGCACGGCTCTCGAAAGTTTATACCCTGCAGGTGTGTCCCAACTTAGCCCATCACAAGCTCTCACGGTCAAATGAAGGATATTCCTTCTCCCAGGAAGACCCGATCAGTCTCGGAATCCCGGTATACAAGACATTTTGACAATGGTAAAACAAGACCAGCAACGCCGCCCGGATGTGCCGACAAATCCTGATAGGAGCTGCACATATCTCGTTCTCAGGGCACACCGGATTGTCCAAACTTCCGGTAGGCCATCCCAGAGTTGCCCTGGTACATACCGGTCGACAAAGTTGGACCAACACTCGAAGGAGCACTGGCCTAGGGGGGTAAATAAAGATGACCCTCGGGCTTCGGAAACCCAAGGGAAAAAGGGCTAGGTGAGGCAAATGGTAAAACCAAGTTTGGGCCTTGCTGGAGGAGTTTTATTCAAAGCGAACTATCAAGGGGGTCCCATAAATCACCCAACCGCATAAGGAACGCAAAATCAAGGAACATAACACCGGTATGACGGAAACTAGGGCGGCAAGAGTGGAACAAAACACTGTGCATAAGGCCGAGCCTTCCACCCTTTACCAAGTATATAGGTGCATTAATTAAATAAGAGAATATTGTGATATCCCAACATAATCTTGTCCATCATGGAGCAATCTTCAACTTCACCTGCAACTAACAATGCTATAAGAGGGGCTGAGCAAAAGCGGTAACATAGCCAAACAACGGTTTGCTAGGAAGGGTGCCAAAGGTTAGAGGTTGACATGGCAATTTGGGAGGCTTGAAGAGGAAGTGATTGGTAGCGCAGCATAGCGATAGAACGAAGCAACTAGCATAGCAATGATAGTAATGAGATCCAGAGTAACGTTCATCTTGCCTGAAATCCCGCTAGGAAGAACAATGAGTCCATGAAGAAGACGAATGGACGAAGACGAGCCAAGCGTAGTCGAACGAATCCTCACGGTCGCAACGAAACAGGAACTATCGAGAATAAGCACAACCGAAAAGAAGCAAACAACATGGTAAACAACCATCACATAAACATGGCATGATGGACAATCAAGTATGATGCATGTGCGGTTTAGATAGGCATGGCATGGCAAAGTGCAACAAACGATACTACAAGTTAAGTGGAGCTCAATATGCAACGAGTTGCATATTGACGAAACACCACATTCGAGTTATTTAGTTCGCTCTTGTTTACGTACACAACAATATTAAATGTTGTTAAACATGGCAAGAGGTCAAGCATAATAAAACTATGTATCTAGGCAAGTTTACATGAGGCCGGAAAAACAAACAACAATTCCGGAAAATCCTCATATGCATATTTCGAATTTGGTACTGTTCTGCCCTATACACAATTTTAATGTTGTTAAACAGCAAAATAAAGTGCAGCAAGTTAATCTATGCATTTTTCCACCCCATTTACATATAAAGTTTATTAAAATTGGAGCTACGGTTATTTAGTTATGAAATAAATCATTTTAGCATGGCATTTATGCAAAATTAAACAAACAGCAGGTTTAACCATTTCAAACATGGATGAAAATTGAGTATTGTGAAATTGGATGAATGTCACAGCCCCAGATCAACTCTAGAGCTTGCTTGTAACTAGTAGCATTGCATCCATGCATCATGTTTAATTTCCATGAAATTTGAAATGGGGATGATCAAGCCCTAGCACTAAAGCAATTCAAATAGGTTTAAATTCAAAAATATTTTCAAAAACCCAAAGTGGTTTGCAAAAATGTTCATGATTAATGGAAAAGGTGAAAACCATATCCAGAGGTGATGGATATTTTTCCAAGGCATTTTGGATTTTTGAATAAACCATATTGTATTTGAATTGGGGCATTTAAATACTACTAATATTTTTAAATGCTCCAACAATTCGAAAGCGATTAAGGGCCTCTGTAATAATTCAGTTAATGCCCATAATTATTTTCAGGATTTATTTAAATGGTTTAGTATTTTACTAAACTAAAACAAAACAGAATGAAATAGAAAAACAGAAATAATAAAAGAGAGAGAAGGACTACTGGGTTACTGCACAGCCCACCACCCCAGCCTTCTCCCTCCTCCCGGGCCCAGTTGGTGGCCCAGCCACCAACCGACACGCTGTCGCCTACCTCTGCCAAGAGGGCGAGGAGGGACACGGCGACGCACCGAGCTCGCCACCTCCTCCCTTCCAGCCTGCCTGCCCTCCCGACCTCCTTGCGACGCCACGACGACGCCCGTGCCCCTCGCTCCTCTCCCTCACTCGCCGCTCCTCTCTTTCCCCCTGGCCCTCTTCCCCCGAGCTCACCGAACGGAGCTGCCGCCACCGACGAGCTCCATCGCGGCCACCGCCACCCCTTCTCCTCCCCGACATATCCCCGAGCTCCGCCGAGCCCTCTCTTCCCTCCTCACCGAGCCTCCCGACGCCGGAGCGCCCGAGGCGCCGCCCCACCATTTTCCCCCTCCTGACCCGCCGGACCTCGCCGTCGAATTCATCGGCTTCGGTGTCCCCCCGAGCTCGCCGATGCCATCATCGCACTCACGGTGAGCCCCCGAGATATTTCACCCTCTTCCCCGACTCGTTACCCACCTCTAGCCACCGTCACCACTACGGCCGGCTTCGCCGCCACGTGCCTCGTCAGCCGGGCGTGGCTGGAGCCCCAATGACCCAAGCCAACCTCACCACCGCCCTCACTGCAGCACCAGGACCCAGAGCGCCTCCGCTTTTCCCTCTAGTGCGCCAGCACGAGGCCCGAGGCTCGCCTCGAGCTCCGGCGTCGCATAGGTCGCCCTTGGCGTCGATTCCGGCCGCCCGAGCTCAAACCCTTCCACCAAGAGCTTCGCTCATCCTCGCCTCCATCTGGATGGGTTCCCGCCCATTTGGTGGCCGGAATGGCAATTGCACTTGCGCCTTGTGCTGGGCTCGCCAAGGCTAAACGCCGGCCACCACGACCGTGACCGTGTGGGTTGACCCACCGCCCGGTTTGACCTCCCCTCTCCCCATCGACATGCGGGCCCCGCCTGCCAACTAATCTAGTTTAGGTTTAAATTAATTTAACTTAACCTAGGTTAGTGCTAATTAACTAGGTTAGTTTAGTTAGTCATCGACGTGTGGCCCCACACATCAGGTTTGACCTGGGGCGCCTGTTGACCGGCGACGTCACATTGACGTCAGTCGACGCAATAACTAGGTTTCTAGATTTAATTTAATTCAGTAAATTCCGTAAAATACTCTAAACTTCTAAAAATCATATAAATTCAACCGTAACTCGGATGGAAATAATTTATATATGAAAATGATCAGAAAAATATGAAGAATCTGTTTATGCCATGATCATGCATGTTTGAACAAGTTAACCTCACTGAATAGGATGAATCATGATTAGGGTAATTTATGAAATAGCATTTGGAGTTGGAATTCAACCTTGTTTGAATTCCACTTCAACTAACTTGGATTATTATTGCATTAGGTGAATTCAGTACCTTAACATGATCATGCATCATATATGTGCATTGCATTGATTGTGTTCTCTCTTGTTTGCTTGTAATTGTCCCTTCCCAGAGACGATGTACCGACGATGATTATTCGATGACACCGATGAAGAACTATTATCTTCGAAGTGCCGTGCAAGCAAAACCCCTTGTTCATTCCGATACAATCCCACTCTCTCGCTCCTGCTCTATTTTACTGCATTAGGACAACAACGACTCATGTGTTACTTGCAGCGGTAGCTGAACCCTTGATCCTTTGCATGACCTGTCATTCCACAAGAATTAGATGAAACCCACTAGCATGAGTAGGAATTGTTTGAGCCATGTTGTGCCTACTCATTTATGCTTGTTTGTCATGCCTGCCATCGCTTAGAGTTGAGTCGGGTCCGATTCATCGGGAATGAATTGGAATGGTTGTGTGAACATGTCCTATTGTGTGTGAGCTAAGTGTGTGAACACGATTTGGTAAAGGTAGCGGTGAGAGGCCATGTAGGAGTACATGGTGGGTTGTCTCATTGCAGCCATCCTCAGGAACTGAGTTCTGTGTTTGTGATCCATGAAACAGTTACTACCACGCATTGGGATCCTTAATTGACCCTCTCGGCTTCTTAACCACCCTTGTTCCTGGTCCGGAGTTGCAAGTAGTTTCGTGTTTGTAGTATGTGGGGCGCATTTAACGCATGACCTTAGGGGTGGGTTGTGTTGCGGTAGGCACCGTGGCCCGGTGTACCGATTCGCCCTGCTTGGTGTCTCGGGAACCTCAGACACATCGTTCGGGGCCGTATGGGAAACCTCGGCCGGACTCCTCATGGATGGAACCCGAATTGGCGATAAACCTGGACTAGGGACTTGAGTGTTTAGGTAGGCCGTGGCCGACACCCACGTTGGGCTTCCGCTTGAAGGTTGCCGAGTACATGTCGTGTAAACGGCGGTAAGTGGTGAGAGCGTGTGTGAAGAAGTACACCCCTGCAGGTTTAATATGATCTATTCGAATAGCCGTGTCCACGGAGAAGGACTTCAAGGGTTGCCTACATCGGTTCATAGACAAGTGAAAGTGGATACTCTAAAATGCGCAAGATAAGCGTGAGTGCTATGGATGGCGTTCTCGTGAGGGAGACGGAGCGGGTCCATAGTGGTGTATTGACATGGTGAATATGTGGACTCGTGCGCCACCTCAAAAGAGTTACTTGCAGTCGTAGTTCAGGATAGCCACCGAGTCAAAGCTGGCTTGCTGCAGTCAAACTCCACCACCCCCTTTGATAATGATGCATATGTAGTTAGTTCGATGTAAGTCTTGCCGAGTACAATTGTACTCACGCTTGCTTATTTTATGTTTTGCGAGAGACGTCGGGCCTCGCTTAGTAGTTCCGCTTGGACTTCGACGCTTAGCTTGTTACCTCAGCTACGATCTTGTGCCTTGGCAGATCTGGTAGATAGTCGTGCTTCTCAGCCCTTTTCATTTATAGTTGTCTGCGTACTCGAGACATGATTAGCTTCCGCTTGTGCTTTGACTTGTATGCTCGAGTGTTGGGTCATGAGACCCATGTTTGTAATATCTCGCTCTTGAGCCTAATGAATAATATTTGAGTCGTAGAGTTATGTTGTGATGCCATGTTGTATCTACGCATATTGAGCATAATGTGTGTATGTTTGAAATGCTTGGTATGTGTGGGATCCGACAAACTAGTTGTTTATCCTTGGCAGCCTCTCATATGGGGAAATGTATTCTCGTGCTTCTGAGCGATAGTAGTCCGCTACAGCCCGGTTCACCGGAGTCCTGCTAGCCCAAAGACTACTGCTTGGACACTTGACTGGCGGCATGTGTTTCACTGCCTTATGTCCGTTCCCTTCGGGAAATGTCACGCGGTGTTATTCGGAGTCCTGCTTAGCTCACATGCCGGGATACCGGAGTCCCGTTAGCCCAAAGTGCTACAGCCCGAATACATACGTTGATGACCGACATGCTCGATGTGATTCATGTATGCCTGTCCCCATAAGTTAGCGCCGCTTTGGGTTCACGACTAGCCATGTCGGCCCGGTTCTTTGTCATATGGATGCTAGCGACACTATCATATACGTGAGCCAAAAGACGCAAACGGTCCCGGGACATGGTAAGGCGACACCCGTGGGAATACCGTGCGTGAGGCCGCAAAGTGATATGATGTGTTACATGCTAGGTCGGTGTGACTTAGGATTGGGGTCCTGACAATGAAATTCTAAGCATTTTAAATGTATAGTTTGTTTAATTTCGATGCATGCACATTTAGTTATTAACAATGCAACACAGTGGCATTTTCTATAAATAAGAATGCATTGGATAATGCTAAAATACAGGCTGGGAAAAAATATGCACGAGCCCGAAGCATTACGGTGCAGCGGACCAGATGAGGATTCGGCCCAAGCAGCTGTGGGTGTGTGCAAAAGAAATAAAAGAACAGAGCAAAAGAGGGGCGCCTGGGATTTGAACCCAGGAGGATGAAAATTGAGTATTATGAAACTAGATGAAATTCTAAGCATTTTACATGTATAGTTTGTTTAATTTGGATGCATGCACATTTAGTTATTAACAATGCAAAATAGTGGCATTTTCTGTAAATAAAAATGCATTGGATAATGCGAAAATACAGACTGGGAAAAAATATGCACGGGCCCGAAGCATTACGGTGCAGCGGCCTAGATGTGGATTCGGCCCAAGCAGTTGTGGGTGTGTGCAAAAGAAATAAAAGAACAGAGCAAAAGAGAGTTGTGGGTGTATGCAAAAGAAATAAAAGAACAGAGCAAAAGAGAGTTGTGGGTGTGTGCAAAAGAAATAAAAGAACAGAGCAAAAGAGGGGCGCCTGGGATTTGAACCCAGGACCTCCTGGATGTGTGCGCGAGGGAGGAACAACCGGGCTAGCTTACTGTTCGTGATACAAAGAGCTCCCAGGCTCTTTTGAGCACTCAACAACAGGTCGAGCTTGGCCATGGTTGCACGGCGACAACCGACGGCGAGGGCAAGCACAAACGACGGCCGTTGGGGTTAAGAACTTGCGGCGGGCGTGCAAAAACTGAAGACAGTGCACGCGTGCTTGCGGAGAGCTGCAAGAGGGGCCGGGAAACGGCATGAGCAAGGGCTCAAGAACAAGCTCAGGAAGGAGGTCGTCTCGGCCATGGCAGCGAGGCACGGCGAGGCAGGCGACGGGCGAGCTGCCACACGAGCGCGGGTTGCGGGCGAAGCATAGCAAGACAGGGGAGGCGGCGGCGCTGTGCACAGGGAGCGGCGGAGGAGGTCGGACCAGACGAACCAAGGATCAAAACGGCAAGCTGAAAGAGGGAATCGGTTCTACAGAATGATTTGTCCCTATTAGATGCACACGGGGAACGAGGAGAGATCGGAACACTCGCCGGAGACGAGGTCCGACGTGGGAGCGCTCGGGCTCGATAGAGATGGACGAAACAGGGCACAATCAGACGAGAAGATCTGGTGGGGAGGTGTGTCTGCTCACATTGAGGGGCTTGACGGAGTCGTTCTAGCTCGGGGACGCAAGGGGCGACGAAACGCGGCGACAAGTTCGCCCCGAGGAAGAAGACGAGACGACGGCGAAAGCAGAGAACGGCCTCCGGCTTGGTGTCCATGTCGCAGGGAAGAAGAGGACACCGCGCGCCGTCTTGGCGTCTGCTGGCGCCAGAGGTGGTGGAAGTCGACGAAGGCGACGTCAGGGAAGAAGATGGACATGACAAAACAGACCGTGGTAGTCTCCAACCACGCAAACAACGACGAAGCTCTCGGCTGTTCTCTGTTCTTGAAGAAGAAGGAAAAACAGAGGGGACGAAGAGAGATGGTGGCGCGAGGAGGGAAGGAGGAAGGAGGAGGAAACCCTAGAGGGCGCACTGGTTATATAGGGGCATAGGGCCGGCTGCCCTCGACGTCCGTGAGCTCAGGCTCACTGCACCGGGCGCTCTTGTAGACAGAAGAGGGAGACGGCGAGCAACGGAGCCGATAGGCGTCAGGATGAGGGGCTGGGCCGGCTTAGCGGAGGGAGGTCCAATTGGGCTGCGGGAAGTGGGTCTTTGGTGGGCTGTGCTGTTGCCACTACTGCTTCCCTTCTTCTCTTTTCTTCAGACAGAAAAATAAGGCAGAAAAGCACAGGAATAATGGAGAGGGTTGAGATAGATATGAGAATATGCCTGGGGTCCAGAATTTGTGCCGACTTTTAATAAATTTACTTGCCAACTTTTAGAGATAGAAAAATAATCCAAGTTTGAATTAAATTCAAACTTGAGCCATTTTTTAACCCAACCAAAACAACTTCAAAAAGGGTGCAATTTTGCAGAGAGGTAAAAGACATGGAGTAAGATTATCAGGAAACAAATGAACATTAATTGAGGTAGGCATAATGTCACTTGACATGAAAGACAAAATTTGAAATAGATGAATAAGTGGATAGTTTGTGCACATGGGGAAAAAAGTTGATGGAAAAGATCAAGATGGACAGCACATGAACAATACATCAACATGAAGAATGCAACCCACATGATGATCATGATAGAATGCAATAACATGACACAAGGCATATCAAATCAAATGCATAGCAAAGCAAGATGATCATGGAAACAACAAGGATGGCATACTATAAGCAATAATGAACATGATGCAAGAAGCAAAATATGACAAGGCACTCAACATGATCCTGGCATAAACATGTAGGAATGAAATATGCAAAAACAATTATGCTAATGCCACAAACATAAAAAACACACATGACAACGACTAAAATAAATGGAAGGCATCTGGAGCATCGGTCTCGGGGCGTTACAAACTACAACCCAATGGGCGAACAGATGCAAAGTGCAAACTCATGATGGATGCACATAAAGTTCCAAAACGCGCATCCACGAAGCATCTTACGAATAATAAAGCAGTTTGTCAAAGATTCAGTCGACTCAATCTCAGTCGAATCAACCTGAAGACAGACACAACCCAGTGGGTGATCGGAATAAAATCAGATGGGAGACAGTTGACCTTAACATTAGTCTGCAGGGCGGTGCTAGCATTGTAGGCCACCTTACTGGCCTCGTGTATCACTTTCACCTGCTCCATAACAAGAGTCACTTGGCGAAGAGCCTCCCTGGCAGCACTTGGCGGGTCGTCTGGGGTTTGGTATGCAGTAAAGAGTGATGACTCCAGGGGAGTCGGAGCAGAGACTTGCGCTGAGGCAGCAGGAGTTGGATTAATCGACCCCAACGGGCGATCAGTCGTCAGCGGGTCGGCGAATGTAATGTTGGTCCAAACCGGATCTCCAATTCGTTCGACCACCGCGTCAAGCAACGGCGTCGACTGAGAGACTTGGACTTCAGGCACTCTCCTGCTTGAGCCTTTGCCTCTCCTCTTCTTCTCCTTCGGAGGCATTTCTTCTTATTCATCATCAGGAAGCACGACAACGTCTCGCAGAGCTGCAGCGAAAAGACAAAACAACAGAACATCAGTAGACCGACAATTCAATCGACGAAAACAAGTTTTGACTAAGTGGATTCACCAGCTCGAGAGGAGGCCGCATCACCGGTCTCTTCATCCCTTGTAGCCTTATCAATATCCACATCAGTCGCAGCAGAGGCAGGGCTGGACAAGTTTTTCATCCGCTCGGTTAGATCAGAAGAATCAGTCGGTACAAGGAAAAGACACAGAAAGAACATATTACCCAGAGGCGACAGGCACGTCCATCTTGATCTTTCCCAGTCTTCCAAGCCTTGGTGGGGTTGGTCTTGGGGTGCTTGGTGACTTTCTCCGTCAGCTCCGGGGTCGAAGACCGAGCACGCTTGTGCGCTTGAGTGCTTGAGGCCACAACCTTACCATGCCCACCTACTGGGTCGTGGTGTAGCTCTGATTGGCACTCGGTTCGGGGCGGTGAGTCGACCTCCTCCTCCTCGTCCGAATCCTCACTCTCATCGTCATCATCGTCGTCGTCGTCTGGGGATGTCCTCACCCTCTTGGTCCTGCGCTGGAGCCTGCTCACCGTTAGGCATCGAGTATGTCTCTGTATAAATCTGTAAAACGAGGAGTCGAGTGAAGATTAGTCGGGTTCAAGAGCAATCGGAACGTGCGTTCAAAAACAGTTAGGATGAAGGTCATACCTTGTCAGGCAGATTGCCGTCGCTAAAGGGCACCACTCTCCTGGCTCCCCTAGGGTTGTCCTTGTTACCAATAATGCTTGTCAACCACATGGACACCGTCTCAGCTGATACTTCCTCAGGATGCACCCGAACCGAATCGCTAGGCCCAGTGTACATCCACATGGGATGTCACGGTACTTCAGGGGCTGAATGCGTCGACTGAGGAACACATCTAGCAGATCCATACCAGTGACTCCCTGATTTATCAACTGAATCACCCTCTCGACTAGCATATTCGTCTCTACTTTCTCAGCAGCTGTCACTTTCAAGGAAGAAGGAGTCTGAGCGCGGTCGAAGGTGAAAGGGGGAAGTCCGGTCGATTGACCATGAGTTGCGAGGTCCTGGAAGTAGAACCAGGTCGACTGCCAGCCTCTAACTGATTTGGGAAAGGTCATGGAAGGGAAAGAGCTCCTTTTCCTCTTCTAGATGCGTAAACCACCGCACATCTGGATGACATGGGTTTTCTCGTCACTCGAATTCATTTTCTTCACCGACTGAGAGCGAATGGTAAAGATATGCTTGAACAGACCCCAATGCGGTCGACACCCCAGGAAGTTCTCACACATGGATACAAACGCGGCAAGATAGATGATGGTATTAGGGGTGAAATGATGGAGTTGAGCACCAAAAAAGTTCAAGAAACCCCTGAAGAAGGCATGTGGAGGAAGCGAAAAACCCCGGTCGACGTGGGTGGCGAGTAGTACGCACTCACCAAGGCGGGGTTGCGGTGCCATCTCGTTCCCCGACAGCCTTGCCGCACCCTTGGCGACCAGACCGGATTCCATCAGCTCGTCTAGGTCATCTTGCCGAAGCGAAGATTGGATCCAGTCGCCTTGGATCCAACCCGCCGGCAGCTTCGAGCGTGAGGACGACCCACGGTTTACCTTCTTGCCCTTCGCCGCCCCGCCGTCTTCTTCGCGCGTTCCAGCATCGCCATCTTGTCCTTCACCATGGCAGTGGAGCAACGGCGTCGAGGGCGGAAGAGATGGGTGTCGTGGGGAAGAGGAGGAGGAAGAGAGGAAATAGATGTGAACAGTGTTGATGCGTTGGCCCCGTCGCCTTATAAAGAGTCGCTTCCGAGTGGCTGACGTGTGGGTCCAGGCGATCTCACCAAATCCCGCAACAGTCGCGCGCATCTTACGTGGCGAAAAAGGTGGCACAAAAATCGAGGCATCCTCGTTTATCCGTCACGTCCATTTCGGCACGTCCCGCCCCGCGCGCTTCTCCGAAAATTTCGAATCCCGTGAGATTTGGGATACGCTGCAATCAATCGCGCCGAAGGTCCAGCGCACCAAAGCAACACTCGACGGATGACATTGTAAATCCAATCGACGACTTCTGAATCAATCAAGGCGACTGAAACGAAGTTGAAGTTTCAACTTTATCCTCTGCGCAAGCATGAGAACTGCGAAGCACGAGAGTCGAAGCGAGATCAACTTCAACCTTCTTTCACTCGGACCTCAATCCATTCGGGGGCTAATGATGATGTCATAGACCTGGGGTAGGGTCATGGGCCTGACCTATGAACCGTATCCAGGGCCATTATCAAAGGAGCAAAGAAAACCAAGGGACAACAGGAAGGACCCTGCCAAGGCGTCGAGTGCCATCCACTCGACTGATCAATCACTCGGAGATCCATCCTTCCCGTTGTCACTCGACCATACAAAGAATCATTCGACCTGTTGAAGATAAGGAGTCAACCAGCACTGCAATGGTCAGGCGTTCAATCTGTAGTCCTTAATGCCATTTATAACACTTAATGTTGGTGTTACCAGTAACGCCCCGTCTTTATGTACATTGAACCTCTTGTAACGTGGGCTGGCTGGGGTCCTGGCGCACTCTATATAAGCCACCCCCCTCCACTGGCACAAGGGTTCGCACCCCCTGTAATATTCACACGCATAAACCAATCGACCGCCTCTGGGCTCCGAGAAGGGCCTGAACTTGTAAACTCGCGTGTACAACTTCACCACAGCTGGGATCTTGCCTCTCCATACCTACCCCCCTCTTCTACTGTCAGTCTTAGAACCACGACAGAGGACAAGTGGAAATTAGAATTCCTACGGTTTTTCTTTGAAGGAGACACTAAAGGAACAAATCCTACAGTTTTCCTTTTCTCCATTCCTTTGCACCAAATTCATGACAAGTAGTACCATAGGAAACTTTCCAATTCCTGTGTTTTTCATTCACTTTTCCTTTCAAGCCTTTGGCGATTCTAGTAGGCAGGCTTGAGCAAGGAAAATCCTACACTAAAAAATGTTTTTGTGCTACTTACATTACTTTGGACCCGAGCCATCGCCATACTAGCTCAACTCCTGTGCCCATCGACAAATGCACAGCTCAAACGCGTAGAGATAAATAATGATGGCGTTCAAGAGAGTCCGCCACGGATAGCTAAGTTGCCAGTACCTCACCGCTTGTTATATAGTAGGATAAAATAATCGTATTTCCCGTTACTACGAGTGCTCAGTGGACAATATATATAACATGCAGAGTAATAAAGAGATGCAACAAGTGTACAACCTCTTTGGCGAAGCCATGTCGATCTCAGCATGATTGGGTTGGCCGGTAAGGATGCTCCGGCTGACTTGGCTGTCGGAGGAGGGGAAGAAGATCTTAGGCGTCTGGAGATGGAGCCCGAGGTACTGCTCCTCTATGATGGAGGGTTTCATCGTTGGAGCAGCTCCGGTGAGTTGTACGACGCCGAGGTTGAAGCAGGAAAAGAGAGACAATGTTAACCTGAGTGGAATTCTAATAACATCTCCAATACATGACGTAAAATACATAACCACAAAGTGCTAGATGTAAATACATCAGCCGCTCATCTCTGAACTTAACTGTCGAAACTGAATTTAAGCTGTCGGCCCGAACTTAATCACAAAACTGAACTTAACTGTCGAAACTGAATTTTGCTGTTGAAACTGAACGCACTAGCAAGGTGAGGCTACACGTCGGTCGACTGACTTTTTCATCTCTGGTCAGTCAATTTTGCAGCCACTGGATATGAAATCAAGGGCCTGCATTTCATCTTCAACCTCCACCCCTTGAGCCGCCAACCACCACCGGCCAAACAGCAGCCGCCCGCGGCCGGCGGTGCGCCGCCCCGCCCACCCCGAAAACACTCCCCAGCACCGGTCCGCCGCCGCCCCTGCCATCCCTCTAGGCCCCCCAGTGCCGATCTTTTTGTCTGGTGATCCCCACGCCACCGCCCCGCCACCGCCGGCGACCGCCGCCCCCACCCTGAACCCTAAGATAGATAGTGGGGTACCTCTCCGGCGAGCCCCCGTGCCCGCTGCGGCTAGTTCTTCCTTCACCCCGGCGAGCCCCCCCACCCCCTGAAAATCGACTGACCCAAAAGTCGATTTAGTCGACTGAAGTGTAGCTAAATCGGAGCAGCATCGCAAGCAAGAGAAAGAGCGAGAGCAGCAGCGCGAGCAAGAGAAATAGCAAGAGCAGACCAGGCAGGGGACCAAGAGCAAGAGCAGAGCAGCAGAGCGAGCGAGAGCTAAAGCAGCAGCAGCTCCTTGATGTGGACGTCGCCGCCGAGGGAGCGACACCGTGGAGGAAGTGGCCGGCGACGCCGCCGTGGATGGAGCCTTGCTGTGTCGGCTTGGGATCGAGCGCCGGCAGCACCGTGAGATCGAATCAAGAAGAAAATGCAGCGATTAGTGTACAACCTCTTTGGTGGCGCCGATTAGGCCGCAGCTTCATCCGAGGAAACGGTGATGATGATGCTTTTTCGGTGGTGCATGTGAAGACGGCGGTGTGGGAATGGAGGTGGCGCGAAAGACGAGGGGAACGTCGGGGCAGCTCCTTGGAGGTGGAGGACGGGGTGGCTGAACCGGCGGGATGCCGAGATCGACGACGGATCCTCATCCGGTATGGTGGATGAGGGACGTCGAGGTGTTGCTGTGGACGACGTCGTCGGGGAAGAGGCTCCGGCTGGGTGGCGGACGGAGCAGGGTGTGGGGCTTCGTCGTGGGTTTTCGCGGACTCGGTGTACGAATGGGTGGGTGGATGGGATGGCAGTGGGGAACCATGGCTTAGGGACGCGCTTGTCCGAAATGTGGGGTAAGTTACGAAAGTACCCCCACCAATTTGAGGCGGTTCTTTCGGTTCAGGGGTACCACGGGCATTTCGCGTGTCGGGATTTCAAAGGAGGTGGCAGTTTTCGCGCGTGTTGTATTTTCGGAATAGCAAGGCGCGGGTTGAGATGGAGGGAGTTGTCGGAGCACAACAAGACAAAGATATATCTTAAATATTTCGGGCTAACAAGGCACGGGTTGAAGAGGCGGGAGTTTCCCAGCACGATAGACAGAGACGCTAGCTTGAATTTTCTACATAACAAGGCGCGACTTGAAATTTTGGGAGAACGAGCTTAACGTGTACCCCAAAAAAAGATAATTTGCACCTCAACACGCACAACACACACAAACACCATTTAGACTAGAGTAAGGTACACGTGCATTGCACGCATGAGATTTGATAACCAAATTATGAATAAATACCACATTATAGCATGTAAGCTTTGAGTCATATATGCATGATGTAGATGTTCGTTTAATTCTTATAGTTCATTTCATTCAAAATCATCTATTTTTATAAGAAAGCTAATCTATTTTAAGATTCATGGAATTGTGCGTTGTAAGACATAAAGTAAAAACAAATAATGTCAAAACATGTAGAAAACCATTTGGGCGATTCTGATATGGAAGATTCTAGAACAAAGAAGAAGTGCTTGTGTTTTGATGTTTATGCATTATGCTTAAGTTCAACCATGGAGTCTTCTAGATTATACATGTGGCGAAATCTGGTGGAATCTAGATGATATCCAACGCCGATGGTGCTCAAATTTGCCATCTTTGGACCATCAGATTCGCCTCATCCAACGACCATCTTTCAAAGTTAAAGTTACCCGCACACAATATAAAAAAATATAATATATATAATATATATAGGGGTATAGATATAGATATATGATGCGAAAGCCACCCATCACCTCCAATTAGAATAGTGTGTCCATGCACATATGCGACGTGGCCAAATGATGTCTGCCATCGGTATCTCAAATTCATTTCAGTCTGACCTTGTTCAATGTGTATACGTTACAACATGCTCGTTTCCAAACCACACCGCACAGATCTCCGTTATATTCATGCATGCATGGGTTTCAAACATCAGGATCTCTTATTCAAATATTTGAATTCAACTTTACATTGATTATGACCTCACCTAGTCTTTTACACCCACATGGTCGTCTTCTCTTTATAATTGTACCAATAACTTTCTCTCGTGCATGCATGCATACACACTACCAGTCGACATTATCCATAGCACACATGCAATCTTTTTCTTCAGGTCGGTCTCCCATGAAGGCACACACCCACACACATCCCCCTCTCCATCATATCGGGCATTCTTTATCTCTCACGCGTGCATGCGCAACGATCGATGTTCCTCTATGTATGTGTTTATATAGCAAGGTCTTTCATAGTTTTCCACACAAACCGATCAATCGATATATCCAGTGAGGTCTCACCCTCTTTCCCACGTCCACATCGATCAATCTATACCTCTCTATATAGGATTAACATATATAGCTAATACACCCACATTAATTATATATCCAACGTCCCCCTCTCATCATCCATGCCTTCCGCTTCATCTCTCAAACATGCGCACAATGGCGAAGACAGGGGCAGTAAGGGCCCTGCCCCCCCTAACATCACTATATATCAAGGCTAATATGAATGTGATCATTAGACAATTGCTGCTAAAAATGGTTTAAGTTCATGAATTGACCCTCCTCGTAAAGGATTAGCAATGCTTGGCCCCCTAGCTCATTTATTTTTCATGGTTCCGCCATAGCAACAAGACGTTCGCCCCCCTCTCTAATTATCGATCTCGCACTTGTGCATTCCTTCATAGTCTCCCTCCACTCGGCCCCTCTCACCATCTTCTAGCCCCCACCGGATTTTGCCACATGTATAATCTAGCAGACTCCATGGTTGAACTTAAGCATAATGCACAAACCTCAAAACAACAGTGGTTCTCTTTTGTTCTAGAATCTTCCGTATCACAACTACCCAAACTTTTTTTCTAGTTGAATTGCCATTATTTGTTTTTACTTCATGCTTTACAACGCACAATTCCATGAATCATAAAATAGATTAAGGGCTTCTTTGATTCAAAGGATTCTCAAAGGAATTTTGGAGGATTCTAATCCTTAGGAATTTTTCCTATCTTGGTTGTTTGATTCGTAGGATTGTAAACCATAGGAATTTTTCCATATGATTCATTTGCACTAGATTTCATAGGAAACATCCCATCCAGTCAAATCTCTTTGAAAGAATTTTGCGTTTTTTCTATGCACAATCAAACACTCGTACAATCCTCTAGGATTCAAGACGACATTCCACTATAATCCGATGTTTTACCTATTCCCGCCTTCTGGAAATCCTATGAAACCAAGAGGCCCCAGCTTTTTATAGAAACTAATTGATTTTGAATGAGATGAACTACAAGAATTAAACAAAGGTCTACATCAGGCATATATGACTCAGAGCTTACATGCTATAGTGTGGTATTTATTCATAATTTGGTTGCAAAATCTGATGCGTGCAATGCGCGTGTACCTTACTAGTACTTCGAGTATGTGCAAAACACGTAAATTAGAATTCCAATGGCACGCTACATTCATGAAGCCACGTGGCACATGTGGAGGCTTTGTCGCGACCTCCTTGTGTGGATTGATCACAGTGACATGCTGCCGGTTCCAGAAGAATGTACTCGTCCTCCCTGAGCCATACTGTCGGTACATGCACGAAGTGAAGATGTGCACGCACGCCACGCATGCACTAATTCCCTCTCGCACACACACGGGTACACGGGCGGACACAATTTTGTACCAAGATCCACCCCATGTGATAATTTGACGCGTGTAAAGTCGTTCACTTCATTGATGGTCAATTAATACAGCGCATGCAAATTGAGTGGACGTGAGGGCGGAAGAAAGACATTACTACTCCACTGCGCGCATGCAAGTAGTTAAATCATGGGTTGCTAGTAGTACTTCCATTGGTCTTCTTCGTATTTTGTGCCAATTTTTGACAGTAACAAAATATTTACGCATTTGAGCAGTGTAGTCTACTTGAAACTTATGTTCCACTAAACTCATCGGGCGCCGTTTCGGGCCTCGAATCCAAAACCATCAATTAATCTTTACCTTGTTCCCATCCCATTCGAAAGCCTGCTCACACTACTAGTACGTACCAAACCTGAACGTGTTCCCACTATGCAGGTATTAGTACTAGTGCTAGTACTTAGGTTATAAAAAGGGGAACTACCTAACCAAAAATTACTCTACCTTGCCTCCTCATAAGTGCTTCTTCTTCGTCCGTCCTTGCCATGGCCGGTGAGCAGAGCTCTAGGTCGAGAACTACTCATAACAAGGGAGCGACAACCAAGGCTGCGAAAAAAAAGAGAGGGCTCGCCGCCACGCAGAGACCTCGAAAGATCTCTCACGGGCAGGCGATGGCTCCCAGGAGCGCCCTAGCCGCGAAGGCGAACATGCCGTGCCGGCAATGCTGGAGTCGTTATCACTCGACGGCATGCCCGATCAGCTCAATAAGCACCTCAATAATAAGAAGGAGTTCATCCAAGGCTTGGTGGAGATGCTGAAGAAGAGCCTCGTCGACATGCCGCTGAGCTCAATAAGCAGGGCGAGTAGACCGCCGGCTTGGTGATGCTGTTGAAGAAGAGCATTGCCTCGAAGAAGAAGGCGACCGGCGAAATCCTGCGACTTCAAGAGGACAAGGCGAAGCTCTGTCACGAGATTGACCTGTTGAAGGAGAAGAAGCCGGTTGGAAGAAGCTGCATGACAATAGTAGTTCCTCGATGAAGATGCTGCAGGCCCTCGTCATGGAACAGAAGGAGGAGTTGGCGAAGCTCCGCATCGAGCACCCGGCTATTGTCAAGGTACGTAATGCGGCCGTGGAACAGATGATGAAGGCTCGCGTCGAGAAATCCCGCGTCATGGACAGAATGAAGAAGATGGCGGAGGAGACGCGCAAGGAGATGGAGGTCGTGGAGGCGATGAAGAAGCAGTTACGACTCCGTGGCAATTTAGATCATTTGGGGTGATAATCTTCCTTCTTCTTTTTCTCCTGTGTTTCATCTTTTGCTTCGGGTGTTTCGCCTCACGTGTCATGTTCTCTGCGAGGCATGAATAGAACAATGCTTTTTTTTAGGGAATTAATAGAACAATGCTAACAATGAGATGACTAGCAAATTAGATCATTTTTTATCGCCATATGGCACTGGGCTGCCGTGTTTCGTGCTCTTCCGTCGTAGTACTAATCCAGTGGAAAACTTGAGTATACCACACGGTTCTTTGCTCCTCCTCAGGTCGTCGGCGCCTTTATACGAGCAGTCAAATCACAGGGCCCCGCCTTCCAGCAGTAATGATCCGTCAAATCACAAAGGCCCTCGCCTCTCGTGAAACCGACCAAGCTAGACTGCCCCGACCTCTAGCCTTTTAAAAAATGTATACTTTTGTACAGTAGTAGTATCGATGGATTGCACCATGGAGCAGAACTTGAAATTAAAAAAAGGTGGTACATATAGAGAGCGCTCGTCGCCAAATTATGCATATAGTACTATTAAAAAGGCTAGTCACAATAATGGTGTCTAGCACAACCCACCCCTCAAATAAAACTAAGCATCCTGGAATTCTTTGACAAAACTAAGCACCCTAAAATTCTTTGACAACTAAACTGCTGGCTATATGATGTTGGCCATATAATTTGTACGTATATAATGTGAAGAAACGAGTGGTAGTACTATAACAACTAAAATATGAAATGTAAGAAATACTAGTATGTACGTACTGAAGATTTAAAGTAACGAGAAGAAACATAACATAGTTCTGCTGGGGCTCGACAACACACCCGTCAAATTAAATTAAGCACACCTAAAATTAAACTTAGCAACTATTCTCGTAGACACCGCATTAGAACCACCATGAGCAACGACATCGCCACCTTACTCGGAGTCCTCGTCCACGTCCTCGACTTCGTCCTTGTCCCTCTTCCTCTTGGCCGATACTTCTTTGCTGGAACCGCACACTTGGCTCTTGCTCTTCATCCAACCCTTGTAGATATAGAAACAAAGGTAGCCATCCATTGCAATGTAGTGGATGTGGTCTATATCTAGTACATTCCGCTGCCATGCATAAAGATGAAACATGTATGGAGGTTGCTCTAGTTTACAGTACGAAGGATGAACCATGGCTCCTGCCAGGGTCAGCATTGAAGGCTGATGAGAGGACACCAGCCCATTACTCTGGAGGTCGAAGGGGTTGCCTATAACAAGGCCTATCCGACCCAGGACTTCTTTGTCGTTCGTAAAGTCTACAGTAACGAATTTGACTAGGTTGCTCTCGAGGAAGTTCTTAAAATCTAGGCATTCAACGTCGGCATGGCATATGTGGTAGATAAAGCATAAGTCATGCACGCAAACCTGGATCACGGCAGGCTTCTTCCTCTCTTCGTCCTTTAGATCGTTCTCTCGTCCCAGGACTGTGGTGTACTCAACATCTAGCCCAGCGACCCACTCACCATCTGAGTTTTAGAACATGCGTCTGAAGCGAGAAAGGCATCCTTTCACCGTCGCGGAAGAACGGGTGTAGATGACGTCGAACTCATCGCTGGTGATGGTTCTAACCTTGTACTCACCGCCGATCATGGAGATTTGGGACGCCATGGATTTGGGAGGAGGGTTAGGATTAGTGGAACTACCATAATGTGAAAGGACGGGACGACTATGAGCGAACTGCCGTAGTATTAAAGGACGTGCGGGGACGAGTAGGAGTGAACTGCCAGCGTGCAAACGGTAGGGTAGTGGCTTTTCATTTTCCCATGATACGGGCTTCTGAGATCCCTTGGATCTGAGATCGAATGGTTGCATGACGTGATTCTAGACCTATGGGTGAATATCCTATCTTGGAGAGTTATTCTGCAAATTTTCAGCAACTTAGCATGCGACCGTTGTCAGATTTCGGGTTCCGGCAGACCCTTGAGGTTCGAACACTGGGGTGCGCGCGGAGATCCAACCTCCCACCGTCTCGCATCACCTCGCCCGAATTGCAGGACCTAAACTACTAATGTAACAGCACAAGAGACACAAGATTTATACTAGTTCGGGCCACCGTTGTGGTGTAATACCCTACTCTAGTTTGTGTGTGGTGGATTGCCTCTTGGGCTGATGAGGAATAAGATAGGAAGAACAGCCTCGCGAGGGTCTGTTCTTGGTGGGTGCGATGAACTGCTAGGTGGTGTTCCATTGCTCTAGCTACTGGTTCCTTGGTGAGGATTCCGACCTCCTACCGGGGGGCTGATCGAAGATCCTCAGATCCCCCTCTCTGAGTATGGCTACCCCTATTTATAGGCGAAGGCCCTGGGCCTCTTCCCAAATATTGAGCGGGAAGGGCGCCAACAATTGGCCATTTTGAAGGGGAACAGCGGGTACACTTATCCTGACTAAAGTTGGTCCTCGCCTGCCAAAGGCTCAGGGGAAGACGCCTGCTTGGGCTCCACGATGACTCCATTCCAGCCGTTGGGGCTGGTCTTGGTCTTGTTGCACCGAAACGGATGCCTTTGCTTGATGCTCTCGCCTGCGCTTGCTTCCTTTGCACCAAAGAGGAAAGGAGGACGCTGCGCGGGCTGGCGCCTGATCGGGCGCCCTTGGTAAATCATGGCTTGCGTCATGGGCACCTCGCGAGGTACCCTGCCTTGAACTCTCCGCCTCCTCATGAGCCAGCCTGACGAGCCCGTGCTCGAGGAAGCTCCTTGTCGTCCGCCTCATGAGGCTTGGCCCTCGCGAGGTCTTGAGCTTGCGTTGATGAAGATGGGCCGTCTGGCCTCCTTTGAGCCACGCCGCAGGGCCTTGACGAGCAAGTCTGGGGACCCCGTTCCCGAGCGCCGACAACCGCTTGATCTCAGATCCAAGGGCTGCCAAGAGCCCGTATCATGGTCGCGCCTACCACGGCCGTTGTCGCTTCAGCGGTCGCGCTTTTGGAGATTTAACACGGTGCGTTAGGCGATCCGATGTTGGCATGTCATACATAGTCATTACTTAGTCACTCATACTACAACAAGGTTAGCTATAAGGTTGGCTATAAGTGTATTTTTTACTTCTCTCTATCTCTTTCTTCAGACTCCTCCGTCCCATAATATTAGAACATTTTTACACTAGTGTAGTGCCAAAACGTTCTTATATTATGGGACACAGGGAGTAGTATTTATTGCATTTGCCAAGGAGTGACCTCTTCCAATGAAATGGTGTGCTTATTAGTTTTTTGTTGCTAAGTTTGCTTCATTTAATGAGCTATAGACTCAAAATTGTCTTTTCACCTAGGTACACACGCTTAGCACCGTTTCTTCCTTGGGTCATCAAACTAGTCACTCTCTTCTTGATTAACTTGCCACATCAGACTTTATGCCTATGTGGCAAGCTTAGCACCTGTAGGAGCAAGTAAGGCCCTTCCCAATGATCCACCTTGTACATGTGCTAAGGTTGCCAACTAAGAAAAAAATCTGTTGTGGCATGCTAGTTAAGAAGAGAGAGAGAGTAGTATGGTGACCCCGGAAAGAAACGGTGCTAAGCATGTGTACCTAGGTGGAAGCATAATTCTGAGTCTACAACTAATTAAATGCATGAAGCTTAGCACCCAAAAACTTAGCACCTTTGCATTGGGGACTTGAGTTGCTAAGACATTTAATATACTTAGCACCTCATCTAAGCACCTTTGCATTGGAGGAGGTCTAAGTACAATAGTGCGCTTTACATGGCATTTTTGCATATGTGGAGGAAAGAGAGGCAAGGAAAAAGTGGAGAAGTGAGCTCTCATGTAAGAGCCAGCCTCTACTACATGGTGGAGCATTGGGAGAGGCACCTATATGGAGGTGGTCAGGAATCGGCAGACTCACATCGGTCATAGCGCCGCAGTTAAAATGATAATGATGAGTCAAATCACTGGGCCCCACCTATCCAGCAGTAACTCGCTGTCAAATCACACAGCCCTACGTTTCAGCAGCCTACTCCCTCGTCTTCTCGTGTCTCTGTCGAACCGACTAGGCGGAACTGCCCCACCTACCGTGCACGAAAAGCCTCGCCCTCGACTTTTAAATAGTACAATATACTAATTTTGTATCCATGGATTGCCATGGAGCAAAGCCTCTAGAAAACGGTGGTACACATGTACGGAGTATACATCACGCCCGTCGCGTTCGCGTCGCACCCTAAACGGTCGGTCGGTCTGGCACGCTGCTCTCCGAATGGAACGCGCGTCATATTGCGTTTGCACACACATGTGGGACCAGAATTGAGAACCGACCATAGGAACACTCGCCGGCCCCGCAAGTTGGGTTACTTAATAGAAGAGGGAGACGAGCGATAGTATTAGAGAAGTGTTGTACTACGTTGGTGCCTGGACGATCCCTGCAAGACATGGAAGATCAGTTCATCCATGCATGTGACCAGACTCCAGCAGACACGCCTGGATTGGCTATTGTCTACATATCGTGCAGGTTGTGTTGTACATGGCTGTTGTTGTGGTGAGAAATCTAAAAAAAGGTTTCTTGTCATCTCACAAAATTAGGTGTCATGTACTTCGGATCACTGCGAGGGTTAAACAGCGACAACTGAGTTGGGCTAGTCATTGGGGGCACATGCATGAAGACTACTCGGCTGCCATCTAGGTCAAGCCGGCTATGTTAATTAGGACATCTATCGATGGACCCCTTTTCTACGAGTTTATCTTTAATTTGAGCTTTGTTCCTCGTCTAGTTTGTCTGTCGTGATTCATGTTGTCTCCTTTGGGCAGTGAGGTTATGCTTTCTTGTCATGTGGTAATTTTTCCTATTATATGTTATAATCCAGCGCTTTAGATCAAAATAACGACAACTGCGCCTCCAGGCCACGTGCATGAAGACTTCTCGATAGTCATTGACGAGGTCAAGCCGGCTCCGGTAGACAAAAGAAAACTAGTACTACTCCACTATGTAGGAAGGACCCTCTGCGCTTGCTTGCTAGTGTTGATCTCTTCACACTGTCTCGTCCTCTCCAGATCTAAACACCACAATGGTGGCCTCTCTCTCTCTCTCTCTCTCTCTCTCTCTCTCTGCTCACCGCTGGTCACAGATCTAGCCGGATCCTCTCCGCCGGGGAAGGTGAGAAGGTGCAATGTTCACGCTGGGTCGCCCTCGGCGACGGCTCTTACCATCGCCTGGCGCGTCCCGATCAGCCTGCCTTGTCGTTCTCTCCCAAGCACCGCTGGTGAGGGAGGGCCTCCGACCCCTTCTTCCTTGCTGCCATAGTGTGGGCAGATCCGGCCTCCCGCCGCCCACCTAGCAACATCCGGCGACCATCAGGTATAACTTCCTTCGAACCCGGCCTTGCTCTACTTCCCGAGCTCTTGATGTCGCTGCATTTGTATCTTTTACTATTTCTCAGGCCCCCTCATAGATAGGATCGATCGACTGTTCGAAAACCACCTAATTTTTTTACGTTTAAGAGGTAAAACTAGTTCATGCACTCGAATCTAGTACTACTTGGTTCAAGCAAGGAAGAAAGGGGGTGGGGGTGGGGGAGGATTTGGTACCTGAATCTAGGACTTGGTCGAAAGAGGAAATAATGGTGGAGAAAAATAGCAGAGACTAGCTATCCAACTGGTCTCTAGGTCTAATAGGGAAATAAAGTGAAACGCAGTAGAAACTCAATATAAAACCGATCTATTGGTTGAAAAAGGAAAGAAAGTGGGGACTGGGGGACAAGTCAACAGAGTAAGTCCAGCACTAGATTTTCTAGCCTCACACAGTATAAGGTGGCTATACCGAACAAAAATGGGACCAACCCAGATATCCCGTTTTGATGTTTGTTGCCCCGAGCCACTCATATGTAATGCCACTGGTAAAATGTAGCAGTCGCACTGTTAAAAGTAAGAACACGTTAAACTAATGTTGTTTTCAATGTAATGCCTCCAGTAATATGAATCAATTGCACTTTTTTACATGTCCTGCTAAATTTCCCATTAAGATAAGTTGGTTCTTTTCGTTAGAAATGCAACTGTCCTGGTCCGCCTACTCTCCCGTGCCCAAAGTAATGTCGTATTTAACGGTTGTCATAGTTAATCCTAATGCCCACACTAATATCTAACAATGCCACTGCTTTAGAAATTGCTCTTGTCCTTGTAGGATTGCCATTCAGATAAGGAACATGCTTCTTTTCATTTGATGCATGTTTCATCACTTGTTAGTCACCCTCCTTTCCACCTTATTTGTGCAAACAGAGATATACATTTCACGCTCGATCTTAGTTGAACTGCACAAATGATATCCAAATTATAGTTAAGCATTCCAGGAGCTTCACAACCAACCTTGATGTTGCTCAATTTTATTGCAACTAATGAAGAAGAAGCTCTGTGGGTTTCGTTTTCTGATGGAAATGGAACCGGGGCTGGAGCCCTTTCTTAAAATAAATTGAAGAAGAAGCTGCTAGCTCACGGGACATTGCTTCATTTTTGGTGAACTGCACCAAAAGGTCCCATGAATTGAATCATCCATGTTGGTGACTGAAAGAGCCAGCTTCAGCATCTCAGTCTAAGCACCCCCAGCCTCCATCCTTGCGACGCACGGTACACCTCATTTGCCACCTGCTCGACTCTAGTGTCACTGATAAACTGAATTAATAATACAGTTAAAATAGAGCGAGTGTCCTCTCTATCATTTCACTTCCAATGTAGATATAGAAAGTGCTTCACTTTGTTAATGTATGTTTCATCAACTAGTCCCATTATTAATGTTTAAGGGTTTCTGCAAACTGGTGTGCTTAATTTTAGTTGATCTGTACAAAAATAGAGATTTGAATGTCTCAAGGCGCCTCCTTGTACTACCGTTGTACACTGATGTTCATCACTGGCAGAAGGTGTGTATCTGGGAGACTTGGGACGAGTTCCAGTATGAGGCATACCGTATGAGGCGTCGCAGGGCCCATCTCGCCCTCGCAGCATGGCATACTATGATACTATCGCAATATTTTCTTCTATTTATTTTATGTGTTTCATCAACTAGTGCCACTATAATGTAATCATGCTTTTTCATTATCTGTGCAAACAGGGTTATTCAGCTGCATTTTGGTGGAACTGCACAAATGTACATATGGAACCGAGATATATGCAAAGTGTGAGGGGTGCCAAGTAAAAATTACTGACACCAACCATGCTGCATGCACGCATTGGCATCCTCCACCACCAGTGGGATGTGTGGCGCTCTCTGTGGACAGATCTTTCTCGGCAGCAAATCCTCAAACCAAATACTAGTAGCTTATATTGGCAGTTTTCTAGGGAGTACTCTTTTCTGAAAGAAGCACCAATCTATTTTTCTTTATTTGTACACTGTGTCACAACTTTGACCCAAAGGTCCAGAGCTATTTTATGGTGATTGGCGTAGTACTCGGAGACTAATTGTAACCATGATTTTCATTAGTTGTCACACTGATTGTAAGCATGAGTAGGTGGAAGATTATGTTAGTGCGAAGCTTACCTTAAACCCTACCGCCGCCGTTGAAACGAGGCGAGCGTCGAGGGAACCGTGGAGAACGGCGGGGAAGCGACGTCGCGCCATCCGGCCTCCTCTTGCGGCGGGAGAACGAATACTCCTGTGGCTCCGGCTGACTCTGCACCCTCACGAACGGCACACCATACTCGATCGATTCGTTATCCACTAGGTGCTCGACCTTCGACCTGTACGCCCACCACCTCCGTCTGACTGTCGCCTCGGGCGAATCTGTCTGCTCCATCGCCGAGAGGAGATACTCGATGAACTCGGAGGACTGCGGCGTGACTGCCGCCGAGGAGTACATGTACATCACCGCCCTCATCGCCGTCGTCTTGCTCTTTCGCATACATTGCCACATGGCCCGCACCGTCCTTGAAATCTCTCACTCATTGTCAAACCAAGTAAGGATCTCCTTCAAACTGGCTAACTTTGCCTGGTCCCCGCCGGCGATCTGCCTGATTCGCTGCTGCATCCTCTCCATGGATGTCCTTCTGAGTGGTCCGGTGCTAGCTTTGGAAGATGGGAGGAGAGACGGTGGTCTTGCAATAGAGAAGAGGGAGAGGCGAGACGGTGGCTTTGGAATGGAGATGATGGAGAGGAGAGGAGGTGGTTTTGCAATGGAGAAGAGGGAGAGGAGCATGCTGCATCGATTTAGGATTGGACGAGAGGGCCGGCGCGCTATGACTGGATCAAAATCAAAATCAATTCACCCTTCAATTAAGAAAGCGACCCCACATTAACTATTCTCCCTTTTATTCTGGGTCGTAATTGACCATGATTTTCGCACATAAAATATATGTTATACGTTTCAAAAATAATATAATTTGAAAGTACATTCAGATACGAACCAAACGATACAATTTTTGGTGACATGCATTCACATTTTGCTTGTCAAATACAGTACGTGGTCAAACTTTGACACAAAATAAGCAAAACAACAAAAAAAATACTTCCAAGACCAGCGCCGCTCTTCCCCTCTTCTCCTCTTAAACTACCGCCGCTCCTCTCCTCTTCTAATCTAAATCCAGCGCCGCTCCTCTCCTCTTCCATTTCAAAACCAGCGCCCCTCCTCTCATGTTCCAGTCCAAAACCAGCATCGCTCCTCTCCCGTTCTAATCCAAAACAAGCGTTGCTCCTCTCCTCTTCCATTCAAAAACCACCGCGGGCGAGTGAAGGTGCTGTGGGGAAGTAGATCGATGGAGGAGTACAAATGATACGTGAGGATCGCAGACAGCGACCCTCTGAAGCTAGCTAGGATATTGGAGATGCAGTCTAGGTTTGACAACAAGGACCAACTAGCGGCGACGGCGACATCCATGGCGAAATATCTGCAACAGAGCGAAAAGGCGGCGATAATCGTGGAGGGAGTTGCGCGGGAGTAGACAAAGCTGCTCCTCTGGGCCATGGAGCAAACAGATTCACCGAATCCGATCGTGAGGGAGCGGTGGTGGGAGTATCGATCCCAGATGGAGCATCCACCAGAGATTGAAGGATTGAGCATCTACAGGGTGCCGTTTGTGAGGGTGTCCTGCCAGAGCGAGCCGGTGGAGTCTTCGTCGACCAAACCCAACTGCAAGAGGAGAAAAGCAGTTGGCCCGATGATGCTTCCCCGCCATCCTCTCCCTCGCCATTCACATCATCTCACGGGGCGGCTGTCTGCCGCCGAGGAATAGGAGGGGACTGCCCCCCCATCCCAATAGTCGGGCAGGTTGTGAATTGTCAAGAGGAGCTTAGGGTTGTCAGTATTTGCAGGTTGTGAATTGTGTTTTGTGTTGTGTATTTTGAGAGTACTTTCAGATATGAATGTCTTTTGAATTTCAGATTTGCAATACTGAGCTTATGAAGTATTTTATGAATTCTAGAGATCTATTTTTAGCACTTAAAAAAGGTAGTTTCATAGGAGTATAAAAGTGCAGACAACGTGATTCTCAGAGAAGAAACTGCAAGTTTCAGTTTGAGATAAGAAACTGCAACTTTCAGAGGCAGATCATTTATATTAACACGGCCTTTTCAAACAGGGTTAACATCATGTTGGAAGTTCTATTCATGGTCGAAAATGGAACTACCAGCCAGTTAACATCATGCTGATCAACATTCATGCATAGCACATCTTCATATGATGCACAGTCAAAATGCCCACACAATGTCGAGTTTGCGAAACACGGAGAAAACGAGGGACGAAGTTTTGGCAAGTGTTGGATGCGGTGTGCGTAGATGTCAATGGGGACCCACATGACAATAAAGGAAGAGGCAAAAAATTGAGATATTTTCCCTGCACAGGTGGAATCGAACCCGGGCGGAACAGCTGTCGGGTAGTGTCACTTGGACACTAGGCTAGTTCAGTAGTTTCGTTAATAATAAGGCAATTCCTCAGGTGGTCGGATCCCCTCCTGCACCTTTGTGCGCTCGCCGCGACGCCACTGTCTGCCGTTGTGAACATGTTGAACAAACAAGAGGAATCTGGAGAGGACTGTACGTGGAGAGGCGGACAGTCGGGACCCACCAGGTCTATGGCCGTACACAAGCAAGTGCCTCGTCGAAAAAATACTTCCTCCTAATGCTATACTGACATTGGGGCCCACGGGTTTGTCAACATAGTTACTTTTTTAAGGTGCTTCAACGTAGTTACTATAGGAGATAAATTCACAACGAAGCCGAGGAGCTGGCAGGTATCATTTATTATCACTGGGGCAGCAATCAGCTGGGTTTTGGGCTGCCCCGTCTAGGCTTTCATTTTTAACATGCGCAGCCCACGACCTCGGATGGGAGGTCCGTAGGCCTGTTTGTATTTTCTTGAGGATCGTCATGTATTGACCGGCCTATGGACCTCCCATCCGAGGTTTTATTTTTCCTGAATATCGGCAGCCCAATTTATGTATTTTTTTGAAGAAAACGCAGAGGTCTGTTCTATTTTTCTAAATAAGAATAGGAACGCCAGGTCCAACTTATGTCTCCTTCTAACTATATTATATATATTTAAATTATTTTATATGTTATTATATATTATTTTTATTGTCGTCATATATTTAACAGATACTTACATATGTAAGAAAACAATATCCCACATCTTATTAACTTATAAAAATAATTTCTTAACAATAAAATCCTCGATTGTTTTGGCAGGAAAATCCTAGTGATTGTGTACAAAATCTTGGTGAGATTTAAGGACGAATGTAATAATATCACTTATTATTTAAATATATTTATAACAAAATTCTCAGCCCCTTTTTATTTTTTGATAACATTGCTGGCCCAACCCAACATTATAATTAGAATCAGCCCAACAAAATCGTGTATTTTGAGAAAGTGCAAATCGCCTGTAATTTTTTAGGAAATAAAATAAATGGGCCACATGGACGCTACATTAGCTGTTCACCCAGCCCAGCTAATGGCTGTAATTCAAAAAAAGATCAAATTGACTGTAAATTCTACCGCGCAAAAAAAGACTGTAAATTCTGAAAAAATGGATTGAATACGTGCCACATTTTTGGAGGCTGAAATGTGGGCCAATAGGTCGAAGCCAACGCAAGTCGATGTCAATTTAGTCAACAAATGATTCTGACATGTTAGTCATTGGATTTACATCCAACGACCAGCATCCATCTTCAATCTCTCGTCTTCTTCCTCCAGCGCCGCCGGGACCACCTCCCGCCTCCTGCTACTAGCAGCTCTGCTTAGCACGCTTCCCTATGAAGCGCTACTCCACTGTTGGCCAGGCCATCCCTCCACCCCTCCACACCTCTGCTCTTCTCCACGGACTGCCGAACCACACCGCACTAGAACCAGTTAACCCTCGTACACCTCTCCGTCTGCGACTTTACTCCCGCATCTTTCCATCTCCGGCTCGTTGTTGTCCGGGGCCTCGCCGTCGTCCACCACCTTGGATGCGCTCGGCGCGGCGTGGTCAACGTGGTCAATGAACGACACCATCGGAAGTAGACTGTGCGTGGAGAGGCTGACAGCTGGGTCCACGGCCGCACACAAGGAAATGCCTCCTTATTACGCGCAAAATAATGATTCCTCCACCTGACATCTGGGACCTATCGGAAGGGCCACTGTATTTCGCGAAAAAAACGTGCCCCCTGCTGACAGGTCGGACCCACCAGCTATCTTCGCACGCAAGGAAGTGCCTCCTTATTACGCACAAAAAAATGAATACTCCCCCACCGAACCCAGCATAGTGGCAGGCTGACTTGTGGGCCTACCAAGTTGAAGAGGACGGAGGGCTTTGTCAACTTAGTCAATATGAACGATTCTAGCTCCTGTTACCGTACGATGTTCATCCAACAGCCATAGTGCTTCTTCAACCTCTGGTCTTCTTGCTCTAGCCGCCCAACCAAGCGCCGGTCGTGCCGCGTGCTCCTGCCTCCCGTGGCCGGCTGTGATGCCGCGGAGGCCTCACCGCCCCTACTACTCCCACCGCTGGCCAGGCCATCCCTCTACTAACCCACACCCCCTGTTATTCTGTGGCGACGGCAGCCTCACACCGCAGCCAAACCAGTGAACCCTCGTACTCCTCTTCACATGGGCATCCACCGCTGCATCTTCCCAAGCTCCGCGTCGTCCCCTTCCTAGGCCTCGCCATCGTCCACCGCCGTGGTGCTCTCGGCGCGGCGTGGTCAATGTGGTCAACGACCGACTTCCATCGGAAGAGTACTGTACTTGGAGAGGCTGATAGCTGGGTCCACGGCAGCCGCAAGGAAGTGCCTCCTTATTACGCGCAAAATAATTATTCCTCTACCTGACAGCAGGGACCCTCCAGACGGGCCACCATATTTCACGAAAAAAATGTTTCCCCCTAACTGCTGGGACCCACCAGCTACACCTTCGCACGCAAGGAAGTGCGTCCGGCCAAAAAAAATGATTCACCCCCTGACTGCTGGGACCCACCAGCTACATCTTCGCATGCAAGGAAGTGCCTGACAATTGGGACCCACCTGGTCGAAGCGTATGTAGCATTGTCATTCTGGTCGCGAACGTGTACGTACATACTAGTCAATGTAGAGGCGCGCACGTGTCGTAGTAGAGGCGCGCACGTAGCATGTGCACGTACATACAATGGCCAGGGTGCAAGAAAGTAAATACGGCCACGTACGTACATACAGGGGGGGTGTCGAACGCCTACTCGCGCATACGTACGGCCAGGGCTCATGTACATGGCTGGGTCGGAACGGAGAAACTGCGGCATCGTCGTGTTCATGGGGAGGCAACGGAATGCGTCGTGTTCATCAGGAGGCAACGGAACGCGTGGGAGCCAACCGGCTTGGACGGAACAGGCGATGGAAACAAAGCCTGGCGTACCGCAGAATGGAGGAAACGGCCTTGTGTTCGACCGGCCATGTTCGAAATGGGATCCTGTTCATCGGGAGGGGTCCGCGCATCCAAAATGAGGAAACGGACCTCCTACGGTCGAAAACGGGCCTGTTGATTGGGAGGTGTGGCTTACCGCAAAACGGACGAAACGGACTTGTGTTGGGCGCCACGGTCAAACAGGGTCCTGTTCATCGGGAGGGTGTGGCGATTACAAAAACGGACTCCACGGATAATCGTTTCATCTCCATTGTCGACCTCCTCCAGCTCCACGGGCTACTGTTCATCCACCGTCGACCTCCTCCAGCCTCCACTGGCTCCTGTTCATCCAGCCTCCACCGCGCGCTACTCCACCGGCTACTGTTCAACCACCCCTCTCCACGGACTCTTGTTCAACCACCCCTCCACAGGCTACTGTTTATCCACCCCTCCGCCATCTACTGTTCATCCAGCCCTCCACGGGGTGATTCTGCTTCAAGTCCTGTGCGTGCCTGTTTCGAAGAATGCTATTCGCTCTAGTGTCATGTGCCTGTTTCGAAGAATGCTATTCGCTCCTGTTCATCCAACCCTCCACGGGGTCATGTTCATCCAGCCCCCAACCGGCTCGATCGATCAGGGTCCTGTTCATCCACCCCACCGGTCAATGTTCATCCAACCCCCGCAACGCTCCTTTGTTCATCCAGAGGCAGCATTGATCGCCTTCAGCCAGCGGCGATGGCGAAGGAATCGCCGATCGGGTTCGATTAACAGCCATCGATCGATCGCCGGGTTCGAGAACGCGTAGCTCGCGGTCTGTCGCTTCGCCGGGTTCGTTAAAAGCCCAACGCCTCACTCAGGTTCGATTAGAGCCAACACCTCGCACACGCTGCACGCGTGTACAAGAGAAACGCCAGATCGCTTCGCCCCGACCTCCCACCGTAACCGGGAACTCGCCAAAATTTTCCTCGCCCTCGCTTCTACCACGGTTTTTTCCGTCATGGACGACCCAAAGAATGTCATGCAGCTGCGTCTCCGGCCCACCCAAGACAAAAAGCCCATTTTCTGTCATGATTTTTTGTCATAGAAGTAGGATCTCACCACATCTATGATGATTCTGGGTTTTGTCACAATTATCGTCATAGAAGTGTTATAAGTATGACAAAAAAAAATCGTTCGGCCCAAAATGTCACGGATGTGTGTTTTTTTGTAGTGTCAAGCAGCGCCTCAAGGTGACCCAGCGCTTCACCAGTTCTCCCATAGGCGACCTGGGGCCGCCGGCCTCGAGTCCAAGTTCGCCGGCCCCCAGCCTCACGCTAGGCTCCTCTCCAGCTTCACTTGAGCGCTGCGGCGAGACAAACCACCGACGTCCTCGACCCGGGCACGACGACGCGGAGGCTGGTCATAGCCGCCACTGCTCGAGCTCTCATCCGAGGAAGAGCTACCGTCGCGGGAGGAGGAGCGCGCATCGCCAAGACCAAACTCGCCTTCGCCACCATTGTCGTCACTGCCATCCTCTGGGTAGCACCGCACACGGCGGCCGTCCTCCCTGAACACCCTCACATAGAGGGTCGCCAGGCTGTCGTACTTGAAGTGGAGGGTACACCTTCCGCCTAGGCCACACGCGCGGGCGAAGGTCTGCCAGCCACGGGTCAGGACAACATTACCGGAGGCGGCGACCTCAGCCCCAACCCACGAAGCTCTGTTGCAGCAGCCGTCGGCCTGCAGCCAGAGACCATTAAGCCCCGAGGAGGGAATTTCGTCGGAGAAGAAACGCGGAAGCCAGAGCGAGGTGCCGGCCGGGCTCTTCGACCACACCACGAATTCAGGGAGCACGTCCAGTGAAGAGAAGTGCGGCCGAGGCGGGCGCACGATCACGGCGTGCCTCCCTTCATCGTGGGGGCTGCTCCGAAGCCGGTGGCCACTGCCGTGAGAAGAGGTGCCATCGCGGGCACCAAGAGGAGTGCCGGCTCTGGGGGTGCGCGCCCACCCCCTAGGAGCCGCCGTGGGAACCGCGGGATGCTTGTGGGGGCGACCGTGACCTCTCTTGGGAGGCAGAGCGGCAGGCCCCTCCTTGGAAGTCTTCCCCTTCTCAGCCACTGAAAACCTCCTCGGCAACGCCATGAGCGCAAGGTGAAGAAGAGAAGAAGCAGGCACAAGCAAGACGAAGGAGAGATGGACGAGGGGTTCTGCCCCTCCCTCAAATTTATAATCAAGGGAGGCCAACCACCGGCTTCCACGACCTCACGCCATCATGACCTTCTACATGCCGCATCGTCCCGTCAAGTCAAACGGTTGCCGAGGCAGCATGGGGAAGCGGAGTCGCCCACGTCCCATCAATCGCCATGCGTCATCAAGGTCGCAGGCGGTTAGGGCCTGTGGCGCTCTGCGCTTGCCCTTTGGCTTCGCCTGGAAGCCAAGTCCGAGCACGCCTTGGTCCCGGGGGCTACTGTCGGCGTCCTGGATATGGGGGTATCCAGCCCTGCCTACATGCGGCCCACCACGTGGCTCCATCGATGACCTGGTACGGCCCAGCTTCAGCATCAACAACTCAAGACCCTCGCCAGGGGCCAAGCCTCATGAGGCGGATGACGCCAAGACCCCCGAGGGGATCGGCCTCCTCAGGCTAGCTCCCGAGGGGCGGAGAGTTCTATGCAAGGTTTACCTCACGAGGCTCAGCTGACGTGAGCCATGATGACCAAGGCCAGGCAGGCGCCAGGCGAGTGCAAAGCGCATGTTTCCTCTTTGATGCAAAGGAGGCAAGCCACGAGTGCAGAGTCCCGAGGAATCAACCAAAGGTTTCCATTCTGGTGCGACGAGACCAAGACCGCCAGGACGGCAGGACGGAGGTCATCGACGAGCCTACCGCAGCGTCACGACCAGAGGCTTTTCGCAGGCGAAGACTACTTTTGTCAGGATAAGTTGTACTACTTGTCCCCTTTAAAATCCGGCCATTGTGGGATCCCTTCCCGCCAACATTTGGGAAGAGGACCAAGGCCACTATAAATAGGACTAGCCACCACCATAGAGGCAAGGACAAGTCGAACTAGCTCACACCACAGCAGCTCCCTTGAGCTTAAGAACACCTCACCTCCTGAGGCCAGTTCATCCACTGTACTAGTTCATCCGCGGCCCTCCGAGGAAATCCACCAAAACGCTGGAGTAGGGTATTACACCGCAAGGTGGCTCGAACCAGGATAAACTGTTGTGTCTCTTTGTCTCTTTGAGCTTGTCGTGCTAGGCTCAAGAGAATCGCGAGTAGGCAGGCTGGGTAGGTTGAGATCTTCCCACGCACCCCAGAGTTCAAACCTCTCAAGGGTTTGCGGATCCCTTAATCTGAGAGATAGCAATTGCGGACCCGCCGACAAAGCGACGCGGCTACGACGGTTACTATCTCATCGCGGTGTTCGACATAAGGATTGCCATCAATGCAAGAGGCAGTAATGGTAGAGGCTGGCGCATGTTGGTCACGGCAGATTTGTACCCCTACACATTAGTTCGAAGACGCCATGCTCCATCTAGGCCGCATCTTCGTGGTACAAGCCCGGCGACTTGTTTCATATGGTTGCCATCCTACGGTATGGGAGATTACAAACGGAATGCTCAAACCATCATTTCCATCCCTAGCGGTACTCCATTATTTTGAAGGGACCAGTCATCCCCCGATCAAAATAAGATCGTCGATCCTGGATGTGCATTTGCATCCGTGATTCGGTCTAACCTGGAACCTTGTAGCTGACTTTGGTATATTGGGATCAACTATCTTAGCAGTCGTTACCCATGGTACTACTGATGCGCAACATGGTCACACAATCTACCACGATCAGACCGTCACCATCTACCCAGGTATTCCATTTAGTATTATATTTTTTAACCCACTCGCCTTCTCTTTCATTGTTGTACTATTTACTAGTACTAGTAGGAGTACTTTTTACCTTGGAGCACGCGTATAGCTAGCTAGGCCCTTGAAGACTTGAACCCACTAGCTGCCACCATTTTTGTTTTTCCATGTCTTACTATCTCATCCATGTAGCCAAGAGTGGCTATATATAATAAGCCGGTTATTTCACTTCCTATATACCGGAGTAGTACTATTTGTTGCATAGTATTACCGACTTCCATATTTGAGCACAACATTATTATGCATGGACCTTGACTATGTACGTCACCATGTGTCCAGATCTGAGATGTCGCGTGTACCAGATGAACGGCGCCGAGTTCGACCCTCGTGATGCTATGTGGGTGCTGAGGAACAATCTTGGAGAGTAATGGCTTTTCATTGGGGACAACTACCCCATTGTGAAGCAGATGCCACCTTCCGTGCACGACACCGAAGGTGAAGCATGGTTGTGTCTTCAATGCGCACTGTCAGATGAATGACATGCTGGGACACACTATCCCTGATTTATGCCGCTTCAGCTTGGATGAGTCTCCATCATGTGGAACCGGACTAGAAAGCTGCAACACTGATTCCCGTTGCCCACCGCTATGGATCGTGCCATCCATGAAGAACACCTGGGAATGGAACCTAGAGGAGGACATGTAGCCCATCTATAACGTGTAAGTGGAGTATGGTAAATTGTGAATGGTAGCGTTTTGAATATATGTAGACTAGTCGTGCACAAATTTATCACATGAATTGGAGATGAACTTGTGTCGCATACTGACATTTGTCGGCGTTCTGGGAACGGGGGTCCCTAGACTTGCCTGCCTGCGGCCTGTGGCGTGGCTCAAGGAGGGGCCCAGCACGGCCCATCTTCATCAACACAAGCCCAAGACCCTCGCGAGGGGCCAAGCCTCGCGGGGCGGATGACACGGAGCCTCCTCAGGCATGGCCTCATCAGGCTGGCTCGCGAGGAGGCGGAGAGCTCAAGGCAGGGTACCTCACGAGGTGCCCATGACGCAAACCATGACGACCAAGGGCGCCGGTGAGGCGCCAGCCCGCCATGTCCTCCTTTCCTCTTTGGTGCAAAGGGAGCAAGCGCAGCGACAACATCAAGCAAAGGCACCCATTTCTTGCAACGAGACCAAGACCAGCCCAACGACAGGAAGGAAGTCATTGTGGAGCCCAAGCAGGCATCACCACCAGAGCCTTTGGCAGGCGAGGACCAACTTTAGTCAGGATAAGTGTACCAGATGTTCCCCTCCAAAATGGCCAATTGTTGGCGCCCTTCCCGCTCAATATTTGGGAAGAGGCCCAGGGCCTTTGCCTATAAATAGGACTAACCACCCACAGGATAGAGGCATCGAGAAGCATATCTGAAATCCAGAGAGAGAGAGAAGGGCAACTGAACTCCTCCTAGCAGTTCATCGCCCCAACCAAGAACAGACCCTCACGAGGCTGTTCTTCTTTATATTGTTCATCACCATCAGCCCAAGAGGAAATCCACCACACCACAAACTAGAGTAGGGTATTACACCACAATGGTGGCAAGAACTAGTATAAACCTTGTGTCTCTTGTGCTGTTCTTTCCATAGCTCAGATCCTAGCGAGGCGGCGGGTTGCAGGTAGGTAGAGGGCAAGACCTCCGCGCGCACCCCAGTGTTCGAACCTCAAGGGTCTGCCGGAACCCGAAATCCGACATTTGGTGCGCCAGGTAGGGGTGCGCCGGAATTCATCTTCCACCGCCCTGTTCTCCTCCGACCATCGCGTCCATGTCTGACGCTCGCCGAGCCTGCGCCGAGCGCCGAGCCGCTCTCGCTTCCCGCGTCGCCCAGACGGCTCCTGTCGGCGGGCGTCCTCGTCATTCCCCTTCACCTTCCGTCAATGCCGCCACCGGCCAGGCGGGGAACGAGCAGCAAGCGTCGTCCCAGCATCCGTCTGTGCGGCAAGACGGCCGCACCGCTACTCCCTCGCTTACCCCAGCTGGTTCTTCGTCCCGCGCGTTCCGCGCGCCCATGGAGGCTCGAGCTGCGCTCATCGCGGCAAACGAGCTCCTGCGCTACCATCCCGTCGGTGATGTCTACGAAGAATGGCTCGACCGCATCGCCGAGCTCGTCCGTGCCGCAGGGGGCTCTCCTGCGCTTATCCGCTCCGCTGGCCAGCATTCGCCCTGCATGGGTGACGAAGTTCGGGCGCCCCACCGCCTCCTCCCCAAGAAGGCGCCTGCTCCAAGGCTTGTGGCCTGGGCGGAACTCGCCTCCCAACGCGTGCTCCTCGCTTCCAAAGACGTCGCGACCACGCTCCTGCTCCCGCACGTCAAGACCCCGCGCTGCTCCCAGATGCAGCGCATGGGGACCCGCAAGACCAAGCTCTTCATCACCCAAGGCCTCCTGTGGCAACAGCAGGCTGCCGTGCCTTCACCACCGAGCTATGCAGCGTCGCGTGGCCCGGCAAGTTCAAGCCAGACCTGCCTCCTCGCTACGACGGTACAGCTGACCCCGCGGAGTTCCTCCAGCTCTACGAGCTGGGCATCGAAGCCGCCAACAGAGACGAGAAGGTCATGGCGAACTGGTCTCCCATGGCGCTCAAGGACGGGGCCCGCACCTGGCTCCTGAACCGGGCTCCAGGCATGATCTCCTCCTGGGACGAGATGCGTACCCGCTTCATCGCCAACTTCCAAGGTACTCGCGACTGGCCACCTGCCGTGAGAGACATGCGCCGCATCAAGCAGCAACCAGGAGAGACCCTGCAGAAGTACATCCAGCACTTCAACAACACACGCCTAAAGATTCCGAAGGTGACCGAGGAGGCCATCATCTCCGCCTTCTCCGACGGCGTGCGCGACGTCAACATGAAGGAGGATCTGGCGATGCATGAAGATCTGTGCACTTCCTTGGAGCTGTTCAACTTGGCGACCAAGTGCGCAGGGCTTAGGAAGGGCGTCTCACCCTCCTCGAGCTGCCTGCCGCAGACCCAGAAGAGAAGAAACCCAAGGCCAAGGATGTGAAGCGCAAGGGGGCTGCCGTGCTCACGGCAGAACCGGACACCAAGCGGGGCCGAGATCAGCCCGAATCTTCCAAGGGCAACCGGTACTGTGTGTACCACGACCTCCACACCCACAACACCAACCAATGCCAAGAGCTCCGAGCCGTGCGTGAAGGAAGGATTGGCCGATGCCCCGACCGCAGCGACCGGGGCTACGGCCGAGGAGGAGGAAGGAACGCAGGATGCTGGGAAGACCGCGGCCCGCGCCAAGGGTGGCGCGATCGACCTCGCGAGGATCGCTGGCAAGACCCGCCTCGCGAGGGAGACAGGATCAGCCTCGCGAGGATCGCCCGCAAGGCAACGCAGGCCTCCCTCCGCTGCCGCCGCAGCCAAGGAGAAATGAGGACCGTCATCAGGACGAGGGGGCTGGGGGCTTCCAGGAGCCACGCGCGATCGCCTGCATCCTGGGCGGAGCTCAAGCCCCAGCCTCTCAACGCATCTTCAAGCAGTTCGCCCGCGAAGTAAATGCAGTCCTCCCCAAGCTCGAAGCCACACACCCTCTCAAAGGTCGGTGTGCGCCATCACGTTTAGCTCAGCCGATCAGCTCAAGTGCGCAGCCACAGCCGGAGTCCTCCCGATGCTTTGCTCCCCAATCATCAGCAACGTGCTAGTCACCAGGACCCTCATCGATGGCGGGGCAGGGCTCAACGTCCTGTCCGTGGAAACGTTCAACAATCTCCATGTGCCCTACAATCAGCTTCAGCCAACCAAGCCTTTCTCCGGAGTCACCGACGGCTCCACGGTCCCGATTGGGCAGGTCCGCCTCCACATCACCTTCGGGCCGCGACAACTTCCGCACCGAAGCTCATCGACTTCGACGTCAGCCCACATTCGCCGCCAGACAACGCCATCCTCGGGTACCCAGCGCTGACCAAGTTCATGGCCGTAACTTACCATGGCTACAACGTCCTCAAGATGCCAGGATGTGGCGGAGTCATCACGGTGCCCTGTGAAGAGAAAGACGCGGTGTGTTCCCTGGAATGAGCCATTCAGGCCGCGTCACTGGAAGACCCGGATCGCGGAAGTAGGAGGCTTCCCGAGACCACCTCCAAGAAGAAGAAGACATCGTCCGGCCCGGCCCCTCAGGAGGCAGGCCCCTCAGGGCCCGCGCCTGCCCAGTGGGAACCTCCTTCCATCGCATAGGAAAGCGCACCCAGCGCCCTCCTCCGGCAGGGCTCGGGGGCTCTCCCCTGGAGGGCGACCGACATGGCCAAGGTCACGAGGGAGGCGCTTGGGCACCACTTGGAGACGTGTTTCGAAGCACGCTTCCCTCAAGAAGGAGCAAGGAAAGGAGGGCCAAACTCTCAGGAGTTCGTCAGCAAGGCCATTCAGGAGCTACAGGAGTCAAGAGTCATGAGAGGCAGCCGCCGCCTACCCGCTGTGGCTCCCCATCCAGGCAAGGATGGTGGGCTGCGCGTCTGCATCGACATACCAGGGCTCAACCGAGTCACCTCTCAGGAGCGCCTCTGGCCCTCACGAGTGGGGCGCTGCGAAGGTCCACCCCACGCCCACGTTCAGATGCCTTACGGCTTGCCGAACGCGGCTGCCACGTACCAGCGCCTCATGAGGGGCATCATGGAGGCTCAAGAGGCCAGGCGTTATGCAGCCCTGGCGGAGATGGAGATGGTCCGCGAGGAGCCACCAGCGCCTCCAGAGCCTCCCGAGGCCCCTAGGCCTGGGGGCTCGTGAGGACCGGCTTCCGCAGCCCACCGAGTCTACTACACCAACACCCCTTCGGCTTCAACAGCATCAGGTGACATCTTTCAAGTTTCATTTCCAGCTGGGAGCGCCCCCCAGGGCTGCATTATTCCCATGCCGCGTGGGTCCGTCCCTGCGGCATGTATCCTTTTTATTTCATGTTCCTAGCTTACCTTGTTGGGGGCGCCCCTCGGGCTGCATCATCCCCAAGTCGCTTGGGCCAGACCCAGTGATGTCCGCCTTCCCAGCATCTATTTGAATGAATTCACTCCTTCGCGACTAATGTGTTCGACCTAGCTGCCCGGTCAACTGACGCCAACTGATGGAGCTGCTCCCAAAAGGGCACGACACTTGCACATGGGTCCATCCCTGCAACGCCGACAAACCTGAATGGTCGAGCTCGTCACGGCAGCCAAGATAGCGCCACTTCGTCGAGCCTTCAGTGCCTCGTCACCCCTCCAGAGCAACCAACGGCTGACTGTCAATTGTCATGGCAAACTCTCGTTCTTTCTATGATGGGCCTACAGGATCTCCTAAAGGAGCAGCGTCAGGCGAGGCCCTTGCGGTGCCCCCTTCACTCTCGTCCGCGCGAACCGCTTGCACGTTAAAGGGGGGTGCCTGAGCATCGCGACTCAGGGCTCCTACTGTCTCTCCAGCCCTCACCCTCTGGCCTTGTCCACGGCATCGCGACCTGGCATACCAGCGACGGCTGAGACTCACTCGAGGGCCGGGACCCGAGGACGTAGAGCAGAAAGGGGAGCAAAGGCGAGAGGGGAGAGACAAGCGAGGAGCTCGCCAAGCAACTTCACGCCTGCCGACGCACGGACCCGGCGACACACCAGGAAGCTGCCCCTGATTCTTGAGATGAGTCACCACCCGGAAGCGCTAACTACCATGGCACCGTCCACGCACCCAGTGCAATCCCGTGTTAGCGACATCGCTCTCCTTTCTCACCGAACGATGGCTTCTTGAGCGCCAAAGGGGACCTCCTGAGCATCGCGACTCAGGGGCTCTTACCGGACCCCGGGTCGCTCACCTCCTGGCCTTGACCACGGCATCGTGACCTGGCATACCAGCGACGGCTGAAGCCGCCTTGGGATTGGGACCTGTCGGCGCAGAGCATCAAGCCCTCTTGAGGTTCGAAAGGAAGAACTGAGCTAAGGCGGAATGAGCAACTCGCACTATTCTATGACAAGGATTATATTGACAAATAGGATCACAGGCACCTTACAAGCCCCCACGGGGCGCGTTTTTGATTCCTCGCAGGGAACAGATCCTAAAGAACGCTAACTACACGCGCCCCTGCAAAAGACGCCGTCATCAACAGTGGGCCAGTGCCAGCCCCATCCAGATCAGAGGTGGCGACGGCCTGACGAGCCCGCCCTGCTCCGGGAACGGCGCAGGCTCAGGGGCTCGTAGCTGTCGTCGCTCGTCTCCGGAGTCGCGAAGAGCTCGCCGGAGTCGCTGGAACCTCCGACGCCTTAACCGCCTAAGGAGATGCCAAGGGAAAGGTCAACGGGCCTAGCCCTCGCCGTAGCAGGGTCCCGACCACCTCTCCCGGGGCAGCACTCCAGCCGGCGCCCATCCGCGTCGAAGACCTTGAAGAACATCACCTAAGCACCGTCGTACTCCAAGTGGATCGCGAAGGCGCCTCTTGTCCTACAAGCCCGGGCGATTTTGCCCCAGCCTCGAGTCATGAAGACCTCGCCCAGGGCAATGACCGCGACCTCTGCCTCGGTCGCGAGGGTGCTGCAGCCAGCATGCTGCAGCCAGAGCTCCAGGAGTTCTCCCTGCGGGATGATGGAGGCGAAGAAGGGAGGAAGGCGAATCCAAGACTGAGGAGGCATGGCGGCGTGGAGCACAAACTCTCGAGAGGAGCCCTCGGCGTGGACTCCAGGGGGGAAAGACGCACACCCTCGTGACCCGCCGGTGCCGACGGCGGCGTCGCCCGCGGCGTTCGGCGTCGTCTCCTTCGGAGCCCTCTAGGTGGGCTTAGAGGGGAAGCGGGAACCCCGGCGGTGGCCGCTCGCACCAGGGCCTCGACACCACCTGGTGGGCACCCTCGTCCCGATGGCAGTGGGCTAACCGTTTCTTCGGCGGGAGCAGGTCAGGACCCTCTCGGGGAGCCTTTCCCTTCTCTGCCGCAGAGAACCGGCGGATCGAAGCCATTGCAGCAAGACGGAGCAAGGACCGGGAAGAGGGAGAAGCAAGAAGAGATGGACTGGAAGGGCGCGCGCCATTCCGTACATATGCCCGGCGAAGGCCAACCGTCGGCCTCCGCGATCGCAGGTAATCATGACCCGCTTTACATGCAGGGACTTGTCAAATCCGTGTAGTTGCCGAGGCGTCGTGGGGAAGTGGAGACGCCCACGTCCAATCAACCGCCACGCGGCGCCCAAGGCCGCAGGCTGTTAGGGCCCGCGGCGCTTCGCTCTTGCCCTTTCGCCTCTCTGCACGGCCAAGTCCGGGCGCGCCTTGGGCCCGGGGGCTACTGTCGGCGTTCTGGGAACAGGGTCCCCAGACTTGCTTACCTCCATTATGTGGAGAGGTCCAAGAAAATGTTCATGTTACTCTCTGAAAATATTGGTCAGAGGTAAAAGTCAAACCAATATTTTCAGGAGCTCACAAATGTTTATTTTGGCCATTTGGAATTAATCCAGTATTTATTTGCATTGGATAAATATTTATATATATATATAATATTGTCCAATAATTCTGAATTTTGGTGAGGGGCTTTGGATTAATCCCTTAGGCCCTTGCAAAAATTGTCAGAGAATAGAAAGAAAACAGAAACAGAAAACAACCTACCTGGACCTACCTACGGCCCAGCTCCTGTGCTGGCCCAGCACTGCGCAGCCCAACAGCTGGCCCAGCCCGCCTCCTTCCCTGTCGTCTTCCTCCTGCCAGAGGAGGGCAGGCGTCGACGCCAGCCAGCGCGCACCGCCAACCGCGCCACCTCGTCCCTTCCTGCCTGCCTGTCCCTCCGCGAGGCGTCTGGACGACGCCACGCCGCCCCCCTGGACCGCTCTCCCTCTCTCCAGTGGCCTCCCCTCCTCTCTCTCGCCCTCCCCCGCGAACGTCCGAGCGCCACCGCCGCCGCCGACGAGCACCACCGTAGCCACCGCCTCCCCCTCGCTCCTCCGACGCGTCCAGGAGCTCCGCCTCCTCGCCCTGTAGCCTCTCCGCCAAGCTGTGCATCGCCGGACGCCCCATGGAGCCGTCGCCGTCGCCTTCATCACCTCCGGCCGCCGTGGATCTCCGTCGCCGCTGCCGCCGTTAGCGCCTCCCGAAGCCGCTGTCGTCTCTTCCGGTCCCTCAGAGCCCCCCACGCCGGTTCCCCTCCTCTCCTGCCTCCCCGTGCACCTTAGCTGCCTCAGCCGAAGCTCACATGCCGCCACAGCTGCATCAAGGCGAAGCTCCGGCGCTTCCATGCCTCCCACTGCTCCCCTAGATGCGGGCGGCGTGAGTTTCCATCGGTGCCCTCGCAGTAGAACCGCTGCAGAACAACATCTCGGGCGAACATCCGCCATGTTTGAGGTCGCCACGGCCAAACTCCGGCTGGCTGACATGGTCGCTAGTTAGGCGCTAATCACCCCTAATTCCTCTCTAATGTGCAGCAGACGGCGGGCCTTCAAGACATGGGTCAAATCCCAGTCAACATAGGATTAACTCCCAGTTAACAGTAGGCCAATGACATGTGGGACCCGGTCGTCAGATTTGACCTGGTCAGCACCGTTGACCTGCTGACGCAGGCATGACATCATGCTGACGCCATTATTTATTTTCTGGATTTAATTTAATCAGGAAATTCCAGAAAATTAGCAAAACTTCAAAAAATCATATAAATTCAACCGTAGCTCAGATTGAAATAATTTATATATGAAAAATTATCAGAAAAATGCAATATATCCATCTGTACCAGTTTCGTGCATGAAAAACCAAGTCATACCTGCTGTATTAGTGAAACACTAAAATGGCTTATATAAAGAGCTTATTTTGGAGATGCATTTGAATCTTTGGTTCAAATGGACTTCATGCAAATGAATGCTAGTTGCATTAGCTCAAATAACATCACATCTTCATGCCATCTTCATGCATCATATTGTTGCATATGATTGTGTATTGATTGCCGCACTGCTCCTTCTCGATAGGTCCCGCCTCAGGAGACGTCCCAGAGTACTGTCGGAGGAGCAAGGCCCCTGTTGATCTATCGTGCAAGCAAATCCTTGTTCATTCCGATACAATCCTACTCTCTCGCTCCTGCTCTCAGTTATTGCATTAGGACAACAACGATTCATCTGCTACTTTGTGCTGCGGTAGTTGAACCCATTCCTCTGCATGACCTGTCATTGCCACAGTAAATAGTTGAAACCCACTAGCATGTGTAGGAGTTGATTGAGCCATTTTGTGTTCCTACCAGGCTATGCCTGCTATTGCTTAGAGTTGTGTCAGGTCTGATTCATTGGGAATGAATTGGAGTATTATGATATGTTCCGATGCTGAGAGTGAAGTGTGTGAACACGATTTGGTAAAGGTAGCGGTGAGAGGCCATGTAGGAGTACATGGTGGGTTGTCTCACCGAATCGCCCTAAGCACCGAAGTTCTATGTATGTTGTCCAATGACTCGACACTACCACACATTGGGTTCCGTAACTCGGCCCTCTCGACTTATTAATCAACTTGGTCTCTGTCCAGGAGTCGCAACTAGTTTCGTGTTTGTAGGTAGTGCCATTTTTTCTACCAAGAGGCACCCGGTACAGGTGCGCTTGGGACAGACTAGGCACAGTCGCCGGGTGTACCAAGAGGAACCCAGATGGTGGACTAGGGAACCCAGCACACATCGATTGGGGCCGAGAGCGACACCCCGGCCGGATCTCCTTGCGGATGGAACCCGAATAGGCGATAAACCTGGGCTAGAGTCTTGTGTGGTTAGTCAGGTCGTGGCCGACACCCTCGCCAGGCTTCCGCTTGAAGGTTGCCAAGGTACATGACGTGTACATGGTGATAAGTGGTGAGAGCGTGTGTGAAGAAGTACACCCCTGCAGGGTTATCATGATCTATTCGAATAGCCGTGTCCTCGGTTATGGACTTCTTGGATGCTTACGTGGTACATAGACAACTTGAAGTGGATACACTAAAATGCTCAAGACAAGTGTGACTGCTATGGATGGCCTTCTCGTAGGGAGACGAGGATGAATCCATAGTAGTGTATTGTGTGGTGACTAGTGGACTCTGCAGGCGCCATATCACCTCAAAGAAGTTCTTGTAGTCGAGAACAGGATAGCCGCGAGTCAAAGCTGGCTTGCTGCAACTAAACCCCACATTACCTTCTTGAGACAAATGCATGTATAATAGGATCTGATGTAAGTCTTGCTGAGTACCTTTGTACTCACGTTGCTTTATTTATGTTTTGCAGCCGAGATTTTGGTCTTACTAGTAGTTCCGCTTGGACTTCGACGAGTAGCTTGTTACCTCAGCTACGATCTTGTACCCTTGGGAGGGTCTTGTAGATAGTCCGGCTTCTCGGCCTTTTTTCTTTTGTAGTTATGCGTACTTTCGGACATGTAATGCTTCCGCTTGTTGCTTGTGTGTTTCAATGATGGGTCATGTGACCCCTGTTTGTATTTAATGCTATGTGGCTCTTGTGGGCCTTTATCTATATGATTTTGCGTTATGTTGTGATGCCATGTTGTATAGCACATACTTGCATGTTATGCGTACGTGTAACGTGTATTGCTATGTGTGGGATCCGACAACCTAGTTGTCTATCCTTGGTAGCCTCTCTTATGGGGAAATGTAGTCTAGTGCTTCCACCAAGCCATGGTAGTCCGCTACAGCCCGGTTTACCGGAGTCCTGCTAGCCCAGCACTACTGCTCCGGAACACTTAGACTGGCCGGCATGTGATTCACTTTGTTCCTGTGTCTGTCCCTTCGGGGAAATGTCACGCGGTGACATCCGGAGTCCTGCCTAGCCTGCTACAGCCCGGGTTCCCGGAGTCCTGTTAGCCCAGTTGCTACAGCCCGGATTCACACGTCAGCCGACCGACATGCTCGATATTGATTCATGTATGCCTGTCCCCATAGGTTAGTGCCACTTTGGGTTCACGACTAGTCATGTCGGCCCGGTTCTTCATCATATGGATGCTAGCGACACTATCATATACGTGAGCCAAAGGGCGCAAACGGTCCCGGTCCATGGTTAGGCGACACCCGTGGGAATACCGTGCGTGAGGCCGCAAAGTGATATGATGTGTTACATGCTAGATCGGTGTGACTTAGGATCGGGGTCCTGACAGCTTTGGTATCGAGCTGACCGCTCAGAGGATTTCCAAGCCAACCTGGTCGAAGTTGAGTCTAGAAATGCTTTAGTTATGTAGGGTAATTGATTGTGGAAGGGAACGTAAGGCTCTTTTTACTCCTTATATCTCATGCCCTTCTGATCTGAGTCGTCCTATCTTTCCTACGGGGTTAAGGAACTAGGCTTTCTCTTCTGTCTATCAGGATCACGTGTTACTACTCCGTAGTCTCTTAGGATTGGTTGATCGGAGTCATATCCCAGTTCGAGTACCTCCGATGTAGCCTGTTTAGAAATATCTCAGGACCTTGAGTGATGATGTTGAGTATGGTGCTACCCCGTCTTTTGCAGAATGTCTCATTTTGAGCATTTTACTGCCGTTATGCTGCCGGAATTGTCCTAGGAGTTTGGGAGATACTAAATTCTTGTGCTACCTTTTGCATCCTATAGTTGATGCTGAATCCATCCTAGTTTTCCTTGGTTACGCTCTTCAGGATGTTGCCGGATAACTGAAGTTCTGTTGCTCGTAGCCGAAACCGTGGGGATGGTAGGGATGAGGATCCTCCCGACCAGCCTTCATTGGCAGAGTTCATGTTAGAGATGGAGAGAAACAAGCGTGAGTCTAACCGCTTGTTGGCACGTATCGAGGAGAACACCGCACAATAGTTCAAAGGGTCTGCAACCATTCATGACTTCATTCGCTTGCACCCACCTACCTTTCATCATTCCATCGAGCCACTCGATGCAGATGACTGGCTCTGTAGTATCACACGCAAGCTCCGTTCCGCGAACGTAGCTGAAAGCGACAAGGTCATCTATGTTGCATATCACCTGGAAGGTCCTGCTAGTCTTTGGTGGCAGAACTATGAGGCTATGCTTCCAGCTGGTCAGATTCCTACCTGGAGAGATTTCACTGAGGCTTTTCGCGAGCATCACATTCCTGAAGCCCTCATCGATCGCAAGAGAGAAGAGTTCTGTAGTTTCACCCAGAGTAAGATGGCTGTTGATGCTTACAGTAGAGAGTTTGAGAACCTTGCCCGCTATGCTTCAGAAGAGGTGTCCACGGACGCCAAGAAGCAGGCTAGGTTCCGGAAGGGTCTCAACCCCAAGTTGCGTCGTGATCTCCACTTGCACCATTGCAATACATTCCAGGCTCTTGTGAACAAGGCCATTAATGCAGAGACAGCTCAGCTCACTTACGAGGAGTCTCTTAAGCACACCCGTGATTTGGGATCTTCATCCGGTTCTAGTTCTCAGAAGCGCCGGATTTGGATTCCGAACTCCGCTCTTCCTCCTGGATATACACCGAAGCCATCCTATGTGGTGCCTCACCCAGTTCAGCAGTATGCTCCACCCAGGCCTATTGGTAGACCGCTTGTCAATGCGGGTCCACGTCCAACTTCAGGGACTTGCTTCACATGCGGAGAGCCAGGACACTATGCACGGATCGCTCTCAAGCCGCTTATGCTCCACCCCAGCCGAGAAGACTGTTGGCTGTGTTAAGCCATCACGCAAGATGATCAATGTTAAGTCAGCCCCATCGAACGTGGACGTGTGCATCACGTCTCGCCTAAAGACTCTCATGATGATCCGGATGTCGCTCTTGGTACACTCCTTGTCAACTGTCATCCAAAGATCGGTTCTATTCGATCTTCGAGCATCTCACTCCTTCGTCTCTGAAGGCTATGCTCGTTTGCACGACATGTCATTTTGTGATATGCCAACTCCGCTTGAAATCCAAACTCCAGGGTCTAGATGGCAAACCACTAGAATCAGCTATGGTAATGAAATCCTTGTTGATAGACTTGTATTTCTTGCATCACTTGTAGCCCTCAAGTCCTCAGATATTAACATCATCTTGGGTATGGACTGGATGACAGCTCATCATGACAAGATTGATTGTTACACCAGATCTGTTCAGCTTACACACCCATCTGGCAAGATAGTGACTGTCTCCACCAGAGTTGCAAAGCGTCAACTCTATTCTCTTAATGCCAGCCCTCTTCCAGACCTTGAAGATATCCCGCTAGTCCGTGACTTTCCGGATGTCTTTCCAGAGGAACTGCCAGGTGTTCAACCTGACAGAGATGTAGAGTTAAATCATAGATCTTATCCGTGAACCGCTCCAATCTCTAGGAGACCTTACAAGATGGCACCCTTAGAACTAGCCGAGCTTAAGAAACAACTTGATGAGTCCTTGCAAAAGGGTTTCATCCGTCCTAGTTCTTCTCCTTGGGCTTGCCCGTCCTCTTCATCAAGAAGAAGGATGGTACAGACTGGATGGTTGTAGATTATCGTCCCGTTAATTTGGTCACGATAAAGAACAAGTATCCGCTCCCGTGATCAACGACCTGTATGATCAGCTCGCTGGATCCTCAGTCTTCTCCAAGATGGATTTTAGGTTAGGCTACCATCAAATCAAGATCAGAAATGGAGACATTCCCAAAACAGCCTTTGTCACTCGTTATGGCCAGTACGAGTATACTGTCATGTCCTTTGGTCTAACCAACGCTCCAGCTACTTTCTCCCGCTTGATGAACTCGATCTTCATGGAGTACATAGATAAGTTCGTCATGGTTTACCTCGATGATATTCTTATTTACTCGAAGAACGAGGAAGAGCATGCCGAACATCTTAGACTTGTGTTAGAAAAACTCAGAGAGCACCGCCTTTATGCCAAGTTCTCCAAGTGTGAATTTTGGTTGCCAGAAGTGACCTACCTAGGCCACGTAATCTCTGGTAAGGGTATTGCTGTCAATCCCGAGAGAGTTAAGGCCGTTCTTGATTGGACTCCACCTGAAACCGTTAAACAAGTTAGGAGTTTCCTTGGTCTAGCCAGCTATTGTTGCCGCTTTGTTGAAAACTTCTCCAAAGTAGCCAAACCCCTCATGGAACTTCTCAAGAAAGATAAAAAGTTTGAGTGGTCCCCACAGTGTGAGTACAGTTTTCAGGAACTGAAAAGACGCCTGACTTCTGCTCCCATACTTGTGCCACCGGATTTCACTAAAGACTTTGTTATCTACTGCGACGCCTCATGACAAGGACTAGGTTGCATTCTTATGCAAGATCGTCATGTGATTGCCTATGCATCTCGGCGCTTGCATCCACATGAGGAGAATTATCCTACACATGATCTAGAGCTTGCAGCCGTAGTCTATGCACTTAAGACATGGCGACATTACCTTCTTGGTAAACGCTATGCGAGATTTACACCGATCACCAGAGTCTCAAGTATATCTTCACCCAACCAGATTTGAACCTTAGGCAAAGACGTTGGTTGGAGTTGATCTCAGATTATGACTTAGGGATTACCTACACCCCAGGCAAAGCTAATGTCATGGCTGATGCGCTAATCCGTAAATCCTATTGCATCAATCTCATGTTGCAGCAGGGTCAACCACTTCTCCATGAGGAATTATGTAAGCTTAACCTTCACATTGCTCCTCACGGATTCCTTTCTACCTTGGTGGCGAAACCTACTATTGTGGGTCGTATCATAGAAGTCTGTATATGATAATGGAATCTCCCGAATTAAGAAAAATATCTCCAAGGGAGTAGCTGGTTGTTTCTCTATGGATGAACGAGGTGTTGTTTACTTTGGGAACCGCTTGGTGGTTCCCAAGAGTCAGCCAGATGCAGCAACTGATTCTTAAGGAGGCGCATGAATCCCCTCTCACAATTCATCCCGGTAGTACTAAGATGTATCAGGACCTACGCCAGAGGTTTTGGTGGACTAGGATGAAGAGAGAAATCGCCGACTTCGTTGCTAATTGTGACGTTTGCCGTCAGTTAAGCATAAGCAGAGCATCAAAGGCCTGCCGGGCACCCTTCAGCCTTTAGCTATTCCCTGAGTGGAAATGGGATAAAGTTGGTATGGATTTCATCACCGGCTTTCCCAGGACCAAGAAAGGGAATAACACTATCTTCGTAGTCGTTGATCGTCTTTCCAAAGTGGCTCACTTCCTTCCTGTTCGAGAGAGTATCACCGCTATTCAGCTCGCTGACTTATATATTTCTCGAATAGTGTCACTTCATGGTGTTCCACTAGAGATCAATTCAGACTGTGGTAGTCTTTTCACTTCTCATTTCTGGGAGAGTTTCCAAACTGCCATGGGGACCCATCTTTCCTTCAGTACCACTTTCCACCCTCAGTCGAGTGGTCAGGTGGAAAGGGTCAACCAAATTCTCGAAGACATGCTTAGAGCTTATGCGTTATCTCATTCGGTATGGATTGGGAGAAATGTCTTCCTTTTGCCGAGTTTGCTTATAACAATAGCTATCAATCCAGTCTCAAGAAAGCTCCTTTTGAGATTCTCTATGGACGAAGATGTCGAACACCTCTGAACTGGTCAGAAACCGGTGAAAGACAATTCTTTGGACCGGACATGATCCAGGAGTAGAAGAGCAAGTTCGCATCATTCGTGGGAATTTGAAAACAGCCCAGTCTCGTCAAAAGAGCCAGTATGATCGTCATCATAAGGTTATGACTTATGAAATTGGCGACAAAGCCTACCTTCGGGTTACTCCTCTAAAGGGTACCCATCGTTTCGGTATCAAGGGCAAGTTGGCTCCTCGTTACATTGGTCCTTTTCGCATTCTCGCTAAACGAGGAGAGGTTGCCTACCAGTTGGAACTACCCCCACATCTTTCTCGAGTTCATGATGTCTTCCACATCTCTCAACTCAGGCGTTGCTTCTCGGATCCCATCCGTGGAGTGGACCATGAAACGCTTGATCTCCAAGATAACCTCACATATCGAGAGTACCCTGTTCGCATTCTTGATCAAGCAGAGCGTGTCACCCGACGTCAGAACATCAAGTTTCTCAAGGTTCAGTGGTCTCATCATTCCAAGAGAGAAGCTACTTGGGAGCGAGAAGATCGTCTTCGACTGGAGTACCCCACCTTCTTTCCATCGACCCCTGAATCTCGGGACGAGATTCTTTCAAGTGGGGGCGAGTTGTCACATCCCTAGTTCTGGTATGACCTAGGCTAGCTAGTCACTTGTGCATCATGTTTAAATTCCATTTAATTTTCAAACGGGGATTTGTGAAAAACCTCGTAATCATTTCTGAAATGACCCAGATAAAAAGTGCTCCAAAGAGGTCCAAGAAAATGTTCATGTTACTCTCTGAAAATATTGGTCAGAGGTAAAAGTCAAACCAATATTTTCAGGAGCTCACAAATGTTTATTTTGGCCATTTGGAATTAATCCAGTATTTATTTGCATTGGATAAATATTTTTATATATATAAAATATTGCCAATAATTCTGAATTTTGGTGAGGGGCTTTGGATTAATCCCTTAGGCCCTTGCAAAATTGTCGAAGAAAATAAAATGATTTAGTATTTTACTAAATCGTAAACAAAATGTCGAGAATAGAAAGAAAATGTAACAGAAAAAACCTACTGGACCTACTGCGGCCCGGCTCTGTCTTTGGCCCAGATCACAGCCAACCAGCTGGCCCAGCCCGCCTCCTTCCTGTCGTCTTCCTCCTGCCAGAGGAGGCAGGCGCGTGCCCGGCAGCGCCGCCAAGGCCAGCGCCACCTCGTCCCCTCCACTGCTGTCCCTCCGCGATGCGTCTGGACGATGCCGCGCCGCCCCCTGGACCTCTCTCCCTCTCTCCAGTGCCCTCCCCTTCTCTCTCTCGCCCTCCCCCTGCGAACGTCCGAGCGCCACCGCCGCCGCTGACGAGCACCACCGTAGCCACCGCCTCCCCCTCGCTCCTCCGACGCGCCCAGGAGCTCCGCCTCCTCGCCCTGTAGCCTCTCCGCCAAGCTGTGCATTGCCGGACGCCCCGTGGAGCCGTCGCCGTCGCCTTCATCACCTCCGGCAGCCGTGGATCTCCGTCGCCGCTCGCCGCCGTCAGCGCCTCCCAGGCTTCGCCGTCGTCTCTTCCGGTCCCCTGAGCCCCCCCGCCGGTTCCCCTCCTCTCCTGCCTCCCGTGCACCGTGGCTGCTGCTCGCCGAAGCCTCCGGCTGCCGCCATGAAGGCGCTCGAGCTCCGCGCCCCGCTGCCTACCACCTACTCCCCTAGATGCGGGCGGCGTGAGCTCTCCAGTGCCTCAACAGAGAACCGCTGCCGGAACAACATCTCCGGCAAACATCCGCCGCGGTTTGAGGTCGCCGCCGGCCAAACTCCGGCGGGCTGACGTGGTCGCTTAGTTAGGCGCTAATCACCACTAATTCCTCTCTAACAGGCACAGACAGGCGGGGCCCACAGCAGGTCAAATCCCAGTCAACACAGGATTAACTCCCAGTTAACAGTAAGCCAATGACATGTGGGACCCGGTCGTCAGATTTGACCTGGTCAGCACCGTTGACCTGCTGACGCAGGCATGACATCATGCTGACGCCATTATTTATTTTCTGGATTTAATTTAATCAGCAAATTCCAGAAAATTAGCAAAACTTCAAAAAATCATATAAATTCAACCGTAGCTCAGATTGAAATAATTTATATATGAAAAATTATCAGAAAAATACAATCTATCCATCTGTACCAGTTTTATGCATGAAAAACCAAGTTATACCTGCTGTATTAGTGAAACACTAAAATGGCTTATATAAAGAGCTTATTTTGGAGATGCATTTGAATCTTTGGTTCAAATGGACTTCATGCAAATGAATGCTAGTTGCATTAGCTCAAATAACATCACATCTTAATGCCATCTTCATGCATCATATTGTTGCATATGATTGTGTATTGATTGCCGGCACTGCTCCTTCTCGATAGGTCCCTGCCCGAGACGTTCCAGAGTACCTGTCGAGGAGCAAAGGCTCCCCCTGTTGATCTATCGTGCAAGCAAATCCCTTGTTCATTCCGATACAATCCTACTCTCTCGCCTCCTTCTCTCGCTTAGTGCATTAGGACAACAACGATTCATCTGCTACTTTGTGCTGCGGTAGTTGAACCCATTCCTCTGCATGACCTGTCATTGCCACAGTAAATAGTTGAAACCCACTAGCATGTGTAGGAGTTGATTGAGCCAAGTTATGTTCCTACCATGCTATGCCTGCTATTGCTTAGAGTTGTGTCAGGTCTGATTCATTGGGAATGAATTGGAGTCTTATGATATGTTCCGATGCTGAGAGTGAAGTGTGTGAACACGATTTGGTAAAGGTAGCGGTGAGAGGCCATGTAGGAGTACATGGTGGGTTGTCTCACTGGAACCGTCCTTAAGCACTGTGTTCTATGTATGTTGTCCAATGACTCGATACTACCACACATTGGGTTCTGGTAACTCGGCCCCTCTCGACTTATTAAACAACTTGGTCGCTGTCCAGGAGTCGCAACTAGTTTCTAGTGTTTGTAGGTAGTGCTATTTTTCTACCAAGTGGCACCCGGCAGGGTGGGCTTGGGACAGACTAGGCACATGTGGCCTGGTGTACCGAGTGGCACCCGGATGGTGGGCTCGGGAACCCTGCACACATCGTTTGGGGCCATGAGCGACACCCCGGTCGGATCTCCTTGCGGATGGAACCCGAATAGGCGATAAACCTTGGCTAGAGTCTTGTGTGGTTAGTCAGGTCGTGGCCGACACCCTCGCCAGGCTTCCGCTTGAAGGTTGCCGAGGTACATGATGTGTACATGGTGATAAGTGGTGAGAGCGTGTGTGAAGAAGTACACCCTGCAGGTTATCATGATCTATTCGAATAGCCATGTCCTCGGTTATGGACTTCTTGGATGCTTACGTGGTACATAGACAACTTGAAGTGGATACACTAATGCTCAAGACAAGTGTGAGTGCTATGGATGGCCTTCTCGTAGGGAGACGGGGATGAATCCATAGTAGTGTATTGGGTGGTGACTAGTGGACTCGTGTGCGCCATATCACGTCAAAGAAGTTCTTGTAGTCGTAGAACAGGATAGCCACTGAGTCAAAGCTGGCTTGCTGCAACTAAACCCCACATTACCTTGTTGATACAAATGCATGTATAATAGGATCTGATGTAAGTCTTGCTGAGTACCTTTGTACTCACGTTGCTTTATTTATGTTTTGCAGCGGAGATTTCGGTCTTACTAGTAGTTCCGCTTGGACTTCGACGAGTAGCTTGTTAGCTCAGCTATGATCTTGTACCCTTGGGAGGGTCTTGTAGATAGTCGCTTCTCACCTTTTTTCTTTTGTAGTTGTTCGTACTCGGACATGTAATGCTTCCGCTTGTTGCTTGTATGTTTCAATGATGGGTCATGTGACCCCTGTTTGTATTTAATGCTATGTGGCTCTTCTGGGCCTTTATCTATATGAGTTTGCGTTATGTTGTGATGCCATGTTGTACAGCACATACTTGCATGTTATGCGTACGTGTAACGTGTATTGCTATGTGTGGGATCCGACAACCTAGTTGTCTATCCTTGGTAGCCTCTCTTATGGGGAAATGTAGTCTAGTGCTTCCACCGAGCCATGGTCCGCTACAGCCCGGTTTATCGGAGTCCTCGCTAGCCCAAAGACTACTGCCTCCGAACACTTAGACTGGCGGCATGTGATTCACTTGCCTCGTGGTTCTGTCCCTTTGGGGAAATGTCACGCGGTGACATCCGAGTCCTGCTTAGCTCAAGCTACAGCTCGGGTTCCCTGAGTCCTGTTAGCCCAAAGGTTACAGCCCGGATTCGCACGCCGGCCGACCGACATGCTCGATGTTGATTCATGTATGCCTGTCCCCATAGGTTAGTGCCACTTTGGGTTCACGACTAGTCATGTCGGCCCGGGTTCTCTGTCATATGGATGCTAGCGACACTATCATATACGTGAGACAAAAGGCGCAAACGGTCCCAGGCCATGGTAAGGCGACACCCGTGGGAATACCGTGTGTGAGGCCGCAAAGTGATATGATGTGTTACATGCTAGATCGGTGTGACTTAGGATCGGGGTCCTGACAGCGCACCCCAGTGTTCGAACCTCAAGGGTCTGCCGGAACCCGAAATCCGACAACATTCGTCCTTTAGAATTTAATACTAGTACATGTGTTATGTGTACGTGCAACTTGTGTGGTTGTTGCACGGGCTTCCAACATGCTCTTTGAGAAAAAAAGATGGCACATCTTTGGATATAGGTGACGTGCGACATCATACACTAGCATCGTTCGCTATAGTTGTAGTATACTCCTACTAGGACGACAACTCCTATAAAACCTTGCGCTTGGCTCTTTGCCTCTTCGGGAGGTTCAACAGCTCATACTCGTGTGAACCTTGCACTTGGCTCTTTGACTCTTAGGAAGGTCCAACAATGATGATACTACATTAGAATATGCTTCTAGCAATCTGACACTGATTGAGCTGATGCACATACACCGCGAGGGCGAGGCAAGGGAGAGGGAGAGGGCGCTATAGTCAAAACCATCTCCTCATCATGTAAGCAAGCTTCTCCTCGTTCGGCGAGTTGGCAGGACACATCAAAGCAGTACTAGTACTAGTACATACTGCGTCCTTTTCGGTTAATACGGCTTAATTTGAAACAAGAAAAATACACTGGCGGTCAATGTATGTAATAATATGCTCTTGACGGTCATTATATATAGTTTTGCGGTGATTATACGATCACTAGCTCATCGTAGAGCACCGTATTGCACCCTACTGAGGAGCCACATAGTCGACATGGCACTTTGTTGACTGGTTAAATTGTCACTTGGTTTCTGGGTCCCACCTGTCAGTTGGCAGAGCAAAGTAATCAGTTAAACAAAACTTTACGCAGGCACGACAGGAGTCCAACCCTTGCGCGCGAATCACCATGGCTGTGTATGTGAGTGCATGCACGTGTACTCCCTCGGTCTTCCAACAAAGAGTGTACATCGGCTAAAAAACAAAGAGTGTACATCTACACTTCCAATGCATTTATCCTATAATCTAAATCGATATTGATTGACTAATGCACCAACTTGTGCTCTAGGTATAGGCTACATGTCTATCCTTAATTACAGTATGCAACAACCTTCATTTAATCTTCTTCTCTCAATGGTCGCATGCACACATAAGTCTGCTACTTTTGGGCTCTAATTATGCCCTGGTCAATGTGTAAACTCTAAATGTACAGTCTTTCACGGACGTAGGGAGTAGGTTGAGCACTTGAGCATGAGCGTGTGTGTTATGCGTCGTGTCAGGTGTGCCGCATCGCTATGCGGATCGCAGGCAGCCCATGTGTACGTGTGAGTGTTGCATGTTGCATGCATGCATGAGGCTTTTACTCCCTCCCATTGACATGTTCATATTTCAAGCTTCCTCTGTTCCCTCCATGCATGGTGATAGTCCCTCTGTTCCCAAATACGGAGTAAAAGCCTCCTTCTGTTCCCAAATACGGAGTATTTGTCTTTCTACATATTTCAACAAGTGACTACGTGCCGAGCAAAATGAGTGAAGTGAGCATACAGGCATAGGGATACTGTAGATAGGAAGTATTCGCGATCCATTATCCCCCATCTCAGTCAGAGAGAACTATTCAACTAGTCTTCACAGTGAAGTGACACTGCAGTAGATGGGACACTTAATTAATAAGCTGAACCAGCGTGTTGGTGTTACTAAATCAGCCTTACCCAGTACTTCCATCATGTCTGCTAGTAGAGCACGCTTCCGCAAATACGCCTACGCACCTCTCTTCTCCATTAACTGACATATGGGCCCTCTTGAGGTAGACCCACATGTCATCGGTGTAACTATTTACACTCCGAAGGACGGCATATCCTCATAGTAGTACTAGTAGAATTGAGATTTAATGCCCTTTCTTCCCCATCTTTCACTCTTCTTCATCCTCTCTTCTTCTTCCTCCTCTCTTCCCCATCATCGGCCATACACCATTTTCCCCCGCTCACTGCTCGCTTGCCCGCGCCATCTTCCTTGGTAGCTCGCGTGTACTATATCCCCCCCGCTCATTGCTCGGACACACAAGGAGAAGCTTATTTGCTCGCCCGCCCGAATCCACTTCCCTGCTGGCTCGCAGGCACCGAAAACCCCAATGGCAGAACCGACTGACACACAGAGCCACGATCCCTCCCCTATGTTCTTTTGGAGCAGATCTGTAACCGTATGGACCTAATCAGCACCGTCCGTCTGGTCGCATGCTCGGTGTCTTTGTACCGTCTACTAGTCTGCAACTGGCCAGATCGTGCTTCCTGATGCCCGATCCTCGCAGGTGGCCCAGATACCAACTTGACGATCCTATGGAGGTTTCCATGGTTCCCCTCGACATTCTACCACTACCCGTCCACCTGTCCTTCATGCGCGGCCACTACTGGGCGGGCATGAAGGCCAACTGGATCATCCTCATCCACCAATCCGGTAGTCTGTGGCATCTCGTGGATATCTACACCCAGCGAGAGATCACCCTTCCATCATTGGATACCGCCGCCATCGAGCCTCGCTGCCCGCCGGACACTCCTGCCTACTACGCACGAGACGTGTCAAGATTTTGGCTCGACCTCTGTTTGCTGAAAGTTGTAATTTACAAAGTGCCCACACCATCAGAAGACTACATGGATTACAAGCTCATTGCCTTGTTCAACATGGGATTAGTGTATCTGGAATCCGACCGCCATACATGGTTATGGCTCATCGTCAATCCTGTGGAGGCAACATTTCTGTCTGATGCTATAGTGCACGATGGCATCGTTTACGCGGTCGACGCACATATTGGCTGCCTATACTGGTGGAATCTATCATCGTGTAATTGTTCTATCTCATCTCATCTTTACCTTATGAATACGACCGCCTGTTCATTGTTACAAATTTAGAATAGATAGTATGTCTACAACCACATCATTGATATATGTTCCTCTCATTTCCTAGATTTTTATGACCACACATGTTATTGTTAGTGTTGATGTGGGAACAATTGGCATCTAATGATTGTTAGAATAGATATTATGAGCATAACCTCATGATTGCTATATGTTACTCTCATTTCCAAGATTTTTATAACAACGCATGTTATTGCTTAGAGTTGATATGAGAACTGTAGTAAGTGCTATGGTAGAATATGAGTAGGCCCTATCATTGATGTTTTCCTCTTATTGTTACATGATGTTTGAACCATGACATATTGCTAGAATATGAAAGCCATTAGCTTATTTTTTAAATTGGGGTATGATTATGACCACGACATTGCAATTCGCTGTCTATGATATGTGTCACTGTTATAATAATCTTAATTCCACACATACTCTGAAAATGATTGTTTATTTTTGTCCTTTTGGTCTCCAATTTGAATTGTTGCAATAGACGCAAATGCGCTGGCCTTCATGATTGCAGGACCTGGAATCATACCAGCCGATGGGTGGTGGTTTATCGCTCGCTCAGCTGATGGCGGTCATTTGATGCTCATTCGCACGTACCAAATTGACCAAACCATTACATCAAACCACATGCAGTACAATGCCTGGGGCGTTCGTGACATTGATGGCTATGGCTGCTTCGTATTCGAGAAAGATCCCAGCTCTGTTGGGCTAGGCGTATTCAACTGGAGGCGGGTTTACAGCCTCGGCAACCACTCCATGTTCCTCGGGCTCAATTATCCGATCATCCAACCAATCATCGATCATATCACCTGTGATGATTACCGTGCTATGCAACTTCCATTCGCCAGGGGGACTGTGTTTACACATCATACCATGGGTTTCATGAATCACCATATACCAGGGCAGACTAAGGCATAGCCTAGTGATGGGAAGGGGCTGATGCCTTCCCACCCACCCAGGTTCAAGGCATGGTACTTGCAATTTGGGGTTGTTGCACCAATTATACTGTAGGGGGTTCCCTTACAGTCTTTCTGTAAAAAAAAAGAGACTCGTCAACACAGCTTGTTGCCAGATAATCTACAGTGTGTGAAAGGCATCAAGCTTCCATGCGATGGATGGCTTCTGCAAACCCGACATGCGGCGTTGTGGTTCATGCCAATAGCAAATATCCACAACTTGATTTGAACTGATATCTAGACTGAGCCATGTATTCTGCTGCTGTAGCACGACCCTCTTTTGTTGGATATTATGTACTATTGTTAGTTTGAAGCACTCCTTTGGTTTGAAGGATAGATACCTTTCTGGGATCAAGTGCATCCTAACTCACCTGCGTAGGATGTACTGATAATGATGATGGAGATGCTATGCAGAAGCCACACACACACACAAACAAACACACACACACACACACACACACACACATATATATATATATTATATATATAGAGAGAGAGAGTAGCACCATTCTGATCCTGGGATCAGAATAGTTATTTGGATCACGATCAGACCTATAAGGGCGCGCGCGAGATCCTCCCGAACCGGTGCAGCTGGCGCGAGAAAAAAAGAAAAAGAAAAACGCATCCCCCCACCCCACCCCACCTAGCAACCAGCCAGATCCCCCATCCCCCGCAACCTCCCACATCCCCGGATCCCTCGCCGCCGATCCCCACGCCACTTCCGCGCCCTCCCCAGACCCCCACGCCCAGCGGCCTCCCCGGAGAACTCCGCCGCCGCACACCCTCCCCGGGGACCCCCGCCACCGCCATCGCCCCGCAACCGCCGCCACACTCCCGGATTCGGCCGACGCGATGGCCTGCCTTCCCCATCGGGCTGTCGCCCAGCCTTCTCCATCGCGCCGCCGCCAGCTTTCCCCATCGCGCCGCCGCCTACTACCACCGCCTCGCCGCCCGGGTAACCCCACCAGCCCCTCCGCGCGCCGCCGCGGACGACAGCAGCACCCACCGGCGAGGGTCGCGCACCAGGTACCGGCCTTGCCGTTCCCATCCACCACCCCCGGCCACAAGCCCCGCCTCAGCCGCCGTGCGCCGGTACCCCTCCATCTTCCTCTGCGCGTCGATTTGTCCTTCTTCGACAGCGCCGGCACCGGCTCCGCCTCCTTGAAGTCGCCCGTGCTCCTCTGATGTTCCCATGGTTATCCACTATAGCGCCAGCGTCCTCTCTCCGTCGATGCATGGATCCTCGACAGCCTACATCGGCAAAAAAAGTGAGGGGTCGGCACCTACTTCTGCAACCGATGTTGAAATTGAACTGATGTTGTTGATTCAGGAGAATCTATCTCTCCCTCTCTCTTTGTGAACCAGTGATGTTTCCATGTTTCAGAGATACACGCATGTGCTTGCTTGATGTAACCCCAAAAAAGGAAAAAAATTGCGTACTTGCATAGTTAAAGTGATAAAAACTTCTATTGTGTATATTTGCATAGTTCAAAATGATTATAAAAACATGAGTTCATTATATGAAAAAAGCAGCAGTTGGTGCTTCGGCCAAACGATTGTGGTTTTCTGGAAAAAAATGGGCAAAATGTTTGCAACCCACACTGCTCCTTGCGCATGCATGTTTTCTCTCTCTAGTAACTAGCATGTTTGATGAAATGTGTGGTCCTACTACTACTAACAGAGAAGGAAAATCGCCACTAAACAACGTTTTTAGATAAAAGTGAAACCAATTTTGTAAACTTGGGAAGCCCATAGTGTGTTCCCACCCATTTCTTTTATAAGATGGTCTTCCTAGAAGTTCAATTTGAAATAACCGAGAAGGTCAAAAAACCTGGAAGTTCAAAGGTAAAAACCTAGAAAATTGTTTGCATATTTAAAACCATAATTTTCACTAAGAAGTTCAAAGTAAAATAAGAGAGATGTTAAAAGGCTAAAAAACTTAGATGTTTTCTCGTTACTAAATAATAAAATGAAGAAGTTGAAACTAAAAAAGGAAGTAAAAGAATCGACCATGAAGATCAAAAATAAAAAAAGTCAAAATCATGTTTATTTAAAAATCAAAAACAAAAACTTTACTCAAAAAATAAAAAATATGAAGTTTAGATTTAAATAACACAGAAGTTCAAAGTATATTAAAACCTAGGATTTAGAAGTTCAAAAAACAAAAACAAAAAACAATGTCATTTTGGGCATTTTCCCCAATACTAAAGATAAAAACCAAGAAGTTCAATTTTAAAAAATGAAGTAGTTCAATGCATATTAAAAAAATATTTTTTTGTTGTTACTAAATAATGAAACCAACAAGTTCAATTTTAAAAACTGAAGTAGTCCAATGCATATTAAAAAAATAGTTTTTTGTTGTTACTAAATAATAAAACCAAGAAGTTCAATTTTTAAAAGCAGAGTAGTTTGATATTTATTTGAAAACCCAATTTTTTCCGTTTACTAAAGAACAAGACCAATAAGTTATATTTGAAATAATGAAGAAGTTCTATTAAAATAACCGAGAAGTTCAAATTTAACGAACGAGCTCGATGTCTATCAAAAAGTAGGTTTTGTTCCGTTACTAAAAGAAATAAAACTAGGAAGTCCAAATTAGAAAGATGGAGAAGTTCGATGATTATAGAAAACTCAGATTTCCCTCGTTATTAAAAATGGAAAACAAGAAGTTCAAAAATTAAATAACAAGAAGTTCAACTTTTTTTAAAAATAGAGCGCTTCAAAATTTCATAAAAAATATTAAGTAAAAACCCAGGAAGTCCATATTAAAAAGATGGAGAAGTTCGATAATTATAGAAAACTATGATTTTCCTCGTTATTAAAGAATGAAAAGAAGAAGTTCAAAAAACAAGAAGTTCAACTTTTAAAAATAGAGCGCTTCAAAATTCATAAAAAAGATTAAGAAAAATCAGATTAAAAATTCATAAAAAACTAAGATATTTTCACGTAACCGAGAGAAGTTCAGATTAATAACTGGCAGAAGTTCACGTACTACACGGGTGTGCATTTCTACTAAAAAAGAATAAAGAAGAAAAAGCTATTTTTTGCTGTTATAAGTTGAAGTCCTCAGTTGGAGAAGGTTAAAAAAATTATTGTGAGAGAGATTTCTACAAAAAGAATATCATTTGTGTAACACTGACGAATGGATGAGAAAATTACAAACGAAAATACGTCACAGAAGTTCAACGTGAAAACAGCAGGAACTTCAACTAGTATGTAGAATGAATTTCACATGAAAAACTTTTAAAACCGTCGCGAGTATGAAAAAACGGTCAACACGGGAAAGTTGCGTGCTCACAGTAGTTTTCCACTGGTATGACACTTGCTCAATTCCGGGGAATGTTTCGCTGAGTGGGTGGAGAGCTACGGTAAAAAAAACACGTGAAAAACAGAGTGAAGTTCAAGGTTTCATACTGAGAAGTTCAGGTACTTCACGCGATGCATTTTTGGCGAATCTGTTTCGCGATAAAGGCAGAACAAATGATCTCGCCGTTTTTGAAATTACTTGAAAACGGTTGGAAATCAAAGAAAACTGTCAACATGAAAAAGTTTCGCATTTTCCGTAGCTTTTCTACGGTATATTATTTGCGCCATTCCGTCAAAGTTTGTACAAAATACGGCAAAAATACGTTTTTCACCATTTTTTAAACTGACTTAAAACCATAAAGAATTGGGAGAAATAATAGATACAAAAAACTTTCGCATTTCCTCAAGCTTTCCAAGGCCATATCATTTTCTGAAATAGGACTTGCTATAGAAATGCGATCGAAATTACAATTCACGTTTTTTGTGTGAAGAAAAAACGGTTTTCAAAACTACTCTTAAACCGCTTACATTTTGCAAAAAAATTAACTTGGGTCATGATACTCGTGTCCATAGCTTTCCAACTGTATATAGCAATCCCTATTTGGGCAATGTTGCGGGAAGTTCAACCTAGCACGGGGAAGTTCAGTCGAACAACTTAGGCGAAGAAATCGCAAAAACACGAAGTTCTTCACGACCCGAGTGCAAAATCCTCCTATGAGCTTAGATTCCTATCTAAAACGAGTATTTAGTTGCTAAAAATCGCTTGAAGATTACACTTACATCACATGGAACACGACTAACCGTAAAAACTCGCGGTAGAAGGCATGGTTATGCGAAGATAGCCCGAAGGTCGGGTTCGTACAGAGGGAAGTTCAGGCGCACGTACAAGCAAGTATACGTCACAGAAGTTTAACGTGAAAACAGCATGAAGTTCAACTACTACGCTGAATGAATTTCAGATGAAAAACTTTTAAAATCGTTGCGAGTATGAAAAAAATGATCAACACAGGAAAGTTGCGTGTTTACAGCAGCTTTCCATCGATATATCACTTGCTCAATTCCAGTGAGTGGATGGAGAGCTAGGAGCAGTGGATAGAGATATATGAGCAAAAAAAGCACGTGAAAAACAGAGTGAAGTTCAAGTACATGTGCCGAGAAGTTCAGGTTCTTCACGTGATGCACGTTCGAAGAATCAGTTTCGCGATAAAGGCAGAACGGATGATCTCACCATTTTCGCAATTACTTGAAAACGGCTAGGAATCAGAGAAAACCATCAACATGAAAAAGTTTCGCATTTTCCGTAGATTTTCAGCGGTATATTATTTGCCACATTTCGATAAAGTATGTAGAATTATGCCAAAAATACGTTTTTAACCATTTTTCCAATTTGACTTAAAACTATAAGGAACTAGGAGAAACAATATATACGAAAAAGTTTCTCATTTTCTCAAGCTTTCCAACGCCATATTATTTGTTGCATTCGTCCATACGGTTGAAAAATTATCTCAAAAATACGAACTCGGTGGAACTTGTACCATTTTCTGAATTACTTTTAAACCGTTCCAAATTAGAAAAAACTTTTAACATGAAAAAGTAGCACATTTTCACAAGCTTTCCAATGCCATATTATTTATCTCAAATTGATTAGCCGTTTAGAAATTACATTGAAAATACGAACTCGGCTGTTCGGTTTGCGAAATTTTACGATTTTCAAAATTACTCTTTATCCATAGGGAATTAGAGAAAACTTTCAACATGTCGAAGACGCGGTTTTGCAGCAGATTTCCAACGCTATATTATTTACCTCATTCCGATAAACGGTTTAGAAATGCGATCAAAAATACGATTCACGTTTTTTTCAAAACTGCTCTTAAACCGCTTACATTTTGCCAAAAATTTAACTTGGATCATGATATTGGTGTCTATAGCTTTCCAACGGTATATCGCAAGCCCCATTTGGACACTTTTTAGCTGAAGTTCAACCCAGTACAGTGGGAAGTTCAGGCGTTACTCAGCGATTCGAGGTTGTGATAGGAATATTATTCGATCCGTGATCGTAATAGTGTTTATATGTATATGTATGTATATATATATATATATATATATATATATATATATATATATATATATATATATATATATACTATTCTGATCCTGGGGTCAGAATAGTTATTCTGATCACGCGGCGCGCTATATAGGAGCGATCTAGTCGTTCCCGAACTCAGAAACCGTAGAAAGAAAATAGAAAAGACACCCACCCCGACCACTCCCCCAGCCCATCCCCCACCCGATCCACCTTCCCCCGCCCCTTCCACAACCGCCGCCGCCCCGACCCCAACGCGCCTCCCGCCGCCAGCCACCCCAACACCCACGTTCCCCCCCCCCCGGCCCATCCTGCAGGCCGCTGCCCTCCTCAAATCGCGTCGTCGGCCGCCCCTACCTCCAACTGCGCCGCCGCTGGCCCCTACCATCATCGGTGCCGCGGCAGGCCCAATCTTCAACAACGCCGCCATCGAGGCCCGACTTCCAAACGCGCCATCGCCGGGCCCCTACATCCACTCGCGCCGCCGCCGGGCCCTGACAACAAAACTGCAGCCCTCCGGCTAACCACCGCTTCCCCTCCCGCCGCACGCGCTCTCCTGCCAACTACAGCCTCCCCACCCCGTCCCGCTCATCTCCCGGCCAACCATCGCCTCCCCATCCCTCTGACCTCGACCTGCAGCAAGGGGCGGTCTCGACCTGCAGCAAGGGACGGTCTCGACCTGCAGCTGGTCCGCGCGTCGCTGTGACCCACTGCCGCCGACTCATCACCAGCTACTGCCACTCCTGAAGCCTAGCGCCGCCGCACGATGGGCTGTCATCGAAAGTGCCTTCGCGCACTGATCCGCCCCAAGGACGAGGCCCCCGACGATTCACCTACGCCCCAGGCTGCAGTCCAGCTTCTCCGCCATTGGCATGACATGAAACACCACACTGCTCTACTGAATTTACCACTGTGTTCTTGATTGCTTGTGCGAGCCACCGACGGGAGAGCTGATGTGTGCGTCTCTGGGAGGATGTGGAGCATGGAGGCGACCAGGGCAGGACCTGTTACAGACTGCCGGAGCGGTCGGAGCCGCCCGCAGTGCTATGGCCTACTGTGGATCATTCCGTTAGTAAGCTAGTGTTGTGTTGGGTCCTGGATGTGTGCGCGTGCTGATGGTGAGTGTGTACTGTGTGTGTACACAAAAAAAGTTTCAGATCTTGTGCTTTCTCGTGTGCATCACAACTGTTTGTGTTTATTCCCCAAAGGAGAACAAAGGTTTTGTTTTTTAACTGGTTTTATTTTTTTTAAACACACAAGTTTGCCCACCAATGCGCACAAATATGTGCACACAAAAAAAGTTGTGGATGAGAAATTCAAAATGTTCGCATTAGGAAAAACATTCACCTTGGTTGTCCAAATATAAAGAGGCGAACACACATAAAAAACTTTGACAACCCAGCAAGTACAAAATGTTACATTCTAGAACATCATGTAGTTAAGTTAAAAGTGATAGTATGAGAAGTGAACATTGTACACTCGCTTAGAAAAAAAAGGACCAACCCACGGAAGTTCAAAAACGACAGCTGGATAAGTGCAGATAAGGAACAAACTTATAAACATGACAAAAATGGAGAAGCTGAAAAACATAACAAAAAAGTTGAATTCATTGGGAAAATATCTGAAATAAGTTCACGGATAAAAGGTCCAGAAGTTCAAATTTTAGGGGCATCAAAAAATAAAAATAAGGAAAATAAGTTGACATGCGAGGTTGAGTAAATAAAAAAACACTAGAAGTTCAAGTGGAAAGCCAAATAACTTCATCAGATAATTCATAGACAGTTAAACATAGTAATTGTTGTGGTGTGCCACGCATGTATATTGTTGTGTGCAATTTTTCAATTTCCAATAGCACGCGAAGTTCATGTTTCAGAAATTCCGAACTTCACATGTACCACGTACAGAATAAAAATGATCAAATGAAAAAGGGACCGCCTAGGCCATTTCATCGAAAAAGCATAAAATGCATAAAATGTCGGGACAAAAATCTATAAGAAGTTGAAATTTAAAAACCAAAGTAGGTCAACGTCAAAAAATGAAGTTTTTTATATCTAAAAGACAAATTTAGAAGTTCAAACAAATTGAGCAAGAAGTTTAAAAAAAAGTACTTCAAAAATCTTTATAACAGATTTTCTCCATTTGTAAAAAAAATCAAAGAAGTTCAAATTAAAAAGAGGAGCATTTCAAAATATTGTATAAAAAATGATTTTTCCCATTCTATAAAAATGAGAAGTTCAAACTAAAAAAATGTCGCGGTATCATTGTTTATATATAAAAAAGCATTTTCCCCGTTACTAACCAAGAAAACTAAGAAGTTCAAATTTAAAAAATGGTGAAGTTCAATGTATATAATTTTTTTGGTTTTTCACATTATTAAAAATGAAACCAAGAAGTTCAAAATTTTAAAACAAAGAGGTTCAAAAAACTCGATTTTCCTCGTTACTAAAGAACAAAATTTAGAAGTTCAAATTAAAATAATAGAGAAGTTCAAAGTTGATAAAAATCTCAGATTCTCATTCTAAAGAATAATTAAGAAGTTCAAATTAAAATAAGAAAACAACATAAAAGTTCTAAAAACATTTTCCCCATTTTTTAAAAATTTAGATTTCCCCAATATTAAAGATTAAACCAGGAAGTTCAGTTTCAAAAATAGAGTAATTCAATGTGCATTAAAAACTCAGTTTTTCTCGTTACTAAAGAATAAAGCAAGAAGTTTAATTTTAAAACATGGAGAAGTTTGATATTTAATTAAAAACTCGAACTTTTTGGTTACTAAAGAATAAAACAAATAAGTTCAATTCAAAATAAGGAAGAAGTTTGATGTTTCTAACAAAACTACAATTTTCATATTTCAAAAAATACATAAAATAAATTCAAATAAAAAATTTAGAGCGGTTCAATATAGAAGTTCGACTATTATAGAAAATTCAGATTTTCCTCGTTATTAAAGAATGGAAACAAGAAGTTCAAAAATAAAAAACAAGAAGTTCAACTTTTAAAAATATAACTTCAAAATTTTATGAAAAAAGATTAAGAAATAAATCCAGGAAGTCCATATTAGAAAGATGGAGAAGTCCGATGATTATAGAAAACGCTGATTTTCCTCGTTATTAAAGAATGAAACAAGAAGTTCAAAAAGAAAATAATAAGAAGTTCAACTATTAAAAATAGAGTGCTTCAAAATTCAAAATAGGATTAAGAAAATAAGATTAAAAAATAGGAAGTTCATGTAACCGAGAGAAGATCAGGTTGATAATTGCCAGAAGTTCATGTACTACACGGTGTGCATTTTGTATTAAAAAATAAGATTAAAAATTCATAAAAAAACACAAATGAATGAGAAAATTACAAACGAAAATACGTCCCAGAAGTTCAATTGAAAACGGTAGGAAGTTCAACTACTACAGGGGATGAATTTCAGATGAAAAACTATTAAAATTGTTGCGGGTGTGAAAAAACGATCAACACGGGGAAGTTGCGTGTTAACAGCAGCTTTCCACTGGTATATCACATGCTCAGTTCCGGTGAGTATTCTGATGAGTGGATGGAGAGCTAAAGGCAAAAAAGCACGCGAAAAACAGAGTGAAGTTCAAATAGGCATGCCGAGAAGTTCAAGTTCTTCACGCGGTGCATTTTCAAATAAACTATTTCGCGATAGAGGCATAACGAATGATCTCTCTGTTTTTGACATTACTTGAAAAACGTCTAGGAGTCCGAGAAAACCATCAACATGAAAAAGTTTCGCATTTTCCGTAGCTTTTCAATAGTATATTATTTGCGCCATTCCGTTAAAGTTTGTAGAAAATACGACGAAAATACGTTTTTAGCCATTTTTGAAACTGACTTAAAACCATAAAGAATTGGGAGAAATAATAGATAAAAAAGGTTTTGCATTTCCTCAAGCTTTCCAACGCCATATCATTTGCTGCATTCGGACAAACGTTTAAAAAAATAGCTCGATAATACAAATTCCCAGAACTTGTATTGTTTGCTAAATTTCTTTTAAACCGTTCAAAATTAGAAAAAACTTTCAACATAAAAAAGTAGCGCATTTTCATAAGCTTTCCAACGCCATATCATTTGCCTCAATTGGATTAGCCGTTTAGAAATGCCATCGAAAATACTAACTCGGCTGTACGGTTTGCGAAATTTTACGATTTTTCAAATTACTCTTTAATCATAAGAAATTAGAGAAAACTTTAAACATGTGGAAGGAGCGGTTTTGCAGCAGCTTTCCAAGGCCATATTATTTGCGTCATTCCGATAAATGGTTTAGAAATGCGATCTAAAATATGATTGACGTTTTTTGTATGAAGAAAAAACGGTTTTCAAAACTGCTCTTAAACCACTTACATTTTGCCCAAATTTGAAGTTGGTTCATGATACTGGTGTCCATAGCTTTCCAACGGTATATCACAAGCCCCATTTGGTCAATGTTGACGGAAGTTCAACCTGGCACTATGGGAAGTTCAGGTCGAACAAATCAGGCAGTAAAATTGCAAAAACGCAATTTCATCACGACCCGTGAGCAAAATCCGCCAGCGAGCGACATTTCTATTTAAAACCGGTATTTAGTTGCTAAAAAACTTTTCTAGATTACACTAACATCATATAGAACACTACTAACCAGAATAATTCGCGGGGTAAGCCACGGTTGCAAAGATAGCCCGAAGGTCGGATCGTACAGAGGGAAGTTCAGGCGCGTGTACAAACAAAAATACGTCACAGAAGTTCAGTGTGAAAATAGCATGAAGTTCAACTACTATGCTGAATGAATTTCATATGAAAAACTTTTAAAATTGTTGCGAGTATGAAAAAATGATCAACACGGGAAAGTTGCGTGTTTACAGCAGCTTTCCATCGGTATATCACTTGCTCAATTCCGGTGAGTGGATGAAGAGCTAGGAGCAGTGGATAGAGATATACGAGAAAAAAAAGCACGTGAAAAACAGAGTGAAGTTCAAGTACACGTGCCGAGAAGTTCAGGTTCTTCACGCGGTGCATTTTTGAAGAATCAGTTTCGCGATAAAGGCAGAACGAATGATCTCGCCATTTTCACAATTACTTGAAAACAGCTGGGAATCAGAGAAAACCATCAACATGAAAAAGTTTCGCATTTTTCATAGCTTTTCAGAGGTATATTATTTGCCCATCCCGATAAAGTGTGTAGAAATTATGCCAAAAATACGTTTTTATTCATTTTCCAATTTGACTTAAAACTGTTAGGAATTAGGAGAAACTATATATACAAAAAAGTTTCGCATTTGCTCAAGCTTTCCAACGCCGTATCATTTGTTGCATTCAGACGTACGGTTAAAAAATTAGCTCGAAAATGTTTTCTACAAGCAGTGGTAGTTACCAACACTTGTGTTTTGTATGTTGTATGTATTATCTATCGAAACCGAGAGTATGCACGTGTAGTATGTAGTATATAACAACGATTAGGTAGTATATATACTAATTTTTAGGTAGTATGTACCATGTTTTGAGTATGCTCTTTTACGCATAAATATGTACGTATTTCACAAATATAACAAAACTATGGGCTCATATGCAATTTGTTCATGTAACTTGCTTTGAAATATCTTAGATATAGTATATGAAAATATTTGAAATAATAAAATAGTATATATAGTACCACATGGTACTATATGAGATATGTGAGGTAACTACGACCGGGTGGTAGGATGGATTTTCCCTATATATATAGAGAGAGAGTGGCACTATTCTAATCCTGGGATTAGAATGACTATTTGGATCACGAGGACCTATATAGGGCCCGACAGGCCCTCCCGAACTTCTAAACCCGCAGAGAGAAAAAACAAAAAAGTCCACGCCCACGCCTGCTCGTCCACCAGTTCCTCGGTCCCCAACCTCCCCCCGTCCAGCGTCCTCGAGGTCTCAACCCCCGCCACAACCGCCGCGCCACTGGCCCAGCTTCCGACCACCGCCGCGGCACCATCCCACCACCTCCATCCGACACGCCGCCGTCCCGGCTTCTCACCACCTCCCCTCGATGCACCGCTCCGCCTCCACCAAGATCCCGTCGTAGCCCCACCTCCAACAGCCCCGCCGACGACCAGATCCCTGCTTCCCGACGAACTCTGGCGCCACCTCAACGAAGTTCACGGCCTTCACCTCGCTCCCAGCGTGCTACCGCCACCGAAACCTTTGGCCACCATGGGCACCGCCGTCGCGCCCTGCATTCTTCCTGCCACCGCGCCTCCACATCGCCTCCACCCCGCCGCTGCCGGGGAACAGGGCGGTCGCCAACCGCACCTGGATCTGGGCGCGTGCCCCTAGCTTCTTGCCTCGCCCGTGCCATGCAGGCCTCCCCCGCCGCTTCCCGAAGTTCAAATGGCATAGCCGCAGACGGACGGATTCGACACGCCGTCGTTGGATATTCTCTGTTGTCGCTAGATCGGTCGCCGATGCATCAGCTCGGTCAAGCTCTTCTCTACCTCATGTGCGTCCATGGGGCTCGCTCCCAGAACATGGCCATTTGTGAACGAGGAATCAAGATCGCCCCTGCTGCTCTGTTTGGATCTACTTGGTTGCTGGTGTTTGCTTCGAGGCTACTCACACCGGAGCTCCCACTAGCCACGCAATCTCATTCCCCGCAGCGGATGTGGCCGACCTCGACTAGTGGTTGCCGGATTTTGTGTTTCTTCTGTACAAAACTGATGCATTTCTTCTCTCGTTTCCGCAGTTTTGTTAACTGAACTTTACCATCTGGACTGATTGAACTGCACATAATTTAACTGTCTAGGTTGCAAGGGTGTCACGCGGAGGTGGCTCGAGCCGGCGGGAGATGCAGCAGTTTGACGCAGCCCCTCCACGCCGTTAAACTCCTATAGCCAGCTGGCTCAAAGCCAACAGTGAGCTCCTACTTTGACTCACTACGCACGTAGCTTTTGGGCATGTGTCGATGTGTGCCTGAAGCTCTTTCTTTTTCTCCAATCTCATGTGCTGATGCTACCCTCTCAGTCTCTCTTATCTCAGCTTGGCAGACCCATGTTTTTTGTTACTCTTAAAATTGGAAGTAGAGATGCTTAGCCAGAAAGCCAATCTTTATGTATTCTGAATGTGACCCGGGTGCACTCTATGTGTTTGCTATTATGCGTGCTACAACTGAAGCATTTTTGTGCAGCTCTTTTTTTATTCTGATGAAGCAAGTACTAGTTGCTCCTGCCATGCTACCTTTGGTCGAAAGCACATAGCTCAAGAGATGTAGCTTGACAAGATAGAAAGGCAACATGTGGTGCATGTAGGCCACATCTCTCACGTGGCACACATTTTCTTTTTTCTTTTTGTGTGTAGAAAGGGTGTTTAGGCATACCACCACATTTAGGGATCCATTTTCGGTCTCCCCCACCATGCTCCTGCAGGTCAACTGCGCCGCCACACGAAGTTCACCGGCCATAGCTGCAGACGGACGAAATTCCAACTCTACCGCAACCCCTCAAGATCCACGGGTAAAATGATCCACAAGCTCATAATTGTCACACCGATGTACCATGTGCTACAATGAAGTGTCCATGCCAGATCTTTGTTGGGTTTTGTTTTTCAGTGGCCAAAGATGGCGCTCCATAGCTGTTCGGCGTAATGCCTAAGGATCAAAAAATGTCTCTCTCACTTTTGTTTTTGGAAAGACCTACCTATCATCTTGCCGCTGCTGCGTTAGAGTGGCTCCATCTACAGATGGGGGAGGTCTCGACCTGCAGCTGGGAGAAGTCTTGAACCGCACCTAGTCGCACGCGCCACTGCCACTTAAGGTCCACCGCCTACAGGAGGTGCCGCAGCGCCTCAACCGTTCAACTATGGCACCTCAGCAGTTCAATGTATATTGGAGAAGAAGAAAAAACAACAGTAGGTTCAAATGTTGTGTTTTGTGATTGTTGTAGACTTGCAGCAAATTAGAGGTGGTTTCAAAGAAAAAATTGTTCCCTTTGATGGAGCACCTGACCGTTCCCTTTGTTTTGTTTTGTTTTGCAAATTGCTAGTTGGCCGTATAGCTTCAGTAGTGGTATAATGCTTTAGGTTCCAGACTATTGGTCTTGATGTTTGTCCGTACTTGAGGTTCCATGCTTGAGGTTCAACTCGCTAATATATACGGGAGCAGTTTGGATTTGGAATTTTTCTGCAGTTTGGCACCATGTTATATGTACTTTTAAAGTGCACAAAAAATAGCACTTCATTCAAAAATGGTTGTGCAAAGTGCGCATGCTCCATGGGTGCTTGTTGTAATCCAAAAATTCATTGAAAACAAATAAAGTTTTTTATGTTTAAAAAATCCTTGGAAAGCAAAATGGAATTCAACAAAACAAAAAATGATAGCGAGTTCTGTGCAAAAACCACATGAAGTTCAATAAGTATAATTTTAGAGGTTCAATTAATATGAGAATGCTGGATGTTTGTAGAAGAAAAATGCCTGTGGTGCAGTTGTTGTCAGCTACATCGGTTGGAGCCCCTACTCCTCCACAAATATGGCCAACCGCGCGCTGCGACATGGATCCGCACTAAGAAGTTGAGATTAAAATAACAGAGATTATAATTTATAGTGTTTGTTTTTATTAGAAGAAAAGAGAAGTTCAGTTTGTAACGATGACGCTGTTCAACAGGCAAACCAATTGAAAAAATTTACAGGTTTGCCTACCAAAATGTTCAACATTTCTTGTGGAAAAAATTTCACTCTATTTTTTGAACTCTGCATGAGAACTTTATGCTCTTTCAGATGTGTTCATTCATTTTTGTGTAAATGCATGTAGCACACGAAGTGTATGTGTATTGTTGTGTGTAAGTTTCTTAAAATTCAATAGCATGCGAAGTTCATGTTTCAGTAATTCATAAGTTCACGTGTACCACGTACTGAAGAAAAAGATGGAGAAGTTCGATGATTATAGAAAACTCAGATTTTCCTCGTTATTAAAGAATGAAAACAAGAAGTTAAAAAATTATAAAACAAGAAGTTCAACTTTTAATAATAGAGCGCTTCAAAATTTCGTAAAAAAAGATTAGGAAATAAAAACAGGAAGTCCATATTAAAAAGATGGAGAAGTACGATTATTATAGAAAACTCGGATTTTCCTTGTTATTAAAGAATGGAAACAAGAAGTTCAAAAATAAAATAACAAGAAGTTTAAATTTTAAAAATAGAGCGCTTCAAAAGTCATAAAAAAGATTAAGAAAAAAACCCAAGAAGTCCATATTAAAAATATGGAGAAGTTCGATGATTATAGAAAACTCAGATTTTCCTCATTATTAAAGAATGGAAACAAGAAGTTTAAAATAAAATAACAAGAAGTTCAATTATTAAAAATAGAGCGCTTCAAAATTCATAAAAAAGGATTCAGAAAATCGGAATAAAAATTCATAAAAAAACTCAAATATTTTCATATAACCGAGAGAAGATCAGGTTGATAACTGCCAGAAGTTCATGTACTACACGGTGCGCATTTTGTAGTAAAAATAAAATAAAAAAAGGCTAAAAGTTTTGTTGTTATAAGTTCAAGTCCTTCGTTGGAGAAAGTTAAAAAAATTATTGCGAGAGATATTTGTACAAAAGGAATATCATTTGTGTAACTCTGACGAATGGATGAGCAAATTACAAACGAAAATACGTCATAGAAGTTCAACTAAAAACAGCAGGAAGTTCAACTACTACACTGAATGAATTTCAGATGAAAAACTTTTAAAACCATGGAGAGTATGAAAAAATGATCAACACGGGAAATTTGCATGTTTACAATAGCTTTCCATCGGTATATCACTTGCTCATTTCCGGTGAGTGGATAGAGAGCTACAAGCAGTGAATGAAGAGCTGCGAGCAAAAAAAAAGCACGTGAAAAACAGAGTGAAGTTCAAGCAGAACTGTCACAGAAGTTCAATTACTTCACGCGATGCATTTTAGACGAATTTGTTTCGCGATAAAAGCAGAACGAATGATCTCACCGTTTTCCAAATTACTTGAAAACGGCTCGAAATTAGAGAAAACCGTCAACATGAAAAAGTTACGCATTTTTCGTAGCTTTTCAACGGTATATTATTTGCGCCTTTCCGTTCAAGTTTGTAGAAATTACAGCAAAAATACGTTTCTACCCATTTTCAAAACTGACATAAAACCGTAAGGAATTGGGAGAAACAATACATATCAAAAAGTTTCGCATTTACTCAAGATTTCCAATGCCATATCATTTGCTGCATTCGGACGCACGGTTAAAAAATTAGCTCAAAATACGAACTCGGTAGGACTTGGACCATTTTCTAAATTACTCTTAAACCATTCAAAATTAGAAAAAAACTTTCAAGATGAAAAAGTAGTGCATTTTCATAAACTTTCCAACGCCATATCATATGCCTCAATTGGGTTAGCCGTTTAGAAATGCCATCGAAAATACTAACTCGGCTGTACGGTTTGCGAAATTTTACGATTTTTCAAATTACTCTTTAATCATAAGGAATTAGAGAAAACTTTAAACATGTGGAAGGAGCGGTTTTGCAGTAGCTTTCCAACGCCATATTATTTTCGTCATTCCGATAAATGGTTTAGAAATGCGATCTAAAATATGATTGACGTTTTTTGTATGAAGAAAAAATGGTTTTCAAAACTGCTCTTAAACCACTTACATTTTGCCCAAATTTGAAGTTGGTTCATGATACTGGTGTCCATAGCTTTCCAACGGTATATTGCAAGCCCCATTTGGTCAATGTTGACGGAAGTTCAACCTGGCACTATGGGAAGTTCAGGACGAACAAATCAGGCTGTTCGGTTTACAAAATTTTACGTTTCTTCAAATTACTCTTTAACCATAGGGAATTAGAGAAAACTTTCAACATGTGGAAGGAGCGGTTTTGCAGCAGCTTTCCAACGCCATATTATATGCCTCATTCAGATAAACGGTTTAGAAATGCGATCGAAAATACGATTCACGTTTTTTATGTGAAGAAAAAAACGGTTTTCAAAACCTCTTAAACCGTTTATATTTTGCCAAAAATTTAAGTTGGGTCATGATATTGGTGTGCATAGCTTTCCAACGGTATATAGCAAGCCCCATTTGGGCAATGTTGGCGGAAGTTCAACCTAGTTCACAGGGAAGTTCAACGTACTACTAGCGGGGCAGGTCAGGTTGTGATCAGAATATTATTCTGATCCCGTGATCAGAATAGTGTTTATGTAGACACACACACACACACACACACACACACACACACACACACACACACTAGTAGAAAAACCCTCATTCATCTCGGTTCGTGAGGGCTATTGGTCCCGGTTCCCGAACCGGGACTAAATGGTCGTCACTAAAGCCCTGACCCTTTAGTCCCGGTTCGCCCAGGAATTGGGACAGATGGGGACTCGACGTGGCCGCTGCCGCTTGTCCAGGCAGGGGGCCTTTTGTGCCGGTTGTTGCCACCAACCGGGACCAAAAGGCTTCCACGCGTCAGCATTTCAGAGGCTTGCCTTTTTTTCTGAAGGGGGAGGGGGGGTGGTTGGGGGGTTTTGTAGGGTTAATTTACGGGGATTCATATACTGTATTAGCTAGCTAATACAGAGAAGTGTCCTCTCCTATCTCCGTGCTTGGTCGACGCTACGTATAGAGAGGACTCGACACGCTAGCTAGCTAGTATGCAAATGAAGGAAACTATTTAGTATACAGAAGATCATCATGAACATATACAGAAGCGATCGACCTCCCCTTCTCCGAGAGATTGGTCGAACAACAAGTTTCCGTATATCTTACCGACGCTACTGGCTACATATATATACAATGTGTAAGATCTCTTACAGTACCCTAACATATGAACTCAACTTCCACATGCATGGTGGTATTCTCCGGCATTATTGATGACATGGTCAAGAAAGAATCCAGCCAATTCCTCTTCAATTGCTCGCATGCGATCTTCTGGTAGGAGTTCATTTAGCATCTCCCACATCTAATTTGAATAAGGGGGTCAATACATATATATGAATGAAACTCAACAGAAATGATGGTAATAAAATAAACTTGTGAATATTTTTGCTTACGCACTTCATATTTTCTTTTAGAGTAGCCCCGCCGATTCTTGGTCGTCGTGTTGTAGATGAACTCGGAGACATAGTATCCACAATAATTATTCCCGGCTTCCTGCCACAAGAACTTTACGAGAAATAGAGGTCAATCAAACTGATAATGAAGCATTATAAATGGCATTGATGATAGTAGTTAGAATCAACGGGAGATGCGCGGAACTAGCTAGCTAGTAGTACTTACTTTTGGGTATTTCCATCGCAGATCCCGCGGTAATAAAGTAACTTGTGCGGTGAATACTTTCCAAACCCTGCGAGACAAAGAAACAATTACTTGATATCGTGAAATGAACAAAGTTGCTGATATTGTGCGATAATGATCGAATCAACTTACTTCTATAGCATCTTAGACATGTACGCATACTCCTTGGGATCTTTTCGTCTCGAGTCTAAGATATTTACTAGTCCCTGCTCAAGCTTAATCTCTAGGAGAATATAGTGGAAGCTGCGCATGCATGCATAACTCATCAATTACATTAATTACTATAACAGTAATAATTTAGGGAAACCGAATATGCACAAGACAAGAATAACACTCACTTGAAGTTGTAAGGAAAGAGTATTGTATCTTTGTTTTGATTTATTACCAAAGATCGTAGCAAGTTGTCCTCGGTTTATTTGGCATTATATTTAACCGTAAATTCATCTATGAGATTTGTGTTAATGAACCCAATATCATACATTTCATTTTGTCTGCATTCGACGATCTTCAATCTGCATAATATAGTGAGGATAATTATATATACATGCAATGAAAGAGCTGAACTATATATAGAGACTTAATGACAGAAGTAGTACTTACAGACAGTAGCAAGTAACCGTTAATTTATCGAGGGCCTTTAGATTGAAAAACTGGAAGAACTTCTCAAATGGAACAGACAACTCCTCAATTCCAACGAGGTCGTGCACATCCTCTTTAACTTTCAGCGTCAAAGTATCGATTTTATTCCCAGCTGACAGTGCCTTTCTGCAGGTTTCCATGTACCAATCATGGAATCTTCGCATCATCGTTGTTAGAGTAGTTCCATCTTTGATGAGAGGCTTCCCATACTCGTATTTGAATTCATCCACCTCCATTATATCAAAATGTGCATCGTCGTAATCTCCAGGATTGCTACCGGGCAAGACCCCCGGATGATTAGCGACGATATCGCTAGACACCTTGAGCGGGGGGCACGATTGGTTCGCTTGTTCGCCGAGCTGGGGAATTTTTTCCCTATTCTTCATTCTTGTAACCTTTTGTCACTGCAAGTACTTCCCGACCGCTTCGCTTCCTTATATGTCTTTTCAGTAATGCGCTCATAGTTGGTTTTTTGCAGAGACGGTGGTGGTCGCTGCAGGGCATCCAAAGTGCGCTTCGCTTTAACCGGATCTATCTTCTCCTCCGGAGCTGGATGTCTCTTAGCTCTTTGCGTTGCGAAGTAGTCCCTCTCTTGGGCTTGACAGATCTCCTTGTTTTCCTTTTGGGTCCTCTCGCATGTTAACTTCTCTAGAGTCTTGAGACATGGACCGAATTTGTATTGCCTCCCGCCTGTACTGCTAGACGCTGGAGCAGGACGAGTGGTTGCGGCTTTCTTCTTTAGTTGATTACAAGGTGGAGGAGAAGGACTGCGATGCGCCGTAGCAGCCGGAGCGGTGGCGGGTCTCTTCCGCCCATGCTGACGAGGCGGAGAAGGAGGAGGCTGGCTGGTCGGGCGCGCTCCATAGTTTCTGCAAATATTACAACATGGAAATTATTATACAAACATGACAGATGGATATATTAGTGGCAAATGTAGACCTAGCTATAGCTATTCACAAAAAGGAATTATATTAAATAATGGCCTCGACGCTTCTCTAGGGTTTGGGGTGGCCTCGGCAACGCTTAAAGGGTTCGGGGTGGCCTCGATGACAACGCTCTTTTAACTTGGTAAAGGAGGGGGTATATCGACAACGACGACTTACATACATGAAAAAAAATGTTATCGGGGAGGGGGTATATCGACCCCCCTCATGTCGAAGTTATCGGGGAGGGTGTATCGACCCCTCCCCTCCCCCCTCATGTTGAATATATGTTGAATTCCCGAGAGAGTTAGGAACCGGAGGGGGACTCCTCCCCCCTCATGTCTGATGAGTTTTTACTCCCTCTCTCCCATGAAACATTCATCGAACAAACTTAATACGAGTTTTAACAGAAAACATTCATCGAACAAAATTACAACCGAAAAATTGACCAAGTTTTCATATATCATCATCATCTACTACAAAACAAATTGACATATTCTTTGCATATGAACATACAAACATTTGCATATTTGACAATAATATCACCAAAAAAATTCTATGAAGTTAACATAAAAAAATCTAACTTTTGCATATTCCTAGAACCCTCGAACCTCGACCCTTGAACCCTCGACCATATAGAACCCTCGACCCTAGAACCCTAGAACCCTCGAACCCTCGACCCTTGAACCCTTGAACCCTCGACACCTCGACGACCCTTGCCCCTCGAACCCTCGACGACCGTCGACCCCTCGGTGACCCTCGACCCTCTACCCTAGTTCCCGACCCTCGACCGCTCGGCGATCCTCGACACCCTCATTCCCGATAAAGAAGAAGAAAAAAAAAGAGGAGAAGAAGAAGGAATAGAGGAGTAGAAGAAAAAATAGATTTCCACTCCTCTATTCCTTCTTCTTCTCCTCTTTTTTTCTTCTTCTTCTTCTTATTTTTTCCGACGTCCCCCCTCATGTCATGTTCGACGTCCCCCCTCATGTAATGTCTGACATCCCCCCTCACTTTAACAAAAAAACCACCTTAGAAAAAAGACTTTCTTCATCGCTGGTGCTCAGTGCGACGTGGACTCGGTAGAAACACTTTATGAAAATGCGGTGGTGGCCGGGCCGGGCGGTTTTCTTTTCCTTCTTCATTTTCCTTTGTCTTTTCTTATATGTTTTTTTATTTTCGTACATATGAAAAAAATGAAGTTTCTATACAAAAGTGCACAATTTTCATGAACAAATTACAACATCTAAATTAACTACACATCTAAATAAATATAACTACACATCTAAAGTTAATTAGGAAAATGCATCTAAACTTAGCAAAATCATCACCAATGATCATCAAAATGAACTCTAAATAAAATATAAAGACAAAATCATCATCATCCATCTACAGAGGGAGGCCAGCGACAAGGAGAATGAGCCCACTGAGGCGGCACAAGCTCACTCTGCTGGGGGCGGCACCGAGGAGGTAGGGCACGACGACGATGATGAGGAGGCAGGGCATGGCGACGGCAACGAGGAAGTAGGGCACGGGGACGGCGACGACGGGGCGGGGGTGCGGCGACAGGCGACGAGGAGGCGTACGGGGCAGGGCACGCGTCGACGCGTCAGGTCAGGGTAGAGGGGCGCAACGAGTGGCGTCGCCGGGGGCATGGCATGGTGAGGGCTAGCTCGGGTAGCCTGCCAGCGTCGTGGATGGATTCGCCGCCGTCGGGGGAGAGTAGGAGGAGAGATCGAAGTGGGGATGGGCGGTTCTGAAATTTTCCTAAGTGCTACTTATATAGCAAAGGCTTTGGTCCCGGTTCGTGGCACCAACCGGGACCAATGCCCCCCTTTAGTCCCGGTTGGTGCCACTAACCGGGACCAAAAGTCTCTTTTCAGCAGCCCAAAGGGCGGGAAGCAGAGGGCTTTGGTCCCGGTTGGTGGCACCAACCGGGACTAAAAGGTGGGCATTGGTTCCGGTTGGTACCATGAATCGGTACCAATGCATACCTTTATTCCCGGTTGGTGGCACCAACCAGGACTAAAGTCCTTGTGCTGCCCGCGTCACGACACGAAAGTTTAGTCCCACCTCGCTAGTTGAGGGAGCTCAAGAGTGGTTTATAAGCCCCACTTCCGCTACCCTCTCGAGCTCCTCTCAAATGCAGGCTTTCGGGCCTAGACATAGTGTAACTGCCCGTGGGCCTACTGGGCCTTCTGCGGGCCTGAATCCTGGCCCATGGGTTGGTTTCTAGTCGTATTCAGGCCTTGGTGGCCCAGTAGGTGGCCTTTTTCCCCATTTTTTCGCTTTCTTTGGTACTTTATTTTTTATTTTTTTCTACTTACAACAAAATACTTACTTTTGCTATTTTTATTTATTTTATTAAAGTTTATTTATTTTATTTTATTATAGTTTATTTTATTTCTACATATTTATTTTATGCTTTCTTTTTGTATTTTTGTATTTTTGCATTTTTTTTATTTTTTTCTACTTTCAACAAAATACTTTCTTTTTGTTTACTTTTTTCTTTTTGTATTTATTTTTTATGAAAATTCTTTTTGCTTTTAATGTTTTGAATAGAAAATACTTTGATAATTTTAGTTGCATAAATTCTATATAATTTTAGTTTCAATATACTAGAGGTTTATAAAAGCTTTTTTGTTGATTCCTTTAATACCAGTTCTAAGGCTGTTACAAAGGCATTTTATTTGGTACAGGTTCTAAGGCTGGGGCCCCACGAGCACCTTTAATACCGGTTCGTGGCATGAACCAGTAAAAGAGTTTTTTAGTTAATTCTTTATGCAGCTGTTTTTTAGTCCCACCTCGCCAAGCGAGAGGCACTGGCAGCGGCTTATAAGCCCTGAGTGCAGAGACGATGAAGGAGAGGCGCAGTGCTCACCTGCACGTTGCTTAGCTTCAGGCCTTGAGGAAGTGGTGTAGACTGCACGGAGCTATCAAGGTTTTGACAAAACTACACATAGCTCCGTGCAGTCTACACTATTTCCTCAAGGCCTGAAGCTAAGCAACATGCAGGTGAGCATTGCGCCTCTCCTTTATTTTTAATAAATTATTACAACTCTAGACTTCTTGTGTGTTCAAAATGCAACAATCGAGATATCAGGGTTTCATACGAAAACTCATCTGTTAAAACAGGCATTTCAAATGAACTACGAAAAGGTTGAAAGTTGGCATGGTATCATCATAATAGTTGTGGAGAGAAAGTCTTCACTTTTTCTTCGCTTGTGTCCTTTGCTTATTACGCCGTAACCATGGATAATCTCCAACCGGGACCAAAGGCCCTGTCCTGCCCGCGTCGCGGGCAAATTTTAGTCCCACCTCGCTAGTTGAGAGAGCTTGAGAGTGGTTTATAAGCACTGCTGCGCCAACCCTCTCGAGCTCCTCTCAACTGCAGGCTTCTGGGCCTAATCTCTCACTGTGTGCCCATGGGCCTACTGGGCCTACTTCGGGCCTGAGTCCTGACCCATTGTTGGGTTTCTAGTAGTATTCAGGCCGTGTTGACCATTTAGGTGGCACCTTTTTATCCTCAAAAAAAAGGTGGCACCTTTTTATTTTATTATAGTTTATTTATTTTACATTATTAAAGTTTATTTTGTTTCTGCTTATTTATTAAAGTTTTTTCTGTTTCTAATTATTTATTTTATTTTTTTCTACTTATTTATTTTCTTTTCTTTTTTATTTATTTTATGAAAATTCTTTTTTGCTTTTAATGTTTTACACACAAAAGCCCTCTCCCCTGGCTGGATTGGTACCGGTTTGTGGCCTGACCCGTCCCGAAAGACAATGCTTTGGTACCGGTTCAGGCCACAAACCGGTACCAGTGGTGGTGGGCCTGGAGCGGGGCCCATTGGTCCCGGTTCGTGCCGCCAACCGGGACCAAAGGGGCCAGACGAACCGAGACCAATGGCCCCACGAGGCCCAGCAGGCCGCTGGCCTCACGAACCGGGACAAATGGGCCCATGGGTACCGGTTCATGAGCGAACTGGGACTAATGGGCTTATCTGGCCCGGACATATGCCCTGTTTTCTACTAGTGAGGCTTCAAGTGCGTACTTGTTAGTTAAACCTATGGTTAAAATGTGACACTAAATACGACTAGTAAGCAGTACAGTAGAAGTACTAGTATACGTCGGTCAAATTATTCATCATGTCCATACAATGAATTGACGTGACAACACGCAGCACATGAGGTGACACAAGAATCTTGGCGGCGTGTTCGGATATTCTGGACGTCTGATTTGGAGTACCACTTATCTATCAAAATCTTTCATCATTCACTTAAAACAGTCGATTGATCATACATTGAGTACCATATAACTGGAATTAACCGATGCAAGTCCAAGAAGGATTGGCCGGTGCTGCCGGCTGGCGTCAAGTTCGATCCCACAGATCAGGACCTGATCGAGCACCTTGAGGCCAAAGTGATTGCTGACAGCACAAGATCCCACCCTCTCATCGATTTGTTCATACCAACCATCGACAGCGAGCACGACATATGCTACACCCATCTTGAGAAACTTCCACGTAAGACATCGATCGGCCGTGTACTTGCACAAACATATTCCTTTGTTTATAGCTCTATTTTTCTTTTTAGACGCAGATGTTGGTGTTCTGGGAACGGGGGTCCCGAGACTTGCCTGCCTGCGGCCTACAGCGTGGCTCACTCGGTGGCCCAGTACGGCCCGTCTTCATCAACAAAACACTCAAGACCCTCACAAGGGGCCAAGCCTCGCGGGGCGGACGACGCAAGGCCCCCTCAGGGGTGGCCTCACTAGGCGGGCTCCTGAGGAGGCAGAGAGATCAAGGCAAGGGGTACCTCGCGAGGGCCTCGTGACGCAAGCCATGACGATCAAGACTAGGCGGGCGCCAGGCGGGCGCAAGCCCGCGCAGTGTCCTCGTTTCCTCTTTGGTGCAAAGGGGGCAAGTGCAGGCGCGAAGTACCGAGGCATTAGGCAAAGGTTTCCTTATCGGTGCAATAAGACCAAGACCAGCAGAACGGTAGGACGGAGGACACTATGGAGCCCAAGACGGCGTCATCACCAGCACCTTTGGCAGGCGAAGACCACCTTTAGTCAGGATAGCTTGTACTAGCTGTCCCCTTTCAAAATGGTCGTTGTTGGATCCCTTCCCGCTCAATATTTGGGAAGAGGTCCAGGGCCTCTATAAATAGGGCTAGCCACCACAGTAGAAGGGGACGGAATCCTTCCGAAGCAGAACACCACACCACCTCAAGAACACCTCTCCTCGCGAGGCTGTTCTTCCTCTGTACTGTTCATTACCAGCCCAAGAGGCAATCCACCACCACACACAGGAGTAGGGTATTACACCACAACGGTGGCCCGAACCTGTATAAGTCTTGTGTCTCTTGTGTTATTCATTGACCTAGCTTAGAAATCGCGGCGAGGCTGAGAGCGAGATTCGGTAGGAGGAGATCTTCGTGCGCACCCCAGTGTTCGAACCTTAAGGGTTTTGCCGGAACCCGATATCCGACATTTGGCGCGCCAGGTAGGGGTGCGCCAAAATCTTCCTTCCGCTGATCTGCGTCCCATCGCTTTGTCGCATCCATGGCGGACGCTCACCGAGCCTGCGCCGAGCGCTGGGCTGCTCTTGCCGCCCGCGTCGCCCAGACGGCTCCCATCGGCGAGCCTCCTCGTCGTTCTCCGTCGCCTGCCGCCAATGCCGCCACCGGCCCGGCGGGGAACGAGCAGCAAGCATCTTCGCTGCACCCCTCAGTGTGGCGGGAAGGCCGCACCGCCACTCCGTTGTTGAACCTAGCTGGATCGTCATCTCATGCTCGTCACGCCCCCACGGACGTGCAGGCCACGCTGCTCCTGGCACGTGAGCTCCTGCATTACCGCCCCGTCGATGACCTCTACGAAAATTGGCTCGCTCACCTCACTGAGCTCGTCCGCGCTGCACGGGGCTTTCCCGCGTCGTCCCTCTCGCTGCCTCGCCCCCCCCCCCCTGCCAGGCATGGGCGACGCAGCTCAGGGAGCGCCTCTGCCACCTCTCCCCCAAGACGACACCCTGGCTCCAAGGCGCGCGGCCCCTGGACATGACGCACCGCATCCAGCGTCCGCGCGACAAGAAAGAAGCTGCCAAGAAATCCCATGGCCTCAAGAAGGCGCTCCCGTGCTTCCTGCACCAGCACGGTAGGACCGCGTCCCTACACCGGCGCGCCAAGACCCCGTGCTGCCCCTGGCGGCGGTGCGCGAGTACCATCAGGAGCAAGCCCCGCGTCAGCAAAGGGCTCCGATGGCCACAGCAGGTTGTCGTGCCTTCACCATCGAGCTGTGTAGCTTTGCCTGGCTGGGCAAGTTATAGCCAGATCTGTCCTTGCTATGACAGTACTGCCGACCCTGCGGAGTTCATGCAGCTCTACAAGCTGGGCATCGAGGGAGCCAACGGAGACGAGAAGGTCATGGCGAACTGGTTCCCAATGGCGCTCAAGGACGGTGCCCGCACTTGACTCCTGAACCTGCCTCCCGGCTCGATCTCCTCATGGGACGAGATGCGCAGTCGCTTCATCGCCAACTTCCAGGGCACTCGCCACCGCCCCCGGCCGCGGGTGACTTGCGCCGCATCAAGCAGCAGCCTGGAGAGACCCTGCAGAAATACATCCAGCGCTTCAATAGCGCTCGCCTCAAGATCCCAAGGTGACGGACGAGGCCATCATCTCAGCGTTCTCTGATGGAGTCCGCGGCGTCAAGATGAAGGAAGAGCTCGCCATCCACGAGGAGTTGTGCACATCCCTGGAGCTGTTCAACCTAGCGACCAAGTGCGCAAGAGCTGAGGAAGGGCGCCTCTCCCTCCTCGAGCTTCCAGCTGCTGACCCAGAAGAGAAGAAGGCCAAGGCCAAGGACGTGAAGCGCAAAGGAGCAGCCGTGCTCGCAGCAGAACCAGACACGAAGCGCGGCAGGGACCAGCCGGAGTCGTCCAAGGGCAGCCTACCATTCTGCGCCTACCACAACCTCCACACCCACAACACCGATGAATGCCAAGAGCTCAGGGCCGTTCAAGAAGGACGCTTCGGTCGACGCCCCGAGCGTAGCGACCGGGGCTACGACTGAGGAGGAGGACGTGGCGGAGGATGATGGGACAGTGGCCCTTGCTAGGAGTGGCGTGACCGACCTCGTGAGGATCGCTGACAGGATCAGCCTTGCGAGGGCGCCTGGAGGGATCAGCCTCGCGAGGACCGCCCGCAGGGCAATGCAGGCCTTCCTCCTCTGCCGCTGCCGCCAAGAAGGAATGACGACCATCACCAGGACGAGGAGACTGGGGGCTTCCAGGAGCCACGTACTATCGCTTGCATCTTGGGCGGAGCTCAGGCCCCAGCCTGTCAGCGCATCTTCAAGCAGTTTGCCCGTGAGGTGAACGCAGCCCTCCCCAAGCTCGAGGCCACGCGCCCGCTCAGGTGGTCCAAGTGCGCCATCACCTTCAGCTCAGCAGATCAACTCAAGTGTGCGGCTACAGGCCCTCCTCGATGCTTTGTTCCCTACCATCAAGAACGCGTGCATGTCACTGTGATTCTCATCAATGGCGGCGCAGGGCTCAATGTTCTGTCCGTTGAGATTTTTGACAACCTTAAAGTGCCATATGATCAACTTCAGCCTACCAAGCCTTTCTCAGGAGTTACTGACGGCTCCACCACCCCGATAGGGCAGGTCCGCCTCTCTGACACCTTCGGATAGCACAACAACTACCGCACTGAGCTCATCCACTTCGACGTCGCCCACATACACTTGCCATACAATGCCATCCTCGGATATCCAGCCCTGGCCAAGTTCATGGCGGTGACCCACCATGGCTACAACGTCCTCAAGATGCCGGGAAGCGGCGGGATCATCACGGTCGCCTGCGAAGAAAGGGATGCGGTGTGCTCCCTCGAGCGTGCCTTCCAAGATGCAACAATCGAGGACCCAGAAAGTAGGGGCGAGCATCCTCCTGAGGTAGTCCCAGAGAAGAAAAAGACACCGCTCAGCTCAAGTCCTCGGGAGGTTGGCATCTCAGGAGGTGTTGTGTCCGGATCAGCGCCCGTGCAAGGGGCGCCTCCCTCCATCGCATGGGAAGTCGTGCCCGGCGCCCTCCTCGGGCAGGGCTCAGGGGCTCTCTTCTGGAGAGCCTCAGACTTTGCCAACATCACGAGGGAGGTGCTCGGGCACCAACTGGAGGCGTGCTTCGCGACACGTTTCCCTCAGGAGGTTTCAGGGCGTGGAAGGCCCAATGTTCAGGAGCTCATCACCAGGGCTACTCAGGAGCTTCAGGAAGCAAGAGCCATGCATGGAGACCGCCGCTTGCCTGGTGTGGCCCCCCATCCAGGCGAGGATGGTGGGCTGCGCGTCTGCATCGTTGTCCCGGGGCTCAACCGAACTGCATCTCAGGAGCGCCTCTAGCCTTCGCGCGTGGGACGCTACGAGGGTCCGCTGCACAGCTACGTTCACATGCCTTTTGGCCTGCCGAACGCGGCTACTACCTGCCAGCGTCTCCTGCGGAGCATTCTAGCAGCTCAGGAGGCTAGGCATCACGTGGTCCTAGCGGAGATGGAGACTGTCCTCGAGGAACCGCCTGGACCACCAGAGCCTCCTGAGGCTTAGGGCTCCGGTGGCTCATCAGGGTCGACCTCTTCACCGCGCATCTTCAGCTAATCCAGCACCCCCTCGACAATAGTACCATGTGACATCTTCCAAGTTCATTTCAGCTAGGAGCTGCCTCATTCCCAGACCGTGTGGGTCTATCCCTGGGGCATGCATCCCTTTTGCTTATGTCCTTAGTTGACCTTGCTATGGGCGCCCCTCGGACTGCATCATCCCCAAGCCGCTCGGGCATGACCCGGTGGCATGTATCCATTCTGCGTTTATCTAAGCTGATTTGCCCTTCATGCTTAACCTGCCCATGATTATCATCTGCCGCCTACCACGGGCCTCCTCTCCCTCATACAAATCGCTTGCGCGTTAAAAGGGGGGCCTCTTGAGCATCCCGACTCAGGAGCTCTTACTGGCTCTCCAGCCCTCACCCCCTGGCCTTGACCACGACATCACGACCTGGCATACCAGCGGTGGCTGAGCTTGCTCGAGGGCCGGGACCTAAGGACGTAGAGCATTTGTATCTAACCATCTCGCAGGAACACACAACTGTCCAAGACTCAAGACCAGGCGCAACCCGCCTTGAGGTAGGGCCTCGTGAGTCCCGTGCTGGCTCACGAGTGCCTAGATACACCTTGTCTAGCCCTGCCGTGCAAGCCACGTGTCAGGACGGGGTTGTACATGCCCCGGGGGCTCCTCCCAGAGGGGGCCCCCTCCCACGCACCAGTGGAAGCACCATGCTCCGTGATCGCTGACGACACTGCCGAGGAGCGGGTATGCCCGTACACATACGAAAGCGCTATGCTCCGTGCTGGTGATAAACAACTGAGGGCGATCCATGACCGTATCAACCTCAGGGAGCCCAGAGCTCAGTGTCTGGCCTCATCGCAACACCTCCCCTCGGGAGCGTTACGCGAGGGGGCTGGACACGGGGGCTGCGCCCGGGTCACGCCCGATCGCATGCCACCCAGCCAGGTCCCTTGGACCTGGTCATCGCGCCTCCCTCCCCGAGCGGAGCCAAGGTATGAAGGTCGTTTGAACGTCAAGGGGGACTTCTGAGCATCGCGACTCAGGAGCCTAACTGGTCACGTAGCCCCTCACTCCTTAGTCCCGTCCTGGTGATCCGGTTGAGGCTAATGGCGGTTTAGGTATGCGCGGGGCCGGGCTCTGCGGACGTAGAACGATAGATCTACTCCTATGTTCCCTCCCTATTTGTTGTTTGTGCGTCAAGGGGGGCTCCTGAGCATCGCGACTCAGGAGCCTAACTTGTCACGTAGCCCCTCACTCCTTGGTTCCGTCCTGGTGATCCGGTTGGGGCCAACGGCGGTTGAGGTATGCGCGGGGCCGGGCTCTGCCGACGTAAAACATAAAGCAAATAGGAAGGAAGCCGCAAAATCTCAAAGCAAATCCCAGAGCAAATATTACATTGTCTTCACAATACCAAACGCAAGTTTAAACGCCTCCACGAGGCATGGTGCACATTGCAGGAGTTAAAACAGGAAAGAAGCCACGAGAAGATCACCCTTGGACAACGCTGTCATTTGCTAGGGGATCCACCCCCGTGGTGGTGTTGCCCCCACCAGCTCCACCTCCCGAGGCCGCAGGATTAGCAGCACCTACCGCGGGCGCAGTAGCAAAGGCGCGGAACTTCCCCAGCAAAGCTTCCACCTAGCTCTTCACGGCTTCAGCAGTAGCGGCGAAGTGCTCGCTGTCCACGGGCTCCAGCAGCTCGTCAGGATTGTCATCAGGGTCGCGAAGGTGGACGTGGTTGAAGACACGCATCAGCGCCGCGGAGGAAAGGACGCGAGCTTCCACCTCGGCCATGGGGCCAACGCCGGTCACGACTTCCTCGAGCGCCTCAACCAAGAAGGGAAGTAGCTAGGCGGCGCCATCCTCGGCGCCAGCCAGCGGCTTCTCCAAGCCATTCTCGTAGAGCCTCTTCAGCGCCGCGCGAGACACCTTCTCAAGGACTGTGAAGGCCACGCTGTCCTCGGCCAGGACCTTCGCCTTGGCGTCCAGCTCGGCCCTCTCCACCCTCAACTTCTGCTCCAGCATCTCCAGCCGGTCGCGCTCAGCGGTCTGCGCCTCCGCCAGCTGCGTCAGCTCGGCGTCGCGGTCCCTGACGGTGTCCTCCCGAGCCTTCATCTTCTCCTCCTTCGCCTGGTGGTCGCGGGCTTCTTTGGCATGCTCATCACGCAAGCCCTGCAGCTCGGCCTCCAGCACCTTGCAGCGGTCCTGGGCGACCGCAACATCCTTCAATGCCGCCTCGAGAGAAGCTGCCGCCTCGAGAGCAGCCGCAGCCTGGGTGGCGGCTTGCTTCTCCTCCTCAGATGCTGCCGCGGCCCACCTCAGCACCGCTTAGACAGAGGCATCAGAGTGAAGCCAGCCGGAAACCAGCTCCGGGCGCCCGGCTACCAGATGGGAGTCAGCGCCCTGGAGGTCTTCTTGTAGATGAACCATCATGGAGAGGGCATGCTCCAAGACATCGGAGAAGGAAGAAGGACCCGGAACCAGCGGCGCAGAAGGAGGAGGTGGCAGCAGAGCCAGCTCTTGGGAGACTGGGGGCTCCTGAGCCTTGGCTACCTCAGCAGTAGCGTCAGGCACCGGCACCTCCGGAGCCAGTGGGGCCACGGGGCTGGCACCCCGCCAGGGCGCTCCTCCAGGCCTCGCGAGGATGACCGGGAAGAGAAGGTGCGAACATCGTCACCTCCCCTTCCCACGGATGAAGAAGCGGCCGCAGCAGATGAGTCTGCCCCAGATGGAGTCACCGTGTCCCCATTCTTCTTCTTCGCCGCAAGCGGCGGCCTAACCAATTGATGGAGAACGTCATGCCCCGGCAGCATAATAAAGAACAAGATGGAGTTCGAGCGCTTACTGGTCAATCGCGACATAGTTTACCGTCCTCTTGCCGAGCTTGAAGCCCGAGAGCCTCGTGGCCTGCTACGTCTCGAGCTTGCGTTAGTTTTCCCCGAAGAGGAGGGGGTGATGCAGCACAATAGCGTAAGTATTTCCTTCAGTTTTTTAGAACCAAGGTATCAATCCAGTAGGAGGTCACGCACAAGTCCCTCGTACCTGCACAACACTGTCGGCGTTCTGGGAACGGGGGTCCCCAGACTTGCCTGCCTGCGGCCTGCGGCGTGGCTCAAAGGGGGCCCAACACGGCCCGTCTTCACCAACACAAGCTCAAGACCCTCGCGAGGGGCCAAGCCTCGCGGGGTGGACGACAAGGAGCTTCCTCAGGCACGGCCTCATCAGGCTGGCTCGCAAGGAGGAGGAGAGATCAAGGCGGGGTACCTCGCAAGGTGCCCGTGACGCAAGCCATGACGACCAAGGGCGCCAGGCGGGCGCCAGCCCGCGCAGTGTCCTCCTTTCCTCTTTGGTGCAAAGGGAGCAAGCGCGGGCGAGAGCATCAAGCAAAGGCATCCATTTCGGTGCAACAAGACCAAGACCAGCCCAACGGCAGGAAGGAAGTCATTGTGGAACCCAAGCAGGCGTCACCACCAGAGCCTTTGGCAGGCGAGGACCAACTTTAGTCAGGATAAGTGTACCAAATGTTCTCCTTCAAAATGGCCAATTGTTGGCGCCCTTCTCGCTCAATATTTGGGAAGAGGCCCAGGGCCTTTGCCTATAAATAGGACTAGCCACCCCCAGGGTAGAGACACCTTAGAGATATCTAGAGACATCTAGAGGCATCTCGTGGAGAGCAATACAGTAGCATCACATAGAGAGAGAAGGGTGACTGAACCCCTCCTAGCGGTTCATCGCCCCAGCCAAGAACAGACCCTCGCGAGGCTGTTCTTCCTTGTATTGTTCATCATCATCAGCCCAACAGGCAATCCACCACCCACAAACTAGAGTAGGGTATTACACCACAATGGTGGCCCGAACTAGTATAAACCTTGTGTCTCTTGTGCTGTTATTTTCGTAGCTTAGATCTTAGCGAGGCGGCGGAGTGCAGGTAGGTAGAGGGCGAGATCTCCGCGCGCACCCCGGTGTTCGAACCTCAAGGGTCTGCCAGAACCTGAAATCCGACATTTGGCGTGCCAGGTAGGGGTGCGCCGGAATTCGTCTTCCACTGCCGTGTTCTTCTCCGAACACCGCATCCATGTCTGACGCTCGTCGGGCCCGCGCCGAGCGCCGAGCCGCTCTCGCTTCCCGCGTCGCCCAGACGGCTCCTGTCGGCGGGCGTCCTCGTCGTTCCCCGTCACCTGTCGTCAACGCCGCCACCGGCCCATGGGGAACGAGCAGCAAGCATCGTCCCAGCATCCGTCCGTGCGGCAAGACGGCCGCACTGCTACCCCCTCGCTCACCCCAGCTGGTTCTTCGTCTCGCGCGTTCCGCGCGCCCATGGAGGCTCGAGCTGTGCTCATCACGGCAAACGAGCTCCTGCGCTACCGTCCCGTCGACGACGTCTACGAAGAATGGCTCGACCGCGTCGCCGAGCTCGTCCGCGCCGCAGGGGGCTCTCCTGCGCCGTCCGTTCCGCTGCACCGCACCCCGCCCTGCGCGGGCGACGAAGCTCCGGGGGCGCCCCAGCCGCCTCCTCCTCAAGAAGGCGCCCTGGCTCCAAGGCGCGTGGCCCCTGGGCGGAACCCGCTCCGTCAGGTGCCAGCGCGGCAAGAGCAGAGCTGCCAAGAAGTCCCTCGCCCGCAAGAAGCTGCCCAAGTGCTCCCCGCTCCAGCTCGTCGTGACCACGCTCCTGCTCCCGCACATCAAGACCCCGCGCTGCTCCCAGCTGCAGCGCATGGGGACCCGCAAGACCAAGCTCTTCATCACCCAAGGCCTCCTATGGCCACACCAGGCTGCAGTGCCTTCACCACCGAGCTACGCAGCGTCGCGTGGCCTGACAAGTTTAAGCAAGACCTGCCTCCTCGCTTCGGCAGTGCAGGCCGACACCTTGAGTTCCTCCAGCTCTACGAGCTTGGCATCGAAGCCGCCAACAGAGACGAGAAGGTCATGGTGAACTGGTTTCCCATGGCACTCAAGGACGGGGCCCGCACCTGGCTCATGAACCTGGCTCCAGGCACGATCTCCTCCTGGGACGAGATGCGCACCCGCTTCGTCGCCAACTTCGAAGGTACTCGTGACCGGCCACCCGCCGTGAGCGACATGCGCCGCATCAATCAGCAACCAGGAGAGACCCTGCAGAAGTACATCCAGCGCTTCAACAACGCACGCCTCAAAATCTCCAAGGTGACCGGGGAGGCCATCATCTCAGCCTTCTCCGACGGCGTGCGCAACGTCAAGATGAAGGAGGAGCTGGCGATGCATGAAGATCTGTGCACTTCCTTGGAGTTGTTCAACTTGGTGACCAAGTGCGCCAGGGCTGAGGAAGGGCGTCTCTCCCTCCTCGAGCTGCCTGCCGCAGACCCAGAAGAGAAGAAACCCAAGGCCAAGGATGTGAAGCGCAAGGGGGCTGCCGTGCTCGCGGCAGAACTAGACACCAAGCGGGGCAGAGATCAGCCCGAATCTTCCAAGGACAGCCGGTACTGCGTGTACCACGACCTCCACACCCACAACACCAACGAATGTCAAGAGCTCCAAGCCGTGCGAGAAGGGAGGATCAGCCGATGTCCCGACCGCAGCGACCGGGGCTACGGTCGAGGAGGAGGAAGGAACGCAGGACGCTGGGAAGACCGTGGCCCGCGCCAAGGATGGCGCGATCGACCTCGTGAGGATCGCTGGCAGGACCCGCCTCGCGAGGGAGACTGGAGGGATCAACCTCGCGAGGATCGCCCGCAAGGCAACGCAGGCCTCCCCCCGCTGCCGCCGCAACCAAGGAGAAATGAGGACCGTCATCAGGACGAGGGGGCTGGGGGCTTCCAGGAGCCACGCGCGATCTCTTGCATCCTGGCCGGAGCTCAAGCCCCAGCCTCTCAGCGCATCTTCAAGCAGTTCACCCGCGAAGTGAATGCAGTCCTCCCCAAGCTCGAAGCCACGCACCCTCTCAGGTGGTCGGCGTGCGCCATCACATTCAGCTCAGCAGACCAGCTCAAGTGCGCAGCCACAGCCGGAGTCCTCCTGATGCTTTGTTCCCCAATCATCAGCAACGTGCTAGTCACCAGGACCCTCATCGATGGCGGGGCAGGACTCAACGTCCTGTCCGTGGAAACATTCAACAATCTCCAAGTGCCCTACAATCAGCTTCAGCCAACCAAGCCTTTCTCCGGAGTCACCGACGGCTCCACGGTCCCGATTGGGCAGGTTCGCCTCCCTGTCACCTTCGGGGCGCGCGACAACTACCGCACCGAGCTCATCGACTTCGACGTCGCCCACATTCGCCTGCCGTACAACGCCATCCTCGGGTACCCAGCGCTGGCCAAGTTCATGGTCGTAACTCACCACGGCTACAACGTCCTCAAGATGCCAGGAAGTGGCGGAGTCATCACGGTGCCCTGCGAAGAGAAAGACGCGGTGTGCTCCCTGGAACGAGCCTTTCAGGCCGCTTCGCTGGAAGACCCAGATCGCGGGAGCGGGAGGCTGCCGAGACCGCACCCAAGAAGAAGAAGACATCGTCCGGCCCGGCCCCTCGGGAGGCAGGCCCCTCAGGGCCCGTGTGTAACGCCCCCGATGCGGCTATATCTCCCACGTGTCGAGGCACGACTTAGAGGCATAACCGCATTGAAAGCAATGTCGCAAGTGAGGTAATCTTCACACAACCCATGTAATAAATAAGGGAAAGAGATAAATAGTTGGCTTACAGTCGACAATTCACACAAAACAAAAATAAACATCCATCATTCGTAGTACACTCATGGTCCGCTACGGAACCAAAATAAAAGAAGATACCCCAAATGCTACGGTTCCCGATCATCCCAACTGGGCACCACTCACGATCATCGTGAAAAGACACATAGTAACGACCACGTTCCTCGTCGAACTCCCACTTGAGCTCGGTTGAGTCGCCTGCACTGGCATCGTCGGAACCTGCAACTGTTTTGGAAGTATCTGTGAGTCACGAGGACTCAGCAATCTCACACCCGCGAGATCAAGACTATTTAAGCTTATAGGAAGGACAGAGTAGTAAAGTGGAGCTGCAGCAAGCGACTAGCATATATGGTGGCTACTTCGCAAAAGAGAGCAAGAAGAGGAGCAAAGCACGGTCGTGAAGCTAGTAGCGATCAAGAAGTGATCCTGAACTACTTACGTCAGACATAACTCCAACACCGTGTTCACTTCCCGGACTCCACCGAGAAGAGACCATCACGGTTACACGCCGATTGATGTGTATTTTATTTGAGGTCAACTTCGGGTTTTCTACAACAGGACATTAACAAATTCCCATCTGCCTCATAACCGTGGGCACGGCTTTGAAAAGATATTACCCTGCAGGGTGTCCCAACTTAGCCCATTATAAGCTCTCACGGTCAACGAAGGATATTCCTTCTACCGGAAGACCCGATCAATCTCGGAATCCCGGACTACAAGACATTTCGACAAAGCAATAAAACAAGACCAGCAAAGCCGCCCGAATGTGCCGACAAATCCCGATAGGAGCTGCACATATCTCGTTATCAGGGCACACCGGATAAGCGAAGCGTACAGGAACCGACGTAATCCAAGTTTCCCAGGAATGGTCCCGCACGGTGCTCTAGTTTGGACCAACACTCAGAGGAGCATTAGCCCGGGGGTTTAAAATAAGATGACCCTCGGGCTCGCGAAAACCCGGGGGAAAAGGCTTAGGTGGCAACTGGTAAAACCAAAGTTGGGCCTTCTTTGGGCCGAAGTCTTATTCAAAGCGAACTGTCAAGGGGTCCCATAAATCACCCAACCGTGTAAGGAACGCGAAATCAAGGAACATAACACCGGTATGACGGAAACTAGGGTGGCAAGAGTGGAACAAAACACCAGGCATAAGGCCGAGCCTTCCACCCTTTACCAAGTATATAGATGCATTAAATTATAGCAGATATATATATTGTGATATCCCCAACAAGTAAACATGTTCCAACAAGGAACAACATCTCCATGTTCCAACAAGGAACAAACTTCATCTTCACCTGCAACTAGCAACGCTATAAGAGGGGCTGAGCAAAGCGGTAACATAGCCAATCAACGGTTTGCTAGGAAAGGATGGTTAGGGGCTGACATGGCAATATGGGTGGCATGGTATAGCAAGTGGTAGGCATCGCAGCATAGGCATAGCAAAAGAGCGAGCAACTAGCATAGCAAAGATAGAAGTGATTTCGAGGGTACGGTCATCTTGCTCGCAATGTTCTCGTAGTTGTCGAAAGCTTGATCCTCGTAAGCGTTCTCAACGGGTTCCTCGTTCACGTACTCGCCTCCGGCTCTACCCAAAGCAACAACACAAACAAAGGAACCACAATAAATCACGGTGCAATGCACAATCAACATGATGCAAAACATGGCATGATATGCGGATGTGATATGCAATGCGAGCAAAAGGCTCCGAAAGGAAAATGATGAACCAGGCATCAACTTGGCAAACCAAGTATGCCACTGGAAAGATGAGATGATTTCGGTAATCGATATAAAGATCACCGGAATCGGATGCACGGTTTGGAAATGACAAGCAAAACAAGAATGGCACAAATCTGCCATTAACAGCATGATGCCACTTAGCAAGCAACAAGAAATTAAGCTACTGCACCCAAATGTACCAACAAAGTATATCGCAGTGATCTACACAAGATTCTTGACAAAAGATGAGCACTGAGCTTCGGCTAAATCACATAATAACAGGTTCAAACAAGCATGGCAAAAGTGCACAAAATATCAGGCTGGACATGGCAAAAACAGCATCAGGTTGCAATGTTCAGAGCAAGAAAACTACATGCTACAAGAACTTAAAATAGCAAACCGAGGCATGGCATGAATCTACTCAAAGCATAGAACTAAAGTCCCTTACTGACCATAAACCAAAAAGGATCAGAAAATACAGTAACACCCATGTCAATATTGAAAGTTTCGTTAACAGATTCAGCAACATGGCATGTCAAAAACTGATAACAAGTAGGCATGTTTACAAGCTCAATACACTCACTACAGACCCTTAAATGATAAACTAAGCATACATACATCAAGAAGACATGGCATAGAAGACATACATGGCAAGAATAATAACATAGCATACATGGATCAACCGCAACAACCTTGGCAAAATTGAATAACATGTAAACAATCTGCAAGGAAACATTTGATAGCAAAAGTAGAGCTCGATTGACTCAAGCTATGGCACTCCATAATTTCAAAAAAGGGTATGGATGGATAGATCAAGACATATTTAACAAAACATCCTTACTGAAGTATCCCAAAATATGCATGGATCTCTCGGTAGCATCAAGTTAACATGGCATCAAAATATCAGCTAAACAGGGCTGAAAACAGCAACATCAGGACACCTAGTTTGCATGCTTGTGATAGTCACCACATAGATCACAAAAATACATGGCATACACCCCTGGCAAGATGGAATGGCATATTACAAAACACATGTAGGTCTCAAATTCATAGGGTGCACACATCAATCATGGCAAAAATAACAAAAATGCATGTTCTGTTAAGAAACAGAAACTAACATCACATAGCACACTTCCAACAGAATTTCGGGCATCAAGATGAGCTCAAATGAAAATGATGCAATGAGATAAAATGATCTACTCTTCGAGGCTCACATTTTGATATATTATATGCGCAAAACGGACCTACAGATGCGAAGTTATACCACGTTGAAAATGACAAAAAATATCAATGAGATGAAAAACTTGGAAGAAATAAGAGAGGGGGGAGAAGTCAACGGGCTCGGTCCCGATCGGGATCCGCCGATCCGGATCGGCGAGGCGGAGCGGCAGCGCCGGAGTGGGAGGAGGCGGCCGGCGGGCGGCGGTGGCCGGGCGCCGGCGGATGCGGGCGACAGGGCGGCGGGCGCGGCGAGGTCCGCGGCGGCGGGCTGGCGGCGACGGCGCCGACCGGCGAGGCGGCGGCGGAGCCGGCGGTGGGCGGCGGCCGGAGCCGGTCGGCGGGCGGGCGGGCGCTGGCGGCGGCGGTTTAGAGGGCCTCGCTGCTCGGCGGCGAAGCTGGCGGCGGAGGCGGGCGGCCACGTGGCACACGCTGGTTGGGCGAGGGCGGCGGCGATTTTCGTCCGGGCGGCGGCGGACGCGTCCGGTGGCGCGGGGACGAATTTTTAGGGTTTCGGGGGAAGAAGACCCGGATTTGGACGGGGGAGTTGCTTAAATAGGCATAGAGGGAGCTAGGAGAGTCCAAATGAGGTGTAGTTTTCGCCCACACGATCGTGATCGAACTATGGAGAGCATGGAAGTGACTTAGATGGGTTATTGGGCTGTTTTGGAGGGGTGTTGGGCTGCAACTCAAAAGAGGCCTTTGCGAGAGTGCGGTTAACCGTTGGAGTACCAAACGAGCTCCAAATGACCGAAACTTGACCGGTGGTCTACGGGTGGTATACCAAGGCCACTAGACAAACCTCGGTCCATTCCGAGAAGGTTTAGTACCCGCACGGAAAAAGCGTAAAAGGGACCGCCGGGGAGATAGGAGTGCCGGATTGCAAAACGGACAACGGTAAAATGCTCGGAATCATGAGACGAACACGTATGCAAATGCGATGCACATGATGACATGAAGTAAAATGCATGACATGGACAAAATGCAAATTGAAGAAAAACCCAACCACGGAGGGAATATCATATCACAATGCCGAAAATGGCAAGAGTTGGAGTTACAAATATGGAAAGTTACTTCCGGGGTGTTACACCGTGCCTGCCCAGGGGGAACCTCCTTCTATCGCATAGGGAGGCGCGCCCGGCACCCTCCTCAGGCAGGGCTCGGGGGCTCCCCTCTGGAGGGCCACCGACCTCGCCAAGGTCACGAGGGAGGCGCTTGGGCACCACTTGGAGGCGTGTTTCGAAGCACGTTTCCCTCAAGAAGGAGCAAGGCAAGGAGGGCCAAACCCTCAGGAGTTCGTCAGCAAGGCCATTCAGGAGCTACAGGAGTCAAGAGTCATGAGAGGTAGTCGCCGCTTACCCGCTGTGGCTCCCCATCCAGGAGAGGATGGTGGGCTGCGCGTCTGCATCGACATACCAGGGCTCAACCGAGTCGCCTCTCAGGAGCGCCTCTGGCCCTCGTGAGTGGGGCGCTGCGAAGGTCCACCCCACAGCTACGTTCGCATGCCTTACGGCTTGCCGAACGCGGCTGCCACGTACCAGCGCCTCATGAGGGGCATCACGGAGGCCCAAGAGGCCAGGCGTTCCGCAGCCCTGGCGGAGATGGAGATGGTCCGCAAGGAGCCACCAGCGCCTCCGGAGCCTCCCGAAGCCCCTGGGCCTGGGGGGCTCGTGAGGATCGGCTTCCGCAGCCCAGCGAGTCTGCTACACCAACACCCCTTCGTCTTCAACATCATCAGGTGACATCTTTCAAGTTTCATTTCCAGCTGGGAGCGCCCCCCAGGGCTGCATTATTCCCAGGCTGCATGGGTCCGTCCCTGCGGCATGTATCCCTTTTTATTTCATGTTGCTAGCTTACTTTGTTGGGGGCGCCCCTCGGGTTGCATCATCCCCAAGTCGCTCGGGCCAGACCCAGAGGCATGTATCCCTTTTGCGTTTACTTCGGGTCATGCGTTCGACCCACCATGCTTGCTATTTGATGCCAGTCCACGGTACCTCTTCTTCTCCATGTCGACCGCTTGCACGTCAAAGGGGGGGGGTACCTGAGCATCGCGACTCAGGGCTCTTACTGGCTCTCCAGCCCTCACCCTCTGGCCTTGTCCAAGGCATCGCGACCTGGCATACCAGCGACGGCTGAGACTAGCTCGAGGGCCGGGACCCGAGGACGTAGAGTGCCAGCATCTAACCAAATTTGCAGGAACACATCACAAGATAAGGCCCAGTGCCAGACGCAACCCGCCTTGAGGTAGGGCCCCGTGAGTCCCGCGCTGGCTCACGGGTGCCCAGATACACCTCGCCAGGCCCTACCGTGCCAGCCACGTGTCGTATGGGGCCAGAAGACGCATCGGGCTCCTCCCGAGGGGAGCCCCGTCCCACGCAGTGGAAGCACCATGCTCGCTACTGGTCGACGACATTGCCGAGGAGCGGCTATGCCCGCACACATACGGTAGCACTATGCTCCGCTACCGGTGATAAACAATCGAGGGTGGCCCCGGGCCGCATCAACCTCGAGGAGCCCAGAGCTCGGTGTCTAGCCTCATCATAGCGCCTCCCCTCGGGAATGCCGCCGCGAGGGCTGAGCACGAGGCTGCGCTGAGTCACGCCTGCACGCACGCCACTCCAGCTAGGCCCCCGGGCCTGGTTCGTCGCCGCCGCCTCCCAGAGCAGAGCCAAGGCACGAAGGCCGTTTGAGCGTCAAGGGGGACTCCTGAGCATCGCGACTCAGGAGCCTAACTGGTCACGTAGCCCCTCACTCCTTAGTTCCGAAAGGCTAACGGCGGTTGAGGTATGCGCGGGGCCGGGCTCTGCAGACGTAGAACAGTAGATCCACCCGCATCTCACTTCCCTACTTGCTGTTGGTGCGCCAAGGGGGACTCCTGAGCATCGCGACTCAGGAGCCTAACTTGTCACGTAGCCCCTCACTCCTTGGTCCCGTCCTGGTTTCCGGTCGGGGCTAATACGAGGTATGCTGTGGGCCGGGCTCTACCGGCGTAGAACACAAGAAAGTAGGAAGGAAAAGCGCAAATTTCGAAGAATTCAAAAGCAAATATTACAGTCCACACTGTTACACAATACCAAATGCAAGTTTGAATGCCTCCCCGAGGCATAATACATGTGCAGGAATTAAAAGCAGGACAGGAGCCACAACGGAGTCATTTGTCGGTGGTGGAGCAGCGCGGAGTGGGTTCACCTCGTGGAGCAGCAGGGTCGGCAGCGCCTCGCTTCGGCTTGATGCTGAAGGCCCGGAACTTCCCCAGCAGAGCCTCCGCGCGACCCTTCACGACCTCGGCAGCGGCAGCGGCATGCTCGCCGCTTGCTGGCTCCAGCAGGCTGTCGAGCTCGACGCTGGGATCGCGAAGGTAGATGTGGGTGAGGACCCGCGTCAGCACTGCAGAAGACAGTACACGCGCCTCGGCCTCGGCCGTGGGGCCAAGGCCAAGGGTGACATCTTCAAGAGCGCGAACCAGGAAGGGAAGCAGCTTGGCGGGGCCGTCCTTGGTGCCGGCCAGCGGGCTCTCCAGGCCGCTGTCGTAAAGCGTCCTCAGCAAGGAGCGAGCCTTCACCTCCATCTCCGTGAAGGCCACGCGATCCTCGGCAAGAATCTAGGCCTTGTCGTCCAGCTCGACCTACCTCGCCCCAACTCCTGCTCCAGCGCGCCTAGGCGGTCACGGCGCTTCTTGAGCTTGGCTTCCCGGTCCTTGACGGCCGCCTCGCGAGCTTTCATGCCTTCCTCCTGCTCTTGGTGAAGGCGGGTTTCCTTGGCGAGCTGGTCCTGCAGGCCCTGCAGCTCGCTCTCCAGCGCCTTGCAGCGACCGCGGACGTCAACCACCTCCCCCAAGGCGGCGTCGCGAGCAGCCTTCACCTCAAGGACGGCCTGCCTCTCCTCATCGCAAGCCCTCGAGGCATGGACCAGCGCTGCCCGGATCGAAGCGTCGGAGCGAATCCAGCTTCAAGCCAGCTCCAAGCGCCCGGCCACCAAGCGAGGGTCGGCATCGAGAAGATCCTGCCGCAGCCGGTCCAGTTCGGCAGCAGCACGATCCAGAATGGTAGGACGAGTCGGAGAGACAGCAGTCGGTGGAGTAGGAGGAGAAGGCGGCAGCGTGACCACAGCATCCTGAGGCAGAGCCTGCTGCGCCCCAACGGCTGTGGTGGCGGCATTAGGCAAGGGCACCTCGGGAGTCGCTTGGGCCATGGGGGCTGAGCTCGCCCCAGTCGGCTTAGCCAGGCCTTGCGAGGATGACCGGGCAGGGGAGGCCCGTGCGTTGCGGTCACCTTCTTTCGCGGGCAGAGGCGTTGCCCCGGATGGAACCTTAGGAGCTCCTTTCGGGTTCTTTGCCGCGGGCGCCAGCCTAGCCAAGAGATGCGGACGTCAAGCCTCAGCAGCAGAACAAGAAATAAAGACAAGAATCAAGCGCTTACGGGTCGTCGCCAGTGAGCTCAAGCAGCCTCCGGCCAAATTTCAAGCCCGAGAGCCGGCTGCAAGGATCAGCCTCGGGAAGCTCAGGAGCGGAAGGCGCGTCTGCAGTCTGCCTTTGGGCCGGGGCAGACCCGCGGGAGATCATCCCGGTCCTGTCCTTCTTTGGGATCGGGGGCAAGCTCCCGCCGCCCTGCTCATCGTCATCCTCGTCGTCATCACTCGGAGAGAGGCGGAGAACGCGGGACTTGCGCCGAGGGAGGGGAGCCCTTGACTCTCCGTCGGTCGCCTTGGAGTCAGGCCCTTTTCCCCGCTCCCCTTCTTCCTCCTCTTCGCTGGAGTCATCGGAGGACACGTCCACCGGATCCTCGGGAGGCTCCGCCGGCACGGGCCCGTCCCCGTTGAAGACGGGCATGGACTCCACTACCTGCTCCCAGTCATCGCGAAGGGACAGGGGCGTAGGAGCGCCCTCCAACCTCGCCACGTCACCCCCGACCAGAGATTGGAGGACCGCAGTCAGATCTTCGTCGGCCAAGGCTGCGGGGCTCGGATGGGGCCTCCACATCGGAAATGAGTATTGTTGAAGCGGAGCCAGCTGGTGCTCCAGGAATTCCCTCAGCAGCGACGCGCCGGTCAGCTTCGCCGCCGCCATGTTGGCCGGCCTCAGATCCGCGTCCATCTTCTCCAACACCGGCTTCCCGCGCGGGTCCACGAGCTCCACTCGAGCCCAATCACTAGAGCTCGTGGGTTGCTCCATGGGCAAGATCAGCCGAGGGTGGATGCGCCCAGCATCTACCAAGACCCACTTGCTCCTGAAGCCCTCAATCCTCTTCCCGGGGTTCGAAATGGCAATGGAGCTACCGTACGCGACGAAGCTCGCGCACGCAAAGACGGAACCACGAGAGGTCCGGAGGGAGAAGTAGTGGTGCAGCAAGGCCACTGAGGGCTGCACCCCTACGTGAGCCTCGCAGTAATAGGAGAAGATTGCCAGAAGAAGGACATAGTTGGGGTGGAGATGCAGAGCTTGTAGCTTGTAATGACGGAGGACTGAGAAGAAGAACTCGGAGAAGGGAGGTACCAGACCGGCAGCAATGGCGCTCACAAAGAGCGGATAGAAGGTGCTCCCCTGGACCTCAGGGAGGGCGGAGCCGGCCTTGAACACCTTCACCCCATCAATGCCCTGCGCCGCTGCCATCTGGCGCACCCGGGCAAGGCTCGCCTCCGACACGTTCGGCGAGTCCAAGGCGGGCAAGTACCAAGCTCCGGCTGGGGCCTGACGAGGCGCCATGGCTTCCTAGGTCACGCGGTCGAAGTAGATTTGAAGATTTCGGAGGCAGGAAGGAGAGGCGCAAGAAAGGGGATCTGAGCAGCAACCGGAGAAAGCAAGAGAAGCAAAGCCTAGACAGATGCCGCTCCTTTATCAACTCGCGCGGTTGCTGAGGCACCCACGTCCAATCAACCGCCACGCGGCGCCCAAGGCCGCAGGCTGTTAGGGCCCGCGGCGCTTCGCACTTGCCCTTTCGCCTCTCTGCTCGGCCAAGTCCGGGCGCGCCTTGGGCCCGGGGGCTACTGTCGGCGTTCTGGGAACGGGGGTCCCCAGACTTGCCTGCCTGTGGCCTGCGGCGTGGCTCAAAGGGGGCCCAGCACGACCCGTCTTCACCAACACAAGCTCAAGACCCTCGCGAGGGGCCAAGCCTCATGGGCGGGACGACAACGAAGCTTCCTCGAGTGCACGGCCTCATCAGGCTGGCTCGCGAGGAGGCGGAGAGATTAAGGCGGGGTACCTCGCGAGGTGCCCGTGACGCAAGCCATGACGACCAAGGGCGTCAGACGGGCACCAGCCAGCGCAGTGTCCTCCTTTCCTCTTTGGTGCAAAGGGAGCAATCGCAGGCGAGAGCATCAAGCAAAGGCATCCATTTCGGTGCAACAAGACCAAGACCAGCTCAACGGCAGGAAGGAAGTCATTGTGGAGCCCAAGCAGGCGTCACCACCAGAGCCTTTGGCAGGCGAGGACCAACTTTAGTCAGGATAAGTGTACCAGATGTTCCCCTTCAAAATGGCCAATTGTTGGCGCCCTTCCCGCTCAATATTTCGGAAGAGGCCCAGGGCCTTTGCCTATAAATAGGACTAGCCACCCCCAGGGTAGAGACACGTTAGAGACATCAAGAGGCATCTCGTGGAGAGCAATACAGTAGCATCACACAGAGAGAGAAGGGTGACTGAACCCCTCCTAGCATTTCATCGCCCCAGCCAAGAATAGACCCTCACGAGGCTGTTCTTCCTTGTATTGTTCATCATCATCAGCCCAAGAGGCAATCCACCACCCACAAACTAGAGTAGGGTATTACACCACAATGGTGGCCCGAACTAGTATAAACCTTGTGTCTCTTGTGTTGTTCTTTTCGTAGCTTAGATCTTAGCGAGGCGGCGGAGTGCAGGTAGGTAGAGGGCGAGATCTCCGCGCGCACCCCAGTGTTCGAACCTCAAGGGTCTGCCGGAACCCGAAATCCGACAAACACGATAGCAACTCGCAACCAACGCTTAGGGGTTGTCAATCCCTTCACGGTCACTTACGAGAGTGAGATCTGATAGAGATAATATTTTTGGTATTTTTGATATAAAGATGCAAAGTAAAAAGTAAAAGCAAAGCAAGTAAATAAAGTGATGGAGATTGATATGATGAGAATAGACCCGGGGGCCATAGGTTTCACTAGTGGCTTCTCTCAAGAGCATAAGTATTCTATGGTGGGTGAACAAATTACTGTTGAGCAATTGATAGAACTGATCATAGTTATGAGGTTATCTAGGTATGATCATGTATATAGGCATCACGTCCGTGACAAGTAGATCGAAACGATTCTGCATCTACTACTATTACTCCACTCATCGACCGCTATCCAGCATGCATCTAGAGTAATAAGATAAAAAGCAGTAACGCCTTAAGCAAGATGACATGATGTAGAGGAATAAATTCATGCAATATGATAAATACCCCATCTTGTTATCCTCGATGGCAACAATACAATACGTGCCTTGCAACCCTTTACATTCGGGTAAGGACACCGCAAGATTGAACCCAAAGCCATGCACTTCCCCCATTGCAAGAACTACCAATCTAGTTGGCCAAACCAAACGGATAATTCGAAGAGACTTGCAAAGATAACTCAATCATACATAAAAGAATTCAGGGAAGATTCAAATATTATTCATAGATAAGCTGGATCATAAACCCACAATTCATCGGTCTCAACAAACACACCGCAAAAAGAAGATTACATCGAATAGATCTCCACGAGAGAGGGGAGAACATTGTATTGAGATCCAAAAAGAGAGAAGAAGCCATCTAGCTACTAGCTATGGACCCGAAGGTCTGAAGTAAACTACTCACACTTCATTGGAGGGGCTATGGTGTTGATGTAGAAGCCCTCCGTGGTGGATGCCCTCTCCGGCGGAGCTCCGGAACAGGCCCCAAGATGGGATCTCGTGGATACAGGAAGTTACGGCAGTGGAATTAGGTTTTTGGCTCCGTATCTAGTCTATTGGGGATACGTAGGTATATATAGGAGGAAGGAGTACGTTGGTGGAGTTCCGAAGGGCCCACGAGGCAGGGGGCGCGCCCAGGGGGTGGGGCTCACCCTCCACCGTCTTGACCTCCTCGGAATCTTCTTGGAGTAGGGTCCAAGTCTCCTGGATCACGTCCGGTGAGAAGATCACGTTCCCGAAGGTTTCATTCCGTTTGGACTCCATTTGATATTCTGTTTCTTCGAAATACTGAAATAGGCAAAACAGCAATTCTGGGCTGGGCCTCCGGTTAGTAGGTTAGTGCCAAAAATAATATAAAAGGGGAAAATAAAGCCCATTATAATCCAAAACAATAGATAAAGTAGCATGGTGCAATCAGAAATTATAGATACGTTGGAGACGTATCAGGCATCCCCAAGCTTAATTCCTGCTCGTCCTCGAGTAGGTAAATGATAAAAAGAGAATTTTTGATGCGGAGTGATACTTGGCATAATTTCAATGTAAATCTTCTTAATTGTGATATGAATATTCAGATCCGAAAAATTCAAGACAAAAGTTCATATTGACACAAAAATAATAATACTTCAAGCATACTAATCAAAGCAATCATGTCTTCTCAAAATAACATGGCAAAATAAAGTTCATCCCTACAAAATCATATAGTTAGGCTATGCTTCATTTTCATCACACAAAGATGTTCCCAACTTCTATACCCCGATGACAAGCCAAGAAATTGTTTCATACTTAAATAATCTCAAACTTTTTCAACCTTCACGCAATACATGAGCATGAGCCATGGATATAGCACTATGGGTGTAATAGAATATGATGATGGGGATTGTGTGGAGAAGACAAAAAAGGAGAAAGTCTCACATCAACGATGCTAATCAATGAGATATGGAGATGCCCATCGATTGATTTTAATGCAAGGAGTAAGGATTGCCATGCAACTGAGATTAGAGCTAAGAATGCTCAACAAAAGAAAATTAGTGGGTGTGCATCCAACTTGCTTGCTCATGAAGACCTAGGGCATTTTGAGGAAGCCCATCGTTGGAATATACAAGCCAAGTTCTATAATGAAAATTCCCACTAGTATGAACAAGACAACTCACTATATGAAAAATATGGTGCTACTTTGAAGCACAATATATGAGACTCACTACATGAAGAACAAGGTGCTACTTTGAAGCACAAGTGTGGAAAAGAGATAGTAGCATTGCCCCCTTTTTTTATTTTTTTTGGCCTTTCTCTTTTTTTTGGGCAATGCTCTAATGATGATCATCACACTTTCATTACAACATAAGGACTACAACTCGATACTAGAACAAGATATGACTCTATATGAATGCCTCCGACAGTGTATCGGGATGGTGCAATGAATCAAGAGTGACATGTATGAAAAATAATGCAAGGTGGCTTTGCCACAAATACGATGTCAACTACAAGATCATGCAATGGCAATACGACAAAAGTAATGTATGTCATAATAATGATGAACGGAACGGTGGAAAGTTGCATGGCAATATATCTCGGAATGGCTATGGAAATGCCATAATAGGTAGGTATTTTGAGGAAGATATAAGGAGGTTTATGTGTGATAGAGCGTATCGTATCACGGGTTTTGGATGCACCGGTGAAGTTTGCACCAATTCTCAAGGTGAGAAAGGGCAATGCACGGTACCGAAGAGGCTAGCAAGGGCGGAAAGATAAAAGTGCGTATAATCCATGGACTCAACATTAGTCAAAAGAAATCATATACTTATTGCAAAAAATTAGAAGTCATCAAAAATCAAGTACTACGCGCATGCTCCTAGGGGATAGATTGGTAGGAAAGACCATCGCTCATTCCCCGACCGCCACTCATAAGGATGCACAAGCCAGGTACACATCATATTTCAAATTTGTTACATAACTTTAACCATACGTGCATGCTACGGGACTTGCAAACTTCAACACAAGTATTTCTCAAATTCACAACTACTCAACTAGCACGACTTTGATATTATCATCTCCATATCTCAAAACAATTACCAAGCATCAAACTTATCTTAGTATTCAAAGCACTCAAAAGAAGGTTTCACATATCTTGAATACCAAGTTTATTAACATTAAACAAATTACCATGCTATTAACGACTCTCAAAATAATCTAAGTGAAGCATGAGAGATCAAGTTTCTTTAAAACAAATCCACCACTGTGCTCTAAAAGATCTAAGTGAAGCACTAGAGCAAAAATTATCAAGCTCAAAAATATATAAGTGAAGCACTATGAGCAAAACTATCAAGCTCAAAAGATATAAGTGAAGCACATAGAGTATTCTATCAAATTTCAATTCATTTATGGCTCTCTCAAAAGGTGTGTACAGCAAGGATGATTGTGGTAGACTAACAAGCAAAGACTCAAATAATACAAGACGCTCCAAGCAAAACACATATCATGTTGGTGAATAAAAATATAGCTCCAAGTAAATTACCGATGGAAGTGGATTTAAAGAGGGGATGCCTTCCGGGCATCCCCAAGCTTTGACTTTTGGTGTCCTTGGATTATCTTGGGGGTGCCATGGGCATCCCCAAGCTTAGGCTCTTGCCACTCCTTGTTCCATAATCCATCAAAAGAATTCACCCAAAACTTGAAAACTTCACAACACAAAACTCAATAGAAATCTCGTGAGCTCCGTTAGAGAAGGAAAACAAAAGACTACTTTAAGGTACTGTAATTAACTCATTCTTTATTTGTATTGGTGTTAAACCTACTGTATTCCAACTTTTCTATGGTTTATAAACTATTTTACTAGCCATAGATTCATCAAAATAAGCAAACAACACACGCAAAACAGAATCTGTCAAAAACAGAACAGTCTGTAGTAATCTGTAACTAACGCAAACTTCTGGAACCCAAAAAATTCTACCAAAACTATAAGACATGGGCAATTTGTTTATTGATCAGCACCAATTGGAATCACTATTTTATCACGTTCTAGTGGTTTTTAACAATTCGGGCACTGAGCGCAAAGATTCTGGAAATTACAGCAAGATCAAATAACTATCTCCCAAGAAGATCTAATAGGTTTAACTTGGCACAAACACTAATTAAAAGATAAAATCACATCTAAACAGAATCTAGATGGATTATTTATTCCTAAACAGAACCAAAAACAAAAAACTAAAAATAAAATTGGGTTGCCTCCCAACAAGCGCTATCGTTTAATGCCCCTAGCTAGGCACAAAAGCAAGGATATATCTAGGTATTGCCATCTTTGGTAGGCAATCCATAAGTGGCTCTCATGGTAGATTCATATGGTAATTTTATTTTCTTTCTAGGAAAGTGTTCCATGCCCTTCTTTAAGGGAAATTGGAATTTAATGTTCCCTTCCTTCATATCAATAATTGCACCAATCGTTCTAAGGAAAGGTCTACCAAGAATAATAGGACATGAAGGATTGCAATCTATATCAAGAACGATAAAATCTACGGGCACATAATTCCTATTTGCAACAATAAGAACGTCATTAATTCTTCCCATAGGTTTTTTAATAGTGGAGTCTGCAAGATGCATGTTTAGAGAGCAATCATCAAAGTCACGGAAATCTAGCAAATCACACAAAGTTTTGGGAATAGTAGAGACACTAGCACCCAAATCACACAAAGCATGAAACTCAAAATCTTTAATTTTAATTTTAATGGTAGGTTACCTCTCATCATGGAGTTTCCTAGGGATAGAAACTTTCAACTCAAGCTTTTCTTAATAAGATTGCATCAAGGCATCAACAATGTGTTCGGTAAAAGCCTTATTTTGACTATAAGCATGAGGAGAATTTAGCACGGATTGCAACAAGGAAATAAAACCAATCAAAGAGAAATTTTCATAATTAAATTCCTTGAGATCCAATACAGTGGGTTTAGCAATATCTAGATTTTTATTTCTTTCAATCCCACTTTTATCAATTTCATCATCAAGATCTAAAAACTCAGAATTCTTAGAACGCCTTCTAGGTAAAGGAAGATCATATTCAGATTCATCAAGATTCATATTGCAAAACAAAGATTTAATAGGGGACACATCAATAACTTTCAGATCTTCATCTTGATTTTCATAGGAATTAGAAGAACACGCTTTAATAAAGGCATCTTTGGAAGCACGCATCCTAGCGGTTCTTTCTTTGCACTCATCAACGGAAATTCTCATGGCTTTGAGAGACTCATTGATATCATGCTTAGGAGGGATAGATCTAAGCTTTAAAGAATCAATCTCGAGAGAAATTCTATCAAAGTTCCTAGCCAAATCATCAACTTTAAGCAATTTCTCTTCAAGAAAAGCATTAAAATTCTTTTGTGAATTCATAAACTCTTTAACACTACTCTCAAATTCAGAGGGCATCTTATTAAAATTTCCATAAGAGTTGTTGTAGGAATTTCCATAATTATTAGAAGGATTACTAGGATAAGGCCTAGGATTAAAATTCCCTCGATAAGCGTTGTTACCAAAACTATTCCTACCAACAAAATTCACATCCATAGATTCATTATTATTCTCAAGCAAAGTAGATAAAGGCATATTATTGGGATCAGAAGAAACACTCTTAACGAATAGATTCCTAAGTTCATCCATCTTTTCACTCAAAACATTGATTTCTTCTATAGCATGCACCTTTTTATTAGTAGATCTTTCAGTATGACATTAAGAATAATTGACCATAATATTATCTAGGAGTTTAGTAGCATCTCCTAAAGTGATTTCCATAAAATTGCCTCCCGCGGCCGAATCTAAAAGATTTCTAGAAGCAAAATTCAATCCAGCATAAATTTTTTGTATAATCATCCATAAGTTCAAACCATGAGTAGGACAATTACGTAGCATTAATGTTATTCTCTCCCAAGATTGCGCAACATGTTCATGATCAAGTTGCTTAAAATTCATAATATCGTTTCTAAGAGAGATAATCTTAGCGGGAAGAAAATACTTAGAGATAAAAGCATCTTTGCACTTGTTCCAAGAATCAATACTATTTTTAGGCAAAGATGAGAACCACGCTTTAGCACGATCTCTAAGCGTAAAAGGAAATAGCTTCAATTTAACGACATCATTATCGACGTGTTTTTTCTTTTGTATATCACATAAAATCAACGAAGCTATTTAGATGAGTAGCGGCATCTTCACTAGGAAGGCCGGCGAATGGATCTTTTGTAACAAGATTCAACAAAGCAGTATTGATTTCACAAGATTCAATATTGGCAAGAGGAGCAATCGGAGTGCTAAGGAAATCATTATTATTGGTATTGGTGAGGTCACACAATTTGGTCGCATCTTGAGCCTCGCGACGAACAAACAAACTAACACGCGAGCAAACAAACGGACGAGGAAAAGGCAACGGAAAGAGAGGAGGAGATTGGGAAAGAGAGGGCAAATAAAACGGCAAGGGTGAAGTGGGGGAGAGGAAAACGAGAGGCAAATGGTAAATAATGTAATGCGAGAGATAGGGATTGTGATGGATACTTGGTATGTTGACTTCTGCCTAGGCCTCCCCGGCAACGGCGCCAGAAATCCTTCTTGCTACGTCTCGAGCTTGCGTTGGTTTTCCCCGAAGAGGAGGGGGTGATGCAGCACAGTAGCATAAGTATTTCCCTTAGTTTTTGAGAACCAAGGTATCAATCTAGTAGGAGGTCACGCGCAAGTCCCTCATACCTGCATAACACGATAGCAACTCGCAACCAATGCTTAGGGGTTGTCAATCCCTTCACGGTCACTTACGAGAGTGAGATCTGATAGAGATAATATTTTTGGTATTTTTGATATAAAGATGCAAAGTAAAAAGTAAAATCAAAGCAATTAAATAAAGTGATGGAGATTGATATGATGAGAATAGACCCGGGGGCCATAGGTTTCACTAGTGGCTTCTCTCAAGAGCATAAGTATTCTACGGTGGGTGAACAAATTACTGTTGAGCAATTGAAAGAATTGAGCATAGTTATGAGGTTATCTAGGTATGATCATGTATGTAGGTATCACGCCCGTGACAAGTAGATCAAAACGATTTTGCATCTACTACTATTACTCCACTCATCAACCGCTATCCAGCATGCCTCTAGAGTATTAAGTTAAAAACAGAGTAACGCCTTAAGCAAGATGACATGATGTAGAGGAATAAATTCATGCAATATGATAAATACCCCATATTGTTATCCTCGATGGCAACAATACATTAAGTGCCTTGCAACCCTTTCTGTCACAGGGTAAGGACACCGCAAGATTGAACCCAAAGCCATGCACTTCTCCCATTGGAAGAACTACCAATCTAGTTGGCCAAACCAAACGGATAATTCGAAGAGACTTGCAAAGATAACTCAATCATACATAAAAGAATTCAGAGAAGATTCAAATATTATTCATAGATAAGCTGCATCATAAACCCACAATTCATCGGTCTCAACAAACACACCGTAAAAAGAAGATTACATCGAATAGATCTCCACGAGAGAGGTGGAGAACATTGTATTGAGATCCAAAAAGAGAGAAGAAGCCATCTAGCTACTAGCTATGGACCCGAAGGTCTGAAGTGAACTACTCACACTTCATTGGAGGGGCCATGGTGTTGATGTAGAAGCCCTCCGTGGTGGATGCCCTCTCCGGCGGAGCTCCGGAACAGGCCCCAAGATGGGATCTCGTGGATACAGGAAGTTACGATGGTGGAATTAGGTTTTTGGCTCCGTATCTGGTCTATTGGGGATACGTAGGTATATATAGGAGGAAGGAGTACGTCGGTGGAGCTCCGAGGGGCCCACGAGGCAGGGGGCGCGCCCAGGGGGGCGCGCCCTCCACCCTCGTGACCTCCTCGGAAGCTTCTTGGAGTAGGGTCCAAGTCTCCTGGATCACGTTCGGTGAGAAGATCACGTTCCCGAAGGTTTCATTCCGTTTGGACTCCGTTTGATATTCCGTTTCTTCAAAATACTGAAATAGGCAAAAAACAACAATTCTGGGCTGGGCCTCCGGTTAGTAGGTTAGTCCCAAAAATAATATAAAAGTGGAAAATAAAGCCCATTATAGTCCAAAACAATAGATAAAGTAGCATGGAGCAATAAAAAATTATAGATACATTGGAGACGTATCATGGCCCGGGGTGCAGCTGCAAGAGGCCCAGGAGCGGAAGAAGGCGCAGCAGAAGGGCTAGAGGCGGCTCCAGGAGGTGCCTGGGCAGAAGCAGCCTCTCGGGAGATCAGTGCCGACCTGTCCTTCTTCAGTATCACGGGTGGATACCCCTCCTCCCGCGTGGCGTTGGCCTCGTCGTCGTCCAGCAAGGTGCAGGGGATGTTGGACCTGCACGGGGGAGAGGTCTCTCCTGCCCCCTCAAAGGTCGCCTCCAAGTCGCGCTCCTCTTCCTCTTCTCCCTCTCCTCCCCCATGGGATTCTCCTGAAGACACGTCCACAGGCGCCGTTGCCCCCTGCGCCACAGAAGGCGCCGCCGGCACCAGGCCCTGACCATCAAAGGTGGGCATAGCAGCCACCACCTATTCCCAGTCCTCTTGGAGGAACAAGGGGGCAGGGGCACCCTCCAGATCTTCCTGGTCGTCTCCAACCAAGAGGCGAAGAGCTGAGGCCAGTTCATTGTCAGCCAGAGCCACTGGATTCAGGCGGAGCTTGTCGTCTACAGCCCCGAGCACCCATAAGGGGCGCGAGTGCGCCTGAAGCGGAGCCACCCGCTGCGTCAGGAACTCCCTCGGGAGTGTGGCCCCCATCAGCTTCGCCTCCTTCATGTTGTCGGCTTCAAGTTGGTGTTCATCTTCTCCAGCACCAACTTTTCCCAGTCGTCGGCAAGCTTTGCGCGAGACCACCCTTCGTCAGGGTGGGGCGCCTCCGTTGGCAGCACCAGTCGAGGGTGGACACACTTGGCATTCACCATGACCCACTAGCTCCGGAAGTTCTCGGCCCTCTTCCCAGCCTTCGAGGTCGCGTTGGCCTTGGTGTACGCGGCGAAGTTGGCGCACGCCGAGGTGTGCTCGCCATTGATTCGGAGGGAGAAAAAGTGGCCAGCAGAGCCACGGACGGGATCACCCCAACATGTGCGTCACAGTAGTAGGCAAAAATCGACAAAAGGAGAACGGAGTTGGGATGGAGATGAAGGGCCTGCAACCTGTAATGGCGAAGGACGGTGTAGAAGAAGTCGGAGAAGGGAGGAACCAGGCCGGTGACGATGGCGTTCATGAAGAAGGGGTAGAAGGTGCTCCCCTTAGCCTACGGCTCGGCGGAGCCAGCCCGGAGTACGGTCTCCCCCATCTCGCTGCCCTCCACCACCGTCATCAGGCGCGTGGTGGCAGATTCTTCTCCGACATATTGGGGGCATCAAGGGCCGGCGAATACCAAGCCGGCGACGCATCAACCTTGACCTTGTGGGCCGCCATCGCTCGCTGGAAGGGAAGGTGGAGCTGATCTGGAGATTTTGGAAGCAAGGAAGCAAGGAAGGAGATCTGGACCAAGACGAAGGAGAGCAATGAAGGCAAGCCTTGCCCACGCCAGCCTTTTGTCAGTCGGGAAGTTGCCGAGGCAGCGTGGGGAAGCGGAAATGCTCACGTCCAATCAGTCACCATGCGTCGACCAAGGCCGCAGTCTGTTGGGGCCCACGGCGCTCCGAACTTGCCCTTTGGCTTCGCTGCTAAGCCAAGTCCAAGCGCGCCTTGGGCCCGGGGACTACTGTCGGTGTTCTGGGAACGGGGGTCCCCAGACTTGCCTGCCTGCGGCCTGCAGCGTGGCTCAATCGGTGGCCTAGTACGGCCCGTCTTCATCAACAAAACACTCAAGACCCTCGCGAGGGACCAAGCCTCACGGGGTGGACGATGAAGGCCCCCTCAGGGGTGGGCTCACCAGGCGGGCTCGTGAGGAGGCGGAGAGATCAAGGCAAGGGGTACCTCGTGAGGGCCTCGTGACGCAAGCCATGACGATCAAGACCAGGTGGGCGCCAGGCGGGCACTGAGGGAGTCTTGGATTAGGGGGTCCTCGGACGGCCGAACTATATGCTTATGCCGAACTGTTCGACTATGAAGATACAAGATTGAAGACTCGTCCTGTATCCGGGTGGGACTCTCCTTTGCGTGGAAGGCAAGCTTGGCAATTCAGATATGTACATTCCCTTCTCTGTAACCGACTCTGTGTAACCCTAGCCCCCTCCGGTGTCTATATAAACCGGAGGGTTTAGTCTGTAGGACAACAACAATCATAATCATAGGCTAGCTTCTAGGGTTAGCCTCTACGATCTCGTGGTAGATCAAATCTTGCAATACTCAAATCATTAAGATCAATCAAGCAGGAAGTAGGGTATTACCTCCATAGAGAGGGCCCGAACCTGGGTAAACATCGTGTCCCCCTCCTCCTGTTACCATTAGCCTTAGATGCACAGTTCGGGACCCCCTACCCGAGATCCGTCGGTTTTCACACCGACATAGGTGCTTTCATTGAGAGTTCCACTGTGTCGTCACCATAAGGCTTGATGGCCCCTTCGATCATCTACAACAATGCGGTCCAACGTGAGGTTTTCCTCCCCGGACAGATCTTTGTATTCGGTGGCTTCGCACTGCGGGCCAACTCACTTGGCCATCTGGAGCAGATCGATAGCTACGCCCCTAGACATCAGGTCAGGTTTGGAAGCCTGAATTACACTGCCGACATCCGCAGAGACTAGATCTTCGACAGATTCGAGCCCATGACAGGTGCACCCTACAGTCGCGACGAGCATGACCTAGATCTGCCGTCGGACGGTGTTCAGGAGATCACACATGTAGCTGCCCTGGCTTTCAATCCAGCGCAGATCGTGCCATCCGAGGATGGGAGGATGGACCCTTCACGGAGGCCGCACATCCAGCGGCGATAGAGCCGAACACAGATTTCACTTCCAAGGAGGTGTGTGTCATCGGACCCCCGAACTCGTTTGCGGCCATAGGCTTCGAACCGCGGGCATCCGTGCCCATCGGATCTAACTGGGCACCGATCATGGAGTTTAGCTCTGCGGATATCTTTCAGCACTCGCCCTTGGGCGATGTGCTGAACTCATTAAAATCTCTCTCCCTGTCAGGAGACTCTCGGCCGAACTATGTCCGGCTTGAGTGGGAAGCGGACGACGAATGAATTCGTTACCCAGCCACCACCCACTTAATAGCCACTATCAATGACTTAACCGACATGCTTGACTTCGACTCTGAAGACATCGACGGTATGGACAACGATACCAGAGATGAACGGGAACCACCGCCCACAGGGCACTAGACAACCACCTCATCATATGACAAATACATGGTGGACACACCCAAAGAAAACAATGGCGAGGAGCAGAAGGATGCAACAACTCCTAAGAAGCTGCCAAAGCGCCGATGTCAGCGGGACCGCTCTAAACCCCGCCATAGCAAAAATAGCGACACTGGTACAAGAAAGAATAACACCCCGGACGATGCTGAAGACAACGACGACCCCGCAGACCTAGCGATGAAGCAGGACGGGCAAGGAGACGGCGAACACAGTCCGGGGCCGCTGTCCGATCATAGTGATGCCGAAGACAAAACTTATAAACCTGTCTTTGGAGAGGAGAACAGTCCGGACGATGATGCACACATCATCCCAGAAAAGCACTTGGAACAAGAGCACCTCCAGAAAAGGCTTATTGCCACCGCGAGGAGCTTGAAGAAGAAGAAGCAGAAGCAATGGCTTAAAGCCGCGCAGGATACGCTCAACCACAGATGGAACAAAGTGCTCGACACTAACGAAATATACGGTGGTGATCGCCACACAAAAGAGCTACCCAAAACGCAAGCTACTGCCCGAATTCGACGACGAGGCTATCATGCCCGTTCCGCCCCATGGCCGAGACAGAGCGGCTAATGACGTCGCACACAAGTCAGCACATGACCTACGTGAGCACCTGGACAAAAGAGCTGGTATGGCCAGGTCCATCTATGGATCTAGGAAACGTGTTCCTACGCAGGATCACAGCCACCAAACCGACTATATTGATCGACTACCAGCTCGGAATCAACACCGAACAGTACAGCCGTCGGACCCACGCCATGACACATCCAAGTACAGGGACGCCGCACACCCCCTCTGCTTCACCGATGAGGTGCTGGATCATGAACTTCCAGAGGGGTTAAACCCATAAACATCGAGGCATACGACGGAACGACAGACCCCGCAGTCTGGATTGAGGACTTTATTCTTCCCATCCATATGGCTCGCGGAGACGATCTCCACGCCATCAAATACCTGCCCCTCAAGTTGAAATGACCAGCTGGGCACTGGTTGAAAAGCCTTCCCGAAAATTCCATTGGAAGCTGGGAGGAACTCGAGGACGCGTTCATGGCTAATTTTCAAGGGACATATGTCCGACCCCCGGATGCAGACGATTTAAGTCACATAATTCAACAACCCGGAGAGTCAGCCCGTAAGCTTTGGAACAAATTTCTCACCAAGAAGAACCAAATCGTCGACTGTCCGGATGCCGAAGCCCTGGCAGCTTTCAAACACAGTGTTCGGGACGAATGGCTTGACAAACACCTCGACCAGGAAAAGCCAAGGACAATGGCAGCCTTAACAACTCTTATGACCCCGCTTTTGCGCAGGCGAGGACAGTTGGTTGGCCCAAAGCGGCACCAACGATCCAGGCACACCCAAAATAAGGGATGGCAATGGAAAACCGCGACGCAATAAAAACAAGTGTCGAAATAATGAAGACAACCCATACAACACAAAGGTAAACGCCGGATTCAGGGGCTCTAGACCCGGTCAATGGAAAAAGCCATTTAAAGGCAGCAGAGATGGACCGTCCAACCTAAATAAAATTCTAGACAGGTCCTGTCAGATTCATGGCACCCCCGAGAAACCTGCGAATCACACCAACAGAGAATGCTGGGTCTTCAAGCATGCCGGCATGCTAAACGCCGAACACAAAAGGAAGGAGCCGCCAAGTGAAGACGAGGACGAACCCTGCCAGCCGAACACAGGGGGACAGAAAAATTCCACCGGAGGTCAAAACAGTGAACATGATTTATGCCACCCACATACCAAAGAGGAAGTGCAAACGCGCACTCCGAGACTTATACGCTGTAGAACCAGTCGCCCCCAAATTCAATCCATGGTCGGCCTGCCCGATCACTTTCGATCGTAGGGACCATCCGACTAGTATCCTGCATGGAGGTTCGGCCACCTTGGTGCTCGACCCAATAATTGACGGATACCATCTCACCCGAGTCCTCATGGACGGCAGCAGTAGTCTTAATCTGATATATCAAGACACTGTCTGCAAGATGGGTATAGACCCGTCAAGAATCAACCAAAGCAGTACTACCTTTAAAGGAGTAATACCAGGCGTAGAGGCCTGCTGCACGGGCTCTTTGATGTTAGAGGTTGTATTCGGTTCTCCCGACAACTTTCGAAGTGAAGAACTAATCTTCAACATCGCTCTATTCTGAAGCGGCTATCATGCACTACTCAGAAGAATGGCCTTCGCTCGTTTCAATGCAGTACCGCATTACGCTTATCTCAAACTTAAGATGCCCGGTCCACGCGGCGTCATCACAATCAGCGGAAACACAGAGCGTTCTCTTCGTGCGGAAGATTACGTGGCGGCCCTAGCACCCGAATCACTGAACGGCCCCTCCAACCCGAGTAACTCATCGGTCTTCGAGACCACGGACACGTCTAGACGCGTTCGACGCACACCTAGTTGTAGCATCCCAGATAAACCTAAGCTTGATTAATGGCTATGCCCCCATATGTGGTGCTAGGGGCTGCCCGCATGTAAATGGCCCATAGTTCGGCCGGACCGTATTTCCACTCAAGAGATCGAATTTTCACGGTTCATTAAGATTGACCGAATTTACGCACGGTCACACCAGATTCTTTCACCTGGGTTTTTTATTTCTTTTTACAGATGACCATCGTGCTATACCCTTCCAGGATACGGCACAATAGAGACAAAGGCGTAGACGTGCAGCAGGGCCCCGTTCAAAGGTTTCTTTTTAGATTAAGACCTTGTGTAAACCTTTTTTATTGTCTCTTGTTGGCCCACACCCTCCTGGTACTTAAAATTACCAACAGGGATATCGGCGTTATTGGCAAGCTTATGATTCACCGATCTAAAATAGACGTTACAAGGGCAGCAACCAATGTGTTTTTGGGATCTATGCTCTCACCACAACTGCTCTTTTGTCACGCCGGATTAATGCACGTACCTAGAAATTCAGGGCTCATTATCGAGGGCGGTACTCAGCCCAGTATATGTTGTAAAGTCCGAATACCTTCGGGAGTGTTCGGCGTCGCGAGTTTGGCCTTATATGCATCAGCTCCGAATCATGTCTTTGGTCAATAGTTGGGTTAGCCCGGCTCCCGTGTTTTGCTACCTTACGTTTCGCTCTATCGGCTAACGTGGCACCGGGAGAACTACTGCGATTGTGCCCTGGTTCATCCGGATGAGCACCTCAGTAGAGAAAGCCGAAAACTAACTGTCATGGTAAAGCGAGAGACTAGTCAACCACTCGATGACTCAGCGGAATCTTCGTGATTCCTTCGCATTAACGAAGGACCAGTTTCCTGGTCACGTATGTAGACGCACCATATTTGGATGAATGCGGACATACCAGGGGCTATATAGTAGCCCCACCGTCAAACTCCTATGGCTAAGTGAAAGTGTTAAAGCTATATAGTCTGATTGCCTCGTTAGCCACGCTACCACCTCCTTAACGGACCAAGACGTTGGATCAAGTGTGATTACGCGCTTTGCTGAACACCCTCGCATTATATGCGAGGGGGCTTAAGCCGACGACTGCAAACTTTCAGGTTATATACATATATACATAAGCGGGCGCACAAGAGGCACTACAATACTTTACAGGCAAAAGTATAAATATAGCCTTTATCAAAAGCATTGTTTTTACAATCGAGATACATGTCATTCGAACATGGTATTCTTTGAGCACGGAGCCTCTATTAAACGGGCACCTTCTAAGACTTCTTCAAAATAGAGCTCGGACGAGTCCTGGCCCCCGGGCGAACCCCTGGTTGCAATATCGGTGGCCTCCATCTTCGCCCAATATGTCTTAACACGGGCAAGGGCCATCCGCGCACCCTCTATGCACGCCAACCTCTTGACAGCGTTGATATGCGGCACAACACGAATAAATTGTTGCACCAAACCAAAATAACTATCCGAACATGGTTCCTTCGGCCACAGGTGATCCATGACGGCCTTCATGGCAAGCCCGGATAACCTATGGAGCTCGGCCCATTCGGCCATTTGCTCATTCAACAGCAACGGACGCCTTGGAGTACTGAACTACGATCAGAACATCTCTCCACCTCATGATCTTCTCAATCATTGAAATACTGCGTCGCATCAGCAGCACTCTTTGCCAAATCCAAGTATGCGTCTGAAGAACTCCACAATTGATCAAGAGGGGCATACTTCGGATCGCCGAATTTCGTTCGCAATAAAAAGGGATTCCCAGCCACGATATCACCGGCTTGCCGAAGCTCCTCCCGCGCCGCTCTGATCTTAGAGCGAGTTTCCTTTGCTGCTTGTAAGGCCTTCTTTAGGTCAACAGTTTTCGTTTGGTTTTCCCTTTCGAGAAGCTCATATCGGCTGGCGGCATTTTGTAGCTCAAGAGCCATGTTGGCAATTTTATCCTCACTTTGGCGATGAGCAGCCTGTTCGGCTTTTAATTCTTCAGCTGCCTTCACGGCGGCCGCATTGCTTCTCCTGGCTTGCTCCTTGGCCCGGGCAAGCTTTGCCCGAAGAGTCTCCACGGCGGCAGCACCATCTGTAGTCAAAGCATATTATAAATCCTAGCATTATGCTCTTATTAATATTTGCTGACCACCCAAATATACATACCCTATGCCTTGTCAAGCCACTTGTTCACAAGCGTGATGTCCGCATCTACCATGTCAAGTTTCCGCCTCAGTTCGGCAAATTCAGCAGTCCGGTCAGCCGCCGGAGTTGCAGCTGCCTGCACATAAAATTGGCACCATCATTACAAGAGACTATGATCCTCTGCTCGCCTCGTCCGGATGGCAACCAGAGTCTCAGGGGCTACTATCTATACAAAGTGCACCTTGCATTTACGGTACAATCAAAGAATACCACTTTGCGTACCTCAAAGCCTCTTAGAGGGCTCGTAAAAGCCTCATTCAACCCGGTTTTTGCGGATGATATCTTCTCAACCACCGTACCCATTAAGGTATGATGTGCCTCTGAGATAGCCGCTTGCTGCAGAAGACCCGTCAATGTGGATGGTTGTATATCGGACAGTTCGGGGCTTTTTCTTTTGGTCTCTCTAGGAGCCGAAAACCCCGGACTTCGGACGGCCGAAGAGTTACCTTCCGGTCTTTGTGGATCGGGAGAGATCCTCCGGGACGACACCTCAGGATCGTCCGCCTCATGAGGTGGAGAAGTATGAGGAGGTGTTTCGCTCTCCATCATCTCCGGAAGAAGATCCCCCGAGGACGAGGATTGTGGAGGAAGGCTATGAGCCGAACTACAAAACATACGTCTCGGTCGTTATTCTCAGGAAAAGAACGGGGTATGCTTACCAAGCACCTTTGTTCACTTACAGCTCTGTTAACGGCTGGCCCCCCTGCGGGCGTTGTGCAGCAATGTTGCCCTCCGGGGCAGGGCCCCCTGATGAAGGTTTCTTCCCTCGTTTGGAGACCTCTGCTTCCAAGTCTTCGGGGGCGGTCCTTTTCTTCCCGTGGGGAGAGGGGATGCTAGATTCTCCTCCCCGTTCATCCTCCGACACGGGGGTACTAATTTCCCCGGTTAGGATGCGTAACTTACCTCCAACATGAAGTCCGCTTTTGGCTTCCTCATTCCTCTCCTTGTCCTCCCCTGATGGCACTTAATAAGGTGCGCGAGCCAGCATCCTAGTTAGTACAGGATCCGGTGAATCTTCGGGAAGAGGGGCTGAACACCTGATCCTCTCCGCCTTTCTTATCCAGTCCTGGCCGAGGGTGTTTTTTCAGAGTAATGTTGTGACAAATATAATGACAGCATGTTTGGTCGTAGAATTACTTACCTGGGTATCTTGACGGTTGCAGTCGAGGCCCGCATCCTCTATGGTGATCGGACACTTTATTCGTGATCCGAAGAATAATTGATACATTCCTTCGAGCCTCCTGCCGAAGATGTGCTGAACAGTTCGCAGTCCTTCCGGGTTGAACTCCCACAAACGGAGAGGTCGACGTTGGCACCGCAAGACTCGACGAACTAGCATTACTTGAATTACATTGACAAGACTGATATCCTTCTTGAGGAGATCCCGAATGCGGCTTTGCAATGTCCGCACGTCATCAACCGATCCCCAGTCCAGCCCCTTGTTGACCCATGATGCAAGTTGTGGCGGAGGGGCAGAGCAGAAGGCCGGGGCGGCCGCCCACTTCCTCCCTCGAGGTGTTGTGATGTAAAACCACTCCCGTTGCCATAGGTCAGAAACTTCCGGGAAAGAACCCTTTGGCCATAAAGCATTGACACCTTTGCTTATTATAGCACCTCCACACTCTGTGTGTCGCCCGTCGATCATCTTCGGCTTCACATTGAAGGTCTTGAGCCATAAGCCGAAGTGTGGGGTAATACGGAGGAAGGCCTCACACACAATGATGAACGTTGAGATGTGAAGGAAGGAGTATGGAGCTAGATCATGAAAATCCAGCCCGTAATAGAACATGAGCCCTCTAACAAAGGGATGAAGACCGAAGCCTAGCCCTCGGAGGAAGTGGGAGATGAACACGACGCTCTCGTTGGGTTGGGGAGTAGTGATAACCTGCCCTTGAGCAGGAAGCCTGTGAAGGATTTCGGCGGTCAGATACCTAGCCTCCATAAGCGTCTTGATGTCCTCCTCTATGATAGAAGAGGCCACCCATCAGCCTTGAAGGTTGGATCTAGACATGGTTGAAGGTCCGGAGCGCCTGGACTAAACCTTGGGTGTTGGAACTCAAGGTGGGAGAAGGGAAGGATCAGGCGTGGAAAGAAAAGTACAGGTCTTGACCACTTTATAAAGGGGATGAATGTCAAGCGTCCTCCACACGGCCGTTTGGAACTTGCCTAAACCAAGGAGTCGTACTAATGGCACGGTTGGGTTACCCACGCCTATATTGATGAGAATCCCGTAATAAGGGGGACACGATCTCTGCTTCGACAAGATGTGCCAATAAAACCGCCTCGCGAGACGCGTTGTGGCAGGTTGGAAAAATGGTTTGAATAATAAACGGGCCGTGGCGTGATGTCACGCTAGGGGAAAGCTGTTAGTAGATTAGACTCGTGGAATATTGTGCTCTCTACGGTGATATGTGGAATTTGTTTTGCAGAGCCGGACATGATTCTTGTGCTCAAGATCTACTTTGGATTATTCGGAGAAGGAACCCGCCTGGCAATGCCGAAGACAATCTACGCGCCGGACTCATCGTCATTGAAGCCTGGTTCAGGGGCTACTGAGGGAGTCCTGGATTAGGGTGTCCTCGGATGGCCGGACTATATGCTTATGCCGGACTATTAGACTATGAAGATACAAGACTGAATACTTCGTCCCGTATCCAGGTGGGTGATGTCTACTACACAACCTTCTTCTTGTAGACATTGTTCGGCCTGCAAGTGCACAGGTTTGTAGGACAGTAGCAAATTTCCCTCAAGTGGATGACCTAAGGTTTATCAATCCATCGGAGGCGTAGGATGAAGATGGTCTCTCTCAAGCAACCCTGCAACCAAATAACAAAGAGTCTCTTGTGTCCCCAACACACCCAATACAATGGTAAATTGTATAGGTGCACTAGTCCGGCGAAGAGATGGTGATACAAGTGTAATATGGATAGTAGATAGAGATATTTGTAATCTGAAAATATAAAAACAGCAAGGTAACTAATAATAAAAGTGGGCGTAAACGGTATTGCAATGATAGGAAACAAGGCCTAGGGTTCATACTTTCACTAGTGCAAGTTCCCTCAACAATAATAACATAGATAGATCATATAACAAGCCCTCTACATGCAACAGAGAGTCACTCCAAAGCCACTAATAGCGGAGAACAAACGTAGAGATTATGGTAGGGTACGAAACCACCTCAAAGTTATTCTTTCGGATCAATCTATTCAAGAGTTCATACTAGAATAACACCTTAAGACACAAATCAACCAAAACCCTAATGTTACCTAGATACTCCATTGTCACCTCAAGTATCCGTGGGCATGATTATACGATATGCATCACACAATCTCAGATTCATCCAACCAACACAAAGTACTTCAAAGATTGCCCCAAAGTTTCTACCGAGAGTCAAGAAAACGTGTGCCAACCCCTATGCATAGGTTCATGGCGGAACCCGCAAGTTGGTCACCAAAACATACATCAAGTGGCACGTGATATACCATTGTCACCACAGATAAACACGGCAAGACATACATCAAGTGTTCTCAAATAAAGACTCAATCCGATAAGATAACTTCAAGAGGGAAACTCAATTCATCACAAGAGAGTAGAGGGGGAGAAACATCATAAGATCCAACTACAATTGCAAAGCTCACGATACATCAAGATCATGCCATAGAGGGAACACGAGAGAGAGAGAGAGAGAGAGAGAGAGAGAGAGAGAGATCAAACACATAGCTACCGGTACACACCCTCATCCCCGAGGGTGAACTACTCCCTCCTCGTCATGGAGAGCGCCGGGATGATGAAGATGGCCACCAGTGATGGGTTCCCCCTCCGGCAGGGTGCCGGAATGGACTCCCGAGAGGTTTTTGGTGGCTACAGAGGCTTGCGGCGGCGGAACTCCTGATCTATCTTGATATTCGATGGTTTTAGGGTACGTAGGCTTATATAGGCGAAAGTAGTCGGTCGGGAGGTGCTCGAGGGGCCCACAAGACAGGGGGCGCGCCCTACAGGGGGGGGGGCGCCCTCCTATCTCGTGGCTGCCTCGAGGTTCTGCTGACGTGAACTCCAAGTCTCCAGGATCATATTCTTCCAAAAAATCACGCTGCCGAAGGTTTCATTCCGTTGATATTCCTTTTCTTCGAAATACTGAAACAGGCAATAAAACAACAATATGGGCTGGGCCTCCGGTTAATAGGTTAGTCCCCAAAATAATATAAAAGTGTATAATAAAGCCCATAATCATTCAAAACAGATAATAAAATAGCATGAATGCTTCATAAACTATAGATACGTTGGAGACGTATTAGCATCCCCAAGCTTAATTCCTACTCGTCCTCGAGTAGGTAAATCATAAAAGAAAGAATTTATGAACTGTGAATGCTAGAAGGTGCACAAGTTTGATCAATGATAATTTCAATCACCTTTTCTAGCATGATAATATGTCATAACAGTAGTTCATCTCATAAAACTTCTCACGATAAAGTAACAAGCAATTCACATGTCAAAGCATAGACCATAAACTTTCTTGAAAACTAGCAAACTTCATTCTTAGTGATTTAAACAATTGCAATTCATCCTATTTCCAGGAAGGGTCTATGTCAGAGCTTTGATTTAGCAAACTTCACACACTCAACTATCATATAGTCTTGTACAATTGCTAACACTCACGCAATACTTGTCGTTATGAAGTCTTAATCGAACACTGAGAAAGATAGGGGCTTATAGTGTTGCCTCCCAACGTATTCACCTTTGGGTGATGTCAACAATAATAGTTCATGCTAACTTACATCCAACTGGATATATATATATATATATATATATATATATATATATATATATATATATATATCGTGATCACCCCAACACAAAGTGCTTGCCAAAGGATAAAATGAAAAAGGGAAAGGTGAAGATCACCTTGACTCTTGCATAAAGTAAAAGACATAAAGTAAAAGATAGGCCCTTCGCAGAGGGAAACAGAGGTTGTCGTGCGCTTTTAGGGTTGGATACACAAAATCTTAATGCGAAAGAATATCACTTTATATTGCCCCTTGTATATGGACCTTTATTATGCAGTCTGTCGCTTTTATTGCTTCCATAACAAGATTGTACAAAGCTTATTTTCTCCTCACTAATAAGTCATGCATATTTAGAGAGCAATTTTTATTGCTTGCACCGATGACAACTTACTTGAAGGATCTTACTCAATCCATAAGGAGGTATGGTGGACTCTCATGGCAAAAACTGGGTTTAAGGATATTTGGAAGCACAAGTAGTATCTCTACTTGGTGCAAGGAATTTTGGCTAGCATGAGGGGGAAAGACAAGCTCAACATGTTTGAATGATCCATGACAATATACTTTAACTGAGTTGTCAGAAAACATAAACCATTACGTTGTCTTCCTTGTCCAACATCAACTGTTTAGCATGTCATACTTAATGAGTGCTCCCAATTATAAAAGATGTCTAGGATAGTGTATTTATATGTGAAATCTCTCCTCCTTCAATATTATTTCATGAATTGTTCAAATGACCAATACAACGCTTGCTAACCTTCAATAAATTTACAACCTCTACTTCTTAGATGTGAATTCAGAACTCCCCATGGAATAAGAAAATGAGACATATATAATTTCAGATTAATGACAATCAACTCATTCAACAATTTACTCATAGGATATAAGTGAAGCACACGAGTAAATGACAAACTACTCCAAAAAGATATAAGTGAAGATCAATGAGTAGCTAAATAATTATGTAGATATGTGAAGACTCTCTCTCATTAAAGAATTTCAGATCTTGATATTTTATTCAAACAGAAAGCAAAAACAAAATAAAATGACATTGCAAGGATAGCACAACTCATGTGAAGAAGCAAAAACTTAGGCTGAACCGATACTAACGGATAGTCGTTGAGGAAGAAAGGTGGGATGCCTACGGAGCATCCCCAAGCTTAGATGCTTGAGACTTCTTGAAATATTATCTTGGGGTGCCTTGGGCATCCCCAAGCTTGAACTTTTGTGTCTCCTTAATTCCTCTCGTATCATGGTTTCTGTTTTTATCAAAAGCTTCATTCACAACAAACTCAATAAGAACTCGTGAGATAGGTTAGTATAAACCAATGCAAAACCTTATTATTTTCTACTATAACAAATCGCTAAAATAATTATTCAACATTGCATACTAAATGCCTCTTCATATTTAATACTCCTATCCTCAAATAGAATCATTAAACAAGCAATCATATGCAAACAATGCAACCATAACAGCAATCTGCCAAAACAGTACAGTCTGTAAAGAATGCAAGAGTATCAATACTTACCTAACTTCAAAAATTATAAGAAAAATACTACGCCGTAGAAGATTTATCAGAGCTCACTATGCAAAAAGATTCAACATTATATCACTCTCTGAGGGAAATATTGCAACAGCGGTAAACTTTCTGTTTTCAAACAGCAACATGTATACAAGCAAAATAAGCATGGAGAAGGCTATCCTTGACATTTTTATTGAAACTAAAGATGCAAAAAATTATTCTAAATAACAGCAAGCAAATACTAACAAAAGAAAATGACGCTCCAAGAAAAACACATATCATGTGGCGAATAAAAATATAGCTCTAAGTAAAGTTACCGATGAATGAAGACGAAAGAGGGGATGCCATCCGGGGCATCCCCAAGCTTAGGCTTTTGGTTGTCCTTGAATATTACCTTGGGGTGCCTTGGGAATCCCCAAGCTTAGTCTCTTGCCACTCCTTATTCCATAGTCCATCGAATCTTTACCCAAAACTTGAAAACTCCACAACACAAAACTCAACAGAAATCTCGTAAGCTCCGTTAGTGAAAGAAAGCAAAACCACCACATAAGGTACTGTAATGAACTCATTATTTATTTATATTGGTGTTAAACCTACTGTATTCCAACTTATCTATGGTTTATAAACTATTTTACTAGCCATAGATGCATCAAAATAAGCAAACAACACACGAAAAACAGAATCTGTCAAAAACAGAACAATCTGTAGTAATCTGTAACTAACGCAAACTTATGGAACTCCAAAAATTCTACCAAAATAGGAAGTCTTAGGAAATTTGTCTATTGATCTACAGCAAAAATAATCAACGCAAAATCACGTTTCTGTGATTTACTAAAAAAAATTCTCGTGCACGCAAAGTTTCTGTTTTTCAGCAGAATCAAATTAACTATCACCATAGGTTATCCTATAGGTCTTACTTGGAACTTTATTGAAACAAAAGGTATGAAACATGATTTCTACAGTAGCATAATCATGTGGACACACAAAAACAGTAAGGATAAATATTGGGTTGTCTCCCAACAAGCGCTTTTCTTTAGTGCCTTTCTAGCTAGGCATGATGATGACAATGATGCTCACATAAAAGATCAGGAATTGAAACATAACGGGAGCATCATGAAGCATATGACTAGAACATTTAAGTCTAACCCTCTTCCTATGTGTAGGGATTTTGTGAGAAAACAACCTATGGGAACAATGATCAACTAGCCTAGGAAGGTAAAACTAGCATAAGTTCAAAAATTGAAGCACATAGAGAGGTAACTTGACATTATTGCAACTCCTACAAGCATATGTTCCTCCCTCATAATAATTTTCAGTAGCATCATTAATGAATTCAACAATATGACCAGCACCTAAAGGATTATTTTCATGATCTACTAGCATAGAAAATTTACTACTCTCCACATAAGCAAAATTCTTTTCATTCGGAATAGTGGGAGTATCATAAGAGACTTGAACACTAAAAATTGTTTCCACATTAAAAGAGTAATGTTCAGAAAAAGGGTAATCATAATCATGACAATATTTGTAAATATAATCATCACTACTTTTTATAGCATAAGTTTCATCACAATAAACATCATAATTAGCAACTTCGTTCTCATCAAAATCAATTGAAACCTCTCCCAAGATAGTGGAATCACTAAATAAAGTTGACACTCTTCCAAATCCACTTTCATATTCATCACAATAAAATTCAACATCCTCCAAAATAGTGGGATCACTACTTCCTAAAGTTGACACTCTTCCGAACCCACTTTCATCAATATAATCATCATAGGTAGGAGGCATGCTATCATCATAACAACTTTGCAAATCAAAAATTGGGATGCTAAAAATATCATCTTCATTAAACATAGCATCCCCAAGCTTGGGACAATCATTAATTTCAGCAAATAAATTCTCAAATATTTCATCCTTATCAAACATAGCTTCCCCAAGCTTGGGTCTTTTCATATCATAAGCATAATCACTCTCATCATTAATAGTATGGATAGCACCAATAGTATAGCAATTATCATCATCACAATGAGTAATAGGAGCAACATCATTTGGGAGGGATAACTTTTTAACTTTGTTGCCCCTTCTTTTCCTTTTCTTATTCACATTATGTGTGGGTTCAACCTTCCTCTCTGAGCTCCTTATTGATGAGATTGGTTGAATAGAAAGCTCCTCCTCGTTACCTAATTCATCACAAGAAATAATAGGAGGATATTGGGAAGTCTCTTCCCTTTCATCAGTATTCTCATCGTCTTCTATTTGCTTTCTTTTCTTTAGGTAATTGGCAATATAAGGATTTTCAATGCAATTCTCCGCACAAAACATATAAATCTTTTCTAGATCAATATCAAGGAAATGCTCAAGATTAAATTCTGGAATAGGCTTAGTTAAACGTTTCAACTCTTCATAACCCAAAAGCAAGCTAAGTTCATTATAATGTGCAAGGGAAATCAAATCATCACAATTTTTGGACACGATTCGGTCATGAAACAATTTGCATTGGAGATGTAAATGACCACGTTCATTGCAAAGTTCACAAGTACGGCAAAGGAATTTTAAATTTTCATCACTCACATCTAGCCTTTCTTGCAACCATTTTGTTTCTAAATGCTTATGCCTCTTGCAATATATATCTTCTCTATTTGGTGTGTTCATGCAAACATGCACTCCACAAAAATCAACATGCTTATAGTAGACATTTTCATCATAACTAGTGCAATCATCATTAGTACTAAGGATATTCAAAGAGTTCATACTAACAACATTGCAATCATGCTCATTATTCAAAGATTTAGTACCAAGCATTTTAATGCATTATTCTTCTAGCACTTGAGCACAATTTTCCTTTCCATCATACTCACGAAAGACGAAGCGTATGAGACTAACTTAACTCCATTTTTTTGTAGTTTTCTTTTATAAACTAAACTAGTGATAAAACAAGAAACAAAAAGATTTGATTGCAAGATCTAAAGATATACCTTCAAGCACTCACCTCCCAGAACGGCGCTTAGAAAAGAGCTTGATGTCTACTACACAACCTTCTTCTTGTAGACGTTGTTGGGCCTGCAAGTGCACAGGTTTGTAGGACAGTAGAAAATTTCCCTCAAGTGGATGACCTAAGGTTTACCAATCCGTGGGAGGTGTAGGATGAAGATGGTCTCTCTCAAGCAACCCTGCAACCAAATAACAAAGACTCTCTTGTGTCCCCAACACACCCAATACAATGGTAAATTGTATAGGTGCACTAGTTCGGCGAAGAGATGGTGATACAAGTGCAATGTGGATAGTAGATAAAGGTATTTGTAATCTGAAAAAATAAAAACAGCAAGGTAACTAATGATAAAAGTGAGCATAAACGATATTGCAATGATAGGAAACAAGGCCTAGGGTTCATACTTTTACTAGTGCAAGTTCTCTCAACAATAATAACATAGATAGATCATATAACAACCCCTCAATATGCAACAAAGAGTCACTCCAAAGCCATTAATAGCGGAGAACAAACATAGAGATTATGGTAGGGTACGAAACCACCTCAAAGTTATTCTTTCGGATCAATCTATTAAAGAGTTCGTACTAGAATAACACCTTAAGACACAAATCAACCAAAACCCTAGTGTCACCTAGATACTCCATTGTCACCTCAAGTATCCGTGGGCATGATTATACGATATGCGCCACACAATCTCAGATTCATCCAACCAACACAAAGTACTTCAAAGAGTGCCCCAAAGTTTCTACCAGAGAGTCAAGAAAACGTGTGCCAACCCCTATGCATAGGTTCATGGGCGGAACCCGCAAGTTGGTCACCAAAACATACATCAAGTGGCACGTGATATCCCATTGTCACCATAGATAAACACGGCAAGACATACATCAAGTGTTCTCAAATAAAGACTCAATCCGATAAGATAACTTCAAGAGGGAAACTCAATTCATCACAAGAGAGTAGAGGGGGAGAAACATCATAAGATCCAACTACAATAGCAAAGCTCGCGATACATCAAGATCGTGCCATAGAGGGAACACGAGAGAGAGAGATCAAACACATAGCTACTGGTACATACCCTCAGCCTCGAGGGTGAACTACTCCCTCCTCGTCATGGAGAGCGCCGGGATGATGAAGATGGCCACCGGTGATGGGTTCCCCGTCCGGCAGGGTGCCGGAATGGACTCCCGAGAGGTTTTTGGTGGCTACAGAGGCTTGCGGTGGCGAAACTCCCGATCTATCTTGATATTCGATGGTTTTAGGGTACGTAGGCTTATATAGGCGAAAGTAGTCGGTCGGGAGGTGCTCTAGGGGCCCATGAGACAGGGGGCGCGCCCTACAGGGAGGGGGGTGCCCTCCTATCTCGTGGCTGCCTCGAGGATCTTCTGACGTGAACTCCAAGTCTCTAGGATCATATTCTTCCAAAAAATCACGCTGCCGAAGGTTTCATTCCGTTCGGACTCCGTTTGATATTCCTTTTCTTCAAATATCAAACAGCAATAAAACAACAATATGGGCTGGGCCTCTGGTTAATAGGTTAGTCCCCAAAATAATATAAAAGTGTATAATAAAGCCCGTAATCATTCAAAACAGATAATAAAATAGCATGAATGCTTCATAAATTATAGATACGTTGGAGACGTATCAGTGGGACTCTCCTTTGCGTGGAAGGCAAGTTTGGCAATTCGAATATGTAGATTCCCTTCTCTCTAACCGACTCTGTGTAACCCTAGCCCCCTCCGGTGTCTATATAAACCGGAGGGTTTAGTCTGTAGGACAACAACAATCATAATCATAGGCTAGCTTCTAGGGTTAGCCTCTATGATCTCGTGGTAGATCAACTCTTGTAATACTCATATCATCAAGATCAATCAAGCAGGAAGTAGGGTATTACCTCCATAGAGAGGGCCCGAACCTGGGTAAACATCGTGTCCCCCGCCTCATGTTACCATTAGCCTTAGACCTAGTGAAGCAATTACAATTTGACAGCTAATAAAAAGTGAAACAAGTGACTGCAATATGCCAAAGATGTTATGAAAATGCCAACTAGGTACACTAAAACATGTATTCGACAATACTGCAGGTATCACACTGAGTGGCCTAAGCAAGCATTTCTTCCAGCGCAATTCCAGGGCATTCAAAAGGGGCACGTGGATGCGTCGCAAGATACAGTTGGAGTGTGGCATGCACGCGATGTGGCACAAGACCGGCAATACCTTGCCGATGATGGTCAACAGCCGGCAGACGGGCAACAAAAAGGTTCTGGTGCTGCACACCAACAAGAACGTTGACCAGTAGAGGACCAACTGGGTGATGCACCAGTACCACCTCGGGGACCTAGAGCAAGAGAAGGAGTGGGAGCTGGTCCTCTGCAAGATTTTTTACCAGACGAACACTAGGGCCAAGAGTAAAAAGATTATAAGTTAGTTTGGTATTGGTACTTGTACTACCTTGTCATCCACAAGTTGGTATTATTGTTAATGATCTTTCGGTATGAAATTGGCATTTGCTTCCAACCATCATGCCAAGGGTCGATGTGGGTATAAAGCTGAATCATTTGTTTCGAAACAAATTTTCACGCACCTGATTTTTATTTGATGGGTAGCATAAGCACCTACCGTTCGAATTCCCAGTTCTCCAATTTTTTTGAAACAAGTGCATGCACTTATTATCACGATGAAAAAAAATATACTTGTTGCATCCCAGTTATCAGTCTGTACTTGTAGAATTCTCTCATTTATTGAATAGGTATATTGTTTTTTCAGGTCGAGCAAGTTTCAACTAGGCTGTAGACTGCCCAGGCTTGGTTTTGTTTTTAACAGGCCCATCCCACGACGACAACGGGGCACAAAGATCCAATAGTTATCTACTGCCTCTGGCCCGCCAGCTTTGTTTTGTCTGACAACATCAGCAGGAAGTTTTTTTTACTAAATCAAACACACAACCCAGTTCTATTTTCCTCTTCAAACACCATGTCCTACATCCGTTTTATAATCTCTACCTATAATTTTACTAGTTCATATAAACGTACCATTATATTGAAAATACATAAAGTTCCCTTTTCATATTTACATCCTTATTTTTGTTGTTGTCCCCCACCCCAGCGCTGATTTTTTTACCACTGGTTTTCCTTAAACAAACTCAATTGTCCCACGTCTTATTTGCTTACAAAAACAAAACGATTTTTTGGCAAATCAATAAGTTCTTAAAAATATGTTTATAATTTCAGGATTACAACAGTTCGGACTCCACTGAAACATGCAAAATAAGGTTGAGCTTTTTGACTGTGGTCATGGGCAGAAAATGGGATGTAATAAATTACTTAAGAATTAGGAAATGGGCTGCAAATTATTAAAAAAAATAGCAAATGGGCTCTATGTTGTCTGCCATAGATTTGGAGGCTAACTTGTGGGCCTACTAAGTTCATGCGTACACAAGGTTTCTCGAAAAAATAAATTTAGTCAACAATCGACTCTACCAGCGTCAGACCGTTAGATGTCAATCTAACGACAATCGTGCTTCTTCAGTCTCTGATCTTCGTGCTCCAGCCGCCCAAACCAGCGCCGGCGGAACCGCCTGCTCCCACCTCCCGTGGCCGGATGTGCTGTCGGGCAGGCCTCACGGCCCCACCATACTCGCATCCCTGGCCCGTCTATCCCTCCATTCACCCACACCTCCTGTTATTTTCCGGCGACGGCAGCCGAACCAGTCAACCCTCATACTCCCGACCGCGTGGGCAGCCACTGTCGTGTCTTCCCCGGCTCCTTGTCGTTCCCTTTGTAGGCCTCGCCGTCGTCCACCGCCCTGGTGCTCTCGGTGCAGCGTTGTCAACATGGTCAACGAACGACATCCATCGGAATTGTACTGTACATGGAGAGGCTGACAGCTGGGTCCACGGCCGCACACAAGGAAATGCCTCCTTATTACGCGCAAAATAATGATTCCTCCACCTGACATCTAGGACCCACCGGAAGGGCCTCTGTATTTGGTGAAAAAAACGTTCCCCCCGCTGACAGGTCGGACCCACCAGCTATATCTTCGCACGCAAGGAAGTGCCTCCTTATTGCACACAAAAAATGAATACCCCCTGCCAGCTGGGACCCACCATAGTGGGAGGATGACTTGTGTGCCTACTAAGTTGACGGGGACGGAGGGCTTTGTCAACTTAGTCAATATGAACGATTCTAGCTCCAGTGACCGTACGATGTCCATCCAACGGTCGTAGTGCTTCTTCAACCTCTGGTCTCCTTGCTCCAGCCGCCCAAACCAGCGCCGGTCGTGCCGCGTGCTCCTGCCTCCCGTGGCCGGCTGTGATGCCGCAGAGGCCTCACCGCCCCTACCACTCCTACCGCTGTCCAGGCCATCCCTCTTCTCACCCACACCCCCTGTTATTCTGCGGCGACGGTAGCCTCACATCGCAGCCGAACTAGTGAACCATCGTACTCCTCTCCACGTGGGCTCCATTACCGCGTCTTCCCCGACTCTGTGTCGTCCCCTTCCTAGGCCTCGCCATTGTCGACCGCCCTGGTGCTCTCGACGGGGCGTGGTCAACGTGGTCAAGGAACGACTTCCATCGGAAGAGTACTATACATGGAGAGGCTGACAGTTGGGTCCACGACAGCCGCAAGGAAGTGCCTCCTTATTACGCGCAAAATAATTATTCCTCCACCTGACAGTAGGGACCCACCGGATGGGCCACCATATTTCGTGAAAAAAAATGTTTCCCCCCTGACTGCTGGGACCCACCAGCTACATCTTCGCACGCAAGGAAGTGCGTCCATATTACGGGAAAAAAACCGAATCACCCCCTGACTGCTGGGACCTACCAGCTACATCTTCGCACGCAAGGAAGTGCCTGACAGTTGGGCCACCTAGTCGAAGCGTACATAGCATTGTCATTCTGGTCGCGAATGTGTATGTACATACTGGTCGATGTAGAGGCGCACACGTTGAGGGACTCCCGGATTAAGAGGTCCTCGGACAGCCGGACTATATGCATATGCCGGACTGTTGGGCTATGAAGATACAAGATAGAAGACTTTGTCCCGTGTTCGGATGGGACTCTCCTTTGCATGGAAGGCAAGCTTGGCAGTTAGGATATGAAGATTCCTTTCTCTATAACTGACTCTGTGTAACCCTAGCCCCCTCCGGTGTCTATATAAACCGGAGGGTTTAGTCCGTAGGAGGAGAACCATCATAATCATAGGCTAGCTTCTAGGGTTTAGCCTCTACGATCTTGTGCTAGATCAACTCTTGTAATACTCATATCATCAAGATCAATCAAGCAGGAAGTAGGGTATTACCTCCATCGAGAAGGCCCGAACCTGGGTAAACATTGTGTCCCCCGCCTCCTATTACCATTAGCCTTAGATGCACAGTTCGGGACCCCCTACCCGAGATCCGCCGGTTTTGACACCGACATTGGTGCTTTCATTGAGAGTTCCACTGTCTCATCACCATAAGGCTTGATGGCTCCTTCAATCATCTACAAGAACGCAGTCCAGGGTGAAGTTTTTCTCCCCGGACAGATTTTCGTATTCGGCGGCTTCGCGCTGCGGGCCAACTCGTTTGGCCATCTGGAGCAGATCGACAGCTACGCCCCTGGCCATCAGGTCAGGCCTGGAAGCTTGAACTACATCACCGACATCCGCAGAGACTTGATCTTTGACGGATTCGAGCCCATGACAGCCGCGCCCTGCCGCCACGATGAATATGACCTAAATCTGCCATCAGACTGTGTGCAAGAGATAGCGCCTGTAATCGCTCTGGCCCTAGATCCAGAGCAGAGCGTGCCATCCAAGGACGGGAAGCTCAACCTCTCCATGGAGGCCACAGACTCAGCGGCGCTAGAGTCGAACACAGATCTGACCTCCAACGAGGCCTTTGTCATCGGAACCTCGGACTCGTCTCCGGCTATAGGCTCCGAACCGCGTGTATCCACACCCATCGAATCTGACTAGGCGCCGATCTTAGAATTCAGCTTCGCGGACATCTTCCAACACTCACCCCTAGGCGATGTGTTAAACTCATTAAAGTATCTCTCCTTGTCAGGAGATTCTTGGCCGAACTATGTCCGGCTTGAGTGGGAAGTGGACGACGAAGAACTTCGTTACCCACCCACCACCCACTTGATAGCCAGTGTCGACAATTTGACCGACATGCTTGATTTCGACTCCGAAGACATCGACGGTATGGACGACGATGCCGGAGAAGAATAGGAACCACCGCCCACAGGGCGCTGGACAGCCACCTCTTCATACGACATATACCTGGTGGATACACCCAAAGAAGACAATGGCAATGACAAAAAGGATCCAGTTGTGGATAAACTTCCTGAGAAGCAGCCAAAGCGCCGATGTCAGCGGCGCCGCTCGAAATCACGCCATGGTAAAAATAGCGATACTGGCACAAGAGAAAATAGCACTCCAGACGATGTCGAAGACAACGAAGACCCCGCCAAGCCAAGTTTTGAACAGGCTGAATGGGAAGACGGGCGAGTGTGACACCCCAAAATTTTAGCCTTGTTTTGTTAATTAAAACTTTGCCAGGAAATTAAAACTTTTACTTTCTGGGCTCCATTTTGATTTTTGAATCTTTTTCTTCCTTTTTACCTTCGAGTTGTTTCCTTCAGTGAGAACTTTTCTAATATGATATTGGACTTGTTTACCCTCTCAAGAAAATTTTCCCTTTTATCAGAAGAATTAATTATATAATATTCTTCTTGATCTTTATTTTCTTGAAAAATTGGTTTCCCATGGTTACGGTCCCATTTTGAACTACAACCCTTTTATAAATTCATTCAAAAATCCCACCAAAATTTGGAGATGTCATATGGAGTTTTTAAACCACTTTTGTGCAAAAATATCTTCTGCCCATTGAATATTTTGAGCTCTACACCTTATTTGAAAATCTGGTCCAGTGGGCAGATTTGTACTGCAACCTATTTATTTATTTCTATAAAGCTTCCACCAAAATTATGGGATATCAGTAGTAGCATAGTATTCAGCTCTATGGAATAACCTAGTGATGTTCTTTGGAAAAATTGAGTGAATCATCCTCTTTTCCAGTCTGGTCCAACTTGAGGTTTTGTACAGCAACCACCTTTTTAGTTGCTCCTTGATCCATGATCCCTTTTTCTACTTGTAGTCCTCCCTACTAAACCTCTAAGTCCAGGAGCATACACCCATTGGATCATTTCTAGTTCATGGGGTAATGCCATTTACTTTCTGTCCAAATCTGGAGTTTTGTAAAACTTGCACTAACAAGTTTCTCCTTTTAGCAAACTAACTTCACCACCCTCTCATGCATCCAAGGAGACACTAGCCTGGAGAATTTGGCCACTCCAAGAAGTGCCTAAGTGCCCTTGGCATTTTGACCTTATGGGCATGATCTGTTTTGACATGAGTTTTTGTTTGCCGTGTGGACTTGATCCCATGACCTAACCAGCATGTCCAATGGTCTGGCCCTAGCCTATAACCCCACCCTACTAACACTCTTATGGTTTGGAGCCTCCTAGCGTGCATTAACATTTCGTCGAGCACGTCCCGTGCGTGCTCTCGGCGCGAGCAGAGCACGCGTTTTGCACGTGCCGCGCCCTAGCCGACGCGTCGCGCCCCTGGTGTTGCCACACTGCAGCCGCCGCCACGCACTCCTCCTCACCGCTTCACGCCAAGCAGGCCCTGGCGCCCTGCGGCACCGCCGTCAGAGCTCTTGGCGGCACGCCGGCATCCGCAGCGCACCCCTGCCTCGGTCGGTGCCGCCCAAGCCTCCAACGCTCGCCACCTCCCCCCTGGAGGAGCGCGAGCTCATCCGCAACGATGTCCACTAGCGCTCGTCGCCGCCACGACGCCCTAGCTACAGAATGGCGGTCGCCGGCGACCTTATCCCAGGCCGCCGCGAAACCGACCCCGAGCGCCTATTTAAGGAGCCCCGAGCTCGTCTCCGCACGTAGGCAGTCTCAAGCCACCTCCCTAGGACCCCCATTGGCAGCCAATTGACCAGAGGAGGCCCTCTTCCCCATTTCCGGCGACTGCAGCCGCCGCCACTGCCTCGGCCATTCCGGCACCACCAGAGCCTTCCCCACTCCACTCTCTTCTCCAGGAACTCCCCCTCCCTCTCATGAGTCCATCCCCCTAATCAATCTTGATCGGGACTCGCCGCGGGCAGAAATTCACTTTGCCCAACGGCCACTGCCCGTCGCGAAGCTCGCCGTCGGCAGCTCCGTCCAGCCCTGAGGCCAAAATGACCACCGGAGTGACCGCCTCGCCCCCCTGAGTCCGCGGGTGATCTCAGTTTCCCGAACGGTGCCGCCGTTCGCCGGCGAGCGTCGCCGGAGTTCTGCCCCCTCTCGGGCAGAGGGAGAAGAGGGGAGGCGGACTAGTCAAACCTGACTAGTGGGCCACCTGGACCCACTATCAGTGACTCCCCGTGCCGTCCACGTTGGATAAGTGGAAGCGTACTTCCCGAATACGCTTTCGACGTGTACGTGTTTATCCGAATCATTTTCTTTTTCTGTTTTAATTTAAATAACAGATTTTGACTAAAACTTTGACTGGCTGTAACTTTTTAAATACAACTCCAAATGAATTGATTCTTTTTCCTGACTCTCTCAACTTTAGTCTAGTTTATTTTAACATTTATTTCATAAAAATTTAGACAATATTTTTGTGCTGTTTTTAAAGTATGTGTTGATTGAATATTTTTGAAAATAGGATTTTTGGAGAAGAAGAAAAACTTGCAAAAGTTTTGGAGATGCACCTCACCACTCCACAAGTTGAAGGCAAGCATTCTGAACCCGGCATAATATTTTTGGCGTGTTTGTTGACACATTTATAACACCACCACATTTCAGAGAACTTGTTATTTCATGTGATATGATCATTTGCATGTATGCATATTAGTGATTTCCGTGCTGTTAGAAATGAACACACTTGTGTTGGTAATCATCCTCATATGCCTTGCATGCATACTGGAAGGAATCCAGGAAAACCTCTGCCTTGGGTAGGTATGAGTTTGCCGCCGATCTTCGTTGAGACGGTTATGTCCGGTATGGCATAGTAAGGTATGATGAATGTTGATTCTGTTGGTTGATATATATTTGTGATACATGTCATGCAGGGAATTTATAAACCTCCTGATTCGACCGTAGATCGAGTCTTATTCTAGTAACCCCATACTTGTTTCGTACTACCACTTGTCCTACCGCAAGTAGGTTACGGTTCAGTAAGTCGTCAACCCCTTTCTAGCACACACCGTACAGAGAGGCTATGGTGGAAGATATCGGTTGTAGCCGGTAGGCATGCCACCTGGTCCGGGGGCATGGGTGTTTCCGGTTGAGACCGAGGAGGAGGCCACCCCTTAGAGCGCCGCGATATAAATTTGATCCCATGCTACGCGAGGTTGTAGCCTCCCACTTAGAGTTTTGCTTAACAAGTGTCGTGGGTGATTCCGCACACCGTAAGTTAAGCTGGTGTGTGCAAGTCAGGTGTGTTTTCAATTAAAAGATCGTAGACGGAATTAGTCCCGATGGACTAAAGAAATCCGTTGCTCGTGGGTAAGGAGTACATCCTCTGCAGAGTTTAAACCTATTCGAATAGCCGTGTCCATGGTTAAGGACTACAGTCTGAGATGGGTTAAGTATTGGTCTTAGTGTCGGTCTTCGGAGGAGGAACTGTTAAACAAAACCTGGATGCCAACGTTTGACTTGTGAGGACCATGATTATTATTCTGTTATGGACTAACCCTTTACATTATTTGAATTATCGAGTATCCCTGAGATGGTTCTACCTCCTGGATATTCATTATGATTATTTATTTCTTATAAGCCCTTTATGTGGCGTCGCCGAGACGCCCGACTGTGGCATTGCTTGTTATTTATTTCCTTATAAGCCCCTTATGTGGTGTCGCTGAGATGCCCGACTGTGGCAGTGTTCGTTATTTATTTCCTGAAAAGCCCTTTATGTGGCGTTGCCGAGACGCCCGACTGTGGCATTGCTTGTTATTTATTTCCTGATAAGCCCTTTATTTGGTGTCGCTGAGACGCCCGACTGTGGCATTGTTCGTTATTTATTTCCTTAAAAGCCCTTTATGTGGTGTCGCCGAGATGCCCGACTGTGGCATTGCTTGTTATTTATTTCCTTATAAGCCCTTTATGTGGTGTCGCTGAGACGCCCGACTGTGGCATTGTTCGTTATTTATTTCCTTATAGGCCCTTTATGTGGTGTCGCTGAGACGCCCGACTATGGCATTGTTCGTTATTTATTTCCTTATAAGCCGTTTATGAGGTGTCGCTCAGACGCCCGACTGTGGCATTTTACTTACCTTCCATTGTTGCATATTCATACTGCATATAAATAACTTGCTCGCCTGCATAGAATACTTTTATCTATGACTGACGATGTGATCATAAGTATTTCGGTGCATGAATATCCTTATTATTATTCCAGTGTTCATAATGTTTGCGAGTATATTCAAAGTACTCACTGTCTTGTCCCTGGCTATTGTCTTGGCCAGATTTCTTGCATGGAGAGGAGCATTGCGATGAAAGCCATGGAAACTAGGCAACGGTGGTAGCAGCCTCGCGAAGATAGGAGTTTACCTGGTCAGCTGTTCCTGTGGGAAATGGAGTCCCATATACACTGATGATCCACAACCGCTTCCGCCATCAACCACTAGAAAACCATTTGTTGTACTCACAGGCTAGAATGGTCTTGTACTACATACTTTGTATTTTGCTTGGAATTTCTGTATCAAGTTGGTACCTCATCAGCTAACAGTAATCCTGGGGCTGATGAGCGTGACGGTCATTTTCTGGAAATTTATATCCGGAAAAACCGGTCGTCACAGACTTGGTATCAGAGCCAGGCTGACCATTGGCTAAACCTATCTTAGCCAGGTCAATAATCTTAGGCAAACCAACCCACCAGGCCATAACCGAACCCCAGCCAAGCTTCTCGTGCAAGATAGCCACACAGTAACCCGACACCTTTTGGCAGTCGGTGCCCAACCTATCAACCTAGCCTGTCGATCACGCTCCAGTGACCAACACCTAAAATTGTCCCATTCGCAAGCGTGCGAAGGAAGACTCCGTCCCCTTTTACTATAAAAAGGGCACGCCAGCCCCAACCCAGCACAGCACAACCGCTACCCCAAACCGAGCCACAATGCCTGGTCCCGTCGTGCACAACGAGACCACAACAACCAACCTTGGAGGCTTTGTGACCATACTCACAAACCTCACCCGCCGTGCCTATGCGTTAGAAGAGCCCCCAGAATATGTTGTGTACCAAGGACCCATGGGCGGTGAGAGCCGTCAATTCTGGGCCATCAGACACATCTACGGTAGGGGTCTAGCGCCAGCGCCCCTACAGGTTCACCGAAGAACAACTTCCTTTGAGCCACAAGCCATCCAACTAGCTGCTCGAGAGGCTATAGTTCATCTCAGGCACTTGTCGCCCAGAGTTAACTGTCGCTCGTTCCACTACTACCCCAGACGTGAAGGGTATGGTAGACCACCCCAAGTTGCCAGCGGAGATCACGAGACGGGTCCTGCATTGCTGCACCTAGTGCGCTATGTAGGTGCACTAGAGGAACTGTTCGATCAAATCACCATTGATCTGATCGCTGCTCATGGAGAGCTGGTTCGTCGAGCCCCGGCGAGAGAAGAAAACGAGCCCGACGCCGACAACCCCGTCGTGCTGTTCGGACACCCGATCGAGACCCTGAGGTCTGCCCCATCCGTCAACCAAGGTGCTTTGATGACCCCAGAAGTACTTCGTCGTCTTTTGGGAGCACACTCCAACGGGATTGTGGCCAACAATCCCCGCGATGGTCATCATCGCTACCCCGAGCCTGCAGCCCCTCAACCCTCTCCAGCTAATTCCGACGGTGAGACCCGTGGAGAAGCCTCGACATCCACAAGGCACGCCCTCTTGGATGTAAACGAGGTAGACTAAGTCACCCAAGTGGTGTCGAGTCCTAGCGTATCCTCGATTTGTAATCGTGTGACCTTGTAAATAAACGCAGCCTGTCGTCGTGCCTCTGTTTTAAATAGTAGCCTTGCATGGATATATTAGCATGCAGTGTGACTTTTTATCCCAGGCACAGCTACCAAAACCGCCCCGGCATTTCCCACAGTGATACGTCACTTTGGTGAGATATGTGTATCTGTGGCTTGACCCCGGCCCTTTGAGCTGAGCCAGCTAATTCATTACCATTCACCACGGTAAAATGACCCAGCTCCAGTGCTATAAAAAGGCCACCGCGTGACCTTGCCAAGCATCCCTCACCTTGTACACCCTCCTCACAACCATTTCTTGCCATGCCGAGCCCTAGTATTTATCTGAGAACCCCAGATGCAACCTCGGGTAGTTTTTTCAAGATATTGTGGGATTTTACCTGCAATACCATGGGTTTTACCCAGCCACCCCAGTCGAGCTGTTCAAATCAAGGATCACCCCTTCCACCTCGAGATACTGGGCAGCAGTACACATCCCTCCTGTAAACCCAAACCAAGACCCAACGGAGGTCTCCTTCGTGGGGAATTCTATGCCAACCCGACATATGGCCGTAGAAGCTGCTGCATACGAAGCACTTGCTCGCCTTCGATTCGCGGTACCCTATGCCAGCGAACGAGGGTATTATAACTTTCCGAGCCGTGCAGCACCCGGAGGAGTAACATATTTTCGCGGTGGACGAATTGAGAGAGACCCAGTCCTGGCCAACCTTGTCCAGTACGTCATCGCTCAAGAGCGTTTAACCCAACGCGTGACGGGTTATCTCCAGAGTCTCGTGGATTTAAATCCTCAGATCGCCATCGGCAGATCATTAAGGCCCGACCAGGAGAGACACATTCATCCTCTGGTCAATCCACTTTCCCTGATAAAAGAGGAGGGTATCCCAGTGCCAGAGACATTTTCTCGGGACCCCGTCCAGTTACCGTTTTCAATTTAGACGTCATTGCTGTATTCATTATCGCAAATTTTATTGGTGTGTTGTAACTTATGCGTGGTACCCCGAGTTTGCGCGGCAAGTAAATCATTTAGTTTTTATTAATGTGAGTAGCTCTGTTGCGGTTTGACTCTAATGTATTACTGTTCTCTCTCGTGAAAAATCCTGGAGTGAGATTTTTCTTCCCTGAATTGCTGCCTCATACATCTTCTCGCGACATGGATTATTTTTATTTCCCGCAACACCACGGCAGCAGACTCACAACCACAACTACTCGAACACACACACACTGCTTGCAAAATTTTTGCAAACAGTGTTACATCTAACTGAGCACCTCCCGACAACAGTCAGCGCCCGACACACCCCACCTACTTCTCGTGATCACCACCACCGCGGAGAGCCAACACCCGAGCAGCAGCATCGCGACGATCATCGAGGATCATCGCGCAGAGGAGCACGGAGAGCCCCAGCACCGCTGCGAGCCCTCCGCACAGCAGGATCACGTACCAGTCCGGCACCACCGCCGCCATTAGAGCCTCGCCTCGAGCTTCGGCAAACGGAAACAGAGGAGAAGGAAGGAGGGGGAGAAGCGAGGCCAGGTGTGAGGAGAAGAGAAGAACACCTCGGCCGTTTTATAGCTCGAGCCCGTTGTACGGTGGGCGAGGTCCACTAGCGCCGCTCGTCGCCCGATCGCTGGTGTTTGGAGGCGAATCCTCGAGCAGTGCCGACAGCGCACTGGCCCGCGAGGTGAGTGCACGCTGCACCGGCAGCTAGCACGCCGCGCACTACCGCGGTACGGCCTAGATGCCCTACGCGCTAGGCGTCGCCGGTGAGAAAGTGCGGGAAAGCACGCGGGAGAGAGAAAGAAGAAAGAGCCCGAGGAAGAAGAAGAGGTTGACAATGGGCCCGGGTCCACCCGTCAGCCAGGGAGAGCACTATGCTCTCGGGTACGACCAGCGTATTATTAAATTTAAAATTTATTCTAAATTTATATCCAGTGTAGAAATCCCTCGTTTTCTTCCCAAAACCGTAGATTTTTCCACGCAGCGGCAGTGCCCCACACTGTATTTTGCACCACTTATTGCCCTCTCACTGTAGCCATTTTTGTTTTAATGCGTTTATCTCTATTAAAACAGCTCTTAGCAAATCTCGAGGACGAGGTTTTTCTTAAGGGGGGTAGTGTTGTGACACCCCAAAATTTTAGCCTTGTTTTGTTAATTAAAACTTTGCCAGGAAATTAAAACTTTTACTTTTTGGGCTCCATTTTGATTTTTGAATCTTTTTCTTCCTTTTTACCTTGGAGTTGTTTCCTTCAGTGAGAACTTTTCTAATATGATATTGGACTTGTTTACCCTCTCAAGATTTTTTTTTCTTTTATCAGAAGAATTAATTATATAATATTCTTCCTGATCTTTAGTTTCTTGAAAAATTGGTTTCCCATGGTTACGGTCCCATTTTGAACTACAACCCTTTTATAAATTCATTCAAAAATCCCACCAAAATTTGGAGATCTCATATGTAGTTTTTAAACCAGTTTTGTGCAAAAATATCTTCTGCCCATTGAATATTTTGAGCTCTACACCTTATTTGAAAATCTGGTCCAGTGGGCAGATTTGTACTGCAACCTATTTATTTATTTCTATAAAGCTTCCACCAAAATTATGGGATATCAGTAGTAGCATAGTATTCAGCTCTATGGAATAACCTAGTGATGTTCTTTGGAAAAATTGAGTGAATCATCCTCTTTTCCAGTCTGGTCCAACTTGAGGTTTTGTACAGCAACCACCTTTTTAGTTGCTCCTTGATCCATGATCCCTTTTTCTACTTGTAGTCCTCCCTACTAAACCTCTAAGTCCAGGAGCATACACCCATTGGATCATTTCTGGTTCATGGGGTAATGCCATTTACTTTCTGTCCAAATCTGGAGTTTTGCAAAACTTGCACTAACAAGTTTCTCCTTTTAGCAAACTAACTTCACCACCCTCTCATGCATCCAAGGAGACACTAGCCTGGAGAATTTGGCCACTCCAAGAAGTGCCTAAGTGCCCTTGGCATTTTGTCAAACACCTTATGGGCATGATCTGTTTTGACATGAGTTTTTGTTTGCACTGTGGACTTGATCCCATGACCTAACCAGCATGTCCAATGGTCTGGCCCTAGCCTATAACCCCACCCTGCCAACACTCTTATGGTTTGGAGCCTTCTAGCGTGCATTAACATTTCGTCGAGCACGTCCCGTGCGTGCTCTCGGCGCGAGCAGAGCACGCGTTTTGCACGTGCCGCGCCCTAGCCGACGCGTCGCGCCCCTGGTGTTGCCACCGCTGCAGAGCCGCGCCACGCACTCCCCTCCTCACCGCTTCACGCCAAGCAGGCCCTGGCGCCCTGCGGCACTGCCGTCAGACCTCTTGGCGGCACGCCGGCGTCCGCAGCGCACCCCTGCCTCGGTCGGTGCCGCCCAAGCCTCCAGCGCTCGCCACCTGCCCCTTGGAGCAGTGTGAGCTCATCCGCAGCGATGTCCACTAGCACTTGTCGCCGCCACGACACCCTAGCTACAGAATGGCGGTCGCCGGCGACCTTATCCCGGGCCGCCGCAAAACCGACCCCAAGCGCCTATTTAAGGAGCCCCGAGCTCGTCTCCGCACACAGGCAGTCTCAAGCCACCTCCCTAGGACCCCCATTGGCAGCCAATCGACCCGAGGAGGCCCTCTTCCCCATTTCCGGCGACTGCAGCCACCGCCACTGCCCCGGCCATTCCGGCACCACCAGAGCCTTCCCCACTCCACTCTCTTCACCAGGAACTCCCCCTCCCTCTCATGAGTCCATCCCCCTAATCAATCTTGATCGGGACTCGCCGCGGGCAGAAATTCACTTTGCCCGACGGCCACCGATCGCCGCGAAGCTCGCCGCCGGCAGCTCCGGCCACCCCTGAGGCCAAAATGACCACCGGAGTGACCGCCTCGGCCCCCTGAGTCCGCGGGTGATCACAGTTTCCCGAACGATGCCACCGTTCGCCGGCGAGCATCGCCGGAGTTCCGCCCCCTCTCGGGCAGAGGGAGAAGAGGGGAGGCGGACTAGTCAAACCTGACTAGTGGGCCACCTGGACCCACTGTCAATGACTCCCCGCGCCGTCCACGCTGGATAAGTCGAAGCGTACTTCCCGAATACGCTTTCGACGTGTACGTGTTTATCCGAATCGTTTTCTTTTTCTGTTTTAATTTAATAACAGATTTTGACCAAAACTTTGACTGGCTGTAACTTTTTAAATACAACTCCAAATGAATTGATTCTTTTTCCTACCTCTCTCAAATTTAGACTAATTTATTTTCAGATTTATTTCAAAAAAATTCAGACAATTTTTTGTGCTGTTTTTAAAGTCTGTGTTGATTGAATATTTTTGAAAATAGGATTTTTGGAGAAGAAGAAAAACTTGCAAAAGTTTTGGAGATGCACCTCACCACTCCACAACTTGAAGGCAAGCATTCTGAACCCGGCATAATATTTTTGGCGTGTTCGTTGACACGTTTATAACACCACCTCATTTCGGAGAACTTGTTATTTCATGTGATATGATCATTTGCATGTATGCATATTAGTGATTTCCGTGCTGTTAGAAATGAACACACTTGTGTTGGTAATCATCCTCATATGCCTTGCATGCATACTGGAAGGAATCCGGGAAAACCTCTGCCTTGGGTAGGTATGAGTTTGTCGCCGGGCTCCGTTGAGAAGGTTATGTCCGGTATGGCATAGTAAGGTATAATGAATGTTGATTCTGTTGGTTCATATATATTTGTGATACATGTCATGCAGGGAATTTATAAACCTCCTGAGTCGACCGTGGATCGAGTCTTGTTCGAGTTACCCCGTACTTGTTTCGTACTACCACTTGTCCCTACCGCAAGTAGGGTACGGTTCAGTAAGTCGTCAACCCCTTTCTAGCACACACCGTACAGAGAGGCTATGGTGGAAGATATCGGTTGTAGCCGGTAGGCATGCCACCTGGTCCGGGGGCATGGGTGGTTCCGGTTGAGACCGAGAGGGGAGGCCACCCCTTAGAGCGCGCGATATAAATTTGATCCCATGCTACGCGAGGTTGTAGTCTCCCCACTTAGAGTTTTGCTTAACAAGTGTCGTGGGTGATTCCAGACACCGGTAAGTTAAGCTGGTGTGTGCAAGTCAGGTGTGTTTTCAACTAAAAGACCGTAGACGGAATTAGTCCCGATGGACTAAGGAAATCCGTTGCTCGTGGGTAAGGAGTACATCCTCTGCAGAGTTTAAACCTATTCGAATAGCCGTGTCCATGGTTAAGGACTACAGTCTGGGATGGGTTAAGTATTGGTCTTAGTGTCGGTCTTCGGAGGAGGAACTGTTAAACCAAACCTGGATGCCAACGGGTGACTTGTGAGGACCATGATTATTATTCTGTTATGGACTAACCCGTTACATTATTTGAATTACCGAGTATCTCTGAGATGGTTCTACCTCCTGGATATTCATTGTGATTATTTATTTCTTATAAGCCCTTTATGTGGCGTCGCCGAGACGCCCGACTGTGGCATTGCTTGTTATTTATTTCCTTATAAGCCCTTTATGTGGTGTCGCTGAGAAGCCCGACTGTGGCACTGTTCATTATTTATTTCCTTAAAAGCCCTTTATGTGGCGTCGCCGAGACGCCCGAATGTGGCATTGCTTGTTATTTATTTCCTTATAAGCCCTTTATGTGGTGTCGCTGAGACGCCCGACTGTGGCATTGTTCGTTATTTATTTCCTTAAAAGCCCTTTATGTGGTGTCGACGAGACGCCCGACTATGGCATTGCTTGTTATTTATTTCCTTGTAAGCCCTTTATGTGGTGTGGCTGAGACGCCCGACTGTGGCATTGTTTGTTATTTATTTCCTTATAAGCCCTTTTATGTGTTGTCGCTGAGACGCCCGACTGTGGCATTGTTCGTTATTTATTTCCTTATAAGCCCTTTATGAGGTGTCGCTCAGACGCCCGACTGTGGCACTTTACTTTCCTTCCATTATTGCATATTCGTACTGCATATAAATAACTTGCCCGCCTGCATAGAATACTTTTATCTATGACTGACGATGTGATCATAAGCATTTCGGTGCATGAATATCCTTATTATTATTCCAGTGTTCATAATGTTTGCGAGTACATTTAAAGTACTCACTGGCTTGTCCCTGGCTATTGTCTTGGCCAGATTTCTTGCATGGAGAGGAGCATTACGATGACAACCCTAGAAACTAGGCAACGATGGTAGCAGCCTCGCGAAGATAGGAGTTTACCTGGTCAGCTGTTCCTATGGGAAATGGAGTCCCATATACACTGATGATCCACAACCGCTTCCGCCATCAACCACTAGAAAACCATTTGTTGTACTCACAGGCCAGAATGGTCTTGTACTACATACTTTGTATTTTGCTTGGAATTTCTGTATCAAGTTGGTACCTCATCAGCTAATAGTAATCCTGGGGCTGATGAGCGCGACGGTCATTTTCTGGAAATTGATATCCGGAAAAACCGGTTGTCACAGCGAGCCAGCCCTGATGAATAGGCCGTGAACGATGACTCGGAGGAAAGCAAGTCAGCAATTACATGCCTCTCTCCGAGCATGAGGTGAGCCTCGGCAACAAAGAATTTATCGTGCCAGAGGATCCCGTCGAGCAGGAGCGTTTTAAGCGTCGGCTTATATCCACGGCAAAGAGCCTGAAGAAGAAGCAGCATCAGCTTCAAGATGATCAAGATCTCTCACTGATAGATGGACTAAGGTCCTGGCAGCCGAGGAATATGGACTCGAACGCCCAACCAAAAGTTACCCGAAGCGCAAATTGCTACCTCAACTCGAGGACGAGGCGCTGAAGCTAGCACTACCAGCGCATAATGCGGCTGACCGACCACCGCGTGGCCGAGATAAAACGGCAATTCAGCCTGAACTCCAGCCAGCACTGCCTCGCCGAACAAATAGAAACACAACAGCTCGGCGATACACACATGACCTGCGACACGACATGGAAAACTGAGCAGGACAAACCAGATCGAACTATGGATCTTGGGGGTGCGCCCCAACGCGCAACGACGGCCACCAAGAAGGATATAACAAATACAAACCTGTCCAGGCCGAATACCGACAACCGGCTCCATCTGAGCTGCTTCCCTATGTACCCCAACATAGAGGCGCCGCACACCCCCTATGCTTCATTGATGAAGTAATGGAGCATGAATTCCCAGAAGGGTTTAAACCCGTAAACATTAAATCATATGATGGAACAACAGATCCCGCGGTATGGATGGGGGACTTCCTTCTCCATATACATATGGCCCGCGACGATGATCTCCATGCCATCAAGTATCTCCCGCTAAAACTCAAGGGACCAGCTCGGCACTGGTGGAACAGTCAGCCCGAAAACTCCATTGGCAGTTGGGAGAACCTGGAAGATGCATTCCTTGACAACTTCCAAGGCACTTATGTCCGACCTCCGGATGCCGATGACTTAAGTCATATAATCCAACAGCCTGGAGAGTCAGCAAGGAAATTCTGGACTCGGTTCTTAACTAAAAAGAACCAGATCGTCGACTGTCTGGATGCCGAAGCCCTAGCGGCTTTTAAGCATAACATCTGTGACGAGTGGCTCGCCTGACACCTCTGTCGGTGTCAAAACCGGCGGATCTCTGGTAGGGGGTCCCGATCTGTGCATCAAGGTCGATGGTAACAGGAAGCAAGGGACACAGATGTTTACCCAGGTTGAGCCCCTATCGATGGAGGTAAAACCCTAGTTCCTGCTTTATTAATATTGATGATATGGGTAGTACAAGAGTAGATCTACCACGAGATCGTGGAGGCTAAACCCTAAGAGGTAGCCTATGATGGTATGATTGTAATTGTGATCGGCCTTCTAAGGACCAACCTCTCCGGTTTATATAGACACCGGAGAGGGCTAGGGTTTACATGGAGTCGGTTACAAGGAAGGAAATATAATATCCGGATCGCCAAGCTTGCCTTCCATGCCAAGGAAAGTCCCATCCGCACCACGGGGCGAAGTCTTGAGTCTTGTATCTTCACGCTTCAATAGTTCGGACGTTGTACACAGTCCGGCTGTCCGGATACCCCCTAATCCAGGACTCCCTCAATAGCCCCTGAACCAGGCTTCAATGACGATGAGTCCGGCGCCCAGTATTGTCTTCGGCATTGCAAGGCGGGTTCCTGCTCTGAATACTCCAAGGTAATTATCGAACACTTGAGCCGTGTCCGGATCCCCAAAATGATCTTCACATGCCACCGTAGAGAGAATGGTATTTCACAAATGCAATCTGCTGACAACTTTTTAGACAATGCGGCGTGTCATTACGGTCGGGTCGTTATTCAAACCATTTTCCCACAACCAGCTACAGCGCATATCATGAGGCGGTTTCCTTGACACGTCTTGCCAAAGCAGAGATCGTGTCCCCTTATCACGGGATTCTCATCAATACGGGTATGAATAATCTCACCACGCCATCAAGCGTGGCGCTTGGGAAGCAAGCGATTCCCCAGCGAACAGCGGGAGGCGCCTTTGCTTTCGGCGCCTCTATAAAGGGATAAGATTTCCTCATTTTTACCCACGCCTTCTTCTTTCTTTGCCCATTCTTGCCCCCTCGAGCTCCAGCACCCAAGACCAAGTCTCCTCCGCACAACAAAACATGTCCGGAGCAGGAGGCAAGTGGGTGGCTTCCACCGTCAAGGACAAGCATATCAAAAATCTTCGGGCGGCCGGATACTTGGCCGCAGACATAGCGCACCGGCTACCGGACGCTGGGCAGGTCATTCCGACCCCGGGACCCCACGAGAGGGTCGTATTCGTCACCCACTTCGTTCGTGGACTGGGGTTTCCACTTCACCCCTTCGTCCGCGGGCTCATGTTCTACTACGAGCTAGATTTCCATGATCTGGCCCCGAATTTCGTCCTCACATCTCGGCGTTCATCGTCGTATGCGAGGCTTTCCTCCGCATCCGGCCACTTCGGCCTGTGGCTGCAAATCTTCTGCGTGAAGCCGAAGATTGTACGCGGCCAACAAGCGGAGTGCGGAGGGGCCATGGTGGGCAAGATGCCAAACGTCACCTGGTTGGACGGCTCCTTTGCGGAGACCGTAAAAGGGTGGCAATCGGGGTGGTTCTACATCACCGAGCCGCGCGGCGCCAATCGGGCGGGCGGCCCCCGAGTTCCGATCCGGAGCCCCCATGCGGCTCACCTCCTAGGAAAGGAAGGGCCTGACTTGGGGCGAACCTACATAGCTGACCGGACTCCAAACCTGCATCAAGAGCATGAAGGACAAGAACCTCAAGCTTGTCAACGTGGTCCAGGTCATGCTCGTTCACCGGATTCTGCCGTGCCAAAGGCGGGCATTCAATCTTTGGGAGTTCGTCCAGGCCGAACACCAGACGCTCCAGAGGCTCTATGGCATGAAGCACAAAGACGCGTGGAAGGAGTTTTTTAAGGCGTCTGAAGTACCTCCTCCCACATCTGAGGACCGCGGACTTCATGCAGCGCGGCCCCCTATTCCGGTGAGTTTTGGGACTACCACCGGGTTCGGTCTTTCCCCAATACATTCCTGGGGGAGTCTTAAGTATTTGTGTATATTTTCCTCAGGATTATGTGAAGACATCGGAGCAGGTTTACTGTCCGGCTCCGCTCCCAGAGGGCCCCGCTGACGCTCTCCTGATGGAGATGCTGGTCCCGGCACCGCACAAGGTGCCCGAGAAGAAGGCCGAGAAGAAGGCCCCTGGGACCCGAAAGGGTCTCGGGCGTAAGGTTGCGCCAGAAGCCTCGTCCGAGGATGACGAGGCAGACTCCTCCCACGAAGGGGAGGAGGAAGAAGAAGAAGACGCCCCATCCGGAAAGGCTGAGGGGCCCGGCGAAGCGGGCCAGGGGGCCGGAAAAGGCCCTCGTCGCAAGGCCGTTATACCCCTGTCGTCTGATGACGATGAGACGGATTCTTCCCGCAGAGGCGGGGGGAATCAAGAAGAAATTCCACCTCCCCGCACTAGGGGGGAGAAGAAGAGAAAAGCCGCCTCGGAGGGGGAGGCTAGGGCGTCCAAGAAGGGGAAAACATCCCTTCTGGACTACTCCACCACGGCCGCTCACAGCGATGAAGGGTGGCTGCCCAGGGGGAAGCCCCCGGCGCGATCGTAAGTGTCCGCACTCTACCGTGGTTTTACATCATAGATGTTTAATAACACCGAACATATATGCAGTCCGGCCAGGGATCATCCGGAGGTGTCGTCTTGAGACGGTCATTTGAAGCCGGAGATGAACTGCCTCGGACGGCCACCACTCCTCAGCCTGCGGATGACACGGAGGTGTTGTCCTGAAGGTTGCCCGAGTAGGGGGAGGTGACCCTGGAGACGCCCCAAGGCGGACTTCCAAATGTTGGACATGCGGGGTTCAAGATCCCCGCGGATCGCGTCGATGAGAGCTGCGACAAGGTGGACTCTCGACCGAACACTGTTCCGGAACCTCCGACGGTTCCGGACTTAGACGGGCAGCCCCTCGTTAGGGAGGGCGAGCCGCCCGTGCCGAGGACTTCCGTCGCATCAACGGCACCGGATAGCCTGGTGGAAGCGCTTCGAGGCGCTTCCATGGAAGAAGAGCACCGTACTCTTATGAGTGCGGTGATTCAAAAGGTTCTGTCCGCCAAAAGAGGACTAACCGAAGCCTGCACAAGCCTCCTGACGGGCTTTGAGGTAAGTAAAAATGTATGAAATTACCACCCGATAGGTAGTAGCCCCTGATACTCTGGTTGGTGTTCAGAAAGAAAAGCCAAACGGAGGGTCAATTACAATCCGCAGGAGTCTAAAAAGCGTTTATGTGAATAAGCAGGCCGTGCTGCTTGCGGTTGTTTCCCGTACTGCCGAAGTTGCCGAACTGAAGCGGGATTTGGAGCAGGCGCGGGGACAGCTTGGCCTCACGAAGAGGCAGCTCGAGGAGAATAAAGGTAAGCGATTCCCCGTTCGTATATATTTAAAGATAGGTAAAATTGTCAATCTAACGCCAAAGCGTCGTGACTGTGTAACAGGGGCCACCGCCGAAGTGGCGTCCCTGAAGAAAGCGCTGTCCGAGGCTGAAGACAAAGCGGCCTTGGAATGCAAGGAGCGCGAAAAGCAAAGTGCAAGAGTGGGCGAGGTACAGCAAGAGCTCCAGGACCTCTACAAGAAGTGCGAGTCCGTGGAGCATGATCTGGAGATGAAGGAGGCCGAGCTTGCGAAGGCCCTTGCAAGTTTGAAAGAGGCCAAGGCCGAAGCCGAGAAAGCACACCTGGAGATCCAGGAGGCCAAAAAGATAGCAGCGGGTAAGAAATTCTTTATGCAAAGCAAACATGTGGAGGAGGCGTTTCTTTTACTTACTCGAATACGGAGCTCCCCAGGGGCATTTGCAGATCGGCCACGCAGCGTCTCAGACGCTGCGGAGTTCTACCGTGCCCAGGAGGGGAGCTCAAAGGAGAAGCTGTTTTGGACCCAGTATGCTGGGGCCGATCGTCCGATGCCTCTGAGCGACCAACTGAAGCAGTTGATCGAACTCCACAGGGCGGCCGAAATGGCTATGAAGGACTTCATAGTCAGGATGTGGCCTGGTGAGCTCCTGCCCAATAGCTACTTTGGCATGATCAAGCGGATGGTGGATGCTTTCCCGCAGCTTGAAGTGATCAAGCAATCCGTTTGCATCGTAGGTGCCCGCCGAGCCTTTGCCCGCGTCACGGTGCATTGGGGCAAGCTGGATGCGGAGAAGCTGGTCAAGGACGGGCCGCCGCAGGGCAAGGCGCATCACCATCCCAAGATGTACTACGATGGCGTGATGAAGGGTGCTCGTCTCGTCACCGATGAGTGTACCAAGGACGCCATTTTTGAATGAGTTCACTTCTATCATGTTTGTAATTTAAAGACGAAGTTACTTGCGCTATGTAACGCTTTTGTTATTTAAAATATTACCTTCTGTGCGGCTGTTTATAAAATCCTGAAAGTAGGCCAGTCGTCAGCTTCCGCCCCCACGTGACTAGCACTAGGGTGTTCGTGGAAAACCCGGACACTCTTTATCCAAATGTTTGGTCCCTTAAGGAGGTGTCCGGCGCAGTGAACAAGGCAATCGGACTATGCGGCTTTATAACTTTCACTTAGCCATAGAAGTCTACAATTTTAAATTTCGGCGAAGCCCCTAGAATCCGGAAGACCGAATCGGGGCGCTATACACGCCTAGATCGGACGAAGCCGATTTATCGCCTAAAGAGGAAAATCTTTAAGGATTTTAAAACCTCTCGAACAGCGACCAGCTCTCGCCACATCATGGCGGCCAGTTTTCGGCTTTCTCTACTGAGGTGCTCGTCCGGAAGAACCAGAACACAATTGCAGTAGTTCTCCCTGCGCTACCTTAGCCGATATAACGGAACGTAAGGCACCAAAACAAGGGAGCCGGGCTATCCCAACTGTAGACCCAAGACATGATTCGGAGCTGATGCATATAGTGCTATAAGTTCAGGGTGCCGCCTTTGTTGAAAGTGTTCGGACTTTAGTTGCCATATTACAGGGCGCCGTGAGAAGCCCCTGGCAAACTGACCGCACGAAGGTGTACGGATGCAATATCAATTAAACTTTTTAAGAGAAAAAATGCTCAAATAGGAATAATAAGCTGACGCTATATATAATCTCCCATTGGCGAAAAATACGTTTAAGCGTACGTTTACAATGGATGCGTTAAGCAGAGATAAAATAGGACTATTTAACATGTCCTATCCAGGGGAAGGCTGTGTTCAGATAGATAAAGCAGGTATAATGATCGTAAATAGATTCCACCTGGGTATTTCCTTCTGTGCACAACGTCTGTTACCTCCTTGGATGTCTCTCCCCTATAAGTCTGGCAATTCGGCTCTTTTGAGGATGCTGCGCCAACGCGGTGTCCTGAAAGGCAAGAGAGAAAGAGTATGAAAGTATTTGGCGGTTATCCGCACTATTGACTGAGCCGTTGATGCGCCTCCGCCTATGCCCATGGTATTTTAAGTGCGTAATTGTGTGCGCGTGGCACGAATGCTGCTTTGATGGGGCTTAAGCGGAGGCCAGACTGCTAGTCGCGCTCTTGGCGTGCCTGATGATCCTGTTGCGGGGTGCTCCATACTCGCTTGACTGTGCACGAAGTTGTCGCCGGATTGGTTTTTCGGAGTAGGACGCATTGTACTTCTGCCGCGAGGGCTGCCGTATGCTCCTCTGTTCGCAGGGAGCGGTCCATATTTCCGTTGATAGTGATGACCCCGCGTGGTCCTGGCATTTTGAGCTTGAGGTATGCGTAATGTGGTACTGCATTGAATCTAGCGAATGCGGTTCGTCCAAGCAGTGCATGGTAACCACTGCGGAAAGGGACGATATCAAAGATTAACTCTTCTCTTCGGAAGTTATCCGGAGATCCGAAGACCATTCCAACGTTATAGAGCCCGTACAGCGGGCTTCTACTCCAGGAATTACACCTTTAAAGGTGGTTTTAGTGGGCTTGATCCTTGAAGGGTCAATGTCCATTTTGCGCACTGTGTCCTGATAAAGAAGGTTCAGGCTGCTGCCGCCGTCCATAAGGACTCGTGTGAGGTGAAATCCATCGATGATTGGGTCTAAGACCAATGCCGCTGAGCCGCCATGACGGATGCTAATAGGATGATCCCTACGATCAAAGGTGATTGGACAACCTGACCATGGGTTGAATTTGGGGGCGACTGGCTCCATCGCATAGACGTCCCTTAGTGCCCGCTTCCGTTCCCGCTTGGGGATGTGCGTGGCGTAGATCATGTTGACCATTTTCACCTAGGGGGGGGGGGATTTCTTCTGTCCCCCCGTGTTCGGACATCGGGGCTCCCTCGTCATCGTCGCTGTACAGCCTCTTGTCCTTGTCCTCGGCGTTTATCTTGCCGGCCTGTTTGAATACCTAGAAATCTCTATTGGTGTGGTTGGCTGGCTTGTCCGGGGTGCCATGAATTTGGCTCGAGCGTTCCAGTATGCGGTCCGGACTGGATGGTACCTGATTATTTCTTTTGAATGGCTTCTTCCGCTGACTGGGCTTGGATCCGCCGAATCCGGTGTTGACTGCCGTGTCTTCAGTGCTGTCGCCCTTGTTTCGTCTCTTATGTCTGTTACGTCGTGGCTTGCCGTTATTGTCGCGGCCATCCGAATTGCCAGAATGTGGCGTTGTGCTGCTGCGAGACAACCAACTATCCTCGCCCGCGCAAAAGCGGGTCATTAGTGTTGTGAGAGCTACCATGGACTTGGGTTTTTCCTGGCCGAGGTGTCGAGCGAGCCACTCGTCACGGATATTATGCTTAAAAGCCGCCAGGGCTTCAGCGTCCGGACAGTCGACTATTTGGTTCTTTTTAGTTAGGAACCGAGTCGAGAATTTCCTGGCTAACTCTCCGGGCTGTTGAGTAATGTGGTTCAAGTCATCGGCGTCAGGTGGTCGCACATATGTGCCCTGGAAGGTGCCGAGGAATGCGTCTTCCAGGTTTTCCCAACTGCCAATGGAATTTACTGGCAGGTTGTTTAGCCTATGCCGAGCTAGTCCTTTGAGCTTAAGGGGAGGATACTTGATGGCGTGTAGATCGTCTCCGCGGGCCATGTGAATGTGGAGAAGAAAATATTCGATCTATACTGCGGGGTCTGTTGTGCCCTCGTATGATTCTATGTTTACGGGTTTGAACCCTTCTGGGAATTCATGATCCATTACTTCGTCAGTGAAGCAGAGGGGGTGCGTGGCGCTTCTGTGCCGGGCTATGTGGCTACGCAGGTCGAATTGCTCTGGGTGGCTATATTCGGCTCGGCCGGACGTGTTGAAGGTGTGTCCGGCGTGACGGTCATCGTCGCGTGCCGAGGCGCGCCCCCTCGATCCGTAGATCGATCTTGGCTGTCCTATTTTGTTGCCCCGGGCCGTAGCGTGTTGGCGTGGGTGTGTTGGCTGGTATGCGGACTGGTATGCCATTTTATCTCGGCCACGAGGTGGCCGGTCAGCCGTATGGTGCTCGAGTCCGTACTCCTCGGCTGCCAGGACTTCAGTCCATCTGTGTGTGAGCAGGTGTTGATCAGCTTGGAGTTGCTGCTGCTTCTTTTTCAGGCTCCTCACAGTGGCTATAAGCCGACGCTTGAAGCGCTCCTGCTCTACGGGATCCTCAGGCACGCCGAACTCGTCGTCGCCGAGGCTAATCTCGTCTTCGGAGTGGGGCATGTAGCTGTCATCCTACGGGTATTCGTCCGTTGCCTGTTCTTCTGGGCTAACCTGCTCATCCTCCTGCTCGGCCTGCTCGAAGGCGGGCTGATCAGGGTTGTATTCTTCTTCGGCACCATTCGGATTGTTTTCGTCTCCTGGGCCGGTATTGGTGTGGCGGGGCTTGGAGTGGCGCCGGCGGCGCCCGTTCTTTGCTTTTTTCCTGAGGTTTTATCCTCCGTTGCCTCATCGCCATTTGTTTCCTTCGGAGTGTCCACCATATATATATCATAAGATGAGGTGGCTGTCCACCGCCCAGTGAGCGGTGGTTCATGTTCTTCTCTGCATAAATGCGTCCATACCGTCGATGTCTTGAGTCGAAGTTCAGTACCTCGGTTAAGTCATCGACCGTGGCAATGAAGTGGGTGGTGGGTGGGCAACGAATTCCTTCATCGCCTGCCTCCCACTCGAGCCGGACATAGTTCGGCGAAGATCCTCCTGACAAAGAGAGAGACTTTAATGAGTCCAGCATGTCGCCAAAGGGCGAGTGCTGGAAGATATCCGCAGTGGTGAACTCCATTATTGGAGCCCATCCTGGCCCGACGGGCTCGGGAGTGCACGGACTCGAACCATCATCCGGATACGAATCCGGGGGTCTGTAGTCACAGGCCACCACAGAGGTAAGGCCCGTGTTCGGCTCCAATGCCGATGAGTGCGCGACCTGCGGGGTGGGGTCCAACCCTTTGTCCTCAGGCAACGCAGCCTGCTCCGGATTTAGGTCCGAGGCTGCTACGGGGGTGATACCCCGAGCTTTGTCCGACAGCTGGTCTAAGCCGTGCTCGTCGTGACTATCCGATGCTCCTGGCATAGGCCCCAATCCATCGAAGATCAACTCTTTGCGGATGTCCGCCGTGTAGTTCAGGTTTTCGAACCTGATCTGGTGGCTAGGGGCGTAGCTGTCGATCTGCTCCAGATGGCCAAGCGAGTTGGCACGCAGTGCAAAGCCGTTGAACACGAAGATCTGTCCGGGGAGTAAAGTCTCACCCTAGACAACGTTGTTGATGATGATTGAAGGAGCCATCGAGCCTGACAGCGACAACACAGAGGAACTCTCAGTGAAAGCACCAATGTCGGTGTCAAAACCGGCGGATCTCGGGTAGGGGGTCCCGATCTGTGCGACAATGTCGATGGTAACAGGAAGCAAGGGACACAGATGTTTACCCAGGTTCGGGCCCTCTCGATGGAGGTAAAACCCTACTTCCTGCTTGATTAATATTGATGATATGGGTAGTACAAGAGTAGATCTACCACGAGATCATGGAGGCTAAACCCTGAGAGCTAGCCTATGATGGTATGATTGTAATTGTGATCGGCCTTCTAAGGACCAACCTCTCCGGTTTATATAGACACCGGAGAGGGCTAGGGTTTACATGGAGTCGGTTAGAAGGAAGGAAATATAATATCCGGATCGCCAAGCTTGCCTTCCACACCAAGGAAAGTCCCATCCGGACACGGGCCGAAGTCTTGAGTCTTGTATCTTCACGCTTCAATAGTCCGGACGTTGTACACAGTCCCGCTCTCCGGATACCCCCTAATCCAGGACTCCCTCAACCTCGGCCAAGAGAAGCTGAAGCCCATGGCAGCCCTTACGACGCTCATGACTCGCTTTTGTGCAGGCAAGGATAGTTGGCTAGCTCGTAGCGACAAAACCTCAAGTAAACCTGGCACTTCTGAAGCCATGGATAGCAACGGCAAGCCCCGACGTAATAGACACAAGCGTCGAAATAATGGCGATAACGCCGAAGACACGACCGTCAATGCCGGATTCAGTGGCTCCAAGTCCGGTCAGCGGAAAAAGCCATTTAATAGAAACAATCCGGGCCCGTCCAGTCTGGACCGCATACTCGACCGTCCATGTCAAATCCACGGACCCTCGATAAACCAACCAATCACACCAACAGATAATCTTGGGTCTTTATACAGGCCAGCAAGTTAAATGTCGAAAACAAGGAAAAGGGACCGCAAAGCGATGACGACAAGGAACCCGGGCCACCGAACACAGGGAGACAGAAGAAGTTTCCTTCCCAAGTTAAAACGGTGAATATGATATATGCTACCCATATCCCCAAAAGGGAGCGGAAGCGCGCACTAAGAGATGTCTATGCGATGGAGCCAGTCACCCCGAAATACAACCCGTGGTCCTCCTGTTCGATCACTTTTGATCGAAGGGACCATCCGACTAGTATCCGTCATGGCAGTTCAGCTGCACTGGTGCTAGACCCTATTGAGGGAGTCCTGGATTAGGGGGTGTCCGGATAGCCGGACTACCATCATCAGCCGAACTATCATTGGCCGGACTATCATCATCGACCGGACTCCAAGACTATGAAGATACAAGATTGAAGACTTCGCCCCCGTGTCCGGATGGGACTTTCCTTGGCGTGGAAGGCAAGCTTGGCAATATGGATATGCAGATCTCCTACCATTGTAACCGACTCTATGTAACCCTAGCCCTCTCCGGTGTCTATATAAACCTGATGGCTCTAGTCCGTAGGACTCGAACAACATCAACAACCCTTACAATCATACCATAGGCTAGCTTCTAGGGTTTAGCCTCCTTGATCTCGTGGTAGATCCACTCTTGTAAACATCCACAATATCAATATCAATCGAGCGGGGCGTAGGGTTTTACCTCCATCAAGAGGGCCCGAACACAGGTAAAACATCGTGTCCCTTGTCTCTTGTTACCATCCGCCTAGACGCACGCGATTCGGGACCCCCTACCGAGATCCGCGGTTTGACACCGACATTGGTGCTTTCATTGAGAGTTCCTCGTGTCGTCACCGATAGGCTTGATGGCCTCTTCAATCAACAACGACGCAGTCTGGGTGAGACTTTTCTCCCGGACAGATCTTCAGATTCGGCGGCCGCATGCGGGCCAACTCACTTGGCCATCTGGAGCAGATCGAAGCTACGCCCCTGGCCGTCGAGTCAGGTTTGAAGCCTAAACTTCACGGCTGATATCCGCGGGACTTGATCTTCGATGGATCTGAGCCCACGGCCGAAAGCGTGCCTGCTGTCACAATGGGCATGACCTAACTCTGCCGCGGACAGCACCTTGGAGGTCAAGCTGCGAACCGCTCCGACTCATAGTCGGAGCCGATCACTCGGATCGAGGGCGGATGGCTCGACACCGCCTCGGGAGCTGCAACTTCTCTGGCGATGGAGCCGAACACTTACCTTGTCCGCGCATAAATCTCATGACTCCGAGGTGCGGACTCCCTACCGACTCCGAACCTCCTGCGCCCCCGCGGTCGAATCCGATCGGGCGCCGAACATGGAATTCACCGCAGCGGACATCTTTCAGCACTCGCCCTCCGGCGATAACATAAAATCACTAAAGCATCTCTCGCCATCCCCAGAGCCCTGGCCGAATTCATTTACCAAGACGGTTGGGACGCGACGATGAAGAAATTCGAGCCCACCCACCACCCACTTCGTAGCCACCGCCGACGATTTGACCGACGTACTCGACTACGACTCAAGACATCGACGGTATGGACGACGATGCGGAGACTACCAAGAACCGAGCCTACGGAGACCTTTGGAAGACCACCTCGTCATACAACATATACATGGTGGACACCCCAAAAGATGGGGGCGGCGAAGAAGCAGCGAGGCCGATTCCTTAAAGAAACAGCCCAAGCGCCCGATGTCGTGGCGCCGCTCTAAATCCCGCCACGGCAAGAATGGAGATTCCGCACGTGAGATAATAACACCCGAAAGTGCGAAGACAACTCCCTCCAAAGACGATCCAGCGCAGGAGGAGGCAGAAGCAAGCCCTCACGAGAGGGCGGCAGACGAAGAGGTCGAGGATGACAATTACTTACCTCCCTCCGGAGACGAGGCAAGCCTCGACGACGACGAATTCGTCATACCTGAGGATCCCGTCAAACAAGAGCATTTCAGACGCAGGCTAATAGCCACGGCAAACAGCCTAAGGAAAAAGCAGCAACAGCTTCAAGCTGATCAAGACCTACTGGCCGACAGATGGACCGAGGTCCTCGCGGCCGAAGAGTATGAACTCGAACGCCCGTCCAAAAGTTACCCAAAACTCAAGTTGCTCCCCCGATTAGAGGAGGAAGCGTACAAACCTGCATCACCAGCGCACAATACGGCAGACAGGCCACCTCGTGGCCGCGGCAGAGAGGCGTGCAAGCCCTCCACCAAAACCGTACCCCGACATCGCTCAAAAAGCATGAAGCCACGGGGGAACGCGCCGGACCTGCGGGATATATTGGAGGACAAGGCAAGACAATCCAGATCTATCTATGGATCACGTGGGCGCCCAAGACCCATGACGAATACCCGTCGCTGGATACAACTACTCGGCGGGCGAACCACGAAGACAACGCTCTCTCGAGCTACATCGCAATATTGCTCAATACAGAGGCGCCGCACACCCACTATGCTTCACTGACGAAGTAATGGATCATCAAATCCCTGGAGGGTTTAAACCCGTTAATATCGAATCCTACGATGGCACAACAAACCCCGCGGTTTGGATTGAGGAATATCTCCTCCATATACATATGGCCCATGGCGGCAATCTTCACGCCATCAAATATCTCCCGCCGAGCTCAAAGGACCAGCCCGGCACTCGGCTTAACAGCCTGCCTGCAGAGTCAATTGGATCTTTGGGAGGACCTGGAAAGCCGCATTCCTCGACAACTTCGGGAACGCGTATGTGCGACCACGGACGCAGATGGCCTAAGCCACATAATCCAGCAGCAGACGAATCGGCCGGGCAATTACGGACATGGTTCTTAACAAAGAAAAATCAAATCGTCGACTGTCCGGATGCAGAGGCCCTCGCTGCCTTCAAACATAACATCCGGGACGAGTGGCTGGCCCGGCACCTAGGACAGGAGAAGCCGAAATCCATGGCAGCCCTCACATCACTCATGACCCGCTTCTGTGCGGGAGAGGATAGCTGGCTCGCTCGCGGAACAACCTCGAAAAAAACGCCGCAGTCCGGATACCAAGGAACTCAATGGCAGGTTGCGTCTAAAAAAAAACAAACGCCAAATTAACGGCATTTACAAAGAATGAGGATCTGGCGATCACCGCCAGATTCCGAGGCTCCAAACCCGGTCAACGGAAGAAGCCATTCAAAAGAACCACTCGGGCCCGTCCAATTTGGACCGAATACTCGACCGCTCTGTCAAATACATGGAACCCCGAAGGCCAGCTAACCACACCAATAGAGATTGTTGGGTATTCAAGCGAGCGAGCAAATTAATCGCCGAAAACAGTGACAAGGGGCTACACAGCGATGACGAGGAAGAGACCCGGCCGCCGAACAACAGAGGACAAAAGGGATTCCCCCCTCAAGTTCGAACGGTAAACATGATATACGCAATGCATATTCCCAAGAGGGAGCGGAAGCGTGCACTAAGGGACGTATACGCGATGGAGCCAGTCACCCCAAAATTCAACCCATGGTCCTCTTGCCCAATCACTTTCGATCGAAGAGACCATCCGACCAGTATCCACCATGGCGGATTCGCCGCATTAGTTTTAGACCCAATCGTCGATGGATTTCACCTCACGAGAGTCCTGATGGATGGCGGCAGTAGCCTGAACCTGCTTTATCAGGATACGGTCGCCAAGATGGGCATAGACCCTTCAAGGATTAAACCTACAAAGACAACCTTCAAAGGCGCGTCATACCAGGTGTCGAGGCCAATTGTACAAGCTTCGATTACATCGAAGTGGTCTTCGGATCCCGGATAATTTCCGGCGAAGAGTTAATCTTCGACATAGTCCCGTTCATGGCGGCTATCACGCTCTGCTCGGACGAACCGCGTTTGCAAAATTCAACGCGGTGCCGCATTATGCATACCTTAAGCTCAAGATGCCAGGCCCTCGTGGAGTCATCACGGTCAATGGAAACATGGAACGCTCCCTCCGAACGGAGGAACATACAGCGGCTCTCGCAGCAGAAGTATAGAGCAGCCTTTTAAGGCAATTCTCGAGTCCGGCCGTTAAACGACCGGACACGGCCAAACGCGCCCGGAGCAACATCAACCAGGACCACCTGGCACGTTCCGAGCACGCGTAGCAATGCGGCCTCAACCCCAGCCCTCGCTTAATTGTAAAACAAACTCTCCGCGTACATACTTACGCCCTGGAGATACCATGGGCATAGGGGGAAAGGCACAACCACAACAGAACCAGAGTGCGGTTCGACCACACCAGGGGCTCCCAAGTGTGTCGCTCTTTTTTCTTTTATTTCTCTCTTTTTTATACAGAACTCTGTCCGGCGGCGAACCTGCCGAACTCATGATGCAACAGCTGGGGAAGGACAAAGGCATGACGAACACTCGGTGGTCTCCATCACGAGCATTAAATTTGTTAAATGCAACATTCCATGCCTACCCCTCGAGGGAGACGCCAATAATTCGTCCAATCCCTTGCTTTCCGCACTATTTGTATCATTCCGCACTCATAGCATATCTTCTCGAATAAAATGCAACACTTTTTGCCTATAATTGCATTACCTTATATATATATATATATATATATATATATGTTCATTTACGACATGCTGCATCCGTACATTTTGGTACGGCCAAATACACCAGGGGCTTATGTTCTCCGCATTATGGTGTGATAAAGTCCACACTTTCACAAGTGCGGCACCCGAACTTATAGCATTATATGAATCAGCTCCGAATCATGTCTTGGGTCAATAGTTGGGTTTGCCCGGCTCCCATGTTTGGCACCTTACGTTCCGCTTCTATCGGCTAAGGTAGCATCAGGAGAACCACTTCGATTAGCCCGGTTGAGCCGGGTTAACGCCTCGATGGAGAAAGCTAAAACTGACTGTCATGATAAGGCGAGAGATTGGTCGCTGTTTGAGAGGTCCTTTCGGGTCCTTAAAGACCTACGCCGCTTCGAGCGAAGTTCCGGATAATGTCCGACGAAGGCGTGGATAGCGCCCCAATTCTGTCCTCCGAATACTAGGGGCTTCGCCGAAATTTAAAATTATAGAATTCTATGGCTAAGTGAGAGTGTTCAAGCACTATAAGTCCGGTTGCCTTGTTCGTTGTGTTGAGCGCCTCCTAGATGGACCCAAAAAGGAACAAGAGTGCTCAAGTTTATCCCGAACACCCCAAAGACTTTCGTGGCAGGGGGGCTTAAGCCGACGACTTGCCATCTCTCAGATTTAATAAACGGCCGTAGAGAAGGTAATATTTTAAATTAACAAGCGTTGCTTAGCGCATATGAACAAAGTTTTCAGCGCACAGGATAGCACATTGTGAATTTACTCAATAATTACATCCCTGGGGCACTCATCCGCAATCTTGCGGGCACCCTTCAGGACAGTCTTATAGTACATTTCGGGCGTACGATATTCCTTGCCCGCTGGAGGCGCATCAGAGATTAGCCTCTCCGCATCCAGCTTGCCCCAATGCACCTTTGCGCGGGCAAGGGCCCGACGAACACCTTCAATACAGGCGGAGCGCTTGATAACCTCCACCCAGGGGCACGCATCCACCAGCCGTCGCACGAGGCCGGTAGCTCCCAGGCATGGCCTCTCCAGGCCTGACCGGACTATGAGGCCCTTCATGGCCTGCTCGGCCACCTTGTGAAGCTTCGACCAGCTGCTTCACTGGTCGCTAGGGGCACCAGATGGCCGGCCTCAAAGATCTTGAGACCGTAAGACCTTCTCCATTGAGCTCCCTCCTCGGCTCGGTAGAATGCGCTGACATCGGACACGCCAAGGCAGATCTGCGAACGCCCCTGGAGAGCTCCGAATTCGGGTAAGTAACACGTAATTTACATTCACATGCTTGCTTTGCATGAAAAATGACTTACCCGCCGCTATCTTCCTCATCAACTCAATCTCCTGAAGGGACTTATGGGCATCGGCCTTGGCAGTTTTGGCACTTTCTAGAGCCGAGGCAAGCTCGGACTCTCGAGTCTTCGAGTCACGCTCCAAACTCTCATGCTTTTCCATGAGAGCCTGGAGCCCTTGCTGAACCACCGCCACCCGCGCCTCTTGTTTTTCTCGCTCTGCCCGTTCGTGGCGCATTATGCTCGGCCATGACACGGCCTCCTTCGTGGTCGCCACCTCGTTCGTGGCCCCCTGCAGCACCCATGTTATCCTTGTTATTTTTATTGCAACCTAAATCCTTTTCTCAGAAGGTACAAATTCAAAGTGGTATTACTCACCTTCTTTGTCCTCGAGCTGCTTCTTGGCACGGCCGAGCTCTTGCTCGGACCGCTCGAGCTCCTGCTTCAAAGCACCGACCTCCACAGTCAGTGCGGCAGAGGTCAGCAGCGCAGCCTGCAACCCATATTGACATAATTTTTTAGCAACCTCACAGATATTTTTTTCAGATCCTCATCCGGCTTTTCTTCCCGAACACCGAACCGAGCATCGGGGGCTACTGTCTATGCGGTATTACATTGCATATTTTTAACTTCTTACCTCAAAGCCTGATAGAAGGCTACTGCAGGCTTCGGTCAGCCCGCTCTTGGCGAGCTGCACCTTCTGAATCACCGCACTCATAATAGTGCGGTGTTCTTCCTCGATGGAAGCACTCTGCAGCGCCTCCAACAAATTGCCCGGCGCCTCCGGTTGGACGGAAGCCGCCGGCGTCACGGTCTTTCCCTTCGTTCGAAGGGGCCGCCGGCCGGACTCTGGAACCACTACGGGTTCTGATTTGGAGTCGGCGCCAAAGTCCGGAGGGCGCCTTGCGGCGCCTCCGAGCCTCCCACGATGGGTCCCTTCTTGGGATCCCACCTCGGCGTCCTCGGTGTCGCGGGGGTGGAGGCGGTCGGGATGGAGTCTACATCCGGCCAGCCAACGACCGCTTCGATGAAGCGGGAGATCATCACCGCCGGACTACAGGCAGCATGCGGCATCAGAATGGCACTATGTGACGCAGAAAAAGAAATTATAAATCATTCAGGAATCCGGATACTTACGATCTCGCCGGAGGCCTGGCCCTTGAAGGCCATTCTTCCTCGCCAATGTTGATGTTGGCAGAGCTGTCCAGGGGAATAGTCCTTCCCCTCTTGGACCCTTCGGCCTCCCCTGTTGGGGAACCTTCCTCTTCCTCTCTCCCACCTCTGGGAGAGAGTCCTCTTTCTCCTCCTCATTTTCGGGGGAGGAGTCCGCTTGAGTCGTCGGACACCTGAAAACGGGCACTCTTCGAGCACCCGTGGCCTCCTTCTTGGCCTTCTTCTCCGGCACCACGTGCGGTCTTTGGAACCAGCCCCAGCTAGGCAGGCGTCTCTTTGGATTTTACGGCATAGGAGCCGGACAGATAATCTGTTCCGCCTTCCTCATCCAAATTCTGTCAAAGGAAAAGGGGAAATTAAAACCCGCATAGAGTCAAACTATGAAAAGCAAGTGTCCCGTAAAGGGGTAGAATCACATACCTCGTTGGCTTGGCGCTGCGAGCGAAATCCGCGATCTTCCGTCGCGGATGCGGGGGCTTCAGCGCCCTTGAACAGCACCCTCCAGGCGCCTTCGTACGTCGTGTCGAAGAGCTTGCTCAGCACCTGGTGCTGTTCCGGATCGAACTCCCACAGATTGAATGCCCGCTCTTGGCATGGGAGAATCTGGCGGACGCGCTTGACCTGGACCACGTGAACCAGCCCGAGCTTCTTCACCAGCTTCGGATACATGCTTGGAGTCCCGTCGGCTCCTCCGAACTACCCCACAAGCCCTTCTCTTTCCGGAAGGTGAGCTGCGTGGGAATACCAAATCTGAACTTCGGGGCGCCCGCCCATGCAGTGGTCGCGACTCGGTGATGTAGAACCATCCCGACTGCCACCCCTTGGCCGGATTCCACGAAGGCCCCTTGAACCAAAGGACATTGGGCATCTTGCCCAACATGGCGCCTTCGCACTCCGGCTTGAGTGCCCTTCACTACCTTCGCTTGACATTGAAGGTCTTGAGCCTGGCCGAAGTGGGGCTGGATGCGAGAGGAAGGCCTCGCACCACGACGATAAATGCCGAGATGTTGAGGATGAAGTTCGGCGCCAGATCATGGAAATCCAGGCCATAGTAGAACATGAGCCCCCAGACAAAGGGGTGAAGTGGAAAGCCCAGTCCGCAGAGGAAGTGGGGAAGGAAAATGACCCTCTCATGGGGCCTGGGGGTGGGGATGAGCTGCCCCTCGTCGGGCAGCCGGTGCCGATGTCGCCGGAGAGGTATCCGGCGCCGCGCAGTTTGGCGATGTGCTCCTCCTTAACGGTGGAGGCCAACCATTTACCTCCCGCTCCGGACATGGTCGGAGAAGGTTGAGACGAGATCTTGTGAACTTGGGCGCTGGAGCTCGAGTGCGCGGAGATGGATAAGCAAAGGAGGAAGAAGGCGTAGGTGAGAAGGTAAATCCGTATCCCTTATATGGGCGGGGGAAGTCTACGCGTCCCCCACCGACCTGGTAAAACTCGCTTATCTCCCAAGCGTCACCATCAATGGCGCGGTTGGGTTACCCACGTCCGTATTGATGAGAATCCCGGATTAAGGGGAAACACGATCTGCTTGACAAGGCGTGCCAAGGAAACCGCCTCGCTAAATGCGCTTGAGGTGGTAAACTAAAAACAATTCGAGTAATGGCTTGGTAGTGGTGTGACGTCATGCCACAAAAAACGTCAACAGATTGAACTTGTGTATATATTATTATTCTCTCTACGGTGGAATGTGGAATTTATTTTGCAGAGCCGGACACTATCCTGGTGTTCACAATCTTCCATCATTCGGAGGAGGAACCCGCCTTGCAATGCCAAGCGATATCTGGCGCCCGGACTTATCGTCATTGAAGCCTGGTTCGAGAGGCTCTTGAGGAGTCCTGGATTAGGGGGTGTCCGGATAGCGGACTACCATCATCGGCCGAACTATCATTGGCGGACTATCATCATCGGTCGGACTCCAAGACTATTAAGATACAAGATTGAAGACTTCGCCCCGTGTCCGGATGGGACTTTCCTTGGCGTGGAAGGCAAGCTTGGCGATACGGATATGTAGATCTCCTACCATTGTAACCGACTCTATGTAACCCTAGCCCTCTCCGGTGTCTATATAAACCGGATGGCTCTAGTCCGTAGGACTCGAACAACATCAACAACCCTTACAATCATACCATAGGCTAGATTCTAGGGTTTAGCCTCCTTGATCTCGTGGTAGATCCACTCTTGTAAACATCCACAATATCAATATCAATCGAGCAGGACGTAGGGTTTTACCTCCATCAAGAGGGCCCGAACCTGGGTAAAACATCGTGTCCCTTGTCTCCTGTTACCATCCGCCTAGACGCACAGTTCGGGACCCCCTACCCGAGATCCGCCGGTTTTGACACCGACACCTATCATTGACGGATTCCATCTCACACGCGTCCTCATGGACGGTGGTAGCAGCCCGAACCTGCTCTATCAGGATACATTGTGCAAAAGGGGTATTGATCCCTCAAGGATCAAGCCCACCAAAACCACCTTTAAAGGTTTCATACCAGGTGTAGAGGCCTGCTGTACGGGCTCAATCACACTAGAAGTGGTCTTCAGATCCCCAGATAATTTCTGAAGCGAAGAATTAATCTTCGATATCATCCCCTTACGTAGTGGGTATCACGCACTGCTCAGACGAACCGCATTTGCTCGTTTCAATGCGGTGCTGCACTATGCCTACCTTAAGCTCAAGATGCCCAGACCTCGCGGTGTTATAACAGTCAATTGAAATACGGAGCGCTCCCTCCGTACTGAGGAGCACACCGCGACCCTTGCATCAGAAGTACATAATAGCCTTCTTAGGCAAAACCTCAGTTCGGCAATAAAGCCCCCGGACACTTTCAACCGAGTCTGAGCTACTCTGCAACAGGACTGTCCGGCTCGTCCAGAGCTCAGCTAGCAATCCGGCCTTCGTCCCAGCCCTAATAAAGCGATGAAATTCATGCCGCATGTACGCAACTACGCACTTAAAATACCATGGGCATGGACTGAGGCACAGCTAGACCGCGGTCCACAATGCGGCTCAACTGCTCCTGGATCCGCATACCTTCACACTTTCTCTTTCTTTCAGGTTTTTTCTCTTCTCGAGGCCTTTTCTGATAAATCTGCTCATCGGACCCATAGCGGGACGGATACACCAAGAAAGCTAGGGGCTCAGACGTACAAGGGAATACCCAGGTGGTCTCTGCTAATGATCGTCATACCTGTTTTAAATACCCGCACGCAGCTCGCTCTTGGTCGTGGCATGTTAAATAGCATTATTTGCTTATTGCACTACTTGTACACATACGCCTTGACGTATTAATCCAATTACAATGAAAAATAATTTGCAGCGTCTGCTTATTACTTAATTTTTTCCTTGTCAATATATTTTCAATTGCACCCATACATTCTGGTATGCCTTAATTCACCAGGGGCTTCATTGTACCCCATAACACAGCAAGAAAGTCCGAACACTTTTACAGTACAATAAGGCACCCCGAACTTATAGCATTATATGTATCGGCTCCGAATCATGTCTTTGGTCAATAGTTGGGTTGCCCGGCTCCTGTGCTTGCTACCTTACGTTCCGTTATATCGGCTAGGGTACTAAAGGAAGAACTACTACGATTGTGTCCCGGTTCTTCCGGACGAGCACCTCAGTAGAGAAAGCCAAAAACTGACTATCATGATGCGGCGAGAGCTGGTCAGCTGTTCGAGAGGTTTTCAAATCCTTATAGATCTTTTCCGCTTTATGCGAGCAATCGGTTTTTATCCGATTAGGCGTGCATAGCGCCCCAACTTCGGTCTTCCGAATACTAAGGGCTACGCCAAAATTTAAAATTACAAAACTCCTATGGCTAAGTGAGGGTGATAAAGTAGTATAGTCTGATTGCCTTGTTCGTTGCGCTAAACACCTTCTTAAAGGACCAAAAATTTGGATAAAGAGTGTTTAGATTTATCCCGAACACCTCTATACTCGCTACGTGGGGGCAGAAGCGGACGACTGGCCAACTCTCAGATTTCATAAACAGCCGCACAGGAGGTAAAATTTTAAATAACAAGCATCATATTACATAAAGATCTTGTTCCATATTACAGGACAGGATAAAATAATGCTTTAATGGGAAAATGATATCCTTGGCACATTGCTCCGCCACATGGCGGGATCGCTCCATGACACTGTCATAGTACATCTCGGGCTTGCGATGCTCCTTGCCCGCGAGCGGACCCTCGGTCATCAACTTCGTGGCATCCATCTTCGCCCAGTGCATCTTGGCGCGGGCGAAAGCCATCCGCGCATCTTCAATGCAGACCGACCGCTTGATGGCATCAAGCGGAGGGCAGGCATTGACCAGCCGCTTCACGAGTCCGAAGTAGCTACTGGGCATGGGCTCGGCAGGCCATAGCCGGACTATTAGGTCCTTCATGGCTAGTTCGGCCGCCTTGTGCAGCTCAACCAACTGTTTTAGCTGGTCGTTAAAGGGCACCAGATGTTCTGGTCCAAGATATTGAGACCAGAACCGTTTCTCCATAGAGCTCCCTTCTTCGGCTCGAAAGAACTCTGCAGCATCTGATATGCTGCGCGGCAGATCTGCAAACGCTCCTGGAGAACTCCAAATTCGGGTAAGTAAAAGGAATGTTTCCTTCACACACTTGCTTTGCATAATAAATGCCTTACCCAGCGCGATCTTCTTGGCTGCCTGGATTTCCTGGAGGGTGCTCTAGGCTTCGGCTCGGGCATCTTGCGCACTCTGGCGGGCCTTGGCAAGTTCGGACTCTTGAGTCTTAGAATCACGCTCCAAAGACTCGTACTTTTGGGTGGCGTCCTGGATCTCTTGCTGGACCTCGCTGACCCGGGCCTCCTGCTTCTCGCACGCGGCGTGTTCCTTAGCCGCTTTGTCCTCGGCCTCGGCCAACGCCTTCTTGAGGGCTGCTACTTCGATCGCGGCCCCTAATAAGGTTCACGACACTTTAGTCAGTACGAACCTTTCATCCTTCCTAAATATAAGCACAGGTTAGTGCATACCTTGGCTGTCCTCCAGCTGCTTCTTCACGAGGCCGAGCTCTTCCTCGGTCCGCTCCAGATTCTGCTTCAATCCGGAGACCTCCGCAGTGTGAGCGGCAGCAGCCAACAGTGATGCCTTCTTATTCACATAGACATATTATGTTAGACTCCTGCGAAAATTATTTTGATCCTCTGTTCGATTTTTCTTTCCGAACACCGAACAGAGCATCAGGGGCTACCGTATACAAGGTGATATTCTTTTACAACTATGTCACTTGCCTCAAAGCCTGTTAGAAGGCTAATTCAGGTTTCGGTCAGTTCGTTTTTGGCGGATTGGACTTTCTCAATCACCGTGCTCATAAGAGGACGATGTTCTTCCACAATGGAAGCGCCTTGTAGCGCTTCCAGCAACCTACCCGGTGCCTCTGGATGGACAGAGGTCACCGGTGGAGGCGGCTTGCCCCCCTCATTCGGGAGAGGCTGCCTGCCTGAATCCAGAGCCACCTGGTTCTCTGGAGCTTTATTCGGCGGAGGACCGAACTGGATGCGGCCCCCATCATCGGGGTCCGTAGGGGTCTTACCCCCCATGTGTTCAGTAACCGGGGTTTTATCCTCTGGTGTCACCGGAACGGTCTCCCCTTGGTTTGGTATCCTTCGAGACAACACCTCGGTGTTGTCCGCGGCCTTGGGGAAGGAGGCCGTCGGAACGGACCCGCTGTTCATCACCGACGGGTCCAGCGACCCCTCCGAAGAGGAGGATAGCTCGATGTTGGACTGGGCCAGACTACAGATGCATGGTCTAGCACATTAAAAACGATAAAGTGAAAAGGCCGGAAATATTACCGTGTCCGGATACTTACGATTTGGCCAAGGGCTTGACCCTAGGCTCCCACTCCCTGCCGCTGTTGGTGGCTGCGGCGGAGTAGTTCGGAATGGAGATTTTCCCCTTCTTGGACGCCTCGGCCTCCCCATGAGTGGAGGCCTTCCTCTTCTCTCTCCCCCAGTAGGGGGGAATGGATTTTATCCTCCTCCTCGTCGTCTTCGGTGGAGGAGTGCGTCTCGGCGTCTTCGGTCATCACGTCCGAAGCACCCTTGCGTCGGAGACCATCTCGGGTCCCCTTGGCCGCGTTCTTGGATTTCTTCTCCGGCACCTCATAAGGCGCCGGAAACAGCATCTTCGTCAGAAGAGGCGTTTCTCGATCTTCGGGTAGTGGAGCCGGACAGTTAATCTGCTCCACTATCGTTACCCAGGCCTGAAAGATGGGCATGGAGGCTTAGGTTCCTCCCACATATATGTCGGTAAAAGGTATACTTGCAAACATAAAAGAACTTACCGGATTAGCCCGGCGTTTTGCGCTAATCCCGCGATCTTCGGTCGTGGGCGGTGGTACCTCACTGGCCTTAAAGAGCACCTTCCAGATGTCTTCGTGTGTCATACCGAAGAGCTCCAGCAGCTTCTGGTGCTTGGCCGGGTCGAACTCCCACAAATTACAAGTCCGGCTCTGGCACGAAAGAATCCAGCGGAAGAGCATAACCTGGACCACATTGACAAGCTTGATCTTCTTGCTTATCATGTTCTGGACACATGTCTGGAGCCCAGTCAGTTCTTCCGCTAAGCCCCAGGTTAAACCCTTCTCTTGCCAGGAGGTGAGCCGCATGGGGACTCCGGATCGGAATTCAGGGGTTACCGCCCACTTGGTGTCGCACGGCTCGGTGATGTAGAACCACCCCGATTGCCACCCCTTTACAGTCTCCACAAAGGAGCCTTCAGGCCTGGTGACATTGGGCATCTTGCCCACCATGGCGCCTCCGCACTCCGCTTGTTGGTCGCTCACCACCTTTGGCTTCACATTGAAGGTCTTCAGCCATAGGCTGAAGTGAGGTGGGATGCGGAGGAAGGCCTCTCACACGACAATGAATTCTGAGATGTTGAGGATGGAGTTGGGGGCCAAGTCATGGAAGTCCAACCCGTAGGAGAACATCAGTCCAAGGACGAACGGGTGGAGGGGGAATCCCGGCCCGCGGACGAAGTGGGAGAGAAACACCACCCTTTCTTGGAGCTCCGGGGTAGGGATGATCTGCCCTTTGGCCGGAAGCCGATGAGCGATGTCTTTGGACAAGTACCTGGCCTCCCGGAGCTTCTTGATGTCCTCCTTCTTGGCGGAGGAGGCCATCCACTTGCCTCCAGCTCCTGATTCGGACATGATTGGAGTGCGTTTTGGGGCGGAGAAGGTGAGAGCATGGGCGTTGGAGCTCAAGAATGAATGGGTAGAGGAAGGAGAAGGCGTGGGTGAACGAGGAGGAATCCTTATCCCTTTATAAAGACAGAAAAAATCATGCGCCTCCCCACTTTCCCTAAAGCTCGCTTATTTCCCAAGCGTCGTGCGGATGGCACGGTTGGGTTACCCATATCCGCATTGATGAGAATCCCGTGATAAGGGGACACAATCTTTGCTTTGACAAGACGTGCCAATGAAACCGCGCCTCGAAATACGGAGGGGCAGGATAAAAACGGTTCGAATAAAGACCGGGTCGTGGCGTAATGTCACGCTATGAGTTGTCAGCAGATGGGACTCATGGGATATTATACTCTCTACAATGGTATATGGAATTTGTTTTGCAGAGGCGTACACGATTCTTATGTTCAAGATCTAATTTGGAGTATTCGGAGAAGGAACCCGCCTTGCAATGCCGAAGACAATCTGCGCGCCGGACTCATCGTCATTGAAGCCTGGTTCAGGGGCTACTGAGGGAGTCCCGGATTAAGGGGTCCTCGTACATCCGGACTATATGCATATGCCAGACTGTTGGGCTATGAAGATACAAGATAGAAGACTTCGTCCCGTGTTCGGATGGGACTCTCCTTTGCATGGAAGGCAAGCTTGGCGGTTAGGATATGAAGATTCCTTTCTCTGTAACTAACTCTGTGTAACCCATCCCCCTACGATGTCTATATAAACTAGAGGGTTTAGTCCGTAGGAGGAGAACAATCATAATCATAGGCTAGCTTCTAGGGTTTAGCCTCTACGATCTTTTGGTAGATCAACTCTTGTAATACTCATATCATCAAGATCAATCAAGCAGGAAGTAGGGTATTACCTCCATCGAGAGGGCCCGAACCTGGGCAAACATTTTGTCCCCCGCCTCCTGTTACCATTAGCCTTATACGCACAGTTGGGGACCCCCTACCCGAGATCCGCCGGTTTTGACACCGACACACATGTCGTAGTAGAGGCGTGCACGTAGCATGTACACGTACGTACAGCGGCCAGGGTGCAAGAAAGTAAATACGGCCACGTACGTACATACGGGCGGGGTCTCGAACGCCTACTCGCGCATACGTACGGCCAGGGCTCGTGTACATGGCTGGGTCGGAACGGAGAAACTGCGTCGTCGTCGTGTTCATGGGGAGGCAACGGAATGTGTTGTGTTCATGGGGAGGCAACGAAATGTGTCGTCGTGTTCATCGGGAGCCAACCGGCTTGGACGGAACATCCAATGGAAATGAGGCCTGACGTACCGCAGAACAGAGGAAACGGCCTTGTGTTCGACTGGCCATGGTCGAAATAGGATCCTGTTCATCAGGAGGGGACTGGCATACCGCAAAACGGAGGAAACGGATTTCTCTTGGACCTGCTACGGTCGAAACGGGGTCTTGTTGAACGGGAGGGGTGTGGCGTACCGCAAAACGGAGGAAACAAACTTGTGTTGGAGCGCTACGGCCGAAACGAGGGTCCTGTTCATCGGGAGGGGTGTGGCGTACCGCAAAACGGGACTCCACAGGATACTATTCATCTCCACCGTCGACCACCTCTAGCCTCCACGGGCTACTGTTCATCCACCATCGACCTCCTCCAGCCTCCACCTGCGACTGTTCATCCACGGGCTCCTGTTCATCTAGCCTCCACCACTCCTCCACCGGCTACTGTTCAACTAGCCCTCTCCACGAGGTCCTGTTCAACCACCCCTCCACCGGCTACTGTTCATCCAGCCCTCCACCGGCTATTGTTCAACCAGCCCTCCACCTGCTACTGTTCAACCTTCCCTCCATGGGGTCCTGTTCATCTAGCCCTCTACGGGGTCCTGTTCATCCACGCCCAACCGACTCGATCAATCGGGGTCCTGTTCATCCAGCGGCAACACCACGGGGTCCTGTTCATCCAACCCGCCACCGGGAACTGTTGATCCAAAACCCCCCAACAACGCTCACTGTTCATCAAGGGAAGGAGGCAGCATGTTCGATCGGGTTCAGTTAGCAGCAGTATCGAACGAAGGAATCGCTCGATCGGGTTAAGTTAACAACCATCGATTGATCGCTCGGGTTCAGTAATGCATAGCCTGTAGTGCAATCGCTCGGGTTCAGTTAGGCGAACGCCTCGCTCGGGTTCAGTTCGAGCCCAACGCCTCGCACCCACGCGCGTACATGTACGAGATAAACGCACATCGCTCGGCCCCCGACCACCCACCATAACTGGGAACTCCTCGATATTTTCCTCGCCTTGGCTTCTACCACTGTTTTTTCCGTCATGGACGGCCCAAAGAATGTCATGCACCTATGTCTCCGGCCCGCCCAGGACAAAAAGCCCATTTTCTATCATGATTTTTCGTCATAGAAGTAGGAGCCCACCACATCTATGATGATACCGGGTTTTGTCACAATTATCATCATAGAAGTGTCATAAGCATGACAGTTTTTTCGTTCGGCCCTAAATGTCACGGATGTGTCTCTTTTTTGTAGTGCTAGTCATCACCAATTGCTTGATAGATGCTAGAGTGATTGTGCATGCTTTGCAACATATTTCATTTGCCATTTTATTGTGTGAGCATGTTGATTGCATACTTTTCTCATTCGAGGACATCCATTTGTTGCTTTGATTGTTTGGCTCTTCTTCTTTTGCCAAATGGAAGGACAAGAATGCCTATGAACTTCCTCGAGCTATCTATGCTTTTCTTGTCTTAAACTCTATTCATGCTACATCACAAAGTTTGAACAAGTCATATTCGAACCCTCTGGGTGAGGAACACTCGGAGTCACCGATTCGTCATAGACTTAAACTTCCAAAACCTCTCTGTGTATTTCGGTCTGACCGATTCATCCTTTTCGGTCGTACCGAGTTCACTGAGTTGATGTAAGTTTTCAATCTCGGTGCAATCGATTAGAACTATTCAGTCACACCAAGTTGCAGTAACCGCTTGCGATTCTGCATCTCAGTGCCACCGAGTTGTTCCACTTGGTCACACCAATAGGGTCAAGATATATATACCGACGAGATCAAATTTTGGAAATTTCTCTAAAACCTATTCGCTCGCTCATGTCCTGCTCTGCCGACTCAGGTCTCCAGATCGTCCTCTCGTCGCCAGCGACCTCCCCCGCTGGTCTCCGTCACCTTCAACGGAAATCTTCACCTCTGTTGCCGCCATAGCGAGCTCATCTCCAAGTTAGGGTATGAGTTGACACTTTGTGCAATCTTTTACCTCTGATTCTTAGCACAAAGACAATGCCATGTTTCTTACCAAGTATGAGATCAATCTATCCAGAGAAAACTTCCTTTATATTAGCTTTGATTCAAAAATTTATGGTTAGGTTTCCGCCGAACTCATCTCAAAATGACCGAGTTGTAGAAATCGGTCTCACCGATTTGTCTTAGCCCATTGCACTTGTAATTTTTGGTCTGACCGAAACTTGCAAATCGGTGTGACTGAGTTTAGAACTTTGAGAAACCCTAGCAATCTCGAAGTCACCGAACCGTGTCTCAGTCTGACTGATTCCACTAGTTTAGACTCCAAAGTTGCTTCGGTGTCACCGAGTTTAACAAATCGGTAGCTCCAAAATGCTTTCTGTGGAAAACTAAAACTAAGTTTTTGACTCATTTGTTTTGCAAAAACTCTGCACTTTGTGATGCTCATCCACTCTATCTCATCTATAACTATTCACAGGGCCAACTCTCAGTTTGAAGTGATAGAATGTCTTATCAGAGTGACATCCAGAATAAGTCTGAGGAGCAGATGGATTTGAGTGAGGGCACTAGTCCCTCTGGCAGCTTTGATGAAGGTGGAAGAAGCACTCCAAGCAACCTGCCTAAGGTAACAATAAGGCAGAGGAAGAAGAAAACCTCAAATTCATAGGATGAGGATTTTGAAGTTAAGGAAGTGACCTCAAAGAAGAAAGTGCTCAAGAAAGAATATGGTGCTGCTGCTAATACCAAGCCAGGCTAGAACAAGGAGGCTCCAGCCAGAAGAGTGCCAATGTCAAAAGCTAGAGCATCAACACAAGAGACAATGGAATTTACTCTTGAGACCAGAGAAGATGGAGATGGAAAGAAAAGAAAGGAAAGGGTCAGGAAAACAATTGTAGGAGTGATTGGTAAGCCATCAATGGTGAGAGATTCTACAGGAGAAGAGGAGGAGGAAGAGCAAGATGCACCTCCTGCCAAGAATCAAAAGCTAATGGGGGATGCCATCAAGTCTGGGGCTGCTCCTTCAAAGCCCAAGACTGCCCTCAAAGCTCCATCTCAAGCTTCCAAGTCTACACCAAAGAGAAGCACTAAAAACATTCCTGTTGCAGAGAAGAACAAGGCCCCAGTGCCTGAGATTGAAGAAGAAGAAGAGGAAGCCCAAGTGCTTAGAAAATTGAAGCCAAAGATACCATATCATGATGACAATCATCCAGTGGCAGAGAACATGAAGGAGAGAAAGGATGCAGATCCCAGATTGTGGAGACAAGCAGATCCCTATGCTGTGAGGAGAAGAAATGTTGTGGACTATAGGTTTCACACCATGGAACAACAAGACTTCTATGAGATTGTGCTCCTTGATAAGAAGCCCATTGTGTGTGACATGAAGTGGGTGGACTGGAAATACATTGATGAAATGAAGATCATTTTCCAAGAGTGCATGAGAGCTTCAGACTCAATGGAGTTGACAAGTTTGTGGGTCAGAAGTTGACCAAGTGGAATGATGAGCTTATTATGCAGTTCTATTCAACTACTCATTTCTATCCTGATGGCAAGATTGTCTGGATGTCTGAAGGTACTAGGTACCAATATTCTGTTGATGAGTGGGCCAAGCTCATTAATGCCCCTGAAGAAGCTAAAAAAAACACTGATGTCTATGCTGAGCGCAAGAAGGACCACAACTCCATGGACAACATGTACAAGGAGATACATGACAAAGCCTTGGAGACACATAAGCTAGGCTCAGTGTACTATCTGATGTCACGATTGGCCTCCATGAACACCATTCTGAGGCACACCTTATTGCCCAAATTAGGATATCACAGGATGATCAGAGGCCACTCCATCAACTTGCTTCAGCTCTTTGATTTTCCCCAGAAGTTCAAAGTGATGAGTTTGATTGTTGAGACCATCAAGAGAACAACTGCTGACCAGAAAAGATCTTGTGGATATGCTCCACACATCCAGATGCTGATAAATTCCAAGATGAGAAAATGTGTATATTTGTTGGACAAAGAGCACCTTCCCATGAGGCCTGACTTTGCGTACAACACAGTTGTCATGAATGCTGAAGATCCCACATCAGCTGAGGCTCAAGAGAAGAGCCAGAAAGCAAAAGCTGAGAAGACAGCAAAGATGCAAAGTGCTGAAGAGGCTTCACAGGTTTTTCTCATGTCAAAGGAAGACCAACTTGTATATCTTATTCAAGCTACTTTGAGGATTGAGAGAGGATTGGCCACCCTAACTCAGAATCAAGAGATCCTGGAGAGGATCATTGAAACAAAGTTCTATGATCTTGACTTGAAGGTGACGGAAATTCAAACAGCAGTTGAGCAGCTCCAAGAAGAAGCTGAAGAGAGGAAAGGGAAAGCAACCACTGAAGTGTTTTCAGAGAGTGCATAGGGCACAAAGATCTGTAGCAGTGCTAGTGACTGACACTAGAGCTACTGGATCAGCACCTGCAGCCACAGCTACAGTTGCCCTTCCGGTTGCAACTCCACCAGCTCCATCAACTCCAATAGATGCATTCATCATTGGAGTCCACTCAACGACACCTCCTGAAGATCAAGCTTAGAGAGTCGAATAGCACTATGCATTTTCAAGTTTTTTGGTAACTTGTTGCCAAAGGGGGAGAAAGTGTATAGATCATAGGCTGAGAGAGAGAGAGAGAGAGAGAGAGAGAGAGAGAGAGCTTTGCTTCTTTTGCTACTTATTTTCTTGCTTGCTTGGTTGATACTTTATGATTATGTATGTGAGATAATTTGTATGGTCATGTGTTTGATCATATCAAACTTAATGCTTGTGCTTGGATGTTGTTATTCTCTATCTTTCATGTATGCTCATTCACTTTGCCTTGGTGATGAGTGCTTGTTCCTATTTCTATCATTTTGAGCGCTCCACCAAGATGTATGTGCATTGGAAGAGTAACCCATGATCCTAATTGGTTGTGCATTTGCATTCAAAAGCAAATCTCAAATAATGCACAAATTTAGGGGGAGATCTTGCTTATCACATACTTCTCAAAGCGACGATGTTTTTCATTCTTATTATCATTTGTCGAGGCTTTGATCTATATGTTTTCATCAGTTACCAAAAAGGGGGAGATTGAAAGTGAAACTAATCCCTGGGTGGTTTTGGTAATTCTTAACAACATATAGCTCATTGAACTAATGCTCTTTCAAGAGGATCATTTCAGAAAGTTCAGTGATTGGCATGGCATGGACTAGAGATGTGGACCCCTTAAAATGGTAAAGACACATATTGGCAACAAGCTCAAGAATCTACATTTTTATTTTAGTGATCCAAGATCACATTGAATCCATAGGAAATCCAATACTGTTAAAAGGGGATGAGGTGTTGTTTAATGGCTTGCTTGTTCAAAATGCTTAGTGATATGCTCCAAAACCCTCAACCACTTTCTCATTTCCACATATGTCCTAAACCTAAAAGTCAAACTCGGCCCCACCGATTTGATCTATCCGGCGCCACCGAGTTCATTTGACATAGCCACTGGCACAAACCCTAATCACTTCGGTTTCACCGATAGGGATCTCGGTCTCACCAAGATGGGATTGCGAACTCTCTGTTTCCCTTCGTAATGTTTCGGTCTCACTGAAATGAGCGATCGGTCCCACCGAGTTCGCAATGCGAACTCCATGTTCCTTTTCGTAACGTTTCGGTCTCACCGAAATGAGCGAATTGGTCCCACCAAGTTTGCTTGACCAACTCCATGTGTGCCTATTACTGAAATTGGTCCCAACCGAGTTCATGTCATCGGTCTCACCGGGATCAAGTTATGCCCTAACCCCAGTGCATCGGTTCCACCGAGTTGATCATATCGGTCCCACCGAAAAGCCTAACGTTCACATTTTGAACTGAATCGGTCTGACTGAGTTTCACCACTCAGTCTCACCGAGTTTGGGAATCTGTGTGTAACGGTTAGATTTTGTGTGGAGGCTATATATACCCCTCCACACATTCTTCATTCGTGGAGACAGCCATCCAAACTTGCCTACACTTCCGCCATTTATTTTCTGAGAGAGAACCACCTACTCATGTGCTGAGACCAGGACATTCCATTCAACCACAAGAATCTTGTTCTCTAGCCTTCCCCAAGTTGCTTTCCACTCAAATCATCTTACCACCATAGCCAAATCTGTGAGAGAGAGTTGAGTGTTGGGGAGACTATCATTTGAAGCACAAGAGCAAGGAGTTCATCATCAACACATCATCTATTACCTTTTGGAGAGTGGTGTCTCCTAGATTGGTTAGGTGTCACTTGGGAGCCTCCATCAAGATTGTGGAGTTGAACCAAGGAGTTTGTAAGGGCAAGGAGATTGCCTACTTCGTGAAGATCTACCCAAGTGAGGAAAGTCCTTCGTGGGCCATGGCCATGGTGGGATAGACAAGGTTGCTTCTTCGTGGTCCCTTTGTTGGTGGAGCCCTCCGTGGACTCGCGCAGCCGTTACCCCTCGTGGGTTTAAGTCTCCATCAACGTGGATGTACGATAGCACCACCTATCGGAACCACGCCAAAAATCTCCGTGTCAACATTGCGTTTGCTCCCTCCAAACTCCTGCCCTATACGTTCATATGCAATGATTTACATTCCTCTGCTATACTCTTAGAATTGGATGTGTAGGTTGATTGCTTGACTAGTGCTAAGTTGCTAAAATCTGCCAAGAATTAAAATTGGGAAAAGGCTAGGTTTTTATTTGGTCAAGTAGTCTAATCACCCCCCTCTAGACATGCTTTCGATCCTACATCATTTCATATTGATCTTTGCTTAGTTACTTCTCCGTTGCCACTGTTACAATTGCTACAAAACACCTACTGTTACTTTTGCCACCGTTACCGTTACTTCCATACTACTTTGCTACTAAATATGTTGCTGCAGATATTAAGTCTTTCAGGTGTGGTTGAATTGACAACTCAGCTGCTAATACTTTATAATATTCTTTGGCTCCCCTTGTGTTGGATCAATAAATTTGGGTTGAATACTCTACCCTCGAAAACTGTAGCGATCCCCTATACTTGTGGGTCATCAAGACTTTTTTCTAGCGCCGTTGCCGGCGAGCATAGCTCTATTCTCTGAGTCACTTGAGATTTATATCTGTTGATCACTATGAGGAATCTGAAAGACAACAAAACCAAGATCTATCCCTCAACTGTGAGGGGAGGTAAGGAACTGCCATCTAGCTCTGCACTTGATTCACCTTCTGTTTTGAGAAAACTTGCAACACCTACTCCTGCTATTGATTCTGATATGTTGCATCTTATTGATGATGACACTTTTTCTATGCATGATGCTTATGATGATACTACTTCTCTGCTTGACAATACTGTGCCACTAGGTGAATTTCTTGATGAACAACTTGCTAGGGCTAGAGAGAATGAAATTACTGAAACTGATGATATTAATGAAAGTGATGATGAAGATTCTCCCCTGGATATGAATTGCATGTTGTACCTGAGGGTTATATTATGGATGAAGAAACTGCTAGAGAATTTTTTGCTTGCAATGATAGATATGATCTTAAGAAATTGTTTGCTAAGCTGAAAGAAAAGTCTTTGAATGCTAGAATGCGATATGATCCTGCATTTGCTACTTCACCTATCTGTGTTACTGATAAGGATTATGAATTCTTTGTCGATCCTAATTACTTTGGTTGAATCTAATCCTTTCTATGGCTATGAATTCGAAACTGTTGTAGCACATCTTACTAAATTAAATGATATAGCCACCCTATTTACTCATGAGGAAAAAATTCGGTATTACTATATTCTTAAATTGTTTTCTTTCTCGTTAAAGATTGATGCTAAGATATGGTTTAATTCTCTTGCTCCTGGTTATGTGCGTAGTCCCCAGGATATGATTTACTACTTCTCTGCAAAATATTTTCCTGCTCATAAGAAACAAGCTGCCTTAAGGGAAATATTTAATTTTGTGCACATTGAAGAAGAGAGTCTCCCACAAGCTTGGGGGAGGCTTTTCCAATTACTTAATGATTTGGCTGATCATCCTCTCATGAAAAATGAAATACTTGATATCTTTTATAATGGACTAATCGATGCTTCCAGAGACCACCTAGATAGTTGTGCTAGTTGTGTTTTTAGGGCAAGAACTATTGAGCAAGCTGAATTACTATTGAATAATATATTGAGTAATGATAATGATTGGACACTTCCTGAACCAACTCCTAAGCTAACTCCGAAAAAAGGGGTATTCTATTTCTCAGTCCTGAAGATATGCAAGAGGCAAAGAAATCTATGAAAGAAAAAGGTATTAAAGCTGAAGATGTTAAGAATTTATTGCATGTTGAAGAAATACATGGCCTTGATAACCCAACACAGGTAGTAAAGGTAAATTCTCTCTATAGATTTGATGAAGGTGATATCCCTCATAATAAGTCTGCTAGTCAATGCTTGGATGAGTTTGATAATTTCGTTGTTAAACAAGAAAACTTCAATGCTTATGTTGGTAAAATTGAAACGTAATGCTTATATGGTTGAACACTTGAGTGATTATATGTCTAGAGTTAAAAGTGATCTTAAGCTTATTAGTAAACATGCTTCCATGGTTACCACACAAGTAGAACAAGTACTTCAAGCACAAGACGATTTGCTCAATGAGTTAAATAATAAGAACAATGATAATTTTGTTAGAATTATGACTAGTGGTGGTAAAATGACCCAGGAACCTTTGTATCTCGAGGGCCATCCTAAGAGAATTGAGCAAGATTCTCAGACAATTAATACTGATGCACCTAGTCCCGCTAATAAAAAGAAAAAGAATACTGATAGGACTTTGCATGCTTCTAGTGAACCTGTTATTGACACACCTGAGAATCTCAATGATATTTCTATTTCTGATGCTGAAACATAATCTGGTGATGAACTTGGACCTAGTGATAATGTTAATGATGATGTTCATGATGATGCTCAACCTAGTAATGCTAATGATGTAGAGATTGAACTTGCTGTTGATCTTGATAACCCACAATCAAAGAATCAATGTTATGATAAGAGAGACTTTGTTGCTAGGAAGCACGGTAAGGAAAGAGAACCATGTATTCAGAAACCCATGCCTTTTCCTCCTAAGACATCCAAGAAAAAGGATGATGAGGATTTTGAGCACTTTGCAGAAATGATTAGACCTATCTTTTTGCGTATGCGTTTGATTGATATGCTTAAAATTCATCCTTATGCTAAGTATATCAAAGACATTGTTACAAATAGAAGAAAGATACCAGAAGCTGAAATTTCAACCATGCTTGCTAATTATACTTTTAAGGGTGGAATACCAAAGAAACTAGGAGATCCAGGAGTACCAACTATACCATGCTCCATTAAAAGAAACTATGCTAAAACTGCTTTATGTGATCTTGGAGTCGGTGTTAGTGTTATGCCTTTCTCTTTATATCATAGACTTGATTTGAATAAGTTGACACCTATTGGAATTTCTTTGGAAATGGCTGATAAGTCAACTGCTATACCCATCGGTGCCTGTTGTGGTTGCAAATGTCACTATCTTGATAGACTTTATTATTCTTGATATTCCCGAGGACGACAGTATGTCGATCATCCTTGGTAGACCCTTTTTGAATACTGTAGGGGCTGTTATTGATTGCAACAAAGGCATGTCACTTTTCATGTTAATGGTAATGAGCATACGGTACACTTCCCAAAGAAACAACCTCAAGTTCATAGTATCAACTCTATATGAAAAATTTTCAACTATATTAATTGGAGGTTTTGAATTCCATCTTCCTACTGTCAAAAAGAAATATGATATTCTTATTGTTGGGTATATGCATATCCACGTTGAGGTCACCTAGTGTTATTCGAAAATTCTCTGGTTTCATGTAATTCGAAAGAGGGTTGTTAACAAGACTTGATCAACCTTGTTAGTGGATTCCTTTTGATGAGCATGAGATGGATGAAGTTAGAAAGGACAAATTTATGTACCCTCCTTTAAATTTCTGTTATTTAGAATAAATAAAGAAAAAAATAGTATTTTTATGTCTGTTTTCTGAATTATTCTTGCAATAAAAAAATACCCTGAAAATAAAAGTTATCCAAATGCCCTGAAAATTTAGTATGATTTTTTATAGAATATTTGAGAATTTTTGGCACTTAAAACACACTAGGGGATGCACCAGTGAGCCACGAGAGTGGAGGGTGCGCCCTACCCCCTGGGCGCGCCCCTGCCTCATGGGCCCCACGTGGCCCCCCTCCACTTATTCCAGCACCCATCCACTTCGTCTTCCTCCAAAAATAATCATCCCTTAGCTCAAACTCGTGGTCCTGCTCATTTTGCTGCCATTTTCGATCTCCTTGCTCAAAGCTCCATTCACAAAACTGCTTTGGGAGATTGTTCTTCGGTATGTGACTCCTCCAATGGTTCAATTAGTTTTTGTACTAGTGTTTTATTTATTGCAAAATTTTGCTACTGTGGTGACCCTGTTTTTGAGCTTGCATGTCAAATTTATATGGTACAAGGTAGTTTTAATGCATTATATAGTCTCTAGGCACTTGTGGGAGTAGTTGCTATTAATCTTGTTGAGTTTGGTTCACTTTTGTTTTGAGTAACTAAATTTTTTTCAGAAACTTTTAGAGGAAGAAAAATGTCTAGGAGAATGTACCAAGGTGGTTCTTCGAGGAAGCAAGCACCAAGGCTCGCCATACGCGAGCCGGACCTTGAACCACCAAGGGTAGCTCAAGTGCTGCCTTGTGAATGGCCGCGAGATGAATTTATGATCCATGCATGCTTCAAGGATGAATTTGATGCGTATGTGCGTAATGCTGATCTTGAGGACTTCATATCAGATAAGTGCCGGCAATACTATTACCTCATCGGTTCCTTTGTGCGGAGGTTTGAGTTTTCATCGAAGCATAATACCCATACTGTCTTATTTGATTTTTATGATACATCATATACCATGGACAAATATTTTAGTACTGCCTGCAAAATCCCTCAGCGGGGCATTCTTAGCGAACCTCACAAATCTGAATATAATGATTTCCATGCTAGCATCACGGTGGGAGAAACTATAAATATCACACAAGCTACCATAGGGAGCATTCATTTTCCTGCCATACATTACTTTGCTCTCTTTATAGGTAGATGTATTAACGGTAAGCATGATCATAGCCACATTTGTGTCCCAGATCTTAGTGTCCTCAAGAGTGCGGTGTTAGGTGATAAGCGATATAACTTGGGGACCATTGTCGCACGGAGATTACATCTTAATGCTAAAGATAGAGATTTATTTAGTGGGATTTATGCAACTCATTTAGATGATTATCTTGGTGTATCCATAATAGAAAATGATATTGAGTTGCCACCTGCTTTTCTAGATTATAATGCTATGGTTCGTTACCAGTTTCTTGTGAGGAACGATCATTCCCTCCAGTACCGACTAATCTTTGACAGAAGGCATACAGTCATTATTACCATTCCTGCTCCTGCCTTCTTTAACTTTCAGGCAAAGGGGAGATATGTTATAACCAGTGAGGAGGCAAACGAGTATGAAAGAACAGCAAATGCTACTCGTCTCCAGAAAGCAGCTTGTCTTGCGGTAGCTGCTGCAGCTCAGTACAACCCCATACTATGATGTCGGATACCATCTGGGCCAGTGGTGGCCTTAGACCAACTTAGGACAAAAGCCTAAGCTTTGGGGAATACGTATTTCTCACCGACATTACATTCATGTTCACACACTCATTCTAGTTGTCGGTGTTCATACTTTTTCAATGTATTATCCATGCTAGTTTATTTTCTTCTCCTGTTTTCTTCTTGTGTGTTTGCAAAACTTTGAGAAAAACCTAAAAAATTAGTTATAACTTTTAGCTAGTTTACTTTCCATGCTTGTAGTAGTAGTATCAATAAGAAAACCCAAAAAGATATCTTGTTATTCTTTTGCTTGTTGGGAGCTTTCCCGTGTAAATAGTTTTTCTCGTTCTTGTTTTACTTTCTTTAGAAAAACAAAAACTCCAAAAACATTTCAGTGTGTTTCTTTGAAATTGTTTTCTTTTCTTTGGGGGTCGAGAGGAGAAGACCACGATTAAAATGTTGACTGGATCTCATATATATTATTGTTGATCTAACAAAGAGCCCATATTACCTTGTCTTCTCCTTTGAATAAATATTTGCATATTATAGCTTAGTCCAATGCACGTGCACTATTATTATTATCCACAATGTTCGGTCGTGCAAGTGAAAGGCAATAATGACGATATATGATGAAATGATTGAGATGAGGAAAAGCTGGTATGAACTCGACCTATCTTGTTTTTGTAAATATGATTAGTTCATCGTTCCTGATTCAGCCTATTATGAATGAAACATGTTTGCAATTACAACTAGAGATTATAGTTACTCATGCCATGCTTAATTAGCTAGGAGTTTATAATGGTTTACCTTGCGTGTGAACATGCTATTAAAATGGTTGTGATGTAGTATGATAGGATGGTACATATCCTCCTTTGAGTGATTCGAGTGACTTGGCTTGGCACATATTCACGCATGTAGTTGAAACAAAATCAACATAGCCTCCACGATATTTATATTCATGGTGATTTATATCCTACTCATGCTTGCACTCATTGTTGGTTAATCCTAATGCATGTTTATGACTGTGTCGCTCTCTAGTTGGTCGCTTCCCAGTCTCTTTCTAGCCTTCACATTGCATTTGCCGGAATACTACTTGTGCATCCACTTCCATAAACCCCAAAGTTGTTCCATATGAGTCAACCATACCTAACTATATGCGGTATTTACCTGCCGTTCCAAGTAAATTTGCATGTGCCAAACTCCAAACATTCAAATGAAATTCTGTTTTGTACGCTCTAATCGCTCATGTAGCAACTAGGGCTGTCTATATCTCCCATGCTAGGTGGGTTATTCTCACGATGAGTGGACTCCGCTCATCATTCACAAGAAAATGGCTAGTAATCGGGATGCCCAGTCCCATGCTCAAATCAAATCAAAATAATTGCAAAAAAACTCCCCCAGGATTGTTGTTAGTTGGACGGTACCCGTTGTTTCGGACTAGCCGTGGAATGTGCTTGTTGGTGGTGGGGGAGTATAAACTTTACCGTTTTGTCACTACTGGAATCGGGATCTCTCCCGTCAGTCAGCTCTTTGCCATATGCTAGCTGACGTTAAAGAAGGTCTTTGCCATCAGCTTATAGAAGGCTGACGACAAAGAAAGAGCGGACGACAAAGAGGGTCTTTGCCGTCAGCCTGCTCTTTGCCGTCAGCTAGCTGATAACATAGAACCTTTGTCGTCTGCTAGAAGACGGCAAATAGGGTGGGTGGCCGACTAATGAGAACAACATAACGGCCACTTTCTTAGCAGACGGCAAAGAGCTCGAAAGCAGACGACAAAAAAAATAACCTAACATATCTAACGGCCGCCCCGCCCCCGGCAGATGGCAAGGAAGAAACGTATGCCACAGATCGATCCCACGGATCAATGGCTTGGCACACACCCACCCACGACCCACACAGCCCCACGCCCAACCCACGCACACACACACCCACGTTGGATCCCATCTCTCTTGTCTTCCTCGATCCCCTTTCTCCACCCCACGCCGCCACCAGATTCCGGCGATCCCCGCCGTTCCCCACCGCCCAGCTCTCCTCCGCGAGGTCACCTCTCCCCGCTCACCATCTCCACAGACCAGTTTCTCTCCTCGCCCAGGAGAGCGACACCCAAGCACTGGTGGTGGTGCACCGCGAGGAGGCCCCAGCGGCATCGAGCTACTATTGCTGCGGGCACAGCGACGTGCTAGGGAGGAGCTACATCGGGATGCTGCTGGATGGGACACGGGAGGTGGATGGAGACCGAGGTGGTTGGAGCGGAGTCGGCTGCAGTCGTGGGTGGCATCGGTGATTTCCCACTGGATCCAGTCTGCAGGTGCCCCCCTCCCCCGCCCATGCCATTGCCCCCTCGATTCCCCTCCGGCAGTAACCTCTGTAATCTCAACTCTTTGCCCAGCTTGCCGATATTTTCGTTGTCGCGCGCCGCCGTCATAACGATAGGATCGAGGTGGCGTGAAGGATGGGTGGTGGTGCGAGAGATTCATAGGTGGTTGCACATGACGGCTGTGGTGGCCACGGGGGCGAGGAAGCAGAAACAACGACCCTGCAGAGTCCAGCGAGTCGGCGGCCAAGCTCGATCCAAAGACTCCATGCTGGATAAGGAGGTATGGTCCCGGCAAGTCCCCGCTGGAGGATATATATTTTTTATTTGTGTGTGGGAGACAAATTTGTGCGTTAGTGGCCCTATGTATATTGCATGAATGCTGACAAACCTCATATTCCTCACATTCATGTTAATTTTCTGGCAAACCTAAGAGATGGAAATACAAAACTCCTCAATATACTCATGAGAAACACAATCGATTTGACATGAGGTAAAAATGTTAGATACAGGCTTTGGATTCTCGGTCAGAAATTTTGTAAGGCAACTCCAGGACCAACAGAACTGATGGTATATATAGTGAAATACATCTACTAATCAAAACTACCTATCACATGTCTCGATTCATGCATGCTAACCACCAGCACGCTGGAAGAGTAGCCTGTTTCCTAATTTCCTGATCACTAGCTCAGCCTTGGTCGCTGTTGGCAATTGGTTATCTTATCAGTACTTCACAATTAGGATTATGCATTCCCATACTTCTCTTAGCTTGATGCCATTCCCGTACTATTTTATTCAACTGGACGGATGTGTTTCTTACCCTGTTCTGAATCCCTCTAATTCTTGGGTGTAAGCGAGCATGTGTATGTTTTATTATTTTATATCTGTTAAATATTATGACACATACTTACAAATTTAGTGAAGTTAGATTTTTGCAAGTTTTTTTAATAGAAGTGTTCGTATCCTCATATATCAGTTTTTTAGGCTGCAAAATTTGAAATTTATGGGGTAGTTGTGGTGTAGCCAACCAAAGGCATGGATGTTGCCAGCGGCCACAAGGAAATCTAATCATGTCATTTTTGTTGGCACAATCAACTTCTTGTAGCTGCTAACCATGGAGACACTGAACACTCGAAAGCAACTAACAAAAATTAAGATTCACAAACAGCGAAGATCTCGTTGATGCACTATATATGTATACGGTTACATGTTTATTTCATATTTGTGTTGTTTTTTATTATCGGTCTCGAGGATACTGATTAGCTATATTTACCAAGTGTACACTGTTTTATTGTCATACCAAAGCCCATTTGTACATATGATATTTCTCTCGATTACTGACTAATAGACGTTTCTGTTTATGCAAAAATTTATATATTTTATGCATTCATGTATTTATTGTTCAAATAGACGGGTGCAACAACGTGCGCCGTCAGTGATCTAGTAGACAGAAAAGCTGCGCAAGTTTGGCAGGACAAAAACATGAATGGAGAGATACAAATATCCATTTTTAAAACAAGTAGCTTCTCTCCTGCTTAAACACATGGTTATTTCTCTGAAATTGCCCAGCTGCACCAATTTTGATGATGGGCGTCCAGCTTGTCGGGGAAGCTGATCGTGACCCACGAACACCTATGGGACCTGGCGGACCGAGTCCCTTGTGGTTCGGAGGGGGGCGGAGATTGCACAAAGAGCAGATCGAGGCGATGCACACGAGCAGTTTTACCCAGCTTCGGAGCTCTCCGGAGAGATAATACTCCTACTGCTGCTTGGTTGATTGTATTGTGTACTTGCTAGGGAGCAAAGAGAGCTACAAAACCTAGCCTGACTGAGTGTGGTCTCGAATGAGTCGAATGAACCGGACGGAGCCGAACCCTTTCTACGTTGCACACGGGCCTCCTTTTATAGGCTCAAGGGGTCACCACAGGTGGCAACGAGACGCAGGGCAAAATGGGAAAACAGTAGTTGGTACACCAACTTGTACGATGTACGATGCATTATACGTAATTCGACGGCAAGGGACAAGAGTAATAAATGCCCGTCCCCTCGCCGCCTAAACAAAGGCAACAGGACCGCTGGCGCGCCTCCGTTTGCCACAATGGTAGCTTGTCAGCGCCGCTTATCGCTGCTCCCCGCTGGCTGCACAGCCCTTTGACACGCGTGCCTGGAATAGCCCCATGGCGACACGTTGGCGGATGAGCTGGAGCGGAGATGAAGAGAGGTTGCCTGCCGCGGCAAGCCCCTTGCCGCGGCTGAACTCCTTGTCGCACTCGAAAGCTTGTCGCTCACCGAGTCTTCCCGGCAAGCTCCTCTTGCCGGGGTCTTGTTTCCTTCGTGCCTTGAGTGGCCTTCCCGGCAAGCTCCTCTTGCCGGGGCCTTGAATACTTTGTTCTTGACTGGCTCCAAAGGAGCCACGGAGGACCTTGGCGGTCACTAGGCCAGCCCTGCCGCGGGGTGCTGCGACTGCCCGTGCACGAGTTCGGGATACTAGGGTACCCCTACTCTAGTACACCGACAGGAGCCCCCGGGCCTGGGCCACACACGACGCCGAGCTCTGCTGGGCCAGGCCCAAAACAGTGCACGGGCACGCGCGGCCTAGATTGCGCAGTTATTCGCCTCGGACCCACCACGTCCCCCACGAACGGGACGCTCCGGACGTGGCGTCGTGGGAGAGATCGTGGGGGCTTTCTTTAATGGGAAAAGTGGAACGCCCGCCCCCTCTCCCTCCTTATAAGCAGGGGGAACAGGGGTAGGACGCCCACTTGCCATTGCTGTCACATCAAAAACCACCGCCGCTCCCCCCTTCTTCTCAAGTCCAAAGAGAGCGACGCTCCGCCCCCCCCCCATTGCCACCGGCGCCACCAACGCCATCGGATTCCTCCACCACCTCCGCCATGGCTCCGAAAGCCGACAAGGGCAAAGGGGTGAAGTCGGCCGAGGCGCAGCGGCTCGCGGCGCTGCGGAAGGAGCGGGCCCTCTTCGACCCCTCGCCGACGCCAAGGAGCTGCGAGCTGTATTACCTCTTCGTTGACGGAGACGCAGGCGCACCAAGACGAGGGTGATCTCCGCCGCCACATCCGAGAAGGTTTCCGCCGGTACCCCTTCTTCGCTTTTCTTCCACTGCGGGCTCTGCCCGCCCTTTTCAGAATTCTTTTGCGACGTCATGAACACATATGGCCTCCGCCTCCTTGATTTCACCCCCAACGCTGTCCTGACCATGGTGGTTTTCGCACACCTCTGCGAGAACTTTGTCGGAGTCCACCCAAATGTAGCCCTTTTCCGCCACTACTTCATGCCCCGCGTAGAGAGAGGAGAGCCGCTGTCGAGGGATTGCATGGATCTCCGTGATCGGCAAGAAGGAAGCATATCTTGACGGAGAGCTGCGCAACAAGTGGGAGGAGTGGAGAGTCGATTGGTGTTGGATCATAGAGGAGGACCCGCAGCCTTTCACTGCCCTGCGCCAAACTCCCATAGTGCGCGGCAACGATTGGAGCAACTTGGCGCCGGAGGATACCAAGTTGAAGATTGCCGTGACCCGGATCTTGCACCTAAGGCATGCCGGGCTTACCGTAGAAGCTGTTGGCGCGGATTTCCTTCGCCGCCGCATTGCGCCCTTGCAGGAGAGGGGGAGGCCTGCTTGGGAGTTCCAAAACGCGGCGGACATCATGAGGCTGCGTCCGGGCCTCAACTGGAATTTTACTGTCTTGGAGCTGGATGCCATGCTGCGGGAGCTGTTCAAGCCTGATGCAGATCACCCGAGAGGTTCATGTTGCCGAGGGAGTCGTGCCTTTGTGCAACAACTGCCGCTTGACCGCATCCGCGCGATGATGCCGTTGCCAGCGATTCCCATGGAATCGCTCCAACTTGGCGAGAGCCCGCCGACGACATCGTGCAGCAGTTCTTCGACAACTTGGAAGAAGTGCCGATCCGTGCCGACGAGCAGAAGTGGCTAACCCGCGACACCACCGAGCAAGAGATGGCGCGCATCGCGACAAGGTTGGAGGAGGCGGCGGAAGCTGCCGCCACTGGCGTGTTCGGGTTCACCGTGGAGGAGGCAGAGGCAGCCGAGGCGGCAAGCCTTGCCGATCGAGAGGAGTTTGCTGGCGAGGAGGAGCAGGCCGAGCCTAACGCTGAGCCGAACGAGCCTGCCGGGGGCGCCTCCCCTCTGCCTTCAAGTAGCTTGCCGCGGGAGGAGCCCGCGGCCCCGCCGAGAAGGCGCCTCCGCAAGACCGGAGAAGTGGCGGGCGGCAGACGGGCCAACAGCCGCCTCGCCCGCCCAGCGCTCCACCGTGGCAAGCACTGTTGCTGAGCGCCTCATGCCGCCACAAGAACGGGAGCGGGCCTTATGGAGCCACGGCCCCGCACCCGCCAAGCGTCCGAGGGATCCTACTCGTCGATTAAATCGCATGCCGAGCGGAATTTGACTTCTCCGCTCTCAGCTCCGAGGAGGAAGAAGAAGAAGAGTAAGATCTTGTCGCTGCTACTTGTAATCCTTCAATTTTTTGCTTTGTCTTGTATCTGATTTGCTTCATTCTGAACCCTTTCCTTTTTCAGGACGCTGGCTCAGAGGGCGTCGAAGAGAGCCAAGACTCCGGTGGTGGTCATCGAAGACGAATCTCCCGTGGCGACAGGAGGCACGTCTGAGACCTCGTTGCCGGATCCGGCAACCCTTCCCCTGAGCAGCCCCCAGCACAGCCCCCAGCGAAAGTGTTTGGATTATCTCTTACGGTTCGGTGTGCATGGGTGCTCCTTCTTTACTGATATCTGACTTGTTGATTTGTGTAGGAGCAGAGCAGCCTCATCAGGGGGCCCCGGAAGTCACCCCCGAAGTTCTGTCTGCTTCAACCACGCCGCCGAGGGAGAATTCTCCGGCAAGGGAGCGCTCTTCGGCAAGGGAGGCCTCTCCGACAAGGGGAGCTTCTCCGACAAGGGGCAGCGCCGACGACCCTCCGGTGGTGGAGACCGCGGCTACAGATCCCATTGCAGGTAATCTCCCTGCCTGAAAATTTCCCTTGGGTTCTTTTTCTATTGTTCTTCTTTTCGAACATTTGGCTTGACTGTTCTTTCTTTCTCTGATCATCAGATCCATCTGCCGGAGAGCCGATGGAGACCGAGGTTGCCGGCGAGGAGGACGTGCGCGGCAACAATGACGACGCCGCCAACATGGAGGAGGAGGCAGGTGCCGACGGGTCCGCCGGCGAGGAGGCCGCCAAGGCTGCTGGCGCAAAGGCTGGGGAGGGGTCTGGCGATCGTACTGACGACCCTGAGGCCGCAGGAGCGCCAGGCGCTGCGCCGACCGCCGATCCCTCCGCCACCGATGCAGCACCTGGCTCCGAAGAGCCCCAGCCCGGCGCCTATCTGAAGGCCGGCGACGGTGTCTTCATCAAGCTTCCATGGGCATCGAGCTCCAGGGTGCCGGTCGAGGGAGAGACCTTCGACGAGGAGCTGCTCGCCTCTGCTGGGCTGTCGCTGGTTGACGCGCCAAGCAGCAGCAGTGGCGAGTCTGAGGAAGAGCAGCTGCTGAAGAAGCTGTTGTCGCTCTACCGCGCCCGACAAGCTAAGCTGGAGTCCAGGGAAGCACTTATCGCGAGGGCGGGAGCTGACATGGAGAAGCGCGCAGAAGAGCTCCGGCGCGCCAACAAGGAAACTCTCCGGGACGTAGCAGAAGCGCGGGAGCAACTTGCTGAGGAGCGCACGGCCTTCATCCTGGAGAAGGTCGAGGTCAAGGAGCAGCAAAGGCTTGCCGGCGAGAAACTCTCTGCGCAGGAAGGTGAGCTGGCGCAGCGGAAGATCAACCTCGATAGCTATGAGGAAGATCTTGCCGCGCGCGAGCAATCAATTGGCGGAGCACTCAAGGAGGCAAAGGACGCCGCCGCGGCCGCTGAGGCCGCCAAAAAGGATTTGGAGACGAGGGTGGCACAGCTGGAGGCCACCCTCCAGAAGAGCGACGAGGAGGTCACCGGGCTGAAGCGCGAGCGCGAGAAGGACGCCTACACTCTTGGCGAGTTGCAGGGTCGTTTCACTGAAAAGATCAAAGAGCTCGACGCCGCCAAGGACTCCAAGGCGGATCTTGAACTGAAGCTGGCTACCCTGACGGAGACGCTGGACGGCGCCAAGGAGCGGGAAGTGGGTTTGTTGGAGAAGATCAAGGCCAACGAGGAGCTGTTGGCGAATGCCGCGACTGCCCAGGATACCCTCAGGGAGAGCGTGACGCACTGGACAGAGGGTCTTGTGGACACTGCCGCCGCCATCCACAATGAGCTGATGGAGCTGGGGATGGTGGATCTTGGGTACTCCACCGACGAGAGCCTTCAACCCAGCGCCAAGCTCAGCCTGTTCTTCAAGGGCGTGTTGACGGGTCTCCAGCGGCTCCGGGAGGAGATCCCAAAGCAGCTGGCCGACGAATCGCGCCAAATCTGCGCCGGGGCTCTCCAGAAGGTGCTGATGAAGGTGGGCTTCCGCAATCCAGGCGTCAGCTTCGCCAACATCCTCAAGTCCCTGCCGCCGACTACTGACGTCGAAGCACTCAAGGCCCTCGTCGCACCCATCGTGGACAGGGTGAGCGGAGTCAAGAGGCTCGATGGCGACCGCGTGGACTAGGCCGCCAAGTTTATCTTTCCCTTGTCGCTGCAGACCATGTTCATGAGAACAATTAATTAGATCTGCGACAAGTCATTTTGTAATATACTCTATCTTAGGCAAACGATCGCAATGTTATTTCCTTTACTTGATTTCTTCACTTGTATGTTTGTGCCCTATGCTTTTAGATAACTTGTCGGCGCAGGCACCTTTGCCGCGAGCGCTGAGTGCGGGACGTCAGCAGCCTGCTGGTGATGCCGCCTCCGACAAGCAACCTTGTCGCAACTGGTTGCAACTCACTCAAGTTGTTGAGCGGACTCGAAACAAAGTAAGGGCGCAAACCAGCCGCGAGCTGGTTCCTTCGCGCACAGGTTTTCCATACAAAGTACTATCGTTCGAGGAAGATAACTTAAAAATCTAAAAAAAATGATTGCTTAAACTTTAGCAACTTAGCTTTTCTGTCGTTCGCTTCCCGACAAGGCGATACTTCCTCGAGCGACACTTGGTGGCCCACGGCATTATCTTCTCCTTCCCCCCCCCCCCCCCGGCTAACTTGTGGGCGAAGGAACCTTCCTTTCTTATGAGAAGAAAGAAGAGAAAATAAAGTTATGGAGCCTAGTGGCTCGTTATTGCTTACCGGGTGTGGATGCTGCACAAAATGTTAGATAACACATGCATAAAGGATTATGAAAGCATGCATTTGACAAGGTGTGCGGAACACATGAGCTTTACTGATGCACGGGGTCTGCGCCCGGCTTTGTACAAAGGATTACATGCAACAAATGCAAGACTTGTATAAAGGTGGTTGCCGAACGGGTTCCGCAAGAACCGCGCCTTATGGGTAAAACTTGCGAAGATGCTCTATATTCCAGGAGTTGCTCACCGGAACGCCATCTTCGGTCTCAAGGCGGACAGCGCCAGGCCTAGTGACTCGTTTCACCCGATAAGGGCCTTCCCACTTTGGCGTCAACTTGTTGGAATTCTTGGCGGACTGAACGCGCCGAAGAACAAGGTCGCCTTCCTCGAAGCTTCTGGCATTAACTTTGCGGCTATGGTAGCGGCGCAAAGCTTGCTGGTAACGAGCAGCTCGTACAGCAGCCTGAAGACGATCCTCCTCAAGGAGCAGCGCGTCATCTTGTCGCAGCTGCTCTTGCTCAAGCTCATCATAAGCGAGCACTCGAGGTGACCCATATACGAGTTCCGTGGGGAGAACTGCCTCTGCTCCATAGACTAGAGCGAAAGGTGTCTGGCCAGTGGCTCGATTTGGCGTCGTCCTGATCGACCAAAGAACCACCGGCAGCTCCTCAATCCAGTTTCTTCCGCACTTGCGTAGCCTGTCAAAAGTTCTGGTCTTGAGTCCTCGCAGCACTTCAGCATTTGCCCTCTGTGCTTGACCGTTGCTCCTTGGATGAGCAACAGAAGCAAAGCGGACCTTGGCGCCAAGATCTTGGACGTATTGCATGAAGGTGCGACTCGTGAATTATGTGCCATTGTCGGTGATGATCCGGTTAGGTATCCCAAAACGGCAAACAATTGACCTGAAGAACTTGACTGCTGACTGTGCTGTCACCTTCCTCACTGCTTCCACTTCCGGCCATTTTGTGAACTTGTCGATTGCAACATACAAGTACTCAAAGCCCCCGACAGCTCGGGGAAAAGGGCCGAGGATGTCGAGCCCCCAGACCGAAAATGGCCAGGATAAAGGGATCGTCTGGAGAGCTTGAGCTGGCTGGTGTATCTGCTTTGAATGGAACTGGCACGCTTCACACTTGGTTACTTGTGCAGTTGCATCCTGGAGGGTTTCCGGCCAGAAGAAACATTGCCGGAAAGCTTTGCCGGCAAGTGCTCTTGCGCCAATGTGGTGACCACATATGCCTCCATGTATCTCTGCCAACAGCTTCTGTCCATCTTCCCGGCAAATACACTTCAATTTCACACCGTTGAGTCTTCTTCTGTACAGGATGTTGTCAACAAACTGGTACATACTTGACTGCCGCTCTTTCCGCTTCTTCTTGCTCTTCGGGAAGTTCTCCTGTCTGAAGAAAATGGACGATCTACTGTGCCCATGCTGGAGCCTGCGGCTCGACAACAAGGACTAAAGGCACATCTGCCGTTGCGGGAACATCAGCTTCTACGGCAAGAACCCGCGGTTCGGCCGGAGCTTGATGATCCCCGGCAAGCTTGCCGGAGCAAGACTTGTCGGGAGCGTCTGCTTCAACGAAGCAAACCCTAGGGCTTGTCGGAGCGCATCGCTCCTCGCCGATATCTGCGTTGATTTTGGGGACCTTCTTGGCGGCGGCTTCAGGGAGCTCTGCCGGAAAGTAGTCACTAGAAACCAACTTCCTCTTCTTGCTCTGTCTGGTTGATGGTGTTACAGTTGGTTGAGTCAGCTTGAGCACAAAAATTCCTGGTTCCACAGGTAACTTGAGTGCAGCACACATTGACAGGCCATCAGCAATATCATTCTGAGCTCTTGGAACATGTTCCATTTGCAAGCCTTCAAAGTGTTCTTCTAGCTTTCTCACTTCATCAACGTAGGCTTCCATCAACGGACTCTGATAATCTTTCTTTACTTGGCGGACGACAAGCTGCAAGTCACCCCTGACAATGAGCTTCTTGATCCGAAGGTCTACTGCAATCCTGAGACCGGCAAGCAAACCTTCATATTCTGCAGTATTATTTGTGGCTTGCTCCTTGGGAAAGTGCATTTGGACTATGTACTTGAGGTGCTCTCCGGTGGGTGCGATAAGCAGCACGCCGGCACCGACGCCTTGCAGCGAGAAGGCACCATCAAAGTACATCAGCCACTCTTTACTTGCTTCCTTGATGGGGATGCTCGTCTCTGGAATTTCTTCATCTTGCATCGGCGTCCATTCTGCTATAAACTCTGCCAATGCTCTGCTCTGGATAGTTGAAGTGCTTTCAAACTTGAGGCCAAAGCTTGATAGTTCCAGTGCCCACTCGACAATCCTGCCTGTTGCTTCTGGATTTTGCAATATCCTTTTCAGCGGAAAGCGAGTGACAACTGTTATCTCGTGTGCTTGGAAGTAATGGCGTAGCTTTCTCGAGGCATGAGGAGGCCGAAAAGCAATTTCTGCACACCAGAGTACCTTGATCTAGCCCCCTGTAGAAGGGAACTGACAAAGTACACTGGGCGCTGCACCATCCTTTTCTGAATCTTCTCGCAATCCTGCGCAGATCCGTCCTTGTCGGGACCAGAGCTTGACGGCGAAGCCCCCTGCTTGTCGCTGGATGCATCTGCCATGGTTGCCGGCTCATCATCTGCCTCCCTTTCCGCTACTAACGCAGCACTAACCACTTGATTGGTTGCCGCTATGTACAGCAGCAATTTCTCTTGTGGCCTAGGTGCGACAAGTATTGGAGTGGAGGACAGGTACCTCTCCAAGTCCTGCAGCGCAGCCTCCGCTTCGGGAGTCCATTTCATTGGACCTGCCCTTTTCAAAATCTTGAAAAATGGCAGGGCGCGCTCAGCAGACCTAGAGATAAACTTCTTTGAGAGCAGCCACGCAACCGGCAAGTCTTCGCACATCCTTGACGCGCCTTGGTGCTTCAATCTGCTCAATGGCTTTGATCTTGTCGGGGTTGGCTTCAATTCCCCTCTGAGACACGAAGAACCCGAGAAGCTTGCCGGATGGGACTCCAAACACGCACTTCTCGGGGTTGAGCTTGAGGTTGATTTTGCGCAGATTTGCAAAAGTTTCATTCAAATCCTGAACCAGAGTTGCTTTGTCCTTGCTCTTGACCACTATGTCATCCATGTAGGCTTCTACATTTCTATGCATTTGGAGCTCAAAAGCGTCGTGGACCACTCTTGCAAACGTTGAACCAGCATTCTTCAAACCGAAAGGCATCCGTATGAAACAGTATGTGCCACATGGTGTAATGAATGCGGCTTTCTCTTCATCTTCTTCTGCCATGAAGATCTGATGATATCCTGAGTATGCATCAAGAAATGAAAGCAAGTCACATCCAGCCGTGGAGTCAACAATCTGGTCGATACGCGGCAAGGGAAATGGGTCTTTGGGACAAGCTTTATTAACATCCGTGAAGTCAATACAAAGTCTCCATTTCCCATTTGCCTTTCGTACAACTACCGGATTGGCCAACCACGTGGGATGGAGTACTCCTCTAACAAGGCATGCTGCTTCCAACTTCTTGATCTCCTCTGCTATGAACTCTTGGCGCTCCACTGCCTGTTTCCTGACTTTTTGCTTGACGGGCCGCGCATGAGGACAGACAGCTAAGTGGTGCTCAAATACTTTCCTGGGAACACCGGGGATGTCAGACGGTTGCCATGCAAACACATCGACATTCGCCCGCAGGAAAGCAACGAGCTCGCCTTCCTATTTAGGGTCAAGCGTGGCACTGATGGTGAAGGTACCACCAGTGTCGTCCTCCTTGGCGGGCACCTTCTTGGTCTTCGGCGGAGCTGCCATCGTCTTCTTGCACTTGCCGGTGGAGCTCGATGGTGCGTCCTCGACGGTAGCGCAACACTCCGAAGAGGTGCGCTTGCCGGAGTGGGCATCAGAGCTCTTGCCGGACTTGGTCTTCTTCTTCCCCCCGAGAGCTTCAGCGGCAAGTGATTTGCTATCTGTCGCAGCTGCTGCATCCCGGTAAATCTTGTTTGCGCAGATAAGCGCATCCTTCTTGTCTCCATGAACAGAAATGACACTTATCGGGCCAGGCATCTTGAGCAAGTTGTATGCATAATGAGAGGCTGACATGAACTTGGCGAGTGCTGGACGGCCAAGTATTCCATTGTAGGGCAATGGGAAATCAGCAACGTCGAATGTGACCCTCTCAGTTCTGAAGTTGAGCTCACTGCCAAATGTCACCGGCAACGTGATCTTCCCTTTCGGCTTGCTCCTTCCTGGGTTGATTCCTTGGAAAGTGCCAGTCTCTTCGAGCTCGCTGTCAGGGATTTGAAGCTTCTGGAGCACTGCAGAGGAGATCAGGTTCAAGCCGCCCGCCGTCAACCAACATCTTAGTGACCTTGAGGTTGCGGATGGTTGGTGAGACCAACATCGGCAAGCACCCGACCGCGCAGCTTATGCGATCGTGGTGGTCCTCAATGTCAAAGACGATGGGCGTCTTGGACCACTTCGTGAGGCCTCACGTGACTCCACGGATGGTTCTGCTGCATTAACCTCACGCATCCATTGCTTGAGCTGGCGGTGTGAGGTATGCAGAGAAGCACCACCGTCAACGCAGAGAATCTCCGTGGCTTTCTGAAACTCCTGCTCATCAGCTTCATCGTCTTCCATGTCTTCGTCGTCTTCGTCGTCTTCATCCTTGTCGCGGCCGCGGGGAGGTCTGTCTCCTTGCCGCTGCTTGGCCTTGCCGCGGCGTCCTCCCCGGCCGGGTCTTTTCTTGCTAGCTGCTACAGCACCCTCCTGGGCCTTCTCCTTGTCTCCCCGCTCGTACTCAGCCTTCTGTAGCACAAGGGCCCTTGGTGCGGTGAATCTTACAGTACTGTTTGTTGGAGCTGTCCTGCTTGTCGGCGGCCGCCACAGCTTGGCGGTCGGTGTCAGCGGCAACCTCCTTGCCGGAGCCACCAACCTTGGCCTTCTTGGCGCCACCTCCGTTGCCGGACTGCTCGACAACTAGTATCTCCTTGATTTTCTTCTTTCTGTTATTCCGCCGGCGGCTCTTCTTTGTCGGGGCGGTCTCCTCACTGTCGGATCCTGCTCCAACATTCTCTCCTGGGAGTCTTCTTCCCTCTTCAGCACGTGCACACTTGTCGGCCAAGGCATACAGCTCACTGACGTCCTTGACTTTGCACATCACCATCTCCTCCCTCATCCTGCGGTTCCGCACGTTCTGATGGAACGCGCTGACCACCTCGGCAGGGTGGACATCTGGGATGTTGTAGTGCACACGGCTGAATCTCTGGATGAACTTGCACAGGGACTCTCCTTCCTTCTGGGCGAGCAGGTGAAGGTCACTCTCTTGGCCATGAGGTTTGTGGCCGCCTGTGAAGGCGCCGACAAACTAATGGCACAAATCTTCCCAAGAAGATATGGAACTGTCCGGCAAGTGCATGAGCCAAGATCTGACATTTGGCTTGAGCACCAGCGGGAAGTAGTTGGCGAGGATCTTGTCGTCTCGTCCCCCCGCAGCCTGCACCGCAATGGTGTAGATGCTGAGGAACTCCGATGGGTGTGTCCTGCCATCATACTTCTCTGGCACATCTGGTTTGAAGTTTTTCTTGTCAGACCTTTGGACTTGCCGCAGCTCACGAGTGAGCAGCGGGCAACCTACAGCGTCTGACAAGTCACACTGTTACCACCGGCGCATGCATGTCAACAATGACCCAGCGCGCTGGTCGATTGACGCCAGCGCTTCTCCTCGGTGCTCGTCTTGGGTTCGAGCGTCTTCTTGTTGCCGTTCTTGAAGAACTTGGCGCTGATCACGGCGAGCTCGTGGATCCGACGACGCGGTGGAGTCGCTGTCGAGGTGGATCCGAGGAGCTGGTGATTTTGGCCTTCGGGAAGGGGAGTGCATGGTGGTTGCACCCCCGCAGGTATCGTCGCCACCGGCTCGTGCCTTGTCGTCTTGCCGCGGCAAGGATGCAGTTGGTTGCCGCGGAGTGTCGCCGTTGGCGAAGCCGATGAGACTCTGGATGGTGGCCCTCCATTCGTCGACCTTGTCGGCCGTTGGAGGGTAGTCTAGAAGGAGTTGAGCTCTCGCCAAGGCTTCCGCTGGAGTGGTGGGAGGCAATGGCGTACGGCGCGAGGAACGGGATGTGCTCGAACTTCTAACCAAGTTAGGAGGAGCATCATCCCGCCCAAGCGATCGTACTCCATTGCATCAAAGATGTCGGGCGTGCATGCGGGTCTCGAGGGCCTCGGGATCCTCCATCTTGGCCTTGATCCAATGAGCGTATGGCGCTGCGAGCACCATGACGCTGTCGGTCCCGCTCCTCTTGAGAAGGACGCGGTACGTATCCGGACGCCGAAGCCTGCGCCGCCTTGTCCTTGGACTTGGCAGCGTCGTGGTCTCTCTCGACGACGCCCGTTCCTCCGCCAGCGTCTTCCCCACCACTCGTCAGCTCCGGTGGTGGTGGGTTTGACGCGGACGGCTCTGCTACCGCCGAAGCCTTCTTCTTCGGTGTCATGTTGACGAAGATGATGAAGAAGTTGCTCGTGTGACCGCTGGATCAGGTTCACACAGCCTCGACGCCCCCTACCTGGCGCGCCAAAGATGTCGGGGAAGCTGATCATGACCCACGAACACCTAAGGGACCTGGCGGACCGAGTCCCTTGTGGTTCGGAGGGGGGCGGAGATTGCACAAAGAGCAGATCGAGGCGATGCACACGAGCAGTTTTACCCAGCTTCGGAGCTCTCCGGAGAGATAATACTCCTACTGCTGCTTGGTTGATTGTATTGTGTTCTTGCTAGGGAGCAAAGAGAGCTACAAAACCTAGCCTGACTGAGTGTGGTCTCGAATGAGTCGAATGAACCGGACGGAGCCGAACCCTTTCTACGTTGCACACGGGCCTCCTTTTATAGGCTCAAGGGGTCACCACAGGTGGCAACGTAGACGAGGGCAAAAATGGGAAAACAGTAGTTGGTACACCAACTTGTACAGTGTACAGTGCATTATACCTAATTCTGATGGCAAGGGACAAGAGTAATAAATGCCCGTCCCTGTCGCCTAAACAGTGCAACAGGGACCATCAAGTGCGCCACCGTTTGCCACGATGGTAGCTTGTCAGCGCCGCTTATCGCTGCTCCCCGCTGGCTGCACAGCCCTTTGACACGCGTGCCTGGAATAGCCCCATGGCGACACGTTGGCGGATGAGCTGGAGCGGAGATGAAGAGAGGCCGCCTGCCGCGGCAAGTCCCTTGCCGCGGCTGAAATCCTTGTCGCACTCGGAAGCTTGTCGCTCACCAAGTCTTCCTGGCAAGCTCCTCTTGCCGGGGTCTTGTTTCCTTCGTGCCTAGAGTGGCCTTCCCGGCAAGCTCCTCTTGCCGGGGCCTTGAATACTTTGTTCTTGAATGGCTCCAAAGGAGCCACGGAGGACCTTGGCGGTCACTAGGCCAGCCCTGCCGCGGGGTGCTGCGACTGCCCGTGCACGAGTTCGGGATATTAGGGTACCCCTACTCTAGTACACCGACACAGCTATTATATTAGTAATTTGATTTTGGTAGTACCGTTGAATTTGGTTGCTGCTATTCATTTATGTATGTGAAGGAATTGGACAATGTGCTCTTTTTTGTTTGCAAAATGAAGGACGCTGCATCCAGGTAGTGGGAATAGTTAGTCCTTGCTACCAATAGTAGTAGCATTATTCACTATTGAGTGTGAGGGAATTTGATGATCATCTACTTTTGCCTATCATCTACTTCTAATGTTTTCCTTGAAAGTGACACGTGATCTTCCTTTTTTTTCTTTAGCTGATAGTATGATAACTGCTTGCTTGGCAGAAGTTATGGTTGTGTTATTTCATAGGTAAATAAAGGAACTAAGATTTAGTTTGATTTGGAGCGCCTCTTGTTGTACCACGGTCCTTCTCTTAGAGCTATACTTCTACTAGAGGTATTGGATTGGGAGGGGAAAATGCTCTTCTTTCAGTCTCTGTTGAAGTCAAACCCATCCATGCAAAATCTGTACTGTAGTAGAATTAATGTAGATGAATATATATGCCTTGCAGTTTTATCGTGCATGCCATTAAACTAACTTGCTCTTGTCCATGCAGACGGAGTAGGAGGACGAGCATCAGCAGCAAATCAGCCTGATGATGACGGGGTGCGGGAGGCATGGTGATCATGCTGATGGCATGAAGAAGGCCAATGACCACAACCTGGACCTGTTGGCATTTAGAGATGGCAAACATAGGCGGAGTTGGGTCTAGACTACAGTGTCCATCCAGTAGGTTAGGTGTTGTTGCTGCTAGATTCCATGATGCTCACCTGAGTTTTGTGTTATGTAGAGGCCAACCTTTGTGATCTTATTTATCGACACTTGTGTGATCTTATATGTTTTTATGGATGATCTTGTGATGTTCTTATTTTCTTGTGGTTTGTGTTGATATTTGTGATATATGCATGGGCTATACATATGAATATGAATGGCTGAACATACTGTAAATCAATGACAAAGATGGCAAAGAAGGAGATTCACCGTATGTGCATCTGGACCCTTTGGCGTCTGCCAGCAGACGACAAAGACCTTTGCTTCTTGGCCGTCTGCCAGCAAACGGCAAAGCATGCCGTTAACCCCTTAACGGGCTTAAGCTGCCACATGTGCGGTCCAGGCTCTTTGCCGTCTGCTGGCGGACGACAAAGACCTTTGCATCTTTGCTGTCCTCCAGCAGACGACAAAGAGGCCTTTGCCGTAGCCTGTTCAGCCGGATGTTTTGCCATCTACTGGCTGACGGCAAAGGCCTTTGCCGTCCGCCAGGCATGCCTTTGCCGTCAGCCATGGCGGACGGCAAATTTCTTATTCCTGTAGTGTGTTTGGGAACCGCCTATAATGTATGTAGCATGGAAGATACCAAGATCTCTTGGTTGTTATGTTGACAATGAAAGCATGCCGCTCAAAAATTGTTTATCTTTGTTTCAAAACTCGAGCTCTAGCACCTCTGCAAATCCCTACTTCCCTCTGCGAAGGGCCTATCTATTTACTTTTATGTTGAGTCATCATCCTCTTATAAAAAGCACGAGTTAGAGAGCACCACTTTCATTTGTATGCATTGTTATTAATTGATATTGAGTATGACTGGATCTCTTTCACCATGAATTACAGTGTCTAGTCAGTCCTTGATCTTCAGCGGTGCTCTGCATCTATGTTTTGCGGTCTCAGAAAGGGCTAGCGAGATACCATCTTGTTATATCATATCAAGATTGTTTTGAGAAAGTGTTGTCATCCGAGATTTATTATTATTGCTTGCTAGTTGATTATGCCATTTATATGAGTAAATGTGAGACCTAAATGTTATTGTGAATATGGTTAGTTCACAATCTTTGCTGAAAACTTGAATACTTCCTTTACATATTTGCAACAACAAGATCAAAAAGAGTTGTAAAAGTTTTTCTTTATCACTTTCAGTTTGTCAACTGAATTGCTTGAGGACAAGGAATGGGTTAAGCTTGGGGGAGTTGATACGTTTCCAATGTATATACTTCTCCAAACTCTTTTTCCCTTGTTTTGGACTCTAATTAGCATGATTTGAATGGAACTAACCCGGACTGACGTTGTTTTCAGCAGAACTGCCATGGTGTTATTTTTGTGCAAAAATAAAATTTCTCGGAATGACCTGAGACTTCACGGAGATAACTTTTGGAATTAATAAAAAATACTGGCAAAAGAATCAGCCGAAGGGGGTCCACACCCTGGCCACGAGGGTGGGGGGCGCACCCCCTATCTTGTGGGGCACCTAGACCACCACCGACCTCAACTCCAACTCCATATATTCACGTTCGGGGAGAAAAAAATCAGAGAGAAGGATTCATCGCGTTTTACGATACAAAGCCGCCGCCAAGCCCTATTCTTGCTCGGGAGGGCTGATCTGGAGTCGGTTTGGGGCTCCGGAGAGGGCAATCCATTGCCATCGTCATCATCAACCATCCTCCATCACCAATTTCATGATGCTCACCATTGTGCGTGACTAATCTCATCGTAGGCTTGCTGGACGGTGATGGGTTGATGATATTTACCATGTAATCAAGTTAGTTTTGCTAGGGTTTGATCCCTAGTACCCATTATGTTCTAAGATTGATGTTGCTATGACTTTGACATGCTTAATGCTTGTCACTAGGGCCCGAGTTTCATGATTTCTTGATTAGTTATTAGTGTCTCATTAAGGCTTATATATATGAGGGTGTGCACGTTAATTATTATTTTTTGCATGCAACTCATGGGCTAGCGTCATATGTATTATCAGATGAATATTTGACCAAGTACACCACGCGTATATTTTATTAGCGCCATGTATTTTTCTATGCGCTGTTTCAATATTTCATTTCATCAATGGAACAAAGCCCAACAGTTATCGTATAGTCAACATTTGGTGATCTTAGCATCCCTCGTGACAATTTTGTGTTTGTATTCTGCCGTTAGTGTTGGCTGCATGCGTGCGGGTCCTGTGCCCTCTATATTTTCTTCCTGAGAAAATCTAATGCATTTCGCCACATTTTACAATTGTCGGTTTAATATATCATATGCCTATTTTTTCAGTCCTTAATTTGAGCGGTTGATTAAATTTTTAATTCATTTTTTTCATGATGAAACAGATTTTTGTGGTTTTGTATTTATATTTTAACATTTTATATGGTTTATGTATTTTATTTTATCTTGGTCAAAATCCATGTCAACAGATGCCCCTCGAGGTCTGGGTTCGAAGAGAATTTTTTTTTTGACTCGGGCCCAGAGCTCGAAACTTGAATATACATATTTCTTGTGTTTATAGCACTGGCCATGAGTATATGGGCTCGTGATTTTGTTACTCAATTGTGTGCCAGCTACGTGGTTGTGCAGTTTTATCCACAATGCATTTTTTATGTCAATTTAGGCTCGGAACTTTTTTTTGGAGCACACAACTTAACACTTGGGAGTTTAAACTCCTGAAGGTTGGATCAAATTTAACATTATTAAAACATGCTTATAGTTTAGCATTAGAGCATTTTGTATGTGCGTGAAACTGTTTCACATGGCGCTTATAGTTTAGGCTCATATAGCATTGAGCAGTATGAGGTTTCAGTTTATCCTCATGAGGCAAATGATTTGTGCTCATAGCTTAGAGCATTAATTTTCTGAATATATGAAACTAATAGTTTATTCTCATATAGCTTGGAGTGTTAGGTTTTTTTTCATGAGGCTAAAATTTTATGCTCGTATAGCCTGGCAGTATTATATTTATTCATCTTAATCAAATGAGGCTACTAGTTTATACTCATCTAGCCTGGGAGTGTCTATTTAGTATGATTTATTTTGCATGATGTCAATGGTTTATATTTTCAAACACCAAGGTGATTTCATTCAGTTTTTTTATGAGGCTAGCTACTTCTACTTAGCAACCTCTGGCAGGTAACATTTGTTTTTGGTGACATCTTTCAAAAGATGCTATATGATACATAGTTTGGGATAAATGACACCCTAGTTATACTTATGAGGGTGTCAAGTATACTTTTTTTGCATCACAGTTTATACTCATAAGTTGTTGGAGTTTTTTTTCCTTCCCTAGTTTATACTATGAGGATGTGGAGTAGATATATTTTTTGGGGTGCCCCAGTTTATACTTGTGAGGGCATGGAGTATTTTTTTTCCTTATGTGCCCCAGTTTAGACTCATGAGGGTATGGAGTAACTTTTTTGTTTGCATCACAATTTATACTCGTAAGTTCTTGGAGTAATTTTTTTGCCCCAGTTTAGACTCGTGAGGGTATGGAGTATATTTTTTTCTTATGTGCCCCAGTTTAGACTCGTGAGGGTATGGAGTGCGCTTGATGATTTCTTTTCTTTGCATCACAGTTTATACTCGTAAGTTGGTGGAGTAATTATTTTTTTGTGGTGCGCCCTAGTTTATACTCTTGAGGGTATGGGGTACGCTTGATGATTTCTTCTCTTTGCATCACAGTTTATACTCGTAAGTCCTTGGAGTAATTATTTTTTGTGCCCCAGTTTAGACTCATGAGGGTATGGAGTATGCTCGATGATTTATTTTCTTTGCATCATAGTTTATACTCGTAAGTTGTTGGAGTAATTATTTTTTGTGCCCCAGTTTAGACTCGTGAGGGTATGGAGTATATATATTTTTTGGGTGCCCCAGTTTAGACTCGTGAGGGTATGGAGTGTATATATTTTTTGGGTGCCCCAGTTTAGACTCGCGAGGGTATGGGGTGATTATGATGATTTGATTTTTTTTCCATCACAGTTTATACTCGTAAGTCGTTGGAGTACTTTTTTGTGTGCCCCAGTTTACACTCATGAGGGTATGGAGTGTATTTTTCTGTGTGCCCCAGTTTATACTCATGAGGGTATGGAGTATTTTTTTATCACAGTTTGGACTCGTAAGTTTATTGGAGTTTTTCTTTTGTGTGCCCCAGTTTATACTCTTGAGGGTATGGAGTAATATTTCCTTTTTCTGCATCACAGTTTAGACTCATAAGTTGTTGGAGTAGTTTGTTTGTCTTACCTTTTCCTTCTTTGTCTACCCTCATACTTACCCCAAACTTGAGTGGAGAGAAGACTTCCATTCCTTGGTCATGTTCAGTTAGTGATGCAGTCATATTATCCAGATGGTGATTTGTTGAAGCCGCACATGGACCAACTGGCACATCAAGCCAAATGTCTCCAATGCGGAGTGTGACCGACTGTGGCACTTGACCATCCATACCTTTCGAATAAAGAAAACTTTATATCAGTTTCTTTGAGTATATTTACCGCACACAATGTTTATATACTTCATGTACTTTAGAAATTGATATGTTGCAATCCTATGTTGGAATTCGAAGATGAGGGGAGAAATAGGTCCCATCGAGCGTGCAAGAATCTAATGACGGGAAAATGGCGGGCGTGAAAATACGCGCCCACGTCATTGATACAGAGTGAATAATTTAAATGCATAAATAAATGCAGATCAAACATTGCAGGTACATTATTTCCAGAACTCTTACATTTACATAAAAATTCTGTTAATTACATCTCCGAAGAGAAAACCCCTGATTAAGAATTCCAACATTTCTACTACATGGGATTACAACATATGAGCATTACAAAATGATGAAAGAAAAATCTTCCTCCTCGCTGTCGTCGATGCCGGCATGTCCGGGGGAGCCTTGCACTTTGTTGATGTTATCATACGCGATGACTTTCACTTATATTTTGCTTTTATTTGATTCGTACTGATATTGGCAGTACATGTGCGCATGCTTGAATGACTTCATTTACTTTTCCATGTTGATTAACCAATATATAGACTTGGATTTATTTTCTTTACTTTGTATGAGAAAATCATTTTAGTGGTTAACCAATCTGTTAAATGAGCCTTCAAACATCATGATGCATGCGTATGGGGCATAAAATCATGCATGCATGTGTTCTGTGTATGAAAAATCCATTAGTACTAACAGTTGTAGTACTCTTTGTTTTATGAGTAGATGACATCTACGTTTTCTTAATATTTGCAAGCCGTATGGGGGATGCATGATTTTATGCCCCATACGCATGCATCATGATGTTAGAAGGCTCATTTAACAGACTGGTTAACCACTAAAATGATTTTCTCATACAAAGTAAAGAAAATAAATCAAAGTCTATATATTGGTTAATCAACATGGAAAAGTAAATGAAGTCATTCAAGCATGCGCACATGTACTGCCAATATCAGTGCGAATCAAATAAATGCAAAATATAAGTGAAAGTCATCGCATATGATAACATCAACAAAGTCCAAGGCTCCCCCGGACATGCCGGCTTCGACGACAGCGAGGAGGAAGATTTTTCTTTTATCATTTTGGAATGCTCATATGTTGTAATCCCATGTAGTAGAAATGTTGGAATTCTTACTCAGGGGTTTTCTCTTCGGAGATGTAATTAACAGAATTTTTATGTAAATGTAAGAGTTCTGGAAATAATGTACCTACAATGTTTGATCTCCATTTTATTTATGCATTTAAATTATTCACTCTGTATCAGTGACGTGGACGCGTATTTTCACGCCCGCCATTTTCCCGTCATCAACTGCTGATAGAATCATTTGTTGACTAAGTTTACAAAGCCATGCATACGCGTCAACTTAGTAGGGCCACAAGCCATGCATACGCGTCAACTTAGTGGGTCCCAGTTGTCATGGGGAGCAATCGTTATTTTTTGCTTAATAAGGAGGCACCTCCTTTTGTGCGAATATATAGCTGGTGGGTCCCAGCTGTCATGGAGAGGATTAATTTTTTTCACGTAATAAGGAGGCACTTGCTTGCGTGCGGTCATGGACCCTGTGGGTCCCTACTGTCAGCCATTCCATGTACATCCATCTTCTAACGTTATCGTTTGTTGAGAATGTTGAACACGCCACACCGAGAACACCAACGCGATGGACGACGACGAATGACTCGGAGCGGCGAAGCCACATTAGTGGATGGATGTGGGTGAGTAGAGGGATGGCCTGGCCAGCTGTGGGAGTCGGAGGGGTGGTGAGGCCTGCAGAGAAGCACAACTGGCCATAGGAGGCGGGAGCAGGCGGTCCCGCCGTCGCTGGATTTGGTGGCTAGAGCAAGAAGATCAGAGATTGAAGAAGCACGACGGTCATTAGATTGACATCCAACGGTCACTTCTGCTAGAATCATTTTTTGACTAATATATACTACCACAAGTCAGTCCATTTGCTATCTTTTTTATAATTTACAGCTCATTTGCAAATTCTTATGCAATTTATTGCATTCTATTCTATTTTTGTTGGCCAGGGCGAGTCTTAAAAATTTAAACGAAATTTCACATATTTCGGTGGGGTCTAAACTATTTTTAACACCAAAATGCCAAGTCAGATTTAAAGTACTTTAAAAATATGTTTAAATTAGGTTAAAACCCAATGAAATTGGAAATCTAAAATGTGAAAGAATTCAAAAGTTTGAAATTAATTGCCAATTTGTCGTGTTTTTTTATATTTACAGCCCATTTCATATTACTTTTCAGATTTGCAGCAGTCTTGAAAGAGTTGCAGCGTAGCAGGGCGGAGAAAAATAAGTTGGCCTGGGTTGGGTTGGCCTGGATTGGGTATTCTTCAGAGAAAATAAACTCGGCTAGCCGTTTTCACAAAGAAAAAAATAGCTAGGCTGGTCATGTGGTGAACGTAAAATAGAAGCATGGGCTAGACGGGCCACAACCCAGTTGAAACCCTGCTGAGTCTTAACAATAACTAAAAAACTGCTCGAGCAGCTAAGTCCTAAGTGTCAGTCGATCTTGTGCAGCCCTCTTGTTTATTGACTATACGTTGCCAATGTCGTGGGTCCCAGATGTCAGCAAACCACAAGGAGGAAACAATTTTCTCTTTTGCTTGTATATAAAAATGAGGAACTTGCTTGCGTACAGCCATGGACATGGTCGGTCCCTACTGTCATCCTCTCAATGTACAGTCCTCTCCCGATTCCTCTCGTTTGTTGACCATGTTGAGAACGTGAGAGGGCGGTGCCGCGGCGAGCGCACCAAGGTGCGCGGAGCATGACGACGAGGCCTCCGACAGGAACAACCAGGAGTCGGGGAAGATGAGGCAGTAAAGTCGCGGGCGAAGGGGGTACGAGGGTTGACTAGTTCGAGTGCGGGTAGCACTACAAAAAAAGACACATCCGTGACATTTTGGGTCGAACGAATTTTTTTTCTGTCATACATATGACACTTCTATGACAATAATTGTGACAAAACCCGGTATCATCATAGATGTGGTGGGCTCCTACTTCTATGACAAAAAATCATGACAGAAAATAGGCTTTTCGTCTTGGGCGTGCCGGAGACGCAGCTACATGACATTCTTTGGGCCGTCCATGATGGAAAAAACCATGGTAAAAGCAAGGGGGAGGAAAATTTCGGGGAGTTGCCGGTTACGGTGGGAGGTTGGGGCCGAAGCGATGCTGCTTTCTCTCAGACGTACACGCTGCAGTGTGCGAGGCGTTAGCTCTAATCGAACCCGAAGCGAGGCATTGGGCTCTAATCGAACCCGAGCGACAGCACTACAAAGGCTACGCTATCGAACCCGAGCGATCGATCGATGGCTGTTAACTGAACCCGATGGAGCGATTCCTTCGCTACTGCTGCTAACTGAAGTCGGTCGATTGGATGAACAGTGAGCGTTGGGGGGGGGGTTGGATGAACAGTGAGCGGTGGCGTTGCCTCTGGATGAACAGGACCCCGTGGTGTGGAGGGCTGAATGAACAGTAGATGGTGGAGGGGTGATCGTGGAGGGGTGGTTGAATAGGACCCCGTGGTGTGGAGGGCTGGATGAACAGTGGACGGTGGAGGGGTGCCCATGGAGGGGTGGTTGAGCAGTAGCCGGTGGAGTAGTGCGCGGTAGAGACTGGATGAACAGGAGCCCGTGTAGGCTGGAGGAGGTCGACGGTAGCCCGTGGAGGCTGGAGGAGGTCGACGGTGGAGATGAACAGTATCCCGTGGAGTCCTGCTTTGCGGCACGCCACACCCTCCCGGCGAACAGGAGCCCTGCTTTGACCATTTTGCGGCACGCGAGACCCCTCGATCAACAGACCCCGCTTTGACCGTAGGAGGTCCGCTTCCTCCGCTTTTGCGGTACGCCACACCCTCCCGATCAACAGGACCCCCGTTTCGACCGTAGGAGGTCTGTTTCCTCCGTTTTGCGGTACGCCACACCCCTCCCGATCAACAGGACCCCGTTCCGAACGTAGGAGGTCTGTTTCCTCCATTGTGCTGTACGCCAGGCCTCGTTTCCGTCGCATGTTCCGTCCAAGCCCTCCCGATGAACACGACCACGCATTCCGTTCCGACCCAGCCGGTTTGGCTCCCCATGAACACGACGACGACCATCAAGCTTCTCCGCTCCGACCCAGCCATGTACACGAGCCCTCGCCAGACGTATGCACGGTAGTAGGCGTTGAGACCCCGCCCGTATGTACACATACGTGGCGCATTTTCTTTCTTGCACCACGCCGGCTGACGACGTGTGCATGCTACGTGCGCAACTCTACTACGACACGTGCGCGCCTCTACAACGACCAGTATGTATGTACACGTTCGCGACCAGAATGACAACGCTACGTAGACCAGGTGGGTCCCGACTGTCAGGCACTTGCTTGCCTGCGAAGATGTAGCTGGTGGGTCCCAGCAGTCAGGGGACGAATTATTTTGGGTTTTTTTGCCCGGAAGCACTTCCTTGCATGCGAAGAGGTAGCTAGTGGGTCCCAGCAGTCAGGGGGGCGAATCGTTTTTTTCGGACGCACTTCCTTGCGTGCGAAGATGTAGCTGGTGGGTCCCAGCAGACAGGGGGAAAAGTTTTTTTCGTGAAATACGGTGGCCCGTCCGGTGGGTCCCCACTGTCAGGTGGAGGAATAATTATTTTGCACGTAATAAGGAGGCACTTCCTTGCTGCGGCCGTGGACCCAGCTGTCAGCCTCTCCACGTACAGTCCACGTCCGATGGAAGCCATTCCTTGACCACCTTGACCACGCTGCGTCGAGAGCACCAGGGCGGTGGACGACGGCGAGGCCTATGAAGGGGACGACGCGGAGCCGGGGAAGACGCGGCAGTGGATGCCCACGCGTAGAGGAGTATGAGGGTTCACTCGTTCGGCTGCGGTGTGAGGCTGCCGTCGCCGCAGAATAACAGGGGGTGTGGGTGCGTAGAGGGATGGCCTGGCCAGCGGTGGGAGTAGTAGGGGGCGGTGAGGCCTCCGCGACATCACAGCCAGCCACGGGCGGCAGGAGCAGGCGGCACGACCGGCGCTGCTTTGGGCGGCTGGAGCAAGAAGACCAGAGGTTGAAGAAGCACTACGGCCGTTGGATGGACATCGTACGGTCACTGGAGTTAGAATCATTCATATATTCACTAAAGTTGACAAAGGTCTCCGTCCCTGTCAACTTAGTAGACCCACAAGTCAGCCTCCCACCAAGGTTGGTCCCAGCTAGCAGGGGGGATTCATTTTCTTGTGCGTAATAAGGAGGCACTTCCGGTGGGTCCGAGCTGACGGCGGGGGGAATGTTTTTTCGCAAAATACGGTGGCCCAACCTGTGGGTCCCAGCAGTCAGGGGTAAACGTTTTTTCGTGAATATCTGGTGGCCCGGCCCAAAGGGTCCCAAATTGCTGTCGTGGAGGAATAATTATTTTCCGCGTAATAAGGAGGCACTTCCTTGCTGCCGCCAGGACCCACTGTCAGCCTCTCCATCGTGACAAGATTTCTTCCGATGGAAGTCAGTCGTTGACCACATTGACCATGCCGTGCCGAGAGCACCACGACGGTGGACGACGGCGAGGCCTAGGAAGGGGACGACACGGAGCCGGGGAAGACGCGGCAGTGGAAGCCCGTGCGGAGAGGAGTACGAGGGTTCGCCGGTTCGGCTGCGGTGTGAGGCTGCCGTCGCCGCAGAATAATAGGGGGTGTGGGTGAGTAGAGGAATGCCCTGGCCAGCGGTGGGAGTAGTAGGGGGCGCTGAGGCCTGCGCGGCAGCACAGCCGGCCACGGGAGGCGGCAGCAGGTGGTCCAGTCGGCGCTGCTTTGGCGGCTGGAGCAAGAAGATCAGAGATTGAAGAAACACGACGGCCGTTGGATTTACATCCGACGGTTACATCTGCTAGAATCGTTTATTGACGTAGTATATAATAACTAAAAAAATCTTGCATACACGTCAACTAAACAGGCCCACAAGTCAGACCACTCCCTCTTTTTTTAATAATTTATATATAGCTCATGACAACTTCTTATGCAATTTATTGCAGTCTTTTTTTTGGTTGGTCAGGGCCAATTTCGCATATTTCTCTGGGTTCCAAACTATTTTTAATACCGAAATGTCGAGCCAGATTTAAAGTACTTTGAAGATATATTTGAATTAGGTTAATGCCCAGTGAAATAGGAATCTGAAAATGTGAAAAAAAATCAGAAATTATAAAGTAATTGCCAATTTTTCATCTGTTTTTTATATTTACAACCCATTTCATATTACTTTCAAGATTTGCAGCGCCTTGAAAGAGTTGCGCACTCATCGTATGAGAAAAATAAGTAGGCCTGGATTGGGTATACTTCAGAAAAAGAAACTGGGCTCATTTTTACAAAGAAAAAATAGCTGGGCTGGTCACATGGTGAACATAAAATATAAGCCTGGGCTAGATGGGCCACAGCCCAGCTCAAACCCCGCCCGGCCTCAACAATACCAAACAAAAAATATTGCTCGAGTAGCTACGCCCCTGTGTCACCGATCTTGTGCTGTTCTCTTGTCTATTGACTATATACGCTCACAATGTCGTGGGTCCTAGATGTCGTGAAAACACTAGGAGGAAGCATTTTATTTTTCCATCTGTTGGCGTGGTGGCCCCTATTGTCATCCTCTCCACGCATTTCCGCCGATTCCTGTTGTTTGTTGACCATGTTGACAATGCGAGAGGGCGGCGCCAAGCGAAGCGCCGCCAAAGCGCCGGAGGACGCCGGGCGTTAACGATTTAGGAGACGGTGGGCGGCGACAAGGCGGCCGAGGCGCAGCCAGCCATGGGAGGCGGAAGCAAAGTGCCTCACGGCGCTGGTTTTGTTTTGGCAGTGGAGGAAGACAGGATCAAGAAACACGATGCACTATAAAAGCAGCAGGAGTACTTAACAACCTTAACTTAAACCAGCAGGGCACTTAACAACCAAAGCCGAGAGCAAGATGAGTACTTATACAGTTCAACTGCATAAAGCACGCCTCGAACAGTGCTACTTTGCCTACAGTTAACCAAGGGTGAGGCCGCCAAGGCCCAGGCACCACCTCGCGCATCCACAACCTTCTGAAAGCGGCTTTATCTCGCAACATGGTCAATAAACAGGATATTCGCTTTAGAGCCATGGAAAAGCATGAACATAATCTTCTGTCCTATTCTCCAAGATGGACGGGCCTTCATTATCTGAGACCACCCACGAATAAGTATCTTTTAACCTCCAAGGGAATTGAGTAGGTCGACATAAACATCATGTTGTGACCAAGCGCAAGTCCGACCCGACCATGGTCGTGCATTTGTATAGGAACAATAGAACTCGGCAGCCTCGTTTCAAGAAGATCACAGCTGTAAAACTGTGTATAAGCAATAGTTTATGAACAACATATATAACAGAAAATAGCTCGTACCATAAGTTTCTCGACACAGTTGGACTTGTTCAACGAGTGCAGCAGTGGCATACATATCCCACGTGCCCTTCCACCATTTTAACACCCCACAAGGACCTCAAGACGATCAATAAAGTGTAGGAACTTGTGGATGTCGATCCAGTCTACTTCAGTGCCATTAGTAACAGCCGAGTTATTACAGAGTAACAAACGAGCAGACTGCTTAACTCTGAAAAAACCTACACGTGCCACCAATTATAAGAAAATATTAGTTAGAAGTAGCATCTTTGTGAGAGATTCGTTTCTGCTTCTAAAGTTAAATTGTGATTAGTTAGACATAATAGGTGGGTTAAGAAGTAATCGAGGCAACAAGCAAGAACCAGATACAAAACTAAGATGGATGAACAATTGGAACGACGCCGGGGTGGAAGATCGCAGTGAATATGAGAGCAGGTTCTGCCATTTCCATCAACATTCGTGCGCCAACCTTCATTCCGTAACACTTGAGAAAGTTTATCCAAGTTTGGCCATAAAAAAGCAGCGATCTTCTTGGTTCATGAACCCAACTCGAAAGTAATATCCATGGATTGTCTTCACTATGACCATTAAACTAGTGTATTCAGTTATGGCAAGGCCGAGCACCTTGAGTACATGTGTTCTGGCAGAGCAAATAATACACTGCAGGAAAAATAATATGACAACACAGCATGTTCAAAAAATCCCCACCCTCCCGGATAGAGAAGAGGATTCTAGGAACATACTGTGCGCGTTTCAAAATGTTGTGGTAGGATGAGAAGGAACAAGTGTGGCGTCTCGCCGAGGGCGCAGAATCTGTAGGGTACTCGCACTTTGGGCAATCGCAACTCAAACACACTAGATTCAAGATCTGAAGAAAAATGCACCAACGGCGGCGGCTGCCATCCTAGGATTACCTGCGACCAAGGGACTTGGATTTATCGGGATGGATGAAGAATTGCACTGGTTCTCCATGAGAAAACCCTATGCAATCGCCGAGCGGGGTTTTCTCTGAACAAGGCACGAGGGAGAAGGGGATTCAGCCCAAAGTGAAATATTGCCGCTTCTGCCCAAATTTTATCGCTAAAGTCGGAAAGGGGGTTTGTGATTTGATGGCTCATTGGGCATTATCACAAGCGCCACGACCGGTGTGTCTACCGTGAAGTTGTGCACTCTAATTTGTGCATATGGCATGTGGACCCTCACAAGGCTGGGTTCTACATATCAGCGAAAGGAAGTAGAAAGACAGGAGTAACTATTTACACATAAATATATTTTTGACATGGAGATACTCCCTCAGAAAGAAATATACAAATCTTTTATATCACAGGCTCACCTTGTCGAGAAATATACTCCCTCCGCAACGCACGGGCATTATGGGGGTTCAAATTTAAGAATATAATATTCAGATAGGCTCACGGTTCTCGACTTTGGGCCGCAGTCGACCTCGCATGTTTGGGGGCCCATGTGTTCTACCTCAGCTTTACATATTAAGTAGCGATCGGCATCACGCTGGTTTTAGATGTCAGTCGCAAGGCTTAATACACAAAATTGAATAAAGCACGGCAATTGTTGGAATGAAATCGAACGACGCTCCTAACCAACAATCAGAGTTGCAATTTATCAACGATATACCACGTGATAAATAATACCGTCGCATTACTTATACACACAGGACACTTGTTTCACCATGCCAGATTATTACATCAAAATCTTTCGGAGGATAGATCAGTTCGGCAGCTATGCGTCGCCATCAAGAATTTCAAAGTTGATTTGGACCAGCTCTCCTTGCCGAGAAAGTTCGATTTTGACATCATCCCCTACCGCAAGATATGATTTAGATTTGAACCTTGACCATCCTTTAGCATCAATCATCATGTGACCATCCTTTGTACTTACGGTATATTGAGCAGTTTCATTCACACCAAGGCTGCGCATGGTAAGAGAAACTTGGGCGCGGTCGCCCGGATAGTTGAACGACTCCCTCGTTGCTCTAGGAATTCTCTGTTTGCAAACAAGAAGACATACCCAAACAGTTAGATCAACATAGTGAATCATGTGAAACAACATGGAAAGAAAAAAGAACGAAGCACTTGGGCGGCCAATGCTTACCAAGAAGGTGGACATGTCGGTTTGTGTATGGACTGTGGTATATGGAGGGCGAACTGCAGCCCTGCTGTTTGCGGTGCAACCGCACGGGCCGGACCAAATGCAAGTGCAAGTGTTGGTGCAGTGCCGGCCGCGTTGTCGCTGGAGATGGTGCTCCTTGTAGAGCCGGTGCCGGTGTCGATGTCCGATCCTCCCAGAGATCGGGGACCGATTCACCGACGCGGTCGGTGCCGAATCCTCACCGATCAGATCGAAGTTGCCGCCATTGCCGCTGCTAGAGCAACTGCCGGTGCTCGATCTATGCGAGACAGTGGCGATCGTGTCTGGTCTGCTATGATCACCTTTCTAACTTGACTAGGATCCGTGTACGTGATCCAGTTTTTTTCTTCATTTCTTTTAAATGCGAGAAGGACTAATTGTGGTGTTTTTGTTAAACCAAACTGCAGTTCATCATAGGGATTCAGCTTGTACTCAGACAACAGACTGATCCAATTTTTTCCAGTAATATAAGTGATGGACAAGGCCTTCAAGCATCGACACGACATAAGAAGTGAAACCTGCAAAAATAGCCATCGTAGAGCAAACCAAACAGTTTATTCTATGATGAATGTCACATGGCAAAACCTGCATCGTAAAATTGCAGGAAAAGAAAGAAAACATGACATTAAATCAATAAGATTTAGACAGTAAATCAATAAGATTTACTTGATGTGACACGAGGGAATCCTTACCAGGAAATCACTATGTTGAAGTACTAAACAGAAGATTGATCATCCAACTACGCGTGGCATGTAGGGGCCCTGCCTACTCCCACAAGCAGGACAGTCCAAAGTTCGTGACAAATCGTATGGACCGAACATCCATGGGACTGGAAATTCTGGTGGGTGCGATAAACCTGCAATGCATACAGATATTGGAGTGTAACCATAATTGATAAACCGTCCTCACAAAAAATATGATCTGGATACTTCAAAATGTACAGATCAATTGAGTGGACAGACATTAACATAGACCGTTCTCGTGGACTGACCACACACCAAAAGCGGCAGTACTAATAAACAATACAGGTTCACAAACACAAATCAAGTAATCAACAATAGTACTTACTATGCATAAGCAAAGTTTCACTAACTAAACTTTGCAAACTATTTCTTGCCACCGACCTACGGGATGAACCCCGCATAACTGACTAGGCCATGGACTTCGTGTGACATGTCTACATGCACCATCACCATCTTGTCAACCTTGGAGAACCTAACAGAGTGGTCTTTCCACTCATAAACATGATGATGAAGACAGGCCGCATCAGATTTGTTGGGAAGCTTTACAAGAACCACACCCTTCGTAATCGAAGGCACAACCAGGAAATTGTTGTGGTCAAGTACAGCCTCGAGAACACGCCTGACAACAATGCTACAGGAAAACACTAGTTTCAGGACACGTGGCAACAAGGACACAACAGCTGGATAGTTCAGCAGTAGAACTCATCATCAGGTCTTCCAGTTCACATGGCATGACTTTGAGAACTTCATCTCCATCGCGGACCTGGTTCTAATTCAAACAAAAACCATATTTCATTACTACCTCCGTTTAGAAATATAAGATGATTTTCGATATTATACTCCATATATGACTACATATACGCACAGAAATGAGTGAACAAAGACACTAGAACATGTCTTCAAAGGCATGAGAACGGAGGGATTACATGCAATATCCATAACACAAGTTACTGAGGCAAATATACCCTCTTAAAAGGTAGCATTGATGTTCATAAAGTACTTCCTCCGTCCCAAAATTCTTGTCTTAGATTTGTCTAGATACGGATGTATCAAGTCACATTTTAGTATTAGATACATCCGTATCTAGACAAATCTAAGACAAGAAATTTGGGACATAGGGAGTAGTTGAAAGTAATCTATAAGAAATCAGTGTCAACCTCTCGCATGTTTTGGTCAAAAGAGGAATTTAGAACCGCTATTTGGCACACAAAAATCACATGCAAGATCACCCAGAAGTTGTACTACCGATTAGTAATCAAGCGTGTTAGATGAAAAACACAATCAAGATCGAGAAAAAGATCGTCAACAAGAGACATTACCTGACTTGCTTAATGAGGGATCCCCGAGAGGGGTGCTTGGACAGTATGATGGCTTTGAGCTTGTCTCATGTAGTCTCAAGGGTGCTTGCGCTTCTTCGTACCATGAGCCTCGACAGTTTTGGCCAGAGCCATAGACATCACGTCGGGCCGGTGCTCCGGCGTCCATCCAAGAGAGGAAGCTGAGAGAGAAGAGTGAAAGGAGGAACGAGATGAGGGAGAAGCGAAGCGAGTGGGGGTTTTCTTCAAGAGAGGAAGCTGAGAGAGGAGAGTGAAATGATGGTTGCTTCGTCTGGCCCAACTTATCGTTGGAAAGGAGGGGTTTTGTGATTTGACGGCTCATTGGGCATTATCAAGGGCGGTTCGATCGGGTAGTTTACCGTCACTCTACTACGGAGTAATTTAGTGCATGGCTGGTGGACCTGTGCTGGCTGTCCCACACGTCGGCGAAAGTGAGTAATTTAGTGCATGGCTGGAGGAGGATCCGCACGGTAGAACGTGTCCACTGCTTTTCATTCTGAAGAAAAAAATGATTACATCAAGCGTTTCCACTCTTACGACAGAGGAGTGCGAAACACGGCAGCCACTTGAACATACACAGTGCTCCTACTACTAGGCATGTGTAGTGGTTCATACGTCAGTACTACACAATCTTGTTGCTAGTGTAGTAAGATATGACGATAACAAATGATGTTGTGCGCATGTCAACTACTCCTATATGTAACATAGTACCGTTTTTTCGACTGTCCGGTCGAGAATGAACGGTGAGATCAATGTTAACAGAACTAGGTCCACAACAAGACGGAGAGTACGGTGCTACAAGATCTCCACGAAACATGAACCATATGAAGCACATCCTATAGTGTTAGACAGGGTGTATGAAGGGTGCACGGGATGGGAGCAAAAGTTCCCTTCTCGACCCACTTTTGGGTGTTTGGCAGAGTGCATGAAGGGTGCATGAGTCCACACTAGTAGGTTGACAAAAATACGCAAAGAGGAAACAACTATATTGCGATGAGAATGCAACCAAACACACCCACACGCTTTGTGCTACAGTGACTGATCTGCACCGTCTGAGTTTGATCCAACGGTCATGTTGCGCCGAGACATGGACATGCCCATGCAGAGGGCGCCTAAACACCACCGAAGTCCCTCTGCTTCTCGAGGTGCACGACGTTGGTGATGCAGGGTGCAACCGCCCGCACAGCCCGCTCCCGGTCGACGGGAGCCAGCTCGTCAAAGACGGAGTCCAATGGCGCGAATGGATTCCGGTGACGGAGCCCTGAAAGGATTCTCTCGGCAACTGTGATGGCAGCGCGCAACCCCTCCTTGTCCAGCTCAGCCCCCACCATCGCGCGGAGACGGCTTAGCTCCTCGGAGATATTGGTGAAGAAGGAGACCAGGTCAGGAAGCCGCAGCTCGTTGAAGTCGACCGGGTGGTCGAACGGGTTTAGCCCGATGGCCGGCATTGTCGCATTGGCACGGCGGCAGGCATCGCGCCGCCGCAACACGTGCGTGGCAACTTCGTTCACCAAGTGGCTGAGGCGATCCTGGACCTCGTCAAAATCGGCCCGCCAAGGCTCCAAACGCCTCCCCGACGGCTCATCAGATCTCCTGCTTTCTGCAGCAACGCTGCCGACGCCTCTAGCATCTTTGTAGTGGATGCCTGCCGCTTTTGAAGCTCCGTGAACTCCCGCACATAACGGAGGAGCATGGCACTCCTCTCCTCCTTGAGCTCACGAAGCTCCACGTCCTTGGCCCTGAGCTCCGCATCCTTGGCATGGAGCTCCTGTGTCATGCGCCTCACCTCGGATTCCATGATCTGCTGCGCCGCCATGGCACCAGGTAGAAGCAATGGGGAGAGGAAGCAAAGGGGGCGAAACGGCTGAAAGGCAATGCACCCACGGAAGGCGAGGAGCCAGCCGAGGAGCTGGGAATCTTTTGGTTTTCACCACGGTAAAACACCCGGTCGGCGACTTCTCACATCGTGGAGCAAAGGGTTTTACAGGCGGAGTCATCATGACTAATTGCTACCGCGCCTGCTCCCGTCAATCAAAAAATTAAAAATCCTGCCGCGCCTGCTCCCGTTAATCAAAAAATTAAAAATCCTGCCGCACCCAAACACCAGAGCAAGGCCGCGGTGGATATTTAAATTTACCTGCCACCGTGCTAATTGGTCGAACTAGCCCAACTAGCTAGCCACCGTGCTTCACTGATGTACTCGGCGGGAAAGGTGGTCTTTCGTGAATTGACGACTCATTTACTTGCTTTGGCGCTACGACCAAGGAGGACCCAGAAAACATGCGGTAGGGCGTCCCACGTCAGGAAGAATATATGCGTGCACCACCCGGGAGGACCCCGAAACCGCGCGGTAGGGTATGCCACGTCTCGGCACGGAGGAAAAATGTGTGTGTAAAAATATACTGTATCAGACGTAGTACCTATGGTTCGACCTCGGGACCCAGCCAGTCGGTTGAAAACACCCCACTAGCCACACAGCTTCATCATGCAAACATGGCACGGTTAGGTCCGTCTCGACCAGCCACAACGTCTCTTGTTCTAGGCGATTCTTCTATTTTCCAAGCTTTTTTTTAGTTGTAATAACACCACGGCAAGCCAGCACCGCTCTTCGTGTGTGCCCGTGCAAAGGTTAGACAATGGAGAGAAGAGAGATTGAGATCGCAGACCTGGGACCCACCAGTAAGTGAGACAACGGTCATGCACGTGTTGACGAGGCACTCCCTCTACTCTACTCAACGCAAGTACTGTATAAAATCAAGTTATGGGACAAAGCCAACAACCATTCATTTTTCAAAGCTATCGACTTACGCTTTGTAGTCCAGGTTGCCAGTTCGAATCTCGTCTTTCAAATTTGTTAGTTTTAGGTCCAAATTTGATTAATGACAAGTGGGACCCCCGTGTGTTGTTCCGATATTTAAGTGTAGGATGGTTTTTTTGATCAAACACTTTGTGCGGTTAGACAAGTAACGGCACGAGTTACATGTATTCTGCAAGTTTGCAAACAAAAATGACAGCGGCATAGAATATCACATCCACCCTGCAGCTTAGAAATTATGGTGATACGAGTTTTTACACCGTTGGAAGTGAGATCCAATGGCTTGGGAGTAGTCTTTGTAATTATGCGCAATTTCCAAACTCTCCAAAGTTTTTTTTTGCAAATAAAACATCCAGGCCTCGTGTGTGCCGCTGCATCTTCAATCCAACGGCTCCCCGGTGCTCATATTAGGTGCTCCCCGTAGCTTAATTACCCGCTACGGTGGTATGAGCATCTAGGTCGTATGATCAGTGACCAGATGGCACATGCATAGTACTTGTACTTTCTGCGCATTTCCCAAACTCTATCAGCCGTATATTGCAAAATCTTTCAAACCTCCTATTATGGGCCGTTAGATCTCAGTGAATCTACGGCGCGGGAGCACCTCATACTCTCCTGTGCGAGAAAACATAAGGTGCTATCGCAGCTTGGATGCTACGGTGATACGAGCTTGGAGGTCGTTTGATCTGAGATCCAATGGTATCTGAGCAGTCTTTGTGCTTGTAAGCAATGGCTGAACTCTTTTGGGGCTTTTCTGCAAAAAACCATTCGAACCACCGAGGAGGTGTTGGGTCACAAATCCAACGCTTCCGAAGAGCTTGTATCACCAAAGCATCTAAGGTGTGGTAGCACATGATATTCTTACATACAGGAGAATATGATGTCCTCCTTCATCTTAGATGCTACGGTGATACGAGCTTCAAGGTCATTGGATATGGGATCAAAGGGCATCTAAGTAGTTTTTGTACAAATTGTGTGCAATTCTCAAACTCATCAAGGTTTCCTGCAAAAAAATTAAGACACATCATGTGAGCTGCTATATCTCAGATCTACAAGCTCCAAGCAACTCGTATAGACATATAGCATCTAAGGTATGGGGGCACATGATATTCTCCCGGGGGTGCACAACCAATCGGTAGTTGGGAGGGTGGGGACAAATATAATCTGAACAACCCTAAACAGAGCTCCACAATTTTATCTAAGGTCGAGGGGTTGACCCCCGACAATCATAGCTCCGCCTAAACACAACATTTCCATGTACAGTAGTACTAGACTTAGTATTCATGTTTCAGTTTCATGTTCATTTTAAATATTGAACTGAGGACCATGGATGTCTTACATTTTACTCCTTTCGTTCCTAAATATTAGTCTTTTTAGAGGCTTCAAATGGACTGGCACATACGGATGTATATAGAGATATTTTAGAGTCTAGATTCACTCATTTTGCTCCGTATGTAGTCACTTGTTGAACTCTCTAAAAGACTAACATTTAGGAATAGAAGGAGTATTTTGGACTCGTGTCATACATGCATGGGTTGGAAAAATAGATGCACTATACTTATTGGATTGTTGTTGTGGTCGTGCGTGTGTGTCTGTGTGTGTGTGTGTGTGGTCATATGCTTGATACATACAAAGTTTTCTCACCTCCATATTGTTCATCTTTTAAATTTGAATTTGCATTGGAAAACTTACTAGGATACCATGAAATGTGAAATCCACGTTGAGATCACTATATCACAAATTCACTCTAATTCAACAACTCGTCATAAATCAATTACCACGTTGAGATTAGTATTTGCAAGGAAAATACGGGTATTGTAATACACATAGATTCGTTCGGCAATTTAAAAGGTTCCTTTCGTATTCCCAAATGGTAGGACCCAACGGCGTACTAGCCAGATCTTGGCTCGTGTTGATCCTAAAAAAACGGGCTTGTGTCCTTCGGTGGCGTGCGTGGTATGCACATTAGGCAACCCCAACCAGTCGAGCCTCAGCGTTTCAAGTCGAAATATCTAGCGGCCAGAATTCCAGCCCTAGGAAATTCCCCTCATGTCCCCGGTCCATAATGACTACCAATGAACAACGGAGGGATGCTTTAGTAACTAGACAACGTTACCTACCATGCCGAGCACTGTTCAATTCCCTCGGTTGCCGCTCGTCAAGGTCACCCGTCAACTGCATTGCCTAGTACTACTACTACAACACACCAGGATGAGCACAGAATTGAGCCCGTTTGTTCGTGCCTAGTACTTGAGTTAATATATCGTGCAATGCCTTTGATGCGGAGGATTATCCTTTTACTCCCTCCTTTTCGGTTTAGATGGCTTGTCTCAAAATTTTTGTTTTCCCATTTTATAAGTCTCAATTTGGTTGTTCCCCATCACATGTTCAGATTTCAAGGTGCAATAAATCATTACATGCAAGTATTAAGAGAAAATTGACCAATGCATGTACTTTATGCATGCATGCATTGCAATTAATGCATTCGTAAACACAATTTTTGAGGAAAACAAGCGCATTAATTGAGTGGTTTTGCAAACTAAAACAATTGTTCCACCACTCACCATCTACCTTGGTTGGTGAGAATTTTGAATTGAGCCCTATAAACCGGAAAGGAGGTTTAACTAAGCAAAATGTTTGACCAAATCCTTTCTTAAGAAATACAACAGGACAGATGTACGACTTGAAAATTTATTGCATGATGCAGGTTATGATATTTTTTCGAATCCTGGATCTTAAATTTCAGAAAATCCAAAAGTGAACATAAATTCTTGAAACTGAGCATGGTCACGTGATATGGCACAAATATTACTTCGTAAGTTTTTTCTTCAATTCGAGACAAGCTGCTTATGACAAGTTGCACAAATGAGGAGCCAAGGTATTTTCGAACAAAGACCTGTCACGTTAAGACGAACGCTTTCACTATTGAAACCGTGGGCGTTTACGTGCCGCCACGAGTCCCCGCTTCTCATCGGCAGGTGCCGTCCCAGCAAGCGTGTGAGTCGACGGAGGCGTATGCGAGCGCATCGCTGCCGGCCGTCAGGAGGCGCGGCGAGGCATCACTGTGCAGGCTCACCGTGAGGCGAGCCCTTTGACCAGGCTCCGCCGCCCACCGTCGTCCCAACTGCTCCCACTTTTAATGTCGCCTGCGCCGCAGTTTAAAATCAACCCCGCACTACCCGGTATCGCTACAATCCTCTCTCTTCCTCTCCGATTCTCCTATTGTCTACCTCCAACTAGCCTGACCTAAACGTACGCCATGCCGTATCACGATGGTCTGCCCTTAGTGTATCAGTTTCATGAGGAAGACACCCAGCCGGAGTCTCAAGAACATAAGGCGCTTTGGGATGAGCTTAACTGGCCTTGCGGGAAGACGCCGCTACCGTCTCCGCCTCCCGTTCACGGCTCCTGCCGCCCGATCAGCGCCAAATACCATCCCGTGGCATTGATGGGCTGGGAGCCGCACATTGTCGCCGAAGCTTGATGCCACGGGGTTCCATGAGGTCCCCGCCGACTTTCACGCCGCCTGCACCTGCCAACGATGCGCCTGGCGCAGCATCGACGCCACGCCTGCAGCCGGTGCCGTGCACTCCTGCCAACAAGATGCGTCTGACGCAGATCGACGCGGCGCGCCGCAGCCGGTGCCCGTGCACCGAATGTCTCCACCGCCGCTGATGACAGGCATGTCCTCGCTGGTGCCGGTTCTCAGCCGCATGGATGGTCGCCGTCGACCGCTGCCTTGCACTAACGCTTAGTCGCCTCCTCCCGCCAGCTTGACTTCGCTCAAGTCTGTAACATTTTGGCCTTCCTTGAAGCTAGGCCAACGCCCGTGAGTATGCCAACAATGGCGCAAGATGTCGCCACAACGCCGGTCGCTGGCTCGACGACACACGTAGCACGGCAGAGGAGCCGCTTCCCACCGCGAGACGCCCCGCCGCCGCCACAGAAGTCTAAATTTGCCATGAAAAACATTCGGATTGCCATGATTAAAATCCGAACGCTTACCATTTCCGCTTATTTTATATCGATCGTCAGATAATTTAAAGTCGGAGTCGACTGAACGAAATGTATGGTTTGATCGATTGAATGTTCTGCTAGAGCCGTATCAAATTAAATATAAAACGTCATCAAGCCACATGTATTCCTTATCAACCAACGACCTAGACTGCTTCAATGTCGAGCGCTCAACACGTTTAGCGTGCTGTTAATTTCATGCCAAAAATAGTGCTAATCACATGAAAACACGCAAATAATATCCTAGTAGTTAATATCTGCATGCACTTAATATACTTCCAAATTAACATGCATTGCACATACACACTGACTAGTGCTGCTAGTACGTGAAACTGGTGCCGTGACTTGTGAACGCGTCCAGATATGGTCAACGGCAACATCGCCCGCGAGTTCTTCCTGTTTGCCCGTGCATCTAAACGCAGAAGGGGAGGAGAGAGAGACATGGAACCCACCAGTAAGTGAAGGCGAATAGTACTAAAAATAATATTACATGTTATCCATTAATTATGCTGTGGTAATATAAAAACAATATGTGAACAAAGGGGGTACAACAAACATTGCTATTCTACGTATGTTGCCTATTGACGTGCGGCTTGAAGGCCCGGTCTAATGTTCGATCCTCGTCCTTTATTTTTTAATTTGTATATGGGTCCAAATTTGTTTCATGACATGTGGGCCCCTCGGTGTGTAGTTTGTAGCACTTTAATTTGTGGGTCGAAATTTGTTCCATTCCAAGTGGACTATCGGTGTGTAGTTTTGTAGCTTATTTGTAATAATTAAAGAGAACAACATAGTTTTTTCAATAATACCATGGTGCGACGTTGAAGGCGAGAAAGGACGTGCGAGGGAGCGATGACCGAGCCAGAGGGAAATCAACTAAGGGAGTTGCATGGGTTGCAACGGCGTTTGGAGTAGTTGTGGGCCGAATGCTACGAAAATATAATCTAAACCGACCGGAATAAATGCCTACACAAATTAATCCAAGGTTGGAGTGCCCCTCGCAATGTAAATAGCCCCGGCTTTGCGAGGGATGGAGAAGTAGTAGCTTCAACGCGTGGAAGAAGGTCAATCGAGAGACATATAGATAGAGAGACAAAGTGAGTGTGGTCCGACATTCATTGAACAAATATATATGCTCCGGAGAGATATTGTCCGATTAAGCTTTTGGTAAGGGTGAGGGCTGTAAGATAGAGCTTGAGAGATGATCCAGTCACAGACGTGTAGATATATTTTGTGCGTGGGAGGAAGCAAGGTCAACCGATCACATAGGGTCGCCGTGCGATCGAAAGAGTGAGACGGGTTGGAGAGAGTGACCTAGATAGACGATGTGCGTGAGAGAGTATACAATGTGAATAGGTCAAATTGGGCTCAAACATGGTGATATATCGTTTTTGTCCGAGAAAGAGCGAGGTAAATCGAGACATACAGAGAGAGAGAGAGATAGAGATAGAGAGAGAGAGAGAGAGAGAGAGAGAGAGAGAGAGAGATTGAGTGAGCGTGGCCCACTATGAGGTCCAAAGAGCGGCGGTGGCTTGGATGGACTGACCTAGATAGACAATCTGCGTGAGAGAGTATAGAGTGTGTCGATCGAGGCCCGAACAGGGAGATATATCATTTGTGTGTGAAGGAAAACGAGGTTAAACGAGACTCAGATAAAGAGAGCTAGATTGAGCGAGTGTGGCCCGCCGTGCGGAAGAAAGAGTGAGACAGTCTCGATGGAGTGACCTAGATATACAACATGTGTTCGTGCACACGAGAGGTTGGGGGGCTAGATAGGCAATGCATGTATTTAGCGCGAGAGGGTGAGAGGGAGAGGGGGAGAGAGAGAGAGATCGGCATGGGGTGCAATGGCGGGTGTGTGAGGTAAATACATCTGGTAACAGGAGTGGAAAAAGGGGTTGTGTAGTTGAGAGACTTAGAGATCGAAACATGGAGAGAAAGAATGAACGTGTGTTGGAAACTGATAGCTTGCTAAGGTGGTTAGGAGAGGAAGATTGACCGGTACAGGTTTGTCTTGTGGGGGGCTAAAAACAACATTTGAATGTACATAGTATGAGACTTAATATCGATGTTTCAATTCGGTGTACATTGTAAGATTTGAACTAAGGACCAGGCATACGGGTAATTATTTCGAATTCGTGCCATACTAAGTTTCGAAAAGTTGCCATTGGCTCAATTTGTTGTGCTATTTTGCAGGTCATATGTTTGAATCCATCCAAAAGTTTTCTCACTAACATGGTGTTCATCATATACATATGAATTTGTATTAAAGAAGTAGCGTGGATACAATGAAATGCGAAATCCACGTTAGAATTGGAGATCGCTACATGACACACACTTTAATTCAAATAACTCACTACGTGACACACACTCTAATTCAAATAACTAATTATGTGACACACTCTAATCCACGTTAGCGTGGGTACCGTTTCGTTTTTTTTTCAAATAACTCCTCATTAATGAATTTATAGTACTCCCTCTGTTCACTTTTATAAGACCTTGAAGACATTTCGCATAATGTGCAAAACAGTTCATTTTAAGTTGTCTCAAACGACTTACAAAAGTGAACGAATGGAGTATCTCGTTCGAATGACTAATTATTGCAAGGAAAACACGGGCATGGTAATACATACAGATTCGTTTGCAAATGAAAGAAGATTCGTTTGCATTCTCAAATGTAGGCGCACCAGGCAGACCAGGGTCGTGTCGGGGTGGACGCTGCTTCGGTGCCTTAAGGCACCGAAGCATAGTCCTGTCGGGGTGGTCGCGTGTGTCGGACGGACGCGTAGCACCCAGCCACCCACCCCCCCTCCCCCCCAAAAAAAGGACGACGACAATATAAGTTCGCGCTTCCATGTTTCGGATTGAAATATCTGGCGGCCCCAATTCCAGCCCTGCAAAATCTCTCTTCTCCACCGTCCCCTTCCGCGACCAGATTGCTCAAATCCCTAATTCGCCGCCATCCCTCGAATCGCCCCTCGTCTCGTCTCTTTCCCCACCCTTCCCCACCTCTGTGCCGGACGACGACGACGAAGACGACGGTCATGCTTCACCACCGCACCGGAGCTACCTCATCTACGCCATCGTCCACCGCACCGGGTGGTCCACCGACAACGTCAGCCGCCGCAACCGACGTGCATCACAGACGCCGAGTTCCACCGCATCAGGTACGCTTCACCGACGCCGTCTCCCAGCTCACCGGGGCTACTTCACCGAGCACATCGTTGCACCTCCGCTTCGAGGCCGGTGGTGCTTCATCAACGGTCTCGTTCACCGCATCGTAGCGCTCTGCTGCCACTCAAGATCTGCATCCGTGCGCGGCCAGCCAACGCATCACCCTCAACGGCTCTGAAGTGACCCGCACTCTAGCTAGGCGAGCATGCCCAAACGCCGGCCCGAACTAGGTATCCACACATCACTCTCTTGTGCATTGTTACGACGATGTTTGGATATCCTTTCACTGCTCTCTTAGCTTACACGCCTATGCAACTCTGACTTTAACTCTTATTTCTTCTGGAGATATCATCTGAAACAAGCAAATCCATTTTTTAGCGAAGCATGACGGGGCTACAGGATCTGGTACACATCCTGCACACCCGTATAACCTTGTAAGTATCTGTCCTCCGGCACAACATCAAGGTCAATTCCTCTTATTTGATCAACCATTCGTCGTGTCAAAAATGCAGAGGGGGATGCAAGGAGCACAAGGCCTGCACATCCAAGCAAGTGGTAACATGGACTTGTACATGGAACATCCCAAGCGCAAGTAGAGCTGTAGTGAGCCTGCATAACGAGCTAGCGTAAGTCCCCGCATTTCATTTAATTCAGACCGCATTCGTGTATGATTTGTGTGCAGTGGCTGATCCACGAATTCAAGTTACCAGGGGCGAACATTTAACTTAAAAAACACAAAGGCACTTGCACTCTGGAAATCAACATAACTTGAGAAATGTGAAGCTACATGCACTTTGAAAACCAGCTAATGATCCAAAGTAGTTCAGACTATAAACACTAAATGATGCAAGCACCAAAAAACACAAAATTCAACATGGTGTACAAGGACTACAAACATGGTCTGTACCTGCTTGAATTATTCATTCTCTGGCTGAAAATATCGAAGTGTAATTGCACGTATAACCAAGGCGCATAACTGCATATCAATATATCTATCCTGCACAAGTATGCCAATAGTTTCAAACAACAGATTAGAAAAGTATTTATGCTATGTTGTCATGATATGGGGACTTTCTGGTAGATGGCCTCGACATTTCCTCAAGTTATGAAAATGCACTATAATTTGCTTGTCATCAATGCCTGCAAATCTCTGTCTCTCTCAACATAGTAGATCATCATTAGACACTAAATCCTTCAATGAGCTTGAAAAATGCTTGCATTAGATCCCTCATTAGACACTATATGTTCATCACTAGGAGCATGTAAAATGTTTGCATCAAATCCTTCATTAGCGATGCTCATTAGACACTTCAGGCTCAAGAACAACATGAGATTGTATGTTTGCACCGAAAACTTGATTAGATACATCAGATTCAGTCAGTTCAGTATTAATTGGGGGAGTTATAAAATAAGTAGAAATTGGTTTCATTCTCTCATAGAATCCCTACATACAAGCAGTTTTACAACACCGTCAGGCTTAACTATTGGAAAGAAATTGAAGAGTTGAACTAGATATAATCAGGGATGTGATGTACCTGCTCGTTGCGCATGCTACTCTTGCAAGTTGCGACTATCCGTTTGGGCAAGCTTGATGCCATGCCCGTGCTGCCGCCGCTGCCTCCCACGCAGGCTACACCCAGGGTTGGATCTTCATCTTCTTGTCCTTCCGTTCCCTTGAAGCCCGGCGACCGCCCTCCAACGAGGGCGCGAGGAAGTGCTGTGTCGGTCTATCCAGCGGCGGCTAGGTTAGGAGCGAACCAGACTGGAGGCTGGAGCGAATGAATTGGGATTTTTCCTGCTGTCGATCGATATGGGAGGCGCTCATTTGGGCCACGAGCCTGCTATAGGGCCTGCCTTGCACTTATGTTATTGGCCCATCCAAAGTGAAACATTTTCTTCATTTTTTACATTGCTCGCTCGTGCGTTGGGACGAACAAAACTAGCGTGGGCCAACCTCGATGACTCAAACTAGGTGCACACTTTCCAGCCACACCGAGGCGGCCGCCCATACCAGCCCCTATGGTGGCGTCGCCTTTTGCGTGTATGATTGGATAGTGAAAATATTCCAGGGCGCTTTTGATTTACCCACGTAATGGTTGAATTGCTTGTTTCTATGAACTGAGTTCGCCAATAATGTGAAGGATGCCATCTTTTCATCCTATTGTAGATTGCTTAGATCTCGATATGCCAAAAGTAATCGCATGAAATATACAGTAAAAGCCAGTGCGATGTGTTTGGCTACAACTAGTCTGACTACACGTCCTCATATAACACATCAAGGATGCACCATCTTACCAGATTAACAATTCGACTTACCCATGCAGTGTGGGAAGAAACAAGTATTGGGACTGCGTATCCAAGCAATTGATGCCATGGACTTCTTTGTACAACCTTGTCAGCGAAAAAGAAGTTGCAGTGTGCCTGTACAAAGAACTAGCGTAAGTTTAGTTACCTGCTTCTCGGAATTTTAGTTAGCCATTACATGGACAATCCATCGGCCCGATTTCCACTGCTCTAAATAGGGGTAGGTTAGTAACTTCAATTAGACGTTACACGACCGCCTCTAAGCCCATTCCGACACGGTGGGCGTCAAACATGGGTGGCAAAACACATTTGATTCAATCTCGTCCGAAATACCTCTGTTTCTCCCTCCATTCCCCATTCATACACGGTGGGCGGCAAAACAAACTCGACTCGGCCGAAATCGATGTAGGCAAATATTTTCAATAGGGGCAGGTTTGTAACTTCACTCAGACGTGACACAACCACTCTACCTGTCAGCCCCGTTCATACACCGTGGGCGCCAACCATGGGTGCCAAACACCCTCTTCTCGCCCGAAATCGCTCTGGGCAAATATTGGCGAGATGCGAGATTACTGTCCTATCCACAACCGATGAGACGTCCAAATTTTAAATGGGGGCTAAGTTCATAACTTTCCCATATTTCAGACAGGCGCGTCCCAAAAACATGGTCCACGTACCTCTCCCTCCATTTTCCCATTCATACACCGTCCGCGCTAGAACACCCCATCCCCACACCAGCCTCCGTCCGGCACCCCATCCATCGCCGCCGTCCTCCACCACATCCATCGCCACCGTCCTCCACCATGCCGGAGCGCCTATCAAGACCGCATCGTCCACTGCTAGAGATGGACGTTTCTCATCCACGGCGACGGACCAATAGCCTTGCATCGCGTCCTCTCGCTTCATCGGCGCCGTCGTCCTCTTTGCCGGGGCCGCTCACACGACCTTCTCTTCCACCGCAACAGGACTTATACCCCGATGCACCCGTCTACTATCGCAGATCTGCTTCAACGCCACCAACAGCCATCGCACCCCCGATGCCTACACGGTGCCGCAAGAGAGGTGGTACTTCATATCTCCTCAACTTTTTGATCTCAACCAGAAAATAGATCTTAACTTGGTTACTATACTTTCTTTTCAGCTCTTAGAATTTAGATCTTAGTTCGAAGCAAACAATGGATGCTAAATATCATTTCTCTGGTTTGCAGCTTCAAATCTGCCATGGCACAGCCATAATACGGTTTAATTGATCATGCTTAGGGTTTAATTGATCATGTTGCTTCCGTGGTGATTTCTTTAATAGAAATCGGAGGAAACCCTCTTTTGCTAAAAAATATGCTTAGAGTTTCCCCTTTTATGATCACTATACGATCGTAATCGTGCTTCAGGTCATAATAACATCGCTTCCACGCATCAAGCTAAACAAGCTTAGATGTTCAAATACTGAATCTGATATTATTAAAACAGAGTTGTTTAATTGGTCGCCTAAATGTTCCTAAATTAGTTTCAAATGCATGTTCGCCACTCGGTGTGTATCTCTGAGGTGCCCACGGTGGGCTGGCCCACCACAGGATTTTGGGTCGCCCCAGCCCCGATTCCCCTTCTGTTCTGCTGCAAGGCTTTGATCTCTACTGCTTCAGCCGCTTTGCCTCAGAAGCGACTTGTCATTCCCGGACGACATGACTCTAGGAGGAGACGCCGAGTAACAGGAGGCCAGGAGCCGCCGCCTCAACAGCGTCATCGCTGCCGGGCGCGCCACCGTGCCTACCTTCCCGGTCTGTTCAGGGCTCAGGCGTGCAGCACCCACCAAGCCAACCCGATTTATCCTGAGATACGTCCTCAACACTCAGCAGCCACTCCTCATCACCCATTTTCTAATTGATTCATTACTCATTAGGCAAGACTGTCATTAGGGTTTGTTGTGTGCTCAGTGCTACCTACACTTAATGGTTCAGATGTATTAGGCACTACCAACACTCCACCCTTAAACTAAACATTACGCCACTAATAATTGCTTAGTTTATTTGTTCAAATACGAATTTCATATGATTCTAATGTTCCTACTTCATTTTTGAAATGTGTGCCTGCTTATTATAGAGACAAAAGGGGTTTGTATTTCTGTGTGTGGTCTGGTCAGCATGGTTGGGGAGGTGAACTTTGCATATGCAGGGGTTTATGGGGAGACACTCTCCGAGTTGAATCCGCAATGCATTCCATAGATAATCTGACTATTTTTTATGTTTTCATGAATCTCAGATTCTGAACAGCATCATAATGATTATGAGCTTGCCCACATGAAAAGAATAAAGGAGAACAATGCCATGGCTGTCAAACTTGGCATTAAGGGACTGAAATCAAGTCTGGATGCAATGCAATGTAAACGCTCTCCACCTACAGATTCATGCTCAGAATATGATCCTAACAGTTATTCTAAGCTAGAGGGAGACCAAAGTCAATATAGCTCCCTAGTGGAGGAGTCAGAGGAAGATGCCCTATCTTATTCACCCATCAAGGTACTTGCTGTAACTTTCCAAGGATACATTGCTCGCACATATCTTGCAATTGAGGCTTTGTATTGCTTCTACATTGTTGAACTGCCATTAGCTTAGTTTACACATCGTGTATGTGAATACGCCCTGCCTATCCATTTTCAGTACATATTCCATCTGTCATCATACCATATTTATCCATTCAAATGTTGTTCTTGTGTATCAGACGTTCAAAAGGAAGTGGGCGATTGCTGATCGTGGAGGAGCATAAGCAAAGTATTTGGAAAAGGTAGTGGCACCTGATAAATCAAATAGCCCATTAGGTGTAGTTGCAATATTACCTGACCCACAAAATACCCCAACTCTAGCAGACTCTAGCCCAACTACACTGGTCATTTCTGATGCCCCAACTCAGCAGACCCCAACCGCAAAGAACAAGATGATTATGCCATTGCCATAGCACCAACCGGTATGCGATGCAAAACCCCCATTCCAGCAAAGAGTACACCAAATCCAGTTGCCAAATCCCTTTTCGAACCAGAGAGAGCCCCAATTGCAGCAAATAGGACCCCTGTTCCATTTCTTCCCAGTTTAGAAGACGAAGCTTATGTTGTTGTCAGGAACTTTGTGCGCATCTTTCCTTCATGGAAAGATTATACCGCAGACACAGAACAATTTCCAGTCTTCCTCCGCAACTTACGCGTAAGTAATGTACTAATGTTATTCATGGTCATTACTGCATATGTTTCCGCTGATAGAAGACACAAGATTTCATTCTTTTAAATAGGCGAGGAGCAAACTGGATTGTGATGATGAACAAGAGTTGGTTGCGCTTTTCAAGCACCCGTTGATGAAGTATCGTTACTACCTGAGGCAAGCGCACTTCGATGACAAGCCTCTGAACGAAATTTCTTTAAAGTCTCCGGTGCTACATTTATCCGACGGTGACTGGAATGATCTTGTTACACATTGGTCTCGGCTGTAGCGTAAGGTACTGTCTATGATATCACATCACAATTTGAACTACATTTCTGCATTTGCCTTAATGTCTCACTTGTATGAAAACTGTTAGCAGAAGAACATTCGTTCCCAAGGGACCACAGAATCTCGCAACTATACTGCACACTGCATTTCTCTTGTAGTACCTCTTGCCCTGTATGACCATACTTACTTTCATAGTTGTTTGATTATGTAGCATCACTGCACATGTTAGCCTCGTAATCGTCCATTTGGTGGACATTATAAGATCCGTATGGACTCTTACACAAATTTAGAATCAACCCAATGCTTTTGAAGAGGTTTAGCTCTGCAGTCCTCTTGTAAGGACTGAACGTGGTCTATCACCGTACTTACATTAACAGCTATTTCCTCCGTCCCATAATATAAGAACGTTTTGTACAAAGACACGGTGTTCAAAACATTCTTGTATTATGGGAAGAGGGATTGGTTCATTTTGTAGCATTCTGCATCTTATCTCCCTCGCCCACCATTTACTAAAAAAGATCAGATCTATATTTAATCTTACCAACAAGTAGAATACACAGACAATGCCGGTCTTGAAGTGTAGCCCATTGCTCTTGTCAAGACATTTTGTCCTGTAATGCTTGTACTTCCGAGGATTGGTAGTTGATTATGTAGCATCAATCTGCATCTTATCTTCATTATCCTCTATCCCTTCCAAAGATTATGATATCTATAATTACTCTCTACAAAATGTAGAGTACAGGCAATGCTTATGAAGAAGATTCTATGCTGAAATTCTTGAGTTATCCTTCCCTTGACATGGAGAAGGGCATTATAAAGCCGGTGTTAACTGTTAATGTAAGTCATTCCTTCTAAAGCCTTTATCCTCAACTGTTGTTTAATTTGCTCATACTCCCTATCGTTTACTGTTGTTTCTACCAAAATGCATGTTCGTAAGAACCGTAAGTTCTAAGTTTTACTTGTAAAACCAAATTTCTTATTCATACCATGCACATTACATAATACTCCCTATATGTATGCTTGGTTTTTTGGATCTATAATCCAGTGTGTGATGAAGCAGCCCACGTTTGCACCTTGTCATCTCCTGTTTTATCTTCTTGATGTGGTGATGATATGAACAACATGCCATGCACATTAACCAAAATAGATACAATGATTTTCTTTGCCCTTCATCTATGCTTGTTATGTTGACATGGTAATCCAAGAGTGTGGTGAAGCTCCCGCATTATGAACAATGCCAAATTATTCTATTGATATTTTGAACTTACTCTTTATTTTCTAATTTGAAATTGGATAGAATTGATGAACAATTATCATCTTTGTTTATACACGTGCAAAAACCTGTCATCACTATGCTTTGTTTCAGGTGATATGCACGATGGCATGCACAAGTCTATTTGAAGGCTGTGAGACAAACCCAACATATATTGCAGCAAAGAAGGCAAAACATCTTGAAGATAGCGAGACAACCCCAAAGTCTTGTCTTGATGCAAGGTTCAAGTTACTTGAGATTAACAAATGTACAAGCTCACAATTAGTTATGCGGATCAGTTCGACTTCTTCACCCCAAGTTCTAGCAGAAAGGCATTCTGCAACTCAACTTCGACTTGAAGTCCTATCTCTAAGAAAGATTGCGCAGAACACCAATGAGAACCTCATCGCTAAACAGCTACACCTAGAAGCTATGACCGACATGCTCAGCCTTGCTCAGCACCTTGCGCAGCAGTTCCCCTGCAAGGCTAACCTTTCTTGAGCTGTCTTGGAAGTGGTCTCGGTTCAGTATTAGTTTGTTACGCTGCAATGGTGCCCAGTTTTTGTAATCTGCTTCTTCGTTGCGCTTTATGATCACTGGTGGAGAACTTCGATGCCCAAATGGATGTAATATACCTTAAATCCTTTATTGTATAGTGTAGGTTTATTCTTAGTTACTATGCCGTAATTTCTTTATTGTATAGAGTAGGTTTGTTCTTAATTCCTACTAGTTACTGCCATCATTCCCTATCTGAAAAAAATTAGATGTAGTCGACCGGGCCGAAACATTCGATAACAGGCCAGGTTTTTAGCGGGCCACAATTGCGTCCGCCTGCGTCTTTCTTGGGTCCGACTGATTGGGGCCTTCACACATTGCGCTAGGCCTAAACTTACACCGGCATATATTTTAGTTGGGCCTTTTGTCGCCCCAGCGCTTAGTTTGTCCCAGGTAGCATTGGGTCATTAACAGGATGAATATTGTACAGTCCTGTTATGGCCGAGATGAAACCACGGGCCTTTAGCAGGCCAAAATGCATGTTGGGCCTCAATTTTCACTAGTCGTCGACGGGCCTTCTGCAGGCCGAAATGTAGACCGGGCCGTTATGGGCCCAGTTAGCTCGCGGGCCGTTACCACGCCGAAACATATCTCGGGCCTTAGTTGGCCCACTGATATCATGGGCCTTTAAGAGGCCGAAAGCTTAGTACAGGCATCAACGGGCCAAATTACGAGACAGGCCTTTAACAGGCCAAAAGTCACGTTGGGCTTAACTGTTGCCACCTTTAGCATGGGCCGTTAGTGGGCCCGATGTCCCGTCGGACCATATATGGCCCATGGGCAGCACGGGCCATTCCCAGGCCGAAAGTCACACCGGGCTGAAGTGGGCCCATGTCTACATCAGGCCTCTAACAGGCCAAAAGTCACTGGGTTGTAGTTGGGCCCGAATATTCTGCGAACAATTAACGGGCCAGATCTGGCTTCGGGCCGTAAATGAGCCCAAACATTGGGCGAACAATTAACGGGCCAGATCTGGTTTCGGGTTGTAAATGGGCCTTTATTAAGCAGGCCGTTATTGGGCTCGCCCACTAGTACCTGATTAAGTTCTACGGGCCTTTAACTGTGCCGGCCTTTTTAACCTATATGGGCCTCTGTTGGGCCCAGCCACGTGTCGACGTACCATAGGCATGTCTCCTCCAATGGACGGGTGACATCTGGCCCACTGACGGCCAATCAGAATTTTACACGTGGAATTTTCCCATTGGTCGGGACTGTTAACGGGTTATCGGATCCAAAATCTGACCCGATAGCTTAACGGCATTCTGTTACGGTGGATGCCACGTGTCGGTCACCCTTGAAGAAAGCACTTCTGTGATGCGCGATTTATCGTCATGGAAGTGGACACTTCCGTGATGATAATTTTGGTAATGTCATGGAACACTTCTACGACAAAGACAGTATGACTATCTTGATTCTGTCATAAATTTGTCATGGATGTACATGCATGACAAAAAACGCGACCGACTATGACAAACACGTATCATCACGGAAGTATATTTTTTTTGTAGTGTAGGGCTATCATCGGCGTTAACGATTTAGGAGACGATGGGGCGGCGATGCGTGCACTGAGGCACAGCTAACCATGGGAGACGGGAGTAGGCAGTCCCGCCGACGCTGGTTTGGTTTTGGCGGCTGGAGAAAGACGAGACTAAAGAAACACGACAGACTGTAAAACCAGCATGAGTACTTAACAACCTTAACTGAAAGCCGCATGAGCACTTAACAACCATAGCTGAAAGCAGTATGAGTACTTATATAGATTCAACCGTACATAGCACATCTCGAACAGTGCTACTTTGCGTGCAGTTAACCAAGGGTGAGCCACCTAGACCCACGCGCTACCTAGGATGAAAATGGAGTGGAAACTTTCCGCTTTTCCGGAGGAAAAATGAAAACGGGGAGGAAATATGAAAACGGAAATGAAAATTTGCAAAACGGAAGTGGAAATGGAATTTTTTATGCGGACGCAGAAAAAATCGGAACGGTGTTTTCCAGTGAAACAGACGTGGAAACGAAACTTTCCGTTTCCATGAATAAGAATTCATGTTTTTACTATACGCATATGGCTGCTTTGTAGCCCAACCACGATCATTTGAGGCCCAACCTCTATTACCGCACATGTATTCGACTTTCCTATACAGAATTATCCAGTACTAGTACAATACTATGCTAAGTTGCTAAAATAAACATATTATTTTGTAGCCATGTTAACAATTCATTAAACTTATTTGTTTTTGTGTGTATTTCTCTATGATTGAAGGGGTTTTTAAGTTCCGGTCAACTCCCACTTCTATTTCTGTGTCCGATCAATATTCGCTTCGTGTCCGTTTCTGGTAGTATCTGTTTCCGTATTCATTTCCGGGCGGATCGCCTTCCTACTGGTTTCCTTCTCGGTCTCCCCAACTAGGTTTCTGTATTTTTCTCCGCTTCTACAAAAGAATATGAAATGAAATGTGGTAGCACTCAATTCCATCTGTTTCCGCTCTGTTTTCATCCCTAGCGCTACCCCGCGCATCCACAACTTTCTGAAAGCGGCTTCTTCTTGCAATGTGGTCAATAAACAGGATTTTCGCTTCAGAGCCATGGAAAATCATGAACATAACCTTCTGTCCCATTCTCCAAGATCGACATGCCTTAATGATTTGAGACCACCCATGAATAAGTATCTTTTCGCCTCTAGGGAAATGGAGTAAGTCGACATAAACATCATGTTATGACAAAGTGCAAGTCTGACTCGACCATGGTCAGACATTTGCATAGGAACAATAAAACTGGGCAGTTTCTATTTCAAGAAGATCACTGCTATAAAACTATGTATAAGCAAGAGTTTATGAACAACATATGTAACAGAAAACAACTCGTACCATTAGTTTATTGACACAGTTGGACCTGTTCAACGTGTGCACCAGTGGTACACATATCCCACGTGGCCTTCCACCATTGAAACGCCCCACAAGGTCCTCAAGACGACAATATAGTGTAGGAAATGGTGGATGTCGTCCTAGTCAACTTCAATGCCGCCAGTAACAATCGAGTGCTTATCAAATAACAAACGAGTAGTGTCCTGCACTTTGTAGTAACCTGCGCGTGCCACCAGTTATAAGAAATATTAGTTAGAAGTAGCATCTTCGTGAGAGAAGGGAATCACAAATTGTTGGTACTTCTAAAGTCAAATTCTGATTAGTTAGACAGAATAGGTGGATTAAGAACTAATCGAAGTAGCATGCAAGAACCAGATACAAAACTAACATGGATGAACTACTGGAACGACGTCGGGGTGGAAGGTCACAGGGAAGATGAGACCAGATTCTGCTATTTTCATCAACATTCGTGTGCCAACTTTCAGTCCGTAACACTTGATAAAGTTTATCCAAATTCGGCCATAAAAAGGAGCGATCTTCTTGGTTAATGAACCCAATTGTGAACTTATATCCATCGCGTGTCTCCGATGTTATCATTAAACTGGTGTATTTAGTTATGGCATGGCCGACCATGTGGAGTACATGTGTTCTGGCAGAGCAAGGGATGCACTGCAGGGAAAATAATATGAGAACAAAATTTATTTGCTATCCAAATCTAGAAATAATTTCCTCTTTCATGTTAGTGTCGACCATGTTACTAGTACCTTTTAACCAAATATAACAATTCAAATTTCTGAATTAGTCAAGAAAATGTTCAAAAAACCCAACCCTCCCTGATAGAAAAAGGATTCCAGGAACATACCGTGTGCTTTTTAAAATCCCGTGTTAGGATGAGAAGGAACAAGTCTGGCGTCTTGCCAAGGGTGCAGAAACCTGTAGGGTGCTCGCACTTTGGGCACTACAAATGAAACACACTAGATTTAATAGGCAGAAAAATGCATCAAAGGCGGTGGTTGATGTCGGTGTTCTGGGAACCAGGGTACATAGACTTGCCTGCCTGCGGCCCACGGTGTGGCTCCTTCGACGATCTGGTATAGCCCACCTCCAAGATCACCAAGACAAGAACCTCACGAGGCGGACGACACCAAGACCTCCAGAGGAGCGGCCTCTCCAGGTTGCCTCCCGAGGAGCGGATATTTCTATGCAAGTACCCAGCCTCACGAGGCTACAATGACGCAAGCCTTGATGACCAAAGCAGGAGGGCGCCAGCGGGCGCAGAAGAGGCAGTTTCCTCTTTGGTGCTAAGGAAGCAAGGACAGACGTGGGTTCCCGAGGAATCTGGCAAAGTTTCCATTTCGGTGCAACAAGACCAAGACTGCCAGCACAGCAGGACGGATGTCATCGCCGATCCCACCACTGCGTCATGACCAGAAGCTTTGCAGGAGAAGACCACCTTTTGTCAGGATAAGATGTACTACCTGTACCCTTTCAAATTGGCAGTTGTGGCATCCCTTCCCGCCTACGATTCGGGGAAGAGGACTAGGGCCACTATAAGTATAGGTTAGCCACCACCGTAGAAGGGGTGGGTCGACTCATTCAATCCCTGAACCCTTGCGAGGTTGTTCATCCCTTGTACTAGTTCATCCTCAGCCCCTCATGAGGCTAATCCACCCCAAATCAGGAGTAAGGTATTACACCGCATGGTCGCCCGAACCTTGGTAAACTGTTGTGTTCATCTTCTTCCCTGTTCACACGAATCCGACGAGGCTAGGCTGTAGGGCGATGAGACGCTGAGCTCGAGGGGTTCAGTTCTTCACACACGCCCTAGAGTTCGAACGTTCTTGGGTTTGCGGAGCCCTGAATCCGACAGTTGCCATCCTAGTATTACCGGCGACCAAGGGACTAGGATTTATCAGGGATGGATGAAGAATTCGTACCTGGTTCTCCATGAGAAAACCCTAAGCAATCTCCGAGAGTTTGTTTTCTCTAAACAAGCAGACGAGGGAGAAGGGGATTCAGGCCGAGTGAAATATTGCTGCTTCGTCCGTCCAGCTTACTGCTACTACTGGAAAGGTGGGATTTTGTGATTTGACGGCTCATTTGGCATTACTACGGCACTACAACCGGGGTGAGTCTACCATGCAATTGTGCATTCTAATTTGGTACATGGCAAATGGACTATGTTGCAGGATCCCCGCATATTAGCGAAATGAAGGAGTAACTAGTTACACATAAATTTATTTTTGATAGAGAGATACTCCCTCTGTAAAGAAATATAAAATCTTTTATATCACAACTTGATACATAAGAAAAATCAAGGGAATATATATACATAATATGGGGTTCATATGAGAATACAATATTCAGATAGGCTGACGTGTCTGGCCTTTGGGCCATAGGCCGGTGGGCCTGCATGTTTGGGGGCCCATGTGTTCTAACTCAGCGCATTTCATCCAGTAAATATTGCATGTGATCAGAATTGCGCTGGTTTTAGATGTTGTCGCAAGGCGAATACAGAAATTTAAATAAAGCACGACAACTGTTAGAATGAAATCGAACGGTAGTTCCTAACTAGCAATCAGAGATGCAATTTTTTCACAGTGTCCTACGTGATAGATACTATTGTAGTACTACTTATAGACAAGGACACTTGTTTCATCATGCCATATTACATGAAAAGCTCTTGGAGGATAGATCAGTTCAGCAATTCCGTGCTGCTACTGAAGAATTTCAAAGTTCATTAGGACCAGCTCTCCTTGTCGAGAAAGTTTGATTTTGACATCATCCACAACCGCAAGGTTTGATAGAGTTTTGAACCTTGACCACCCTTTAGCATCAATCATCATGCGACCATCCTTTCTTCTTACGGCATATACGCGGGTTCATTTACACCAAGGTTGTGCATGGTAAGAGAAACTTGGCCACGACCGCCCGGATTATTGAACGACTCCCTCGTTGCTCTGCGAATTCTCTATTTGCAAACAAGAAGACATACACAAATAGTTAGATCAACACAATGAATCATGTGAAACAACATGGAAAGAAAAAAATCACTTGGGCTGCCAATGCTTACCAAGAAGGTGGAGATGTCAGTTTTTGTAAGGATTTTGGATATGCAGTGCGAACTGCAGCCCAGCTTGTTGCCGGTGCAAGTGCTGGTTCCGTTTCCACTACATGGGCTGGAGCAGATGCAAGTGCAAGTTCAAGTCTTCGTGCAGGTGCTGGAGCCGTTGCTGGTGCCTATGGTGGTGCGAATGGTAGTGCCGATGCTGCTGCTGGAGATGGTGCTCCTTGTGGAGCTGGTGCTGGTGTCAAAGCAGGTGCCCTTGTTGGTACCCGATCCTCCGGTAGATCAGCCTGATCCACTGACGCGGTCGGTACCCAATACTCTGGTGGATCAGACTAAGATGTCACTGCTGTCTGTGCTAGAGCCAGTGCCGCTGGAGCAGGTGCCGATGCTCGATCTGGTGCTGGAGGTGGTACCGATGTGCGAGACAGCAGCGCTCGTCTCTAGTCTGCTATGATTACAAACTTCAGCATTTTAAACGTGAGAAGGACTAATTGTGGCGTGTCTGTTAAAAAAAAACAGTTGATCAGAGGGCTTCAGATTGTACTCAAACAACAGACAGATGCAACTATGTCCAGTAATATAAGTGATGGACGGTGCCTTCATTATTGTCATGTCATAAGAAGTTAAACCTGCTAAAATAACCATCATAGAGCAAACCAAAGGGTTTATTCTGTAATGAATGTGACATGGCAAAACCTGGATCGTAAAATTGTTGCAGAAGTAAGAAAACATGACAGTAAATCCATGAGATTTACTTGATGTGACACGAGTGAATCCTTACCAGGAAATCACTATGTTCATGTTCTAAATTGAAGGTTGATCGTCCAATTACGGGTGGCATGCAGAGCCCCCCTTACTCCCACAAACAGGACAGTCCAAAGGTCATGACAACTCGTATGGAGCGAACATCCGTGGGACTGGAAATCTTGGTGGGTGCGATAAACCCTGCAATTCATACATATATTGGAGTGTAACCATAATTGATACATTCTCTTATCATCCTCACAAAAAAGACGATCTAGATATTTCAAAATATACGGATTGAATTGAGTGGACAAATATATAACATGGTTTCACCACAAAAGCGACAGTACTAACCCATACAGGGTTCACACACACAAATCAAGTATTGAATAATATTATTTACTACAGCAAGCAAAGTTGCACTAATTAAACTCCGCCAGGCTATTTCTTGCCACCGACCTATGGGATGTGCCCCACATAACTAACCAGACCATGGACTTCGTGAGAGATGTCTACCAGTACCTTCGCCATCTCGTCAACCTTGGAGAACCTAACAGAGCGGTCTTTCCACTCATAAACATGAAAATGAAGACAACCGCATCAGATTTTTCCGGAAGCTTTACAAGAACCACACCCTTCGTAATCGAAGGCACAACTAGGAAATTGTTGTGGTGAATTACACCCTCGAGAACATGATACGTCTCCAAGGTATCTATAGTTTATGAAGTATTCATGTCATGTTTCCAATAATTCTATATGGTTTTGGTATGATGTGAATGGAACTAACCCGGCTGATGCTGTTTTCAGCAGAACTATGTGGTGTTGTTTTTTGTGCAGAAATAGAAGTTCTCCAATTGCAACGAAACCTTCTGATGATTTTTTGGAACAATATAGGCCCTAGAAGCTTTGTGGTAGGACCAGAAGGTGAAGGAGGTGGCTACTACCCACCAGGGTGTCCCAGAGGCCTTGGCCATGGGCTGGTGGGTAGTGTGCACCTCGTGGCCCATCTGGACATGAGACCGACACCAAAAAAATCCTATAAATACAGAAACCCCAGAAATATCCCTAGATCAGAAGTTCCATCGCTGTAGGCCTCAATAGCCACGAAATACCATCTAGACCCTGTTCTGGCACCCTGCCGGAGGGGGAAATCATCATCGGAGGCCATCTTCATCATCCCAGCGGCCACCATGATGATGAGGGAGTAGTCCACCATCGGGGATGAGGGTTTGTACTAGTAGCTATGTGCTTTAACTCTCTCTCTCTCTCTAATGTTCTTGATTTGGCACGATCTCGATGTATCGCGAGCTTTTTTAATATAGTTGGATCATATGGTGTTTCTCCCTCTCTATCTTGTTGTGATGAATTGGGTTTTCCCTTTGAGATTTCGTTATTATCTGGTTGAATACTTTTATGGATTTGAGATCACTTGATGTATGTCTTGCTACGAATACCCGTGGTGACAGCAGGATATCATATTGATTCACTTGATATATGTTTTGGCACTCAACTCGCGGATTCCCGAGGTGACATTGGGGTAATCTATGCATAGGGTTTGATGCATGTCTTCGTCCTTGTTTCTCTAGTATAAATCTTGGGGCACTCTTTGAAGTTCTTTGTATTGGATTGAGTATTATGAATCTGAAATTGTTGCTGCATATCATATAATCAACTCACAGATACTCGTGGTGACATTGGAGTATTTAGGTGACATTAGAGTTGGTTGATGTGTATCATATGGTGTTATTTTAGTACGAACTCTTGGGCTATTTGTGACACTTATAGGAGTAGCTCTATAGATCGATCGGAAAGGATAACTTTAAGGTGGTTTCGTATGCTACAAACAATTTCTTATTATTTTCTTCGCTAGGTAAGAACCTTGAAGTGATTCTTCGTTGCACGTTGAGGGATTGTTATATGATCCAATTATATTAGCATTGTTGAGAGATTGCACTAGTCAAAGTATGAACCCTAGGCCTCATTTTCAAGCATTGCAATACCATTTGTGCTCACTTTTGTTAGTCATTACCTTGCTATTTTTATTGTTACTATTACAAAAATCAATACCTACTATCACTACTACACTTGTATCTCCATCTCTTCGCCGAACTACTGCACCGATACAATTTACCATTGTATTCGGTGTGTTGGGGACACAAGAGACTTTTTGTTATTTGGTTGCTGGGTTGTTTGAGAGAGAGACCATCTTCATTCTACGCCTCTCATAGATTGATAAACCTTAGGTCATCCACTTGAGGGAAATTTGCTACTGTCCTACAAAACTCTACGCTTGGAGGCCCAACACGAGTCTACAAGAACAAGTTGTGTAGTAGACATCAAGCTCTTTTCTGGCGCCATTGCTGGGGAGGTGAGTGGTTAAGGATATCTTTAGATCTTGCAGTTGGATCTTTTAGTTTCTTGTTTTATCACTAGTTTGCTCCATGAAAGAAAACTACAAAAAAAGAATTGAGGTGGCCTCATATTATTTGTCTTTATCAGGTCTTTCTTGAAAATGATGGATTGTAAAATTATGCTCAATTGATAGAAGAAGAACTCAATAAAATGTTTGACATAAAATCTTTAAATGATGAGCATGATTGAAATGTTGCTAGTATGAATTCTTTGAATATCCATGATGTTAATGATACGCAAAGCTACAAGCTTGGGGATGCTATGTTTGACGAAGATGATATTTTTAATCACCCAAGTTTTGCTGAAAATATTTAATATGATGAAAGAATACCTCCTATTTATGAATATTATATTGATGAAAGTGGGTTTGGAAGAGTGTCAACTTTATGTAATATTGATCCCACAATTTTGGAGGGTGTTGAATCTTATTGTAATAATTACGAAAGTGGATTTGGAGAGGTCATGATTTTATTTAGTAACGATTCCACTATTTTGGAAGAGGTTTCAATTGATTATTTAAACAAAGTTGCTATCTATGATGATTATGGTGATGACATGTATGGTATAAATAATAATGATAACCATGAAACTTTTCATCATGATTTTAACTTTCAGTTGAATTATGCAAATCAAGAATCTCATGATAGTTAATTTTTTTGAGTTTGTACCCACTACTATGAATGACAAATTTTTTGCTTATGTGCAGAGTAATAAAATTTCTATGCTTGTGGATCATGAAAAGAATGCTTTATGTGATAGCTATATTGTTGAATTCATTCATGATGCCACTGAAAATTATTATGAGAAGGAAATATATGCGTTTACATATTGCAATAATATCAAATTTCCTCTCTATGTGTTGAAAATCTTGAAGTTTTGCTTGTTTTACCTTGCTATATGCTAGTTGATTCTTGTTCCCATAAGTTGTTTGCTCACAAAACCCTATGCATAGGATGTGGATTAGGCTTAATGTGCTAGTCATATGCTTCATGATGCTTTGTTTGTGTTTCAATTCTTATCTTTTATGTGAGCATCATTGAAATCATCATGCCTAGCTAAAAAGGCATTAAAGAAAAGCGCTTGTTGAGAGACAACCCAAAATTTAGCTGTAGCGACCCGACCTCAGACGGTCAAGCCTCTGTGTATCTGTGCCATCCCTGGATCAGTATGCTGGCACACACAGTACATCAATGTATATATAAAAGTGTAATCACATGTATAAATAACGTAAAATGATATATACCTCATAATACTCAGTGAAACAATCAAACGGGTGTGGAGTCCCATCAACGCCATCGGCAGGTTGAGTGTAGACCGTAACCCTGCATCGTAACTCTTACTCGTCGAGGAAATATCTGCAACATGATACGTTGCAGCCGTGTAGGTCAGTACATTCAATGTACCGGCAAGATCACAATAAGAGAAAATAGATGATAAACTATACTATATGCAGTATGGCTTTGTGGCTCAGATTCTGAGTTTTGTTTTGCGTAAAAGCTGGTTTTATTTTCCCTACATCAAAGGAATAAATGAAGTCTGTACTATAGAGTTTTCTATCATGACATGGTTCCGCCAACCGATGTCTCATAGCCCAAAATCATCATAAGTCGCCAACAATTAAGTTATCAATCCGGTGTTGAGAGTTCCGAGATAGATCCAGGTCCAGATGCTCAAATTGTCCGTGAATCGGGACACGGCTAATCGATTAGGTTTTAACCCTCTGCAGAGGTTTGTACACTTTACCCGCAAGATTCGATCCCTCTTTTTACGTTCTCGCACTTCAGAGTGTTTGAGAACAAGATGACCGAAACATGGTCTTCAAGAGTTCCTCTAACCACCGTCCGTGCTCATCCCATCCTCTACCGTAGTTCTACATCTGCTAGCACCGTCCCAGCCAGAGTCACAACTAAGGTCGACCAAGCCAGAGCCCATAATGACTTGCGGTTGCAGGTAAGCTTCCTGCATGAAGTATTCTTCCGCCTCTTGAGTCTGGGTGAAGCTTTCCGCAAGATGTCATGGCGCTTCTCCATGCATCCCGCCAACCACTGGTTTCTCCAGGTGCCCACAACCATCCTTCACCCAAAGAGTGTGTATTGAATTCTTGTCTTGAGTCTTGAAGTCTTGAGGCCTTAAAAATGCAGTCCTTGCAGATGCCATCATGGAGTAGTCGTCATTGACGTAGAGTCCTCCTTCTTCACACCACTCTCGAGCACTCATACCAACCCCGTCTACTATAGCGTAGCATTAAAATAAATAACGTCCCGGGCTTGGTAACAGGGTGATGGGTTCCTGCCTCATGCATACTACTCAACTACAAGAATCAATAACACTACTAAAGGGTGGTTACTGGGATGCCACTAAATGCAATAAAACATAGGTATGAAACCATGGTCAAAGTGAACTTGCCTTGTTGACAATCTTCGAAAACTAGGGACTCGTGGTAGCAGCTTCGCACTCCGGAAATTCTACCGAGGCAAACCATAACCATAATAAGCACATAGCATATGCTCACTTAACACAATAGCATAGTAACATAGCACACCAAAACAAACGAATCAAACCCAAAGGAAAACTCAAAGAAATCCAACTCAAAGTTTTCCTACTTCAAGCAACAACTAAAAATAGTTTTACATAACAAAAAATTTCCTAACATAACCTAAGCATGGGTTTATGTTAACTTAACAGAAAAGAATGCATTATGCAACTAAGAGCAAAAAGAATCAATTTAAAATCTATTATGAAACTCCTATTAGGCCTAATTCAAGTTCTATTAAGAAAAATAAAATAAAAGTTTTATTTATTGTAAATAAAAGTTCATCCTCTAAGGTGACAGAGACTAACCTAGAATAATCAATCACATGTGAAAAATAAATTTATTTGCTAATTAATATAATAGGAAAACAGTAGCTAGTTAATTAATTAAGAATAACAAGCTTCTGATTAAAACTAATTTTTTTATTAATCCTAAAATACCCAAATTAATTCCTACGGTTAGGCAATGTCAAAACAAATTTGGGACAAAAAGAATCATAAAAAAATAAATTTCCTAACTCATTTTATAACAGATTTACTAGTCTGACTAAAATTAAAATAAAGCAATTCTAAATAATTTTAACATAGCTAATAATATATTCTACAGAAACTATAAGAAATTTGCAAACCAACAAAAATAGAATCACTTAAAAATATTAAGTAGAATAAAAGCTATGAATTTTTCAAATCTGGAACTATTCTGTTAAAACAGAAAATGAAAATAAAAGAAAACGGGCTAACTGGGCCTAACTAACGCACTATGCGTAATATAGCTAAACAAGCCCTAGGGTTAAACTGAATCGGGCCGATCTAATAAATAAAACCTAACTAAAAATTAAACCGCAACGAACCGGACCGAACCGGGTTTTATTTAAAAGGGGATACCCCTTCGGGGGGGTTCTAATCTGGACCGTCTACGCGAGATCGGACGGAGGAGAGAAGCTCCGGTGGCTCACCGGAGTTCGGCGGCGGCGGCGGCTCGGGCAGCGAGTGTCCCGACATCTCCGGTGGTCGGGGAGGTCGGCGGGGTGCTCCGGCGGGTGCGGACGGGCTCGGGGGGGTTACAGTGGAGTCGGTGGAGCTCGGGGTGGGCTAGGCGGCACGGGCGAGGTGAATGGCGGCGGTGGTGTTCGGCAACTCCGGTGAGTCTGTGTGAAATAGAGGTCCGCGAGGCGAGGGGGGAATGGGGTGCGGGGAGGGTACTTATAGGCGGGGCGAGGGTTGAGCGAGGCGATCGGGGCGAGATCAAATCCGGATCGCTTCGGGATCCGGCGTGGCGCGGGCGAGGTGGCGGGCGGGGTCAAGGAGGTGGGGCCCGCTGGCAGAGAGAGAGGGGGTGCGGCGGTCGGATGACCGGTCCAAGCGATTCGGGCGAGGAGGTGGCCGGGCCGTCGGCTAGCTCATTGGGCCGCCTCGGTGGCGCTGGCTGGCTCGGTGAGCACTTTGGGCTGTTGGCTGGGCCGGTTGGCCTGGCCGGCGCCCAGGGGTTTTCCTTTTTTTCTATTTTATTTTTTGAAAATAAAAACAGAGTTATAAAATATAAAATATAAAATATAAATATTTTATATAGGACATATATATACCAAAATGATCAGGGGAATATTCCCTATCATTTGAACATTTTTCCAGGGGCAAAATCCAACTTTATAAAATTCATTTTTTTCAAATTCAAATAAAACTCAAGTTTGAATTCAAAACTTTTGGCATTGTTTTCCTCTGATATTTTTGGAGTGTCATGTTTACTCCTCTCATACTTTTGCTCAAGTATTTATCAGGCATAGTTTTTGAGATGATTCCCACTTGCCAAAATTTGAATTCAAATTCCAAAACTCAAAATCTTCTGAAACTCACTTTCAAATGACTTTCAATTTGATACTTTTTAACTTCCAACTCATATTTCATATAATTGAAGAAGTCATTTTATCTTCCCTCATGAAAATCATTGAGTTGCATAAAGCTTTGAATTTGAAATATTCTCAAATGAAATTCAAATCTTTTCAAAACCCTTTTCATTCCAAATGGAAGAAGTCATGTCATCTTCACTCTAGGGTCTTGGTGTTGGAATGGAATTGAATTCATTGAGATCCCAAAAAGGGCAAAGGGGATAGTTTTGGGAAAGTCATTTTATTCCCTTTCATCCAAATTTCAAAAATTTCAAATTCCACTCAGTTTCACTCAATCAATCAAACAAACAATCAGACAACAAGCATAGTTATTTATTTAATATAACATTCCAAAATTTGAAATTTTGGGATGTTACAAACCTACCACACTTAAAATGAATCTCGCCCTCGAGATTCAAGGCTAACAAGAAAGGGTTAGGGGTTGGGGGTCTTCTAGTAAGTATTTTGGTCGGAAGGTCGGAGGTGCTACCACACTTAAAAGCAAGGTTCTGAGTTCAATAAACTCGGATACTTCCTCCGAGTGCCGACAATGTATGTCTCTTCACATATCTTACAATAGCTCCTTCATTAACGCTCTTCTGTCAGAAGTATAGAGTTTTCCTCAAAATCTTGGGTTGGTTCGTCAAAGTTGTGGTTCGTCCGAGACTGGATCTTCCTAGCTGATAGGTCCGTGTCCATTCTAGACAACTATCGAAATACTCATGGTGGTCTACAATTCATGGTTTCTCCTGCAGAAAAGCAGGTGCAGGTTGAACCTCACCGTATAACCTACGTTTGGCAACGGTTGCCTGTAAAGGGGTTCCGTCGTCCTACCATTCTATGGTTTTATGGCTTATCGCGTCGACACTCTTCTAAGGTTTTCGAGGCTCTCTGATTTTCCATCAACATATGATAGTTCATGATAGAAGTCTTCGGTATGGGGGCCAATCCATCCTGTACTTGAATCATTACCACATACGTAAACAGTGAATCACGTATTCTAGCACTTGGGCATACTTACAAGCATTGCAGAATTTCTCTTGTTCTCGAACTGGTTTTCGAGTAAATCCATGGTTTCTGCAAGTTGAACAAACATCTATCGTTACTTCACCACTCTCAGGTTTTTGCGTAACCTCCTACGAAACGTATGCTGGTTGGATCCCTGATCCTTCCAAATTTATCAAGGTTACATCTGTTCCTTTTCAAAATCCTGAGCCTGTGGGTTATGGCCCACTTCAACACTAGTGCAGCCTTAACTCATCCTTGTAGTAACTCTCTTGTTCCATATTACACTTCCTGTAAATCCAATGGTACTTCTTTCTTTCATACCCTTGTGATAACGATCATACGAACTCCAACTTATTTTGTCCAGCTTCCTTCTATGGACCGTCATGAATAACACATTTCTTTCTTCATTGATCCTGTGGCTTTACAGAGTACTACGACACCAAAGAAAAATGCACTAGTTTATCCATAAATCTCTTTGTTATCATCTCAATCTTTTATTACATCCTTAACCACTCTTCGTGAATCCAAATTCCAAAAGTTTATTACAAATGCTGCCACCCACATGGTTCGGTATGGTCAGACATTACTTCCAACTTTATTCATTTTTCCTCCTTGAGGATTCTTCAGTCCCACTGGAATTGTGCGACATGCGCCTTGAAATCTTCAATCTTCTGTTTCATCGTGGTGACCTTGAGCTTCACCTCCATCATCTCTGTATGCACTTCGTTTAGGTATTCCTGAGTATAACGGAGTCTTGCTTCAAGTATTTCTCCGATCTGGCGTATGGCTTCCATGGCTGCTTCACGAACAGCATCGAAGAAAGTTGCTTGTGGCACACGTGAAATGAAAAGTACTGCCCCATCATCTTTGGGCAAACTCCTTTCAAATGGTGGAGGTGTACCTCCACATACCAAAGTTCCACTCCCTTTTGCATGAAGGGGTAGCCTTTGTAGACTGCATCTCCTTCAAGGTGAATATGCTTCATCATGTCCTTCAGGATCTTCGGGTAATCATGATCACTTGTCAGGGTCATGATTATTTCCGGACCTTTAAGGAAAGACTCGTAAAGGGTCGTCATCTGCAGTTGTAGAACAAAAATGGTGCTCAGATAAGGTACATATCTCCTGGGGCACACATTCATATCATCCAAACAAAACTTCAACTCAATTTCCAATTTCCTGTTCATGCATCACAACTCACTTTCTTCCATGTTCATCCAGATTATTAATTTCCAAGATATAATATAACAACTCCTTAAAGCTTTTCAGCATGTGACATTACAACTTTATTGAGTCATGAACTATTACAATCTTTGAGTAATCTATTACATAACTCAACTCATCGAGCTCATGGAAATGAAATTGCTTTCTACTACTCTTATTATCCATATCAAAATTCCAACTACTCAACTCCAGCTTTCATCTTGACGGGACATTTAATAGCATAATGTCCTGCTTCCTTGCAGCGAAAACAAATGACTTCCGACATGTCTCGGGGCTTCTTTGTGATTATGCGGGCTCCTTGGATTCTTGGCTTCTTTTCTGGACATTTACTAGCGTAATGACCTAAATCCTTGCACCTGTAACAAGTGATATGACTTAGGTCCTTCTCTGCAAAATTGCGTTGTTCTCGGGTTGCCTTCTTTTTATCTTCCTGGATTTCTCTGTAATGATCAGAGCTTCTATTTCCCGAGGGTCAAACTTCACTTCTGCTGTCGGGAAATATCCCAGATACTCTTTTCTTTCCTTGGGACAATACTGCGAAAAGTGTCCTTCTCCTCCACATGAATAGCAGGCATTGGAGTAAAATCTGTTGAGGCCTTCTCCATCAAGGTCTTCAACACTTTCATTCATCACTGGTTCTTTCATAACTTCTCGGAGAGCTTCTTTCATTCCTCCTTCCTGCTCCTGAATAGTTTGTTGCACCATGGGGTAAATGTGACACTGAGTCGGGTAATGGGTGGTTCCTTCACACAAGAAACAAGTCACCTTACTAGTTGGGCATTCCTCAGCTGGGTGTTTCTCCTCATAATGAGGGCATCCATCCTTGTGTTCCTCCTGGGTGTGTCCTATTTCTCCGCAAATCTTGCAGGCACAAGGTTTATTTCTTGGTGTATCATTGTGCTTCCGGATAAGACGTGATCTCATCAGGGTCTTCTTGAATTCCTCCCAAGTTCTTACTCCATTAAATCCCTGTATGGCTTGATGCATTTTCCACCAGGTTGCAGCTCTTTCTGTAAAGTACTGAAGAGCGTATTGGACCTCATACTTCCTTGAAACCAAATTGCACCCGAAGTGATTTTCCATGTTCTGCATCCATAGCTCTGCCTCCGGTTGAGTCTTCGGTCCAGAGAATATCAGTCCAACTTCATTCATCATCTATGGGGTTCAAGGGTTTTAGGGTGAGATATGAGAGAGGTGGGGAGAGATATACACACAATACAAACAATAGTTTTTGGAGAAGCAAGTTTTATTTTTGTGGCTGTCGGAAAAACATCAAACAAATGACAGCGCACAAATCATCGCATCTAACGTAAGTGTGTAACAGGGGTTTGGCCTTCTAAAGGTCAAATATTTCTTCAGGAACTTCAAATCTTCGGAGTCTTCAACTGTTGTAGCTTCTAATACATGGTGAAATCCTTTTTACTCTGAAGGGGTCATCATTTCTCCGATATCAAATCCTTCTTGGAGCGTCTTCAGTTGATCCTCCGGGTGATCAAGGATAAGGGGTATATTCTAACGGTTTGAGGTGAGAGGGTCTATTTGATAAATCAGAAAAGATGAGAAGTAAGAGTCTTTTTGTAAATAAAGTTTTTTGAGATATCCTGTCCAAGGGGCTTTCCGATTTCTAGGGTCACGTCCTACAGTCAACATGTGCTCTGATACCATTTACAGAGCGACCTGACCTCGAGACGGTCAAGCCTCTCGTATCTGTGCCATCCCTGGATCAGTATGCTGGCACACACAGTACATCAATGTATATATCAAAGTGTAATCACATGTATAAATAACGTAAAATGATATATACCTCATAATACTCAGCGGAAACAATCAAACGGGTGTGGAGTCCCATCAACGCCATCGGCAGGTTGAGTGTAGACCGTAACCTGTATCGTAACTCTTACTCGTCGAGGAAATATCTGCAACATGATACGTTGCAGCCGTGTAGGTCAAGACATTGAATGTACCGCAAGATCACAATAAGAGAAAACAGATGATAAACTATACTATATGCGGTATGGCTTTGTGGCTCAGATCTGAGTTTTGTTTGCGTAAAAGCTGGTTTTATTTTCCCTACATCAAAGGAATAAATGAAGTCTGTACTATAGAGTTTTCTATCATGACATGGTTCCGCCAACCGATGTCTCATAGCCCAAAATCATCATAAGTTGCCCACAATTAAGTTATCAATCCGGTGTTGAGAGTTCGAGATAGATCCAGTCCGGATGCTCAAATTGTCCGTAACCGGGTACACGGCTAATCAATTAGGTTTTAACCCTCTGCAGAGGTTTGTACACTTTACCCGCAAGATTCGATCCCTCTTTTTACGTTCTCGCACTTCAGAGTGTTTGAGAACAAGATGACCGAAACATGGTCTTCCGAAGAGTTCCTCTAACCACTGTCCGGTGCTCATCCCATCCTACCGTAGTTCTACATCTGCTAGCACCGTCCCAGCCAGAGTCACAACTAAGGTCGACCAAGCCAGAGCCCATAATGACTTGCGGTTGCAGGTAAGCTTAGGGCATGAAGTATTCTTCCGTCTCTTGAGTGCAGGTGAAGCTTTCCGCAAGATGTCATGGCGCTTCTCCATGCATCCCGGCCAACCACTGGTTTCTCCAGGGTGCCCGTCAACCATCCTTCACCCAGTAGTGTGTATTGAATTCTTGTCTTGAGTCTTGAAGTCTTGAGGCCTTAAAAATGCAGTCCTTGCAGATGCCATCATGGAGTAGTCGTCATTGACGTAGAGTCCTCCTTCTTCACACCACTCGAGCACTCATACCAACCCCGTCTACTATAGCGTAGCATTAAAATAAATAACGTCCGGGCTTGGTAACAGGTGATGGGTTCCTGCCTCATGCATACTACTCAACTACAAGAATCAATAACACTACTAAAGGGTGGTTACTGGGATGCCACTAAATGCAATAAAACATAGGTATGAAACCATGGTCAAAGTGAACTTGCCTTGTTGACGATCTTCGAAAACTAGGGACTCGTGGTAGCAGCTTCGCACTCGGAAATTCTACAGAGGCAAAGCATAACCATAATAAGCTCATATCATATGCTCACTTAACTAAATAGCATAGTAACATAGCACACCAAAACAAACGAATCAAACCCAAAGGAAAACTCAAAGAAATCCAACTCAAAGTTTTCCTACTTCAAGCAACAACTAAAAATAGTTTTACATCACAAAATTTTTCCTAACATAACCTAAGCATGGGTTTATGTTAACTTAACAGAAAAGAATGCATTATGCAACTAAGAGCAAAAAGAATCAATTTAAAATCTATTATGAAACTCCTATTAGGCCTAATTCAAGTTCTATTAAGAAAAATAAAATAAAAGTTTTATTTATTGTAAATAAAAGTTCATCCTCTAAGGTGACAGAGACTAACCTAGAATAATCAATCACATGTGAAAAATAAATTTATTTGCTAATTAATATAATAGGAAAACAGTAGCTAGTTAATTAATTAAGAATAACAAGCTTCTGATTAAAACTAATTTTTTTATTAATCCTAAAATACCCAAATTAATTCCTACGGTTAGGCAATGTCAAAACAAAGTTGGGACAAAAGAATCATAAAAAATAAATTTCCTAACTCATTTTATAACAGATTTACTAGTCTGACTAAAATTAAAATAAAGAAATTCTAAATAATTTTAAGATAGCTAATTATATTTTCTACATAAACTATAAGAAATTTTCAAACCAACAAAAAAAGAATCACTTAAAAATATTAAGTATAATAAAAGCTATGAATTTTTCAAATCTGGAACTATTCTGTTAAAACAGAAAATGAAAATAAAAGAAAACGGGCTAACTGGGCCTAACTAACGCACTGTGCGTAATATAGCTAAACGGGCCCTAGGGTTAAACTGAATCGGGCCGATCTAATAAATAAAACCTAACTAAAAATTAAACCGCAACGAACCGGACCGAACCGGGTTTTATTTAAAAGGGGATACCCCTTCGGGGGGGTTCTAATCTGGACCGTCTACGCGAGATCGGACGGAGGAGAGAAGCTCCGGTGGCTCATCAGAGTTCGACGGCGGCGGCGGCTCGGGCGGCGAGTGTCCCGACGTCTCCGGTGGTCGGGGAGGTCGGCGGGGTGCTCGGCCCGGTGCGGACGGGCTCGGGGGCTTCTGGTGGCGTCGGTGGAGCTGGGGGTGGGCTAGGGCGACGACGGCGAGGTGAAGGGCGGCGGTGGTGTTCGGCAACTCCGGTGAGTGCGCGTGGCGAGAGAGAGGGGTCCGGTGAGGGGGCGAGGGGGGGATGGGGTGCGGGGGAGGGTACTTATAGGCGGGGGCGAGGGGTTGAGCGTGGGGGCGATCGGGGCGAGATTTAATCCGGATCGCTTCGGGATCCCAAGGCAGCTGGCCGAGGTGGCGTGGCGGGGTTGACGGAGGTGGGGGCCCGCCTGGGAGAGAGAGAGGGGGGTGCGGCGTGGTTGGGCGACCGGTCCGAAGCGATTCGGGCGCGGGGAGGTGGCCGGGCCGTCGGCTAGCTCGCTGGGCCGCCTCGGTGGCGCTGGTCACGGCTCGGTGGGCCGCTCATTGGTGGGCAGTTGGCACTGGCCGGGCGCCAGGGTTTTCCTTTTTCTATTTTATTTTTGAAAATAAAAACAGAGTTATAAAATATAAAATATAAATATTTTATATAGGACATATATATACCAAAATGATCAGGGGAATATTCCCTATCATTTGAACATTTTTCCAGGGGCAAAATCCAACTTTATAAAAATTCATTTTTTTCAAATTCAAATAAAACTCAAGTTTGAATTCAAAACTTTTGGCATTGTTTTCCTCTGATATGTTTGGAGTGTCATGTTTACTCCTCTCATACTTTTGCTCAAGTATTTATCTGGCATAGTTTTTGAGATGATTCCCACTTGCCAAAATTTGAATTCAAATTCCAAAACTCAGAATCTTCTGAAACTCACTTTCAAATGACTTTCAATTTGATACTTTTTAACTTCCAACTCATATTTCATATAATTGAAGAAGTCATTTTATCTTCTCTCATGAAAATCATTGAGTTGCGTAAAGCTTTGAATTTGAAATATTCTCAAATGAAATTCAAATCTTTTCAAAACCCTTTTCATTCCAAATGGAAGAAGTCATGTCATCTTCACTCTAGGGTCTTGGTGTTGGAATGGAATTGAATTCATTGACATCCCAAAAAGGGCAAAGGGGATAGTTTTGGGAGAGTCATTTTATTCCCTCTCATCCAAATTTCAAAAATTTCAAATTCCACTCAATTTCACTCAATCAATCAAACAAACAATCAGACAACAAGCATAGTTATTTATTTAATATAACATTCCAAAATTTGAAATTTTTGGGATGTTACATTAGCCCTACTATTTTTGTGTTTTCACATGATTAATCTATTGTATTAATCATGTTTTATAGCTTTTGTTTCAATAAAGTGCCAAGTAAAGCCTTTGGGATGGTGTGGATGACAGTTGACTTGATTATGTGCAAAAACAGAAACTTTTGCACTAAGTAACAGAACTGTTAATAATCATTGGAGCATAGAAAAATTCAGAAATTTTTAAATATGATTAATATACAAATATCCTACGTTTTCCTAATTTTTTAGAGTTTTTGGAGTTAGAGAAGTATAGTCATTATTCAGATATTTACAGACTATTCTGTTTTTGACAGATTCTTTTTGCAATGCATAGTTTGCTTGTTTTATGGCTTCTATTGCCTAGTATAAATTGTGGAAATTATAGAGTACATTAGGCTTTATGAGGAAATAATTATGAATATTGTCTTTGACAGTACCCAAGTGAATATTTGTTCTACTATGCTAACCCATCTCACAAAGTTCCGTTAAGTTTTGTGTGATCGAAGTTTTCAAGTTTTGGGTGAGATATTGATATGAGGAGAATAAGGAGTGACAAGACCCTAAGATTGGGGGTGACCAAGGCACGCACAAGTTAATATTCAAGGTAGATCCAAGCAAGTAATCTTGGGAATGCCCCGGAAGGCATCCCCTCTTTCGTCTCCAACATTATCGGTAACCTTACTTGGGGCTATATTTTTATTCGTCACATGATAGGTGTTTTGCTTGGAGCGTCATTTTATTTTACTACGATTTTATTGATGTTTTTTAGAGTAATGTTCTATATCTTTTATTTTAATAAAAGTGTCAAGGATAGCCTTTAGCATGCTTATTTTGCAAGTCTATATGTTGCTGTTTGAAAATTTAAAGTTTGTTGTTATGTTTTGAATATTTGTGAATAGTCAGAACATGATAAAATCTTGAATTTTTTTTACACGGTGAGGTATGGCAAATTTTCTATAGTGTGGTAATTTTCAGAATTTTTGGAGTTAGGGAAGCATCAGTATAATTGCACTCTTTACAGACTGTCCTGTTTAGACAAATTACTGTTATGTTTGCATATGTTTGCTTGTTTAATGATTATATTTGAGGATCGGAGTATTAATATGCAGAGGCATTTATTATGAAATGTTTAATAATAATTTTAGTGATTTGCTACAGTTGAGAATGATAAGGTTATTGCATGATTTATACTAACTTATCTCACGAGTTCTTGTTGAGTTTTGTGTGGATGAATTTTTTAACATTTAGGGAAGCCGTTATATAAAAGTAATTAAGAGACACAAAAGCTCAAGCTTGGGGATTCCTAAGGCAACCCAAGATAAAATTTCAAGAAGTCTCAAGCATCTAAGCTTGGGGATGCTCCGGTAGGCATCACACCTTTCTTCGTCAACAATTATCGGTTAGTACCAGTTGAACCTAAGTTTTTGCTTCTTCGCATGAGATGTGCTATTCTTGGAATGTCATTTTATTTTGTTTTGCTTGATGTTTTAATAAAATACTTAGATTTGAAAGTTTTTAAAGGACAGAGAGTCCTCACATAGCTACCTATTTACTTAACTACTCACTTGATCTTCACTTATATCTTTTTGGAGTAGTTTGTTGAACACTCTCATGCTTCACTTATATTATTTTGAGAGTTTATAATAGTGATGAAAATTTTCACAAGCTATGAAATTGGTCCTAACATGATGAATATCCAGGAAGGATATAACAGGAAATTTCATATAGATCATTGGATATGATAAGTTTGATTCCTTGTAATAGTTTTGCGATTTGGAGATAATAATATGTGAGTAATTGTGCTTTAGTAGGAATATTGGTGTTAATGTTTGTGATTTCCTATGCAAGCACGAAAGTCAATAGTTATGCATTGAAGTTATATCCTACTAGTGGTGCATTATTCGGTGTTAGTTATATTTAATGCTCGTTTATGATCATTTTTGTTTCTTGGTTGGTCACTTCTCAATCTATTTGCTAGCCTTCATTTGTACTAAGAGGGAATATTGCTTGTGCATCCAAATCCTTAAACCCAAAGTTGTGCCAAATTAGTCCACCATACCTACCTATATGCGGTATTTCCATGTCGTTCCAAGTAAATTTGTTTATGCCAACTCTAATTTTCAAAATGAATTTCCTTTTTGTGTCCCTGTACCGCTCATGAAGCGGTAGGAGGTGGCCAATATTTTCCATGCTAGATATGTTATTCTCAAGATGAATGTTTGTTCACTTGTCATTGCATGAGAGTGTGGCAGGTAATAGGGATGCCCAATCCCGAAATGAAAAAAATCTTTATGTTGTCAATAATAAATTCCTTGGAAAGTGTTGGTATGGAAGGCACCCGTGGATACAGCTAGCCATGGATTGGGAAAGAACCGCCTATGATTTATATAGCATGTAAAGTATTGGGAATTCTCGGTCATTTTTGTTGACAGGAAAATCATGCCTCTCAAAACAATTTTATCTCTCAATTTAAGCTTTGAGCTCTGGCACCTCTAAAAATCTCTCCTTCCCTCTGTGAAGGGCCTATCTATTTACTTTATGGAATTTATATTTTTACTGAGTCTCCATCTTCTCTTATGCAAAACCAACTAGGGAACACCATTATCATACTTGTGCATTGGGCATAGCCAATATTTGAGTGTGTTTCATGAATGGATCAGTGATTGAGCATAATGGGCTAGGGATAGCTTTCTTTAGTATTGATATGTCTAAAGACATGGTTGATTGTTGATATGCCTGAGTATTGATGTCCTCATGTCAATTATAGACTATTGCTTTGAATTATTCAAGTACAAATGTCCATGCTACAAAAGAAAAGAGTATATGATGAATATGATCGGTAGCATTCCACATCAAAAATTCTGTTTTCAATTGCTACTTTATCATGATGAGTTTTATGAGAAATAGTTGTTGTTATGATGCTAGGAAAAGTGATTGAAATTATAATTGTAGCGACTAGACCTCAAACAGTCTGATCTTTGTGCATCAGTGTCATCCCTGGATCAGTAATGCTGACACGCACAATACTCGAAGGATTTATAGCAGAGTAGCAATCACACACTTATTACAACGAATGTCTCAAAAGAGAACTTATTACAATAAATATGGCTTAAGGCCATCTAATAACGATAACAGCGGAAGACTTGGAAGATAAGCGAGTTCATCAACTCCAACGGCATCACTGAGTATAGAACCACGACCTAAGGCACCTTACTCGTCGTCTAAAAAGTCTGCAACATGAACGTTGCAGCCCGAAAACAGGTCAGCACATGGAATATGCTGGCAATGTAACACATAGAGATTAATGAGCAGAATAATGCTATACTACATGCATATTAGGCTGGTGGAAAGCTCTATGGTTACAGTTTTGCGAAATGCCAATTTTTCCCTACTGCAAAGGAATAAATTTTATTTAACTATCATGGTGGTCGTTAAACATTGAGAAGGTTCACCCAACTCAATCCCAATTAAGTATCATCATTAAACCCAACAAAATTAATTAAAGTAATATGATGAGATTCACATGATAATCCAAGAACTAGATACTCAAGATGTCCATAACCGGGGACACGGCTAACCATGATTAGTTTATACACTCTGCAGAGGTTTGCGCACTTTTCCCCGCAAGACTCGATCTCCTCCGTTGGGATTCTCGCACTACATGGTGTTTGAGAAACGGATGACCGAGACACAGTGTTTCAGAAGCGTTAGCACCTTACGATGGGTAGAGAGTTACACCTACTTTCCCCTACATCTGCTAGTCTACCACTGTAAGAGTTCACACGACTTAATCAACTATGCTAGAGCCCATAATAGGTTGCGGCTGCACACGGAAGTTTCTAGCATGAATAATCTCATGATCCCTTTCAGCCTGGGTGGCGGTCCATAAGAAAAATAGGCAATCACTGGAATACCCAGGTGCCTCAATCCACCCAGATGTGAGTTTAAGTTGCCACCTTAAGTAAACCATTAAATTAACAATCTCACAACTTTCATGGATACACTCACCCAATCCACGTCTACTAGCATAGCATAGCGGTATAAGCAAACGTAGAAGTAAGTCCCAAAGGTTTGATATAGAAAAGGTAATAGGTACTACCTCAACTACTTCCCAAACCCCACATATTAATCAATTCCTAATCATGCAATGGTTTGAGGATTGATCTAATGCAGTAAAACTGGGTAGTAAAGAGATATGATCAAAGTGTTACTTGCCTTGCTGATGATCCGTGAAACCTAGAGATTCGAAGTAGCAAGCGGCGCACTCCGGGTACTCTATCGCAAACAAACAAGCATATAGGCACTCATATAATGCATAGTCAAAACTCAAATAAAAGATCCAACCAGAAAATTCAACTTAAGAACTCCGGTTTGCAAAAAGAATCAAATCAAACGAAGCAAAGAAAGTCAAACGGCGAAAGAAACAGGCTTCGTTTACTAATCTGGACCTAAGTGAAAATTTACAGTAACAAAAACTTGTTTGAGATGGTTAAACAGAAAGAGGGTTTCGAGACGAAACTCTAGGCGCTTGAATTGCCTGATTCCGATACGAGCAAAAAGTTATACTAGAACGAAAAACTTATCGGAAATCGTGATCAGAAATAATCGTGGAAAATTCAAGAAAAAAACTTATGAATAGGCTAACGAACGAACGTTCGCTAACTGCGGCTAAAAGACGAAAACTGTTCGTTAAAACGAACGAACGAACGGGCGTTCGCTAAATAATCTAAACCAAAAAAAACCAATCTATATAAAAAACATATCTAGGGTTTAAAAAAAACCGAATGAAAACCGGGTGGTTTTCTCGAGGAAACCGGCGGTGGCGGCGGTGGTCAACCTCGGTGGCGGGATGGCGGCGGCGGGGCGGCTCCTGCGTCGGGCGGGGGCTCCGGTGGGCGGGGTCATCGGCCAAGCGGCTCTGGCGGCGGCGGGACGACAGCGGCGGGCGGCAGCGGCGAGGCTGCAGGCGTCCTCCCCAGCTTATAAGGGCCGACCGAGCCAGAGTCCTAGTCGGACACGGCCCGGTTAGGTCGGTTCGTTTTTTTTAAATAATTTCGCGCAGAAAAACAAATAAAAGAAATACTAAACGGACTCCAAAAATCCCGAAATAAATTTTCCCCGACTTCTAAAATCAAGCCGGACAAGATGAACATTTATTTGGGGCCTAAATGCTATTTTGAAAAACACGTATTTTTCCTAATTCAAATAAAATAGCGAGAAAACTCAGAAATAAAATCGTATTTGATTTTTTTATTAAATCCTCAATATTTCTTTATTTTGGGAAAGTCATTTTATTCCCTCTCTCTTATTTTTATAATTGAAATGATTGAAGATACAATAAATAAAATCAAATGATCCTATTTTTCAAAATTTGAGAAAACCCAAATATGAAAATAACGAAATCCCCAACTCTCTCCATGGGTCCTTGAGTTGCGTAGGATTTTTAGGATCTAGCCAAAATGCAATAAAATATGATATGCAATGATGATCTAATGTATAACATTCCAAATTGAAAATTTGGGATATTACAAACCTACCCCCCTTAAGATGAATCTCGCCCTCGAGATTCGGGTTGGCTAGAAAATAGGTGAGGGTGGTCCTTCTGTAGATCTGCCTCTCGTTCCCAGGTGGCTTCATCCTCGGTATGGTGGCTCCACTGAACTTTGCAAAACTTGATAACCTTGCTGCGCGTGACTTAGCTGGCATACTCAAGAATCTTGACTGGTTTCTCCGCATAAGTCAAATTGCTATCCAACTGAATCGCTTCCAGTGGCACTGTATCTCTCAGCGGTATATCAGCCATCTCTGCGTGGCACTTCTTCAACTAGGAAACGTGGAACACATCGTGAACTCCTGACAATCCTTCGGGTAATTCCAACTTGTAAGCAAGTTCTCCCATACGCTCCAAAACTTTGTATGGACCTACAAAACGTGGTGCTAACTTTCCTTTAACTCCAAAGCACTTAACTCCTCGTAGTGGAGATACACGAAGATAAACTCGGTCTCCTACTTCGTAAACTGTCTCCTTGCGTTTAGAATCCGCATAACTCTTCTGCCTGGACTGGGCTACCTTGAGTCTATCGCGAATCAACTTAACCTTCTCTTCAGACTCCTTAATTAAATCTGGTCCAAACAACTGACGGTCTCCAACTTCGTCCCACAACAACGGTGTCCTACACCTCCTTCCGTACAAAGCTTCGAAAGGGGCCATCTTCAAACTGGATTGGTAGCTATTGTTGTAAGAAAACTCTGCATACGGTAAATTGTCATCCCAACGCAATCCGTAATCAAGCGCACAAGCTCTCAACATGTCCTCCAGAATCTGATTGACTCTCTCGGTTTGTCCATCTGTCTATGGATGAAAGGCTGTACTGAACTCTAGCCTGGTACCCAAGGTTTCGTGCAACTGAAGCCAGAACTTTGAGGTAAACTAGGTTCCTCTATCTGATAAAATGGTCCTCGGAACTCCATGCAGACATAAGATCCTGGTCATGTATATCTTTGCCAACTTAGCACTGGTGTATGTGGTCTTCACTGGGACAAAATGAGCTACTTTCGTCAAATGATCGACTACAACCCATATTAAGTCATAGCCTGAACGAGTCCTGGGCAATCCCGTGATAAAATCCATGCCTAGTTTATCCCACTTCCATTCGGGTATCGGCAATGGTTGTAGCAATCCGGCTGGCTTTTGATGCTCTGCCTTAACTCTCTGACATACATCACAAACTGCTACATACGCCGCAATTTCCTTCTTCATTCCGGTCCACAGAAACTATCCTTCAAATCCAAATACGTCTTGGTATTTCCTGGGTGAATCGAATACGGCGAATCATGGGCCTCTTGTAGAATTAAGTTCCTAATCTCCGGATCATTAGGCACATAAACACGGTCCTCAAACCATAAGGTATCGTGCTCATCCTCACGAAAACCTTTAGCTTTTCCTTTGCTCATGTTCTCCTTTATCTTGGCAATCTCCTTGTCTGTCTTCTGAGCTTCTCTGATCTTATCCATCAGAGTAGACTGAATCTCCAATGCTGCCACATAGCCTCTCGGAACTATCTCCAAACATAGTTCACGAAGATCCTCGGCTAATTCCTTCGGTAACTCTCCGGTCATGAGTGTGTTGACATGGCTCTTGCGGCTCAACGCATCGGCTACTACGTTAGCCTTCCCGGGGTGATAATGCAATCTCATATCATAATCCTTTATGAGCTCCAACCATCTCCTTTGCCTGAGATTCAAATCCTTCTGCGTGAAAATGTATTTCAAACTCTTGTGATCCGTGTACACCTCACAGTGGTTTCCGATGAGAAAATGTCTCCATGTCTTCAATGCATGCACCACGACTGCTAACTCCAAATCATGCGTAGCGTAATTCAACTCATGGGGTTTAAGCTGTCGTTAGGAATATGAAACAACTCTTCCTTCCTGCATAAGCACTGCTCCAAGTCCTCGACGAGAAGCATCGCAGTAAACTTCATAATCCTTGCGCTGATCTGGCAGAATCAACACTGGTGATGTAACCAAACGTTTCTTCAACTCCTGGAAACTGGCCTCACATTCCTCACTCTAATTGAACTTGGTGTCCTTCATCAACAGCTCAGTCATAGGCTTTGCAATCTTCGAGAAATTCTCAATGAACCTCCGGTAGTATCCTGTGAGTCCAAGAAAACTCCGGATCTCTCCAACTGACGTGGGTGCTTCCCAGTTTGTCACAGTGACAACTTTGGTGTGGTCTACTACTATTCCTTCTCTGGATATAACGTGTCCGAGGAATCCAACTTCCTTCAACCAAAACTCACATTTGCTGAACTTAGCGTATAACTGATGTTCTCTGAGCTTCTCAAGTACCAAACTCAAATCTTCCTTATGCACCTCTTCATTCTTTGAGTAGACCAAAATATCATCAATGAACACCACGACGAACTTATCCAGAAACTCCATAAACACCTTGTTCATCAGGTTCATGAAATAGGCAGGGGTGTTAGTCAGACCAAATGACATAACAGTATACTCGTACAGCCCATACCTGGTGGTAAAAGCCGTCTTAGGTATATCCTATTCTCGAATCTTCAACTGGTGGTATCCTGATCAAAGATCGATCTTAGAAAATACCTTAGCTCCTTGCAATTGGTCAAACAAATCATTGATCATCGGCAGTGGGTACTTGTTCTTGATGGTCACTTCATTCAATCGTCGATAATCAACAACCATTCTCAACGATCCATCCTTCTTCTCCACTAGAAGCACTGGCAATCCCCAAGGTGAAGAGCTTGGGCGAATGTAGCCTTTATCCAGTAACTCCTTAATCTGCTTCTTAATTTCCTCCAAATCTTTTGCGGGCATCCTGTACGGTCTCTTAGATATTGGCCCTGTGCCTGGCAAAAGCTCAATCAAAAACTCAATGTCTCTATCCGGTGGCATGCACAGCAACTCCTGGAAATACATCAGGGAAATCCTTCACCCTGGTACTTCCTCCTGTACAACTCCTGATAAGGAATTCACTTGAGTCCTCTTCGGCACATGCCGGGATACATACTTAATCCTTCTTCCTTCTGGGTGGTAAGCAAAATCGTCTTACTAGTGCAATCGATATTTCATCTGTACATGGATAGCCAATCCATACCCAAAATCACATCCAAACCTTGCGACTCCAAGATTATCAAGTCTGAGGGGAAAACATGCCTACCTATGGCTAATGGCATCTGAAAACATCCTTGACTTGCCATATACTCTGCTCCTGGTGAACTTACTAACATAGGTGTTCTAAGAACCTTGGTGGGAAGTTTATACTTATCCACAAATCCCCTTGATATGTATGAATGCGATGCACCAGTATCAAAAAGAACGATTGCAGTAAATGACTTAACCAAAAACTTACCTATTACTGCATCTCGCTGGGCTTCAACCTCCTCCACGCTAACGTGGTTCACCTATCCCCGGTTGAAAGGGTTCGGCTTCTTCCCAGAGCTTCCATTGCCATTTCCATTCTTTGCTTTGGGACATTCATTGGCATAATGTCCAGTCTTCTGACATTTGTAGCAAGTGACTTGGCTCAGATCCCTCTTGGCTGGGGTCGATGGGTTGGTACGGTTCTGTCCGTTGCTTCCTCCATTCCCATTACCATTTTAGGGGCCACTATGGTTGTGCGAACCCCTCCTCCATGCGTATGCTGCAAAGGTCCTCCCGAATTCGGGGTAAAACGTGGCTTCTAATGAGCTCCAGAATTGTACTTCCCTTGTCCATACTTCCTCTTGCGGCTTTCAATCTGCTGCTGCTTCCCTTCAATCATGAGAGCTCTATCTACCAACTCCTGGTAGTTGTTGAAGGTTGCTACCATCAATTGCATGCTCAGCTCATCATTCAGTCCTTCCAGAAACTTCTCCTGCTTGGCTGCATCCGTAGCAACGTCATCTGGGGCATAACGTACTCTTTCATTTCTTGAGTAACAGAAGCAGAGGCTTAAGAATGCCGCTAAAGTCCTCCACATACTGGCCTACGGTGCGTCCTCCTTGGCGTAAGTTGCGAAACTCATGCTTCTTCATGGCCATAGCTCCTGCTGAAACATGGGCAGTACGGAAAGCTTGTTGAAACTGGTCCCATGTGACAGTGTCGATAGGGTGAGTGGCTGTGTAATTCTCCCTCCATGATGTTGCGGGTCCATCAAGCTGATGTGCGGAAAAGCGCACTCTCTCCGCATCTGTGCATCCTGCAGTGGTCAGCTCCCTTCCAACCTTGCGGAGCCAATCATCTGCAACAATCGGCTCGGGGCTGCTGGAAAACACCGGCGGATTCAGCCTCAAGAAACAGGCCAAATGGTCAACAGGTGGTGGTGGTGGTGGGTTGTTGTTGTTGTTGTTGTTGCCTTGGTTCTGTACTAATACTTGCATCAGGGCATTCTGCTGTTGAATCAACTGAGTGATGTCCGGTGGGAAAACAAATCCGGTGTCGCGTCTCGGAGGCATCTGATGGGTTTAGAAAAGATGAGAATATAGAATAGAATGGGATCTAGAGGGAGAAACACTACCCATATGCACATGAGACAAACACAATCATATCACTCCAATCAATTTCAAACAAGGCATAAAATTGATCTAACTATCGTTACAAAGTGCTCGGACTATACTATATACATGGGGGAAATACTACTACTGATATGGTGGTCTACTAGAAATTTTGATCGGTCGAAGACTCCATGATATCTGCTCCAGCTTCATCCTCCAAATCATCATCACTGGGGTCCGAGTCGGTGTCATCGATTATGATGTAGTTCTCCGGGCAAGTGCAATCATCGTCTTCGCCTCCCGGCGCGGGGTCTCCCATGAATACTCCGATGTTCTTTTCCAAATCTTCATTCTTCTCCACAGTGCGACGATTTCCTCCATTTAATCCTCGCGTGTAGACTTGATTTCTTCCACCGGCTCCGTGATCTTGGTCCATGCTTTCTTCAGATCTATCATGCCTGCGCACATCTGGTTCTCCTGGCGATGAATGTGATGGTTTACCTCCTGGATAAATGCTGCAATTGATCTATCCTTCTTGGTACTGATCATCTCCATTGCTCATCTCGGTGCCCACGAATCTGGTAGATAGTATCCTTAAGCTCCTTGTGGTAAACTTCTCCAATGCGTCCCATGGTGATGTGGGCTGCCATGCTCTTTCCTAGACTCCAAGTTGGTGCATCAAATGAAAACTCTATGGGCTCGGTGACGGGCATGAACGTCCTTCCTGGAACTTGGACTTGAATCATCCAACGCTCCTCCTCTGGTAGTGTGGTGTTGTAGGTTCCGGTGAAGCTTGGTATTCCGATGTTCAGGTATCTAGTGACTTCCTTCAAGTGGCGTCCAAAGGGTGTATCTTCATCCGGTTGCATGAACTTGTTCCTGGCATCCGCCATCCTAAAAGAGTAGAAAAGACGAGAGGTCAGAAATGAGAAGAGAGTAGTGATCTAGGGCTTTAGCTTAGTGGTCGTGTCCTACAGTCAGCGTGTGCTCTGATACCATCTTGTAGTGATCAGACCTCAAATAGTCTGATAAACCCCGAAATTTCTAGTCAGATTCAAATTAATTTTAAATCTAAATATACCTTAATTTAAATTCAATGAAATTTTACCCTCACAAAAACAATGAAATTTAAAATATCAAAATCCGAAAGAAAACAGTATTTTGGAACTAATTGCTTGTTTGCTATATTTTTTCATTTTACAGCCCATTTGTTATTACTTATAGCCCATTTCTTATTACGTATAGCCCATTTCTTATTACTTATAGCACATTTTCTGGGCAAAATGCATCCCTCCTCATCTTGAAAGATTTCCGGCCCAGCAGGGCGTAGAAAAGCAAGTAGGCCTATGTTGGTTATTCTGCAAAAAAACTAAATAGCTGGCTAGCCATTTTTCAGAAAGGAAAAAAAACTGGGCTGGTCATGTGCTAAACATATGAAATAAAAGCCTGGGCTAGACGGGCCACGGGTACCGCACAACCCAGTTGATACCCTTCTCCGTCCCGAAGAAACAAAATTACTGCTTGGCATTCTTTGGGTCCCTCATCATCCTCACCATGTACATCTCCTTATTCCTCTCGGTTGTTGACCATGTTGACAACACCGAAGGGCGGCGCCGTGGCGAGCGAACAGGAACGAACAGGAGCCGGGGAAGATCACAACCAGCTGTAGGAGGCAGGAGCAGGCGGTCCCGCCGACGCTGGTTTGGCTTTGGCGGCTCGAGGAAGAAGAGACTGAAGAAACGTGACAGACGTTGAATGTCAATCCAACGGTCAAGGTTGGCACAATCGTTTGTTGATTAAGAGGACACCAAGTAGCATACTTTTTTATATATAGGAAGAAAATTGCGAGGAAAATGCGTTCGTATACCGTCCTCCTCACAGGGAACGTTTGCCACATAAGTGACTAGCACCCTTGGTTTTCAACCGAGAGGTCTTGGGTTCGAGTCCCAGGAACTCTCAGTTTTGTCCTTCTTCCTTCCTCGCATAAAAAGGGAAAGAAAATCAAAGACTTGGGAAGGCGTACAGAACAAGCTAGTGTACCAGTAAAGAGACGTTGCGAGTTTTAGAAAAAGAGAGGCGTGCTCACGTAGCTGGTTCGAATCCAAACCTAGACTATGACTATATATGGTGCTATGCTACTGCAAGTAATGAAACTGACATATCCAACGTTCGCTTCTCCTCTTCTCTACTTACTTTGCCTAGCATCAGAAGCTCTGGCCGCAGCAACCATGTCCGCTGGCTGCTCGTCCACCTGCTCTTCAGCAAGCAACAACCAGATATGCACCAAGTCACCACCCGTACCATCGCCTGTGGGTCTCATCACACCCCCACCGGCACGCGCACCGCAGTCGATTGCTCATCGCAACCCGCTGCTATTGGTGTGGTGCCACTACTGCAAATCATGCAGAGTCTTCCATCGCATCTCAACCACAATCCTCAACCCTGGCCGAGTCTTCTACAAATACTCGAATCATGGGGTAATAATATGTTTACGTGTTGTTCTGCTGCTTTCAGTTGCTGATTTTTTTAATAGTTTGGTTGATGATCTTCCAATTTGATTCATGCAGAAAAGGGACGATTCGTATGATTTGTATTTACGGGAAGTTCTTGATGTGGGGGAATGCAACTACGCTGATTATTTGGTTAGCCGAGAATCCCAATACCAGCAGGTTGGGGTGTTGGACAAGTAAGTGAAGGAGCGACGGAAGAGGAAGATGCATAGCGAAGGTTAAAGATGCAAGTGCCTCGATCATGGCCAAGCAACAAGCTGCTGAACGGCCTTGACAAAGAATGAGGAGATGAAAGAGCTTGTAAAGATAATGTGCAAAATCGATGTGCTCTGTAGGATGATTGTCTCTTTATTTGCGATGTATGTAGCACTTTCGTGATGTATTCATTAGCTACGACATGAGCACTTTCTTTGAAACTAGTAATGAATGAAACACATGTAGCGGTTTGGGCGTAGTGTTGTGAACATCTAATGATTTCTATTAACGGAAATCAGGGTATCCCTTTGCTCTTAAATAAATAAATAGCGAGAGGCCTGTCGGGTCAGCTTTGTTCTCATTCGAAGACGTCGAGCAAATTGCAGTCCACCAAGAAACTATGTCATCGATTCAAGTTTCACAGCCAAATATGAGTACAACTAAACAACAATGTCATCATGTTTTAGTTGTCATACAATCACCAAACACAAATCAGCATACATAACAAGTGATGTTCTCACAGCAAAATACTAAACAACATGTTCGTCAGGTTTTAGTTGTCATAGAAAACACAATTTCACATAGTAGATAAAAAACGTCTTCTGACAGGAAAATATGACAAAAGCAATGTAATCATCATCCGCAGCAGTAGCGTCAACATCTTCGCCATGTGTATCAGTCTGAATCGTAATTCCCCATGGTGCCATCTTCTTTTTCGTCCTCAACGTCCTCGAATGTTGGCTTCTTCTTGATCAACTCTTGTATGTCCACAACACGGTAGGCAATCTTTTCGCCGGCGTCATTGACGTGATGGTTCTCAAAGATATTAGGAACATCTGTGTTATCTTGTACATCGGGAGGAGTGTAAGGATCATCTTGTTGTGCAACTTCATTAGACGAATTCCTCTGCTCAAACCTTTGCAATACTCTCCAGTCATCGCTATGTGCAAATGTGTCTTCCAAGAAAAATATCTGTGTTGCTTGATTTGCCAAAATAAAAGGCTCGTTGGTGCAGTGCGCCCGCGTTGACATTGATGGATTTGAAATAATCATCAGCTCTGGGTTTTGCGATCCTCGAAAACAGGTTATACCATCGACAACACAATGAGAACCACACACCGATGATCCTCGAAGCTGGAGATATCACTGCAACTAAACAATGTACATTATGTTAGCATACATTTCAGTTGTCTCTTTGTCATACGTATCCGTGCTCATGATGGCACTGTTTAGTGTCTTCCTACCTTCGTCTCGTGCAAGGGTGTTGTAGCGCACATCTCCAACAACGCAAGATTCATAATGTCTTACCCGAGTATCAGGACCCATTGCTAGTGAGTAAAGGGCATCATCAATCGCCTGCCCATCCTCCCGCATCTTCTTAACCTATGGTTAGAAAATAGACAAGCTGATCATCTTATGTACTCAATATATTAAAAACTCGACAAAGGCACTTGAAAGCTTACATGGTTCTTGAACCATTTCGCAAATCCTGCCATAACCGGTTTGTCAATGTTTCTTGGATTTTCTTGGCAAGAACTCCTCTTTGTAGATGACGCACAACATAGTGATCGCGTCAAACATCTAAATATATAACAATGTGCTGCAAGTTTAGTAGATTAGGATGTACAAGCTGCAGTACTGCACTTACTTGATATAAGGTAGTATCTCAGGATAGTTATTCAACACATACCAAACCATTTTGTCCAAATATTTTAGGTTTGTCCTCTTGTCGACTCTTCCGTGTAACTCGAACAGAATAATCGAAAACATTGAGCCCGGGATTGTCTTCACCCACCTCTTTGCTAAGTTGATCATCTGTTTCAATGTATTTTGAGCAGAATGTCAACGCTTCTGTAGCAATGTAGGCCTCTGCAATGGAACCCTCGGGTCTAGCTTTGTTCCTAACATAGCCCTTGAAAGTGCCTAGCCGCCTTTCAATAGGAAACATCCAGCCATACTGTACTGGACCTCTAAGTAGTGCCTCATCAGGTAGATGAACAGCCAAATGCACCATCACATCAAAGAAGGCTGGAGGATATATCTTCTCAAGGTCGCGTAGGATAGTTGGTATCTTGTCTCTAAGACGCTACAAAGCATCTATCCTGATATTTCTACCGCAGAGTTCCTCAAGAACTGTCCCAACTCTACAACTGCTTGTATAAGTCAGGCAACCCAATCCTCTAAGGATATGAGGTAAAACCCTTTGAAGTAGGACGTGGCGGTCATGAGTTTTCAACCCTTGTACCTTGTTTCCATCTCACCGAATCTCCTTTCGTGGTTGGAAGCAGATTCATGTGGGAATCTCACACGTGATGTGACCTTGCAGAATTCTTTTCTTTTTGCCTTGTCCAAGACGCATACACCGGTGCCATATCCCGTGGTTTACCTTCATCTTGCACACAAATCCTTTCTCGATACCCAGTGTGTCAAATCAATCCTAGATTTTAAGGTATCTTTCGTCTTGCCTTCAATATTAAGAGGTGTGCCGATAATGATGTCACATATATTTTTCTCGATGTGCATCACATCAAGATTATGCCGCAGATCCAAATCTTTCCAATACTCTAAGTCCCACAAAGTGGACCTACGGGTAAACGATAACCTCTCTTCTGCCCTGCCACGCTTCCTTTTCCCGCTACCATTACCAGGATGGTTTCCTGGTGTACTATGCCTGACCTTCTCTAATTCCACTTGCAACTCATCGGCGGTGAGCCTCTTTGGCGCATCACGGTTTTCATGCTTTGCATTGAACACATGTCTTCGGTATTTTCTAGGATGCGGCTTGTCCTTGACAAGGAAAAGGTGGTGTCCAATGTAACAGATCTTGCTAAGTATTGTGTATGATAGCAGATTACTGTCACAGCGAACACATGCATTGTAACCATGTGTCATTCGCCCTGACATAGTGCCCAAAGCCGGATAATCATGGATGCACCAAATTATAACAGCACACAGAAAGAAATCAGCTGGTGGGCTGCTATATAGGTCTCGAGTGAGAACACCCTTCCATAGCTATTGAAGTTCCTCCAGAAGAGGCTCCATGAACAAATCAAAATCCTTTCCAGGACTTTTTTGGACCTGGGATGAGCAAGGCCATCATGTAGTTTGATTCTTTGGTGCGTACATTTGGAGGCATGTTGTAAGGGATAACAAGCAACGGCCACATGCTATATGTGGCGCTCACGGTGGCCAAATGGGTTAAATCCATCCAAGCTAAGCCAAGTCTAATGTTTCTCGGGTCAAGACAAACTTTTGTGTTTATCATTGAAGCTTTTCCACTCACTACCACGAGATGGATGGCTCATTACATTACGATCTCTCAGACTCCTGGTTCCTAGAATGCCATAGTACATCCTCTCTTGTTTCAAAGCATCATGAAACAACCTATGCAATCTTGGTGTAATTGGAAAATGTCTCGAGAACATTATGAGGAATCCTCTTCACAAAGATCGCCATCTTTCCATCTTGATGATTTGCATTTGGGGCATTCACTAAAGTTGGCATAATCCTTAGGAGCAGAACACAATTATTCTTACAAACATGGATCATATCATATCCAATTCCAACTGCATCGAAGGAAATTCTTCATTTCTTTGTAGGTGTGTGGCAGCTCGACGCTTGTCTGGGAAAGGTTTGTGGAAAGAAGCCAACATAGCATCGAATGATTTGTTGGTCATCCGCTCGAGATGTCTTCACCGAAGAAAGGTGACCATAGCTGAGAATCTTGTGACTTATTTCTGGGGTGACAGCGTTGCATTGTTCCAACATGCGGGCCCACCGCTTTTCTTCTCGCAGTGAAAGTTCACGGAATGCACGAGCATTTCTTAGCATTGTTTCAATGTTGGTCAAACTCATCGCTCCGCCACCACCACCTCCTCCTACTCTTCCACTGAGCATCGAGTGAGATCAAGATGGTGATCTGCTGCTTCCACGTAGTCAATAACATTGACGTTCACAGCTTCACCGTGATGAACCCACCTAGTATATGTGACCGACATCCCAAACAAGTGTAGATGATTTTGCACAGTTGACTGGGGTCTTGTAACTGAATCCATACAACTGCTACAAGGGCAGAGCACATCTGATTTTAGACCACCGTACTCAGCTCTGATAAAGTTCATGAAGTTTTCAACCCCCTCGACATATGCAGTGGAGAATCTTCGAGCAGAAGTTATCCAAGTCATGTCCATCTCATTAGACATACAAATTAGTTCTTCTACTAGATATTACAGGAAAAACATATATGCTTTTTTATGAAGTCCAGAAAAAATACCTAGGTCGATGTCTAAAGCGATGGCAAGATATTTGGACGAGCAGATCTAAGTAACGAAAGATATGTAAAGCTAATTCAGCAAACAGATTTGAGTGCTAAATTATGGTAGGCTGTTTCAGCAGTCAATGAGGCCGAGCACACATCCATCGAACTATCGAAGGCAATCACAGCAACAAAGATCGAGTATAAAACGGTGTAGAGATATTTCACCTAACAGATTGGCTACTAGACCATGGCAATCTACGTCACAATAAATATATGGCAGGATATTTTAGCAACTAATCGGCCTTGGCATGCCATCTCAGCTAAGCAGATTGAGTGCAGAACAGGGCAAGGACGCTTCTTAAGCAGAGCATATTGACAAGAACTACTTGCAAATAGTGAGATTAACAACGTCTATCGGCTAACATTCAACGCTACACCAACATGAGCAGGGCCTCGGTCTAGAATGCGCGTGCGTGGGAGAATCGACCGCCGTGCGTCTCCACATAAACATCGCCCGGTGATGGTGGCGCTGACCGCCGTCTTGCCTCCACAAGAACGTAGCGAGGTGGCGGCGTGGCTGAAGGACGGCGATCTACGAGCGCGTCTTGTGAGCGAGAGGATCGCCGTGCGTCCCTCGACGAACCATGGCGCCGGCAATGTCGGCGGCGGGGGAGGGCTGCTTTGGCGAGCAAATGGAGTGGAGGGGACGGGGACGGGGTTTGGGGAATATTACTGGCTAGTTGGCCGAAGGGCGGTTGAATCGGATTTGGGGGGAATTTTTGTGTGGGGGGGAGGATTTTCGCGCGGTGGGCGGGGGGAGTTTGGCGCATGGTTAGTTTTTCCTAGTGCAGTCCCGTGTCGGTGAAGAGGCAAGCCGGGCGGCGTTCCGTTCTGCGTGAGCCGTGTGCAGGACCGAGCGTGTGTGGGGTGCAATGCGACGCGGCAGAGTGATGTGAGTGTACCGCCTTTTTTCCTTTTAAACAAGGTGCTTCGCCCCCTCAAAAAAAATTGTTGCTTCGCGCGAACCATCGATACTAATACTAGTAATCCGGTAATCCCGACTAAAACGGCGCGGCCGGGTCTTTTCCCGCGCGATATCCTGGAGGGTTGGCTTAGTTGGGTTTTTTAGGATGAGTAATGCTACACCTACTTAATCCGAGTTACGTAATTAACGTAATGTGAAACGTGTCAGCTGTTGATTGTAGATTGGGGGGAGGAAGGGGCCCACCACCATGAAAACCAGGGGAGGAGAGAGAGAGGCAATTTACGTTAACCCTTTCGTAGGTTCCCGTAGATGTAGAAAGATGTGAAATGCGTGAATGTGTAGTGGACGTACTATTGGAGTGCCTAAGATAATTTGTGTATGTATAGACCCTATGTGTTTATTTTACTTCGCATGTTAGATTTGTCTCGGTCTAATAAAAAGCAGAGTTGGTGATGATGGTGTGCCTGTCATCCTGCAATATAGGCCGTCCGATCTATATCTAACAGATAGGAAGGAAACTATGACAATTTACCCGCACTCCTCTCCACATTTGGAGATAAGACTTTCGCTCGTTCATCCTTTTCTCCCACAAGATCTTGATCTTCCGTGCAATGCACGGGCATCTTGCTAGTACTCCTACAATATGTATATTATTGTGAAAGTTCATATACACCGGCCGAGATTAATGCAAACATGGCAGATTTTCATTACATTTCGAACTTTTATAGGACAGAAAAATAAAAGAAACCTGATCCTAAACCTATTCTATGGCGGCGACCGACGTCCTCCATCTGCAATCTCTATGTACTTGGGCGGGGTTCAGGACCCGTGAAGTGAAGGTGCGGTCTCCGGCGAGGAAGAGTAGAACACGGGATATGGACCGGCCAGTTGGCACACCATGCCCTGCCGCCTCCCATGCCCTACTCATCCTCGGAGGAGTCCCCGACCTCGGCAGTGCCGGACGTTGGACGGCAGCAAGTAGGACGCGTGGATGACGGTGCTCCCATCGTCGACCGCCAGTGTGGCCACCGCTTGTGCGGTCGCATCCGCGTCTAGCTACGCCGCTATTGTGTCGCTATAGGCGACTTGAGTGAGGGCGGCGACCTCGAGCTTCATCCCTGAAGACAAGCTCTCCCGCAGAGCGTTCGCACTTGCAGTCATGGCGGATGTGGTGCCAGGTAGGAGGACGATGCGCTATGGTGTGGAGGTTAGCTGGGCGTTGCCGCTTGAAGTAGCGCATTCCGGTGAGGCCAAGCGGCCGGGTGCGTGATTAAGTCGCCGGAGTTGGTTCCTCGGGCACCGAGCCTCTTAACGACGACATACGAATGGACGGCATGAAAGCGGGCAGCTGGCGTCGGCGGGGAACGCACCGCGCGACGGCGCGAGGGACGAGGGTTTTGGTGTGCCAGGGTAGTCAGCTGCGGTCGTGGCAACGTTGGAGATGCCCTTTGCTCACATGCGATCCCCGCATGTCATTAAAAAGCAAGAACCGGCATGGTCTCAGGTCCAGAGGATGCAGTTGGCGCGCTACACCACTCCAGCGGGACGTCGCGGCGCCCTGTGCATCCTCGACGAGCCGGGTGTTGGGGTGTGTTTCGATTGTGGCCGAAGTGCACCTTACCAAAATTTTGGTCATGACCCAAAGATTGGTCTTTTTTTGGATGGTTGCCATTTTTTGAACTCTAACAACCTCTAGTTCATTTTTCTTGCCAATGTCGGCCAAATCATGGGCAACCAATACCTCAACCAAAATTTTGGTCATGACCCAAAGATTGGTCTTTGTTTGGATGGTTGCCATTTTTTGGCATGCCAATGAACTCTAGCCAACTCTAGTTCATTTTTCTTGCCAATGTCGGCCAAATCATGGGCAACCAATACCTCAACCAAAATTTTGGCTACCCAATGCTTTGATGGGGCAACCTTGGGCACAAACCAAGCATACTGTTGGTCGTGCCATAGCACCAACGCCACCCTCGGCACACTGAAACCGACCGTGTCTTGCAATGATATGAGCGTGTCGCTCACCGCGGTCGCCGTGTCCAGAGGCGGTGCTGGAGCTGCGCCCCGTTGTTGGCCCCAACGACCCACATGAACGGTTGTCGGTGGCGAGGAGGTCCTGGGCCAGCTCCTCCATTGGACTAGTCTGTGCTATGTCGTCCCGACGGGTGTGCCCCACATGTCGGTTTCCCTCTTTTCCCGGCCATATTCGAGCGTTAGTGCTCTGCGTTGCGCATTGGGCCTTTCACTATGTAGGCCAAGCAAGACAACTTATTGTTTATTTGAGCCGTTCACGTGTAATAATGTGGCGTTTGCTTATTTCTCATTCCTCTCCAACCCTCTTCTCCATCAATCATGTCGCCCTCCAGTTGAGTCCATCCTCCCGCATGCCTCATTTGAACATTCCGCCGAGTATCAATCTCATGTACCCACCCTAGTCCTCATTCAATAGATCTCCGGATCCCGAGATGAAATCGAGAGGGAACAAGTGGGGGCACGTGATACCTAAGGTGGATTCAAAATTTTGAACCGGTGATCATAGCATCCGCAAATCATATATAAAGGGTATTCAATGTTCGTTTCGTTTTTGAACGTACAATATACTCCCTCCTATCCTTTCTAGTTTACATATAAGTTTTATGTGTAGTCAAAGTATTTCTACTTTGATCAAAAAGGTATCAATATTCAACGACGCCCAATCAATATTGTTAGATTCATACGTACTCCTAGATTTGTACTCGAGATGGTCTCCAATTTGACTATTGACAAGATTAATAGTACATGAGATGTATAATGTGAAAATTATATCATTGGAAACTCCTTTCACATACGAATTTTACCGTATGCTTTGTGTAAGTTGCATGTCATATATTATTACTCTAACATTTGGTTAAAGTTAGCCTCGAAAAACGCATTAGGACTTGTATAGTAAATGGAAGGAGGGAGTAGTAGTGGAAGTGGATCCTCTGACGTAGGTATCCCTGCCTTACCCTCCCTTTCGGTCACTTACTGGCGGACCCCATGCTTGCTAGGCCCCGCATGTCAGTTACTCAATGGGTTCGGCCACGTCAAGGGATCCTCATCCGTTGTATACTCCCTCTGTTTTTATTTACTCCGCATAAAACGGAGGGAGTGGTAGTATAATAAATGACGCGGGCGGGGGAGGTGGAGGGACGTAGGTTTGCTCTCAACTGCGGTCCCACAAGCGAGCGAAAATGCAAGACGAAGTGCATTCCATTCGGTGAGCGACATGGAGGGTCCAGCGTGCCAGGCTGCAACGCGAACGCGGCAAGAGCGATGTATAGTCAAAACCAATTGACCGGTCGTCACCGGAACCACTATTCACACCAGAACCTTCACTGCTCGGCCTACGCCAGCCACTACCCCAAAACCACACCAAATCTCCAGCCCATTCCCCCACCTTTCGATCCCCTAGCCCGCATCAACCGTCCCCTAGTTCGCCGGAAAGCCATGGTGCACCGCAAGATCACTTACTACAAGATGCTGACGCAGGAGCGCAGCGCAGAAATCGCGGCGTCGGTCGGCGCCACAGACCTCCGTTCCCAAGCTCGCTTTGCGGCGGGCCAATCCCCGAGTTCTCCAGAGCCAAGTTACGAGGAGGAGGAAGCCGATCCAATGTTCATGGCGGAGGTCGCGGCGCAGAAGGCCCCCGATGGGTATGAGACGATGGACGTCGACTTCGTGCCGGCGTCCGAGTCCCCCATGGTGCAAAGCGGACCAGCGGTTCAACATGGCGATACTAAAGGAGGACCGGGAGGCAGAGGCTCAACTCGACACGGAGCGCGCGCATGCCGCTGCCATCGAGGCAATCCTGCAGGCGGAACCGGATGTCGTGGATGTGAACCGGGCGACGGAGGCTCAACTTGAGGCAGAGCGCGCGGATGCCGCTGCCATCGAGGCCCTCCTATAGGCGGAACCGGACGGCAGAGGCTCGACTCAATGCAGAGCGGGCGGATGCCACTCTCATCGATGCCCTCCTGCAGGCGGAACCAGACGTCCTGGACTTGAACCGGGCGACGGAGGCTTGACTCGACGCGGAGCGCGCGGATGACGCTGCCATCAAGGCCCTCCTGCAGGCGGAACCGGACGTCCTCGACTTGAACCGGGATGTGCTCTCGTCCGTGCAGAGCGCCCGCGCACTCCGCTTGAACGAGTAGCTGGAGGCCGAGGACAACCACGGTGCAGAGACACACGTCGGCAGCTACGGCTGGTTCGCACCGGCAGCCAAAGACGACAAGGCCGTCTCTTTCTGCAAGCAGTGATAGTTTTTCTTTATGCTGTTGTTTTTATGGATCTTTTGCTGTGTAAAAACATATATTTGTTATGCAAGTCACCTGACTTGGGTCAGTCTACCATTTTAGGCGATTGGATGCATATCCTACGTCTCCTAACCCTTCTTTCCTTCTTCCTCACCTCTTCTTCTTCCCCAACAGACCACCGCACGGGCCGTACAGATACTCCCCAAAATGAGGTTGGATAAACATACTCTATGAACGGAAATTATGTGTCAGCGATAGGATGGCTGAGTTTGGTTTGTTCACATGCGTCAACACGTGTCAGTGAGGGTGCGTTCCCTTGGTTGGGTTTGTGGCGTGCAGGAGCGACGGTGTGAGGGTGCGGTGCGACCGCGGCGTGCAGGAGTGACCGTGTGAGGGTGCGGTCATGCGACCCGACAACCGTCAAGTGTACCTCCTTCTCATTTTGAAAACTTTAGGCAAGCCTGGCAAAAATGTGTGGTGAAGTTTGGCAATGCAAGGCATAGACCCAAACAGGATAAGTACGTACGTACTAGGAGTACTAGTGTTAAAGAAAGGCGGGGTTTTCCTTCATGGGATTTAATCGATACAAATCCTCGTTTCACGTGTCAATTAATGCATATTTTCTCCAAAGACCAAAGAGCTAACCATCTCACTCCTCATCGCTTGATTAATGCAGCGCCATGCAAACCAACCTTCTCACTTCCGCATGCATGCAGGGGATATTAATGTCCTTGGTTGCTAACCCCATCAATTTTGCCTTGATTGGTGTTAGTAGCCCTTTGCAAATTGTAATTTTGATATACTGGCCTTGTGTACAAAAAAATGGAGGTAGTAACTATATTTGACTTCCTTCCCCATTGCGGTGACGTCGACGATATCTTTTTTTTGTGGTTTGGCGAAGTGCGTTCGACGGAGAACACCATTGAGGGATACCACGGTAAGTCGTTCGCAAGTGCCGCCTGCAAGCCGAGACAACCGCCTTATTTGCATCCAGGAAGTTCGTTGAACCAAAGGACTAGTACTACTAGGAGTACTAGTGCGGTGAGATGATTTCTTGAAGAAGACGATGGAAAAGCGGAGTCAGTGAAGAGTGAAGTGATGGTTGCTTCATCCGCGCTTTTGTGATTTGACGCCTCACTGCTTTGTGATTTGTGATAGAAGGGACAGGGGAGTAGACTCTATGCTCTATACTATACTACATGCGTCCCAGCATGGGAGAAAGAGGAGAGACGTTGTATTTTTCTATTCCTTCAATCAAACAATCAATCAGGGAGCTTCGGTTCCATTTTTTGGCTTTGGCAACACCGTCCACAATGGTTCCCACGATGCCAAAATCTATTTTCACATTTGGCTACACATTGTGGATGCCCTTAACCGTACCACTTGGTTTTGCTCCTGTGTGTTATCTATACAAATCTCAATTATATTGATCTCAAAAATTATAGAATCAAGATTAGTAAAAAGGAGGTGATTTTGCCGCGCGGATGGCAGGGGAGGTTTCTTATTGTCGGAGGACGTTGTCCTTGAGGTTTGCTAACATGCGGTCCCACGTGTCAGTTCTTTACCAAGACGATCCGCGTCCCACATGAGGCAGAACAACGGCAGAAGCAACACGTGGTTAAGTTGAAGAAGATGAGGGAGAAGCGGATTCAAAGAACGAGTGAAATGATGCTTGCTTCGTCCCTCCAACTTCTTTTTTAGCATTATTACTTCTTCCTCCAACTTAATCTGCGGAAAGGTGCAGCTTTGTGATTTGACGCCTCATTGCTCATTACTACGCTTAGCGCCATGACTGGGTGCTTCACCCGGCTGCTCTGCATTGTATTCGGTATGGCACGTGGACCCGGTAGCTTGATGTCCCACATGTCGGCGAAAGGGACTAGAAGATTTATGAAAGCGAAGCGCTGCACTCTTCTGACGGAGGAGTAGATTTAGACGACGGCCCAGGAACTGTCACTTGTAAGAGTAGTACTATAGTTTTCTTTGTTCGCATACGATCCATCGATACAAACCCGATTAAACAGGAAAGGCGGGATTTTTCCCTTGTAGATGATACTGGCCATACATTTCAAAGGCAATTTTAATGTATGCAAACAGAATAATTATAAGTAACAATATGATATCTAGTAAAACTTAAAACACATATGATTTATTGTGTTAGAGTGTAGTAGTAGTGTTGTAACATGCGAGAACGTGTAGAGATGTAGTTTTGGAGGGCCTACAGAGAGAAAAGCGTATCTGGTCACCGAACTTGAATAAGCTGATTACGGTCACTATATACGTTTTGTGGTGATTATACGGTCACTTGCTCATGGTTCAGCATCGGATTGCACTCGCTGACCGGCCAAATAGTCTGCGTGGCGCCATGTTGACTAGTTAAATTGACCATGTTCCTTGTGGGTCCCACACCCGGTTTGCATAGGGAAAAGGTCGATAAACACAAATTTACGTAAGCGCAACAAGGCTCCAACCCGTCTTGGAATCACCTGGTTGTGTATGTGTCCTGCTGAGGGCTGATGTGTGCGCATGCATGTGTAGGTTGAGCACTTGAGCGTGAGAGTGTGTGTTGGTCATGTGGTGTACTGGTGTGTGCATGCATGCGTGCGTGTGTGTGTGTGTGTGTTGCGTGTGTGCGTGGCTGCGTGTGTACGTGTGAGTGTTGCGTGCGTGGGTGCATGTGTTTGTGTGAGTGTTGCATGGATGCAGTTCGTGTGCATGCATGCGTGTGTGTATAATCACCACACCAGCTCCTTTGTGTTAAAACAGACAGCTCAGCATACCAATACAAGGCCACCTTGTCCATTGTGCCCGCGGTCATGACTTCGAACCACCGTCAAATAATTTTTTGTCGTTTATTTTCATTCTTACTAGCAAGATGCCCGTGCGTTGCACGTAACATCAAGATGCATTTGTATGACTAGTTTATCTTGTGAGAGAAAAGAATGAACGAGGGAAGACCTTATTTGCAAATGTGGAGAGGTGTGTGGGTGCCTTTTTGCAAAATTGCCATTGTTTCCTTCCTATCCATCAGATATAAATCGGACGACCTATATTGCAGGATGGCAGGCACACCATCATCACCAACTCTATTTTTTATAGGAGTGTAGATGTAGATGTAGATGTAGAGTAGATACAAGCCGATAGGTGGGCCCAATGGTAGTGAGATAATGTGATGCAGCACTAGAGGTGCCACGTGGAGCATTTAACTGGTCAACTAATCGTGTCTTGAGAAAATACAGAGTTGTACAGTGAGCCCGTGACTGTATAATAACCACTAAACATAAATGGTGACTGTAATGAGTGGATTCTGAAGTCCAATGTACATATCGTGCTTTCGCTTCAAATACACTGATCGTCATTGCATATCACTACAAAAAAATACACTTCCGTGATGATACGTGTTTGTCACAGTAGGTTTCGTTTTTTGTCATGCATGTACATCCATGACAAATTTATGACAGAATCAAGATAGTCATACCTGTGCTGTCCTAGAAGTGTTCCATGACATTACCAAAATTATCATCAGGGAAGTGTCCACTTCCATGACAATAAATCACGCGTCACAAAAGTGCTTTCGTCAAGGGTGACCGACACATGGCATCCACCGTAACGGAACACCGTTAAGCTATCGGGTCGGATTTTGGATCCGATAACCCGTTAACAGCCCTGACCAATGGGAAATTTCCACATGTAAAATTCTGATTGGCGAAGGAACACTTGTCACCGTCGATTGGGCGGATGTTGCCCGTCCATTGGAGGAGACATGCCTATGATACATCGACACGTGGCTGGGCCCAACAGAGGCCCATATAGGTTAAAAAGGCTGGCCCAGTAAAAGGCCCATAGTACTTAATCAGGTACTAGTGGGCTAGCTTAATAAAGGCCCATTTACGGCCCGAAGCCAGATATGGCCCATTAATTGTTCGCCCAATATTTGGGCCCATTTACGACCCGAAGCCAGATCTGGCCCGTTAATTGTTCGCTCAATATTTGGGCCCATTTATGCCCGAAGCCAGATCCGGCACATAATTGTTCGCCGAATATTTGGGCCCAACTACAGCCTAGTGACTTTCGGCCCGTTAGAGGCCTGATGTGAACATGGGCCCATTTCAGCCGGTGTGACTTTCGGTGCAGGAATGGCCCGTCTTGCCTATGGGCATATATGGTCTCGACGAGACATCGGGCCCACTAACGGCCCGTGCTAAAGGTGGCAGATTAAGCCCAACGTGACTTTGGGCATGTTAAAGGCCTGTCGCGTAATTGACCCGTTGATGCTCAGTATTAAGCTTTCGGCCTCTTAAAGGCCCATGATATCGATGGGCCAACTAAGGCCCGAGATATGTTTCGCCTGGTAACGGCCCGTGAGCTAACTGGCCCAAAAGGCCCGGTCTACATTTCGCTTCATCAAGGCCCGTCGACGACTAGTGAAAATTGAGGCCCAACATGCATTTTGGCTCGCTAAAGGCCCGTGGTTTCATCTCGGCCGTAACAGGCCAAGACAATATTCAACTGTTAATGGCCCAACGCTACAGGCCAAACTAAGCTACTGGTCGACAAAAGGCCCAACTAAAATATAGGCCGGTGTAAGTTTGGGCCTGGCGCAATGTGTGAAGGCCCCAATCATTCGGGCCCAAGAAAGACACAGGCCAGCCCGATTGTGGGCCGCTAAAAACCTGGCCCGTTAGAGTCGAATGTTTCGGCCCAGTCGACTACATCTGATTTTTTTCAGATAGCGAATGATGGCAGTAACTAGTAGGAATTAAGAACAAACCTACTCTATATAATAAAGAAATTACGGCATAGTAACTAAGAATAAACTTACACTATACAATAAAGGATTTAAGGTATATTACATCCACTGGGCATCGAAGTTCGCCACCAGTGATCATAAAGCGCAATGAAGAGGCAGATTACAAAAACTGGGCACCATTGCAGCATAACAAAATAATACTGAACCGAGACCACTTCCAAGACAGTTCAAGAAAGGTTGGCCTTATGGGGCTAACTGCCATGAAGCCGAAAGCAAGGTTGTGAGACCGGCCTAGCATGTCGGTCATAGCTTCCAGGTGTAGTTGTTTAACGATGAGGTTCTCATTGGTGTTCTCCGCAATCTTTCTTAGAGATAGGACTTCAAGTCGAAGTTGAGTTGCGTAATGCCTTTACGCTAGAACTTGGGACCCAAGAAGTCGAACTGATTCGCATAATGAATTACGTGAGCTTGTCTCATTTGTTAGTCTCAAGTAACTTGAACACCGCATCAAGACAAGACTTTGGGGTTGTCTCGCTATCTTCAAGATGTTTTCCTTCTTTCTTTGCAATATATGTTGGGTTTGTCTCACAGCCTTCAAAGAGACTTGTGCATGCCATCGTGCATATCACCTGAAACAAAGCGAGAGAGATGACAGGTTTTGCACGTGTATAAACAAAGATGATAACTGTGCTGTCAATTCCATCCAATTTCAAGTTAGAAAATAAAGAGTAAGTACAAAATATCAATAGCATAATTTGGCATTGTTTATAATGCGGGGAGCTTCACCACACTACTGGATTACCATGTCAACATAACAAGAATAGATGAAGGGCAAAGAAAATCATTGTATCTATTTTGGATAATGTGCATGGCATGTTGTTCATATCATCACCACATCAAGAAGATAAAACAGGAGATGACAAGGTGCAAAGCGTGGGCTGCTTCACCACACACTGGATTATAGATCCACAAAAACAAGCATACATATAGGGAGCATTAAGTAATGTGCATGGTATGAATAAGGAATTTGGTTTTACAAGTAAAACTTAGAACTTACGGTTCTTGAGAACATGCATTTTGGTAGAAACAGCAAACTAAACAGCAGTAAACGATAGGGAGTATGAGCAAATTAAACAGCATTTGAGGATAAAGGCTTTAGAAGGACTGACTTACATTAACAGTTAACACTGGCTTTATAATGCCCTTCTCCATGTCAAGGGAAGGATAACTCAAGAATTTCAGCACGTAATCTTCTTCATAAGCATTGCACATACTCTACATTTTGTAGAGAGTAATTATAGATATGATAATACTTGAAGGGATAGAGGATAATGAAGATAAGATGCAGATTGATGCTACAATCCCTGGAAGTACAAGTGTTACAGGACAAAATGTACTGACAAGAGCAATGGGCTACACTTTTGCACTGGCATTGTCTGTGTATTCTACTTGTTGGTAAGATTAAATATAGATCTGATCTTTTTTAGTAAATGGTGGGCGAGGGAGATAAGATGTAGAATGCTACAAAATGAACCAATCCCTCTTCCCATAATACAAGAGTGTTTTGAACACTGGTGTACTATACAAAATGTTCTTATATTGTGGGCCGTAGGGAGTAGCTGTTAACGTAAGTATAGTGATAGACCACGTTCAGTCCTTACAAGAGGACTGCAGAGCTAAACCTCTTCAAAAGCATTGGGTTGATTCTAAATTTATGTAAGAGTCCATACGGATCTTATAATGTCCACCAAATGGACGCGTTCTGAGGTTAACATGTGCGGTGATGCTACATAATCAAACAGCTATGAAATTAAGTATGGTCATATAGGGTACTCACAAGAGCAATGCGATTATGCGGTATAGTTGCGAGATTCTGTGGTCCCTTGAGAACGAATGTTCTTCCGCTAATGATTTTAGTACAAGTGAGACATTAAGGCAAATGCACAAATGTAGTTCAAATTGTGATGTGATATCATAGAAAGTACCTTACGCTGCAGCCGAGACCAATGTGTAACAAGATTATTCCAGTCACCATCGGATAAATGTAGCACCGGAGACTTTACAGAAATTTCATTCAGAGGCTTGTCATAAAAGTGCGCTTGCCTCAGGTAGAACGATATTTCATCAACGAGTGCTTGAAAAGCGCAACCAACCCTTGCTCGTCATCACAATCCAGTTCGCTCCTCGCCTATTTAAAAGAATGAAATCTTGTGTCTTCTGTCAGCAGAAACATATGCAGTAATGACCATGAATAACATTAGTACATTACTTGCGGGTAAGTTGCGGAGGAAGACTGGAAATTGTTCTGTGTCTGTTGTATAATCTTTCCATGAAGTAAAGATGCGCACAAAGTTCCTGACAACAACATAAGCTTCATCTTCTAAACAGGGAAGGAATGGAACAGGGGTCCTATTTGCTGCAATTGGGGCTCTCTCTGGTTCGAAAAGGGATTTGGCAACTGGATTTGGTGTACTCTTTGCTGGAATCCGGGTTTTGCGTCGTACAGCTGGTGCTATGTCAACTGGCATAATCATACTGTTTGCTGCAGTTGGGGTCTGCTGAGTTGGGGCATCAGAAATGACCAGTGTAGTAGGGCTAGAATCTGCTAGAGTTGGGGTGTTTTGTGGGTCAGGTGATATTGCAACTACACCTAATGGGCTATTTGATTTATCAGGTGCCACTAACTTTTCCAAATACTTTGCTTGTGCTCCTCCATGATCAGCAATCGCCCTCTTCCTTTTGAACATCTGATACGCAAGAACAACATTTGAATGGATAAATATGGTATGATGACAGATGGAATATGTACTAAAAATGGATAGGCGGGGCGTATTCACATACACGATGTGTAAACTAAGCTAATGGAAGTTCAACAAAGTAGAAGCAATGCAAAGCATCCGTTGCAAGATATGTGCGAGCAATGTAACCTTGGAAAGTTAGAGCAAGTACCTTGATGGGTGAATAAGATAGGGCATCTTCCTCCGAGCTCCTCCACTAGGGAGCTACATTGACTTAGGTCTCCCTCTAGCTCGTAATCACTATTAGGATCATATTCGAGCATGAATCAGAGGTGGAGAGCGTTTGCATTGCATTGCATCCAGACTTGATTTCAATCCCTTAATGCCAAGTTTGACAACCATGGCATTGTTACGCTTTATTCTTCTCATGCGCCGCAAGCTCATAATCATTATGATGCTTTGTTTAATCCGAGATTCATGAAAACATAAAAAGTAGTCAGATTATCTATGGAATGCATTGCGGATTCAACTCGGAGAGTGTCTCCCTATAAACCCCTGCATATGCAAAGTTCACCTCCCCAACCGTGCTGACCAGAACACACACAGAAAGGGGGAAACTCTAAGCATATTTTTTTTAGCAAAAGAGGGTTTCCCCTCTGATTTCTATTAAAGAAACCACAACGGAACCAACATGATCAATTAAACCCTAAGCATGATCAGTTAAACCGTATTATGGCTGTGCCATGGCAGATTTGAAGCTGCAAACCGGAGAAATGATATTTAGCATCCATTGTTTGCTTCGAACTAAGAACTAAATTCTAAGAGCTAAAAAGAAAGTATAGTAACCAAGTTAAGATCTATTATCTGGTTGAGATCAAAAGGTTGAGGAGATATGAAGTACCACCTCTCTTGCGGCGCCGTGGAGGCATTGGGGTGCGACGGCTATCGTTGGCGTTGAAGCAGATCTGCGACGGTAGACGGGTGCATCGGGGGATAAGTCCCGTTGCGGTGGAAGAGAAGGTCGTGTGAGCGGCCCCGACAAAGAGGACGACGGCGCCGATGAAGCGAGAGGACGCGATGCAAGGCTATTGGTCCGTCGCCGTGGATGAGAAACGTCCATCTCTAGCAGTGGACGACGCGGTCTTGGTAGGCGCTCCGGCATGGTGGAGGACGGTGGCGATGGATGTGGTGGAGGACGACGGCGATTGATGGGGTGGTGGACGTAGGCTGGTGTGGGGGTGGGGCGTATGAATGGGAAAATGGAGGGAGAGGTACGGGGAAACATGTTTTTGGGACGCGCCTGTCTGAAATATGGGAAAGTTACGAACTTAGCCCCCGTTTAAAATTTGGACGTCTCGTCGGTTGGGGATAGGACGGTAACCTCGCATCTCGCCAATATTTGCCCAGAGCAATTTCGGGCGAGGAAAGGGTGGTTGGCGCCCATGGTTGGCGCCCACGGTGTATGAACGGGGCTGACAGATAGGGCGGTTGTGTCACGTCTGAGTGAGGTTACAAACCTGCCCCTATTGAAAATATTTGCCTACATCGATTTCGGCCGAGTCGAGTTTGTTTTGCCGCCCACCGTCTATGAATGGGGAATGGAGGGAGAAATAGAGGTATTTCGGACGAGCTTGAATCAAATGTGTTTTGCCGCCCATGTTTGACGCCCACCATGTCGGAATGGGCTCAGAGGCGGTCGTGTCACGTCTAATTGAAGTTACTAACCTACCCCTATTTAGTGCAGTGGAAATCGGGCCGATAGATTGTCCGTGTAATGGGTAGACATTAATTTCCATCTCCCAAACACTTGGCTTCGGGCAGCCGACGTGGGAGTGGACATTTTGCCACTTCTTTCGAATTTTGGGATAATAAGTATCCACGTTTACCCTGGCAACTAAATTCGAATCCATTTTGTATTCCTATATGAATCTTTATAAATCATTCTATGTGTTTTTATATATCTTCAAAAGGACGACAAAGATGTATTCCACTGTCATATATGAATATTGTTTACAAATGCCGATACTCAAATTCAGAAGCTAGAATCCAGTTTAAGGTGAATTCGAATATTTGGAACACTTCATGTCCAACTCAAATGTCACATGCAGCATAATGTGTACTCCCATTTAGATATGTACACAAGCGATGCATCAAGATTCAAATACCAAGTCAAACAACCAAGAATGTACAGAACTAACAGACATATAAACACATATAGAGTATACAGATCAATAATATCAACTAACATACATAAGCCAGGCCGCTGTACTTTTTTTTTGCTACAACAACATCCTTTTTTTAGCCAGCATCTTGGCCCTTTCCGATGCGTGCCACTTACGGTCCATCTATACTACTACTTTTGTTGAATGCACATTCAGCCCGATTGGCATATTTATAGGTCTCGCACATCAATAAAAAAAACAATTATTACATGATCTCTAAAACAAATGGTTTGATTGATTACATGAACAGACAACACAAAGGTTATTCAACGATGGAAAGAATATTTCACCTATGATTTACCAAGTAGGAATTTAATTTCCTTTTTCCTTCGTGACCTTAATAATCCAGTCGGGCCTCACTTGCTTCGTTTTGAAATCCACCAAATATTTAATGGTTGTCTTGAGTACTGCTTGTGATTGTGCTGCTTCCTCAACATGTCAACTTCAGCTCTAAGTGCAGAAGCAGAATCTCTTTCTACCACTAGTTTAGCCTCTAGAGGATCAGCAGTTGGCAATTCATAATGCACGATTGGGCGATTACCCTTTCGTGGGATGATGCAACGTCCATGGGGACCTCGCTCTTTGATCTTGGGCTAACCTGTTTTTGCCATTAAAGTTCCGATTGGATTCAGAAAAGTTGAAGTTAGCAAAACATCTCAACTGGGAGTTATAACAGAAAACCAGTTAAACAAACAAGGAATTAAAGAGATTCAATTGGATGCTGAAAAGTAGTTATTAACATCATTGTAACCCATTGTTGCAGCAGCAAAACAGTTAAACAAACAAGTAGATATTTAAGTTAAGGCAAACAGGTAATTCTTAACAGTAAGTATCAAACACATAGATAGGCGCAGTCTACAATATGATTAACAGGCTGTGGTATTATGTAATCAGTAGCAAACTAAATTAAGCCGAACAACGTAATTGAACAATTTTGCAATAAGTGGCTAACTAAAATTCCGAGAAGGTGTAACTAAACTTACGCTAGTTCTTTGTACAGCACACTGCAACTTCTTTTTCGCTACAAGGTTGTACAAGGAGTCCAAGGCATCAATTGCTTGGATACGCAATCCCAATACTTCTTTCTTCCCACACTGCATGGGTAAGTCGAATGGTTAATCTGGTAAGATGGTGCGTCCTTGATATGTTATATGAGGACGTGTAGTCAAACTAGTTGTAGCCACACACATCACACTGGCTTTTACTGTATATTTCATGCGATTACATTTGACATATCGAGATCTAAGCAATCTACAATAGGATGAAAATACTGGCATCCTTCACATTATTGGAGAACTCAGTTCATAGAAACAAGCAATTCAACCATTCTGTGGGTAAATCAAAAGCGCCACTAGAATATTTTTCACTATCCAATCATACACGCAAAAAGGGGCGACGCCACCATAGGGGCTGGTATGGGCGGCCGCCTCAGGTGGCTGGAAAGTGTGCACCTAGTTTGAGTCGTCCAGGTTGGCCCACGCTAGTTTTGTTCGTCCCAACGCATTTGAAAGCGAGCAATCTAAAAAATGAAGGAAAAATGTTTCAATTTGGATGGGCCAATAACATAAGTGCAAGGCAGGCCCTATAGCAGGCTCGTGGCCCAAACGAGTGCCTCCCATATCGATCGACAGCAGGAAAAATCCCAATTCATTCGCTCCAGCCTCCAGTCTAGTTTGCTCCTAACCTAGCCGCCGGACGTACCAACACAAGATTTCCTCGCGCCCTCGTTGGAGGGCGGTCGCCGGGCTTCAAGCGAACGGAAGGACAAGAAGATGAAGATCCAACCCTGGGTGTAGCCTGCATGGGAGGCAGCGGCGGCAGCATGGGCATGGCATCGAGCTTGCGCAAACGGATAGTCACAGCTTGCAAGGGTAGCATGCGCAACGAGCAGGTACATCACATCCCTGATTATATCTAATTCAATTCTTCAATTTCTGGCCAATAGTTAATCCTGACGGTGTTGTAAAACTGCTTGTATGTAGGGAATCTATGAGAAAATGAAACCAATTTCTACTTATTTTATAACTCCCCCAATCAATACCGAATCGACTAAATCTGATGTATCTAATCAAGTTTCCGTGCAAACATACAAGCTCATGTTGTTCTTGAGCCCAAGTGTCTAATGAACAGACTGCTAATGAAGGATTTGATGCAAACATTTTACATGCTCCTGGTGATGAACATATAGTGTCTCATGAGGGATCTAATGCAAGCATTTTGCAAGCTCATTGAAGGATTTAGTGTCTAATGATGATCTACTATGTTGAGAGAGACAGAGATTTGCAGGCATTGATGACAAGCAAATTATAGTGCATTTTCATAGCTTGAGGAAACGGCCATCTACCAGAAAGTCCCCGTATCATGACAACATAGCATAAATACTTTTCTAATCTGTTGTTTGCAACTATTGGCATACTTGTGCAGGATAGATATATTGATATGCATTTTGCGCACTGGTTATACGTGCAATTACACTTCGATATTTTCAGCTAGAGAATGCATAATTCAAGCAGGCACAGATCATGTTTGTAGTCCTTGTACACCATGTTGCATTTTGTTTTTTTTGTGCTTGCATCATTTAGTGTTTATAATCTGAACTACTTTGGATCATTAGCTGGTTTTCAAAGTGCATGTAGCTTCACATTTCTCAAGTTATGTTGATTCCTGAGTACAAGTGCCTTCAGATTTTTAAGTTAAATGTTCGCCTGGTAACTTGAATTCGTGGATCAGCCATTGCACACAAATCATACACGAATGCCGCATTTAATTAAATGAAATGCGTGGACTTACACTAGCTCGTTGTACAAGCTCATCGCAGCTCTGCTTATGCGCTTGGAATGTTCCATGTACAAGTCCATGTTACCACTTGCTTGGATGTGCAGGCCTTGTGCTCCTTGCATCCCCCTCTGCATTTTTGACACGGTGAATGGTTGGTCAAATAAGAGGAATCGGCCTTGATGTTGTACCGAGGATGATACTTACAAGGTTATACGGTGCAGGATGTGTACCAGATCCCGTAGCGCCGTCATGCTTCGCTAAAAAATGGATTAGCTTGTTTCAGATGATATCTCCAGAAGAAATAAGAGTTAAAGTCAGAGTTGCATAGGCATGTAAGCTAAGAGAGCAGTGAAAGGATATACAAACATCGTTGGAACAATGCACAAGGGAGTGATGTGTGTATACCTAGTTCGGGCCGGCATTTGGGCATGCTCGCCTAGCTAGAGTGCGGGTCACTTCAGAGCCGTTGAGGGTGATGCGCTGGCGTTGGCTGGCCGTGCACGGATGCAGATCTTGAGTGGCAGCAGAGCGCTACGATGCGGTGGACGAGACTGTTGGTGAAGCCCCAACGGCCTCGGGGGGCGGAGGTGCGACGATGTGCTTGGTGAAGTAGCCCCGGTGAGGTGGGAGACGGCGTCGGTGAAGTGCACCTGATGCGGTGGAACTCGGTATCTGTGAGGCACGTCGGTTGCGGCGGCTGAGATTATCGGTGGACCACCCGGTGCGGTGGACGAGGGCGTAGATGAGGTAGCTCCGGTGCGGTGGTGAAGCGCGACCGTCGTCTTCGTCGTCGTCGTCCGGCACAGAGGTGGGGAATGGTGGGGAAAGAGACAAGACGAGGGGCAATTCAAACTTTGCTTGGGTTGGCGGCGAATCAGGGATTTGAGCAATCTGGGCGCAGAAGGGGACGGTGGAGAAGAGAGATTTTGCAGGGCTGGAATTGGGGCTGCCAGATATTTCAATCCGAAACATGGAAGCACGAACTTATTTTTTTGGGGTGGGGGGTGGGTGGCTGGGTGCTACGCGTCCGTCCGACACACGCGACCACCCCGACAGGACTATGCTTCGGTGCCTTAAGGCACCTGCCTTTGTGTCCATGACATGTGGGCCCAACAGGTGGCTGGCCCACATGTCAGTGACCCAAAGGCAATTGGCTTTAAGGCACCGAAGCAGCGTCCGCCCCGACACGACCCTGGTTTGCCTGGTGCGCCTACATTTGAGAATGCAAACGAATCTTCTTTCATTTGCAAACGAATCTGTATGTATTACCATGCTTGTGTTTTCCTTGCAATAATTAGTCATTTGAAATGAGATGCTCCCTCCGTTCACTTTTGTAAGTCATTTCAGACAACTTAAAATGAATTGTTTTGCACATTGTCTAAAATTTTTTCAAGGTCCTATAAAAGTGAATAGAGGGAGTACTATAAATAAATTAATGAGGAATTAATTGAAAAAAATGAAACGGTACCCACGCTAACGTGAATTAGAGTGTGTGTCACATAATTAGTTATTTGAATTAGAGTGTGTGTCACATAGTTAGTTATTTGAATTAGAGTGTGTGTCACGTAGCGATCTCCAATTCTAACGTGGATTTCGCATTTCACTGTTTTTATCCACGCTACTTTTTTAATACAAATTCATATGTATATGATGAACACCATGGTAGTGAGAAAACTTTTGGATGGATTCAAACATATGACCTACAAAAAAGGACAACAAATTGAGTCAATGTCAACTTTTTGAAACTTAGTATGGCACGAATTCGAAATAATTACCTGTATGCCTGGTCCTCGGTTCAAATCTTACAATGTACACCGAATTGAAACATCATTAAGTCTCATACTATGTACAATCAAATGTTGCTTTTAGCCCCCGCACAAACGCTAGATACTTCCTATATCGGTCAATCTTCCTCTCCTAACCACCTTAGGAAGCTATCAGTTTCCAACACACCTTCATTCTTTCTCTCCATGTTTCGATCTCTAAGTCTCTCAACTACACAACCCCTTTTTCCACTGTGTTACCAAATGTATTTACCTCACACACCCGCCATTGCACCCCATGCCGAGCTCTCTCTCTCCCCCTCCCCCTCTCACCCTCTTGCGCTAAATACATGCATTGCCTATCTGGCCCCACCAACCTCTCGTGCGCACGCACGCACGTTGAATATCTAGGTCACTCCCTCGAGACTGTCTCACTCTTTCTTCCGCACGGCGGGCCACACTCGCTCAATCTCGCTCTCTTTATCTGAGTCTCGTTTAACCTTGTTTTCTTTCACACACAAATGATATATCTCCCTGTTCGGGCCTCGATCGACACACTCTATACTCTGTCATGCAGATTGTCTATCCAGGTCAGTCGATCCAGGCCGCCGCCACTCTTTCGACCTCATGGTTGGCCACACTCACTTAATCTCTCTCTCTCTCTCTCTCTCTCTCTCTCTGTATGTCTCGATTGACCTCGCTCTTACTCGGACAAAAATGATATATCACCATGTTTGAGCCCAATTCGACCTATTCACATTTTATACTCTCTCACGCACATTGTCTATCTAGGTCACTCTCTCCAACCCGTCTCACTCTTTCGATCGCACGGCGACCCTATGTGATCGGTTCACCTTGCTTCCACCCACGCACAAAATATATCTACACGTCTGTGACTGGATCATCTCTCAAGCTCTATCTTACATCCCTCACCCTTGCCAAAAGCTCAATCGGACAATATCTCTCCAGAGCATATATATTTGTTCAATGAATGTCGGACCACACTCACTTTGTCTCTCTATCTATATGTCTCTCGGTTGACCTTGCTTTCTCACACCGTATCTTCCACGCGTTGAAGCTACTACCTCTCCATCCCTCGCAAAGCCGGAGCTATTTACATTGCGAGGGGCACTCCAACCTTGGATTAATTTGTGTAGGAATTTATTCTGGTCGGTTTAGATTATATTTTTGTAGCATTCGGCCCACAACTACTCCAAACATCGTTGCAACTCACACAACTCCCCTAGTTGATTTCCCTCTGGCTCGGTCATCGCTCTCTCGCACGTCCTTTCTTGCCTTCAACGTCGCACCATGGTATTATTGAAAAAACTATGTTGTTCTCTTTAATTATTATAAATAAGCTACAAAACTACACACCGATAGTCCACTTGGAATGGAACAAATTTCGACCCACAAATTAAAGTGCTACAAACTACACACTGAGGGGCCCACATGTCATGAAACAAATTTGGACCTATATACAAATTAAAAAATAAAGGATGAGGATCTAACATGCGACCGGGCCTTCAAGCCGCACGTCAATAGGCAACATACGTAGAATAGCAATGTTTGTTGTACCCCCCTTTGTTCACATAATGTTCTTATATTACCACAACCCAATTAATGGATAAGATGTAATATTATTTTTAGTACTATTCGCCTTCATTTATTGGTGGGTTCCATGTGTGCTCTCTCTCCCTCTCCTCCCCATCTGTGTTTTGACGCACGAGCAAACAGGAAGAACTCGCGGGTGATGTTGCCGTTGACCATATCTGGACGCGTTCACAAGTGACGGCACCAGTTTAACGTACTAGTAGCACTAGTCAGTGTGTACGTGCAATGCACGTTAATTTGGAAGTATATTAAGTGCATGCGGATATTAAGTACTAGGATATTATTTGCGTGTTGTTATGTGATTAGTTCTATTTTTGGCATGAAATTAACTGGACGCTAAACATGTTGAGCGCTTGATATTGAAGCAGTCTAGGTCGTTGGATGACAAAGAATACATGTGGCTTGATGACGTTATATATTTAATTTGATACGGCTCTAGCAGAACATTCAATCGATCAAACCATAGATTTCGTTCAGTCTGACTCCAATTTTAGATTATACTACGATCGATATAAAATAAACGGAAATGATAAACGTTCGGATTTTAAGCATGGCAATCCGAACGTTTTTCATGGCAAATTTAGATTATGCGGTGGCGGCGGGGGCGTCTCGCGGTGGGAAGCAGCTCCTCTGCCGTGCTCTGTGTGTCATCGGGCCACTGACAGACGGCGACGGCCGCGTCTTGCGCCGTTGTTGGCATACTCCTGGACGTTAGCCTAGCTTCAAGGAAGGCCAAAATGTTCTGGACTTCGGAGCGAGTCAACTGGCGGGAGGAGGCGACTGGCGTTGGTGCAAGGAAGCGGTCGACGTCGGCCATCCATGCCGCTAAGGGGGGAACTAGCACCCGCGCGGGGACATGCGCTGTCAACGGTGCGGCGCAGACATTCGTGTGCACGGGCACCGCGGGTGCGCCGCGTCGGTCTGTAGCGGCAGTCTTTGGCAGTGCACGGGCACTGCAGGCGTCAAGGCGTTAGTGCTGCGTCTGCAGGCGCATCTTGTTGGCGAGTGCCGAGCAGCGTGAAAGTCGACGGGGACCTCGTGGAACCCCGTGGGATCAAGGTCGGCCACAATGTGCGGCTCCCAGCCCATCAATGCCACGGGGATGGGCGCTGGCGCAGTCGGGTTGATGTGAGCCGGAACGGGACCGAGACAGGCGCGGCATCTTCCCGCAATGCCAGTTCAAGCTCGTCCCAAAGCGCCTTATGTTCTTGAGACTCTGGCTGGGTGTCTTCCTCAGGAAACTGGAACACTAAGGGCAGACCATCGTGATGCGGCATGGCGTACGTTTAGGTCAGGCTAGTTGGAGGTAGACGACAGCAGAATCAGAGAGGAAGAGAGAAGATTGTAGCGATACCGGGTAGTGCAGGGTTGATTTTAAACTGCGGCACCGACGACATTAAAAGTGGGAGCAGTTGGGACGACGGTGGGCGGCGGAGCCTGGTCAAAGGGCTCGCCTCCCGGTGAGCCCGCACAGTGGTCTCCTCGCCGCCTCCTGACGACGCGGCCGGATGCGCTCGCACGCCTCCGTCGACTCACACGCTTGCTCGGGACGGCACCGCCGATGAGTAGCGAGAACTTCGTGGTGGCACGTAACGCCCACGGTTTCAATAGTGAAAGCGTTTCGCCTTAACGTGATGTGTCTTTAATCCAAAATACCTTGGCTCTTCATTTGTGCAACTTGTCATAAGCAGCTTGTCTCAAATTGAAGAAAAAACTTACGAAGTAATATTTGTGCCATATCACATGACCATGCTCGGCCAAGAATTTATTCTCACTTTTTGGATTTTCTGAAATTTAAGATCCAGGATTCGAAAGAATATCATAACCTGCATCATGCAATAAATTTTCAAGCCGTACATCTGTCCCGTTGTATTTCTTAAGAAAGGATTTGGTCAAACATTTTGCTTAGTTAGACTTCAGACAAGTTATATATGCAGAGTAAAAGGATAATCCCTCTGTACCAGTGCATTGCCTGATATATTAACTCAAGTACTAGGCACGAACAAACGGGCTCAATTCTATGCTCATCATGGTGTAGTAGTAGTAGTAGTACTAGGCAATGTAGTTGACGGGTGACCTTGACGAGCGGCGACCGAGGGAATTGAACCATGCTCGGCACGGTACGTAACGTTGTCTAGTTACTAAAGCATCCCTCCCTTGTTCATCGGTACTCATTATGGATCAGGGACATGAGGGGAATTTCCTAGGGCTGGAATTCTGGCCGCCAGATATTTCGACTTGAAACGCTGAAGTTCGACTGGTTGGGGTTGCCTAATGTGCGTACCACGCACGCCACCGAAGGACACGAGCCCGGTTTTTTTTTCAGGATCAACACGAGCCAAGGTATGGCTGGTACGCCGTTGGGTCCTACCATTCGAGAATACGAAAGGAACCTTTTAAATTGCCGAACGAATCTATGTGTATTACAATACCCGTATTTTCCTTGCAAATACTAATCTCAACGTGGTAATTGATTTATGACGAGTTGTTGAATTAGAGTGAGTTTTTGATATAGTGATCTCAACATGGATTTCACATTTCATGGTATCCCTATTAAGTTTTCCAATGAAAATTCAAATTTAAAAGATGAAAAATATGGAGGTGAGAAAACTTTGTATGTATCAAGCATATGACCACACACACACACACACACACACATAGACACACACGCACGAACACAACAACAATCCAATAAGTAGTGCATCTATTTTCCAAACCATGCATGTATGACACGAATTCAAAAATACTCCTTCTATTCCTAAATATTAGTCTTTTAGAGAGTTCAACAAGTGACTACATACGGAGCAAAATGAGTGAATCTAGACTCTAAAATATGTCTATATACATCTGTATGTGCCACCCATTGGAAACCTCTAAAAAGACTAATATTTAGGAAACTAAGGGAGTAAAATGTAAGACATCCATGGTCCTCGGTTCAATATTTAAAATGAACATGAAACTGAAACATGAATATTAAGTATAGTACTACAAAGACATGCAAATGTTGTGTTTAGGCGGAGCTATGATTGTCGGGGTCACCCCCTCGACCTTAGATAAAATTGTGAAGCTCTGTTTAGGGTTGTTTAGATTATATTTGTCCCCACCCTCCCAACCACCGATTGGTTGTGCACCCCCACCCCTCCTCCCCGGGAGAATATCATGTGCCCCCATACCTTAGATGCTATATGCCGATACGAGTTGCTTGGAGCTTGTAGATCTGAGATATAGCAGCTCACATGATGTGTCTTAATATTTTTGCAGGAAACCTTGATAAGTTTGAGAATTGCACACAATTGTACAAAAACTACTCAGATGCCATTTGATCCCATATCCAACGACCTCGAAGCTCGTATCACCGTAGCATCTAAGATGAAGCAGGACATCATATTCTCCTATATGTAAGAATATCATGTGCTACCACACCTTAGATGCTTTGGTGATACAAGCTCTTCGGAGGCGTTGGATTTGTGACCCAACACCTCCTGGTGGTTCAAATGGTTTTTTGTAGAAAAGCCCCAAAAGAGTTCGGCCACTGCTTACAAGCACAAAGACTGCTCAGATGCCATTGGATCTCAAATCAAACGACCTCCAAGCTTGTATCACCGTAGCATCCAAGCTGCGATAGCACCTTATGTTTTATCACACGGGAGAATATGAGGTGCTCCCGTACCGTAGATTCTATGGTGATACGAAGTTCTTCGAGATCTAACGCCCACGATGGGAGGTTTGAATGTTTTTGCAATATACAGCTGATAGAGTTTGGGAAATGCGCAGAAAGTACAAGTACTACGCATGTGCCATCTGATCACTGATCATACGACCTTGATGCTCATATCACCGTAGCGGGTAATTAAGCTATGAGGAGCACCTAATATGAGCAACGGGGAGCCGTTGGATCGAAGATACAGTGGCACACACTGAAGGAAATATGCCCTAGAGGCAATAATAAAGTTATTATTTATTTCCTTATTTCATGATAAATGTTTATTGTTCATGCTAGAATTGTATTAACCGGAAACATAATACATGTGTTAATACATAGACAAACAGAGTGTCACTAGTATGCCTCTACTAGACTAGCTTGTTAATCAAAGATGGTTATGTTTCCTAACCATAGACGAAGGAGTTGTCATTTGATTAACAAGGTCACATCATTGGTTGAATGATCTGATTGACATGACCCATTCCGTTAGCCTAGCACTTGATCGTTTAGTATGTTGCTATTGCTTTCTTCATGACTTATACATGTTCCTGTAACTATGAGATTATGCAACTCCTGCTTACCGGAGGAACACTTTGGTGCTACCAAACGTCACAACGTAATCGGGTGATTATAAAGGAGTACTACAGGTGTCTCCAAAGGTACATGTTGGGTTGGCGTATTTCGAGATTAGGTTTTGTCACTCCGATTGTCGGAGAGGTATCTCTGGGCCCTCTCGGTAATGCACATCACTATAAGCCTTGCAAGCAATGTAGCTAATGAGTTAGTTACGGAATGATGCATTACGTAACGAGTAAAGAGACTTGCCGGTAACGAGATTGAACTAGGTATTGGATACCGACGATCAAATCTCGGGCAAGTAACATACCGATGACAAAGGGAACAACGTATGTTGTTATGCGGTTTGACCGATAAAGATCTTCGTAGAATATGTAGGAACCAATATGGGCATCCAGGTTCCGCTATTGGTTATTGACCAAGAATAGTTCTCGGTCATGTCTACATAGTTCTCGAACCCGTAGGGTCCGCACGCTTAAGGTTTCGATGATGCTTATATTATGAGTTTATGAGTTTTGATGTACCGAAGGAGTTGAGTCCCGGATGAGATCGGGGACATGACGAGGAGTCTCGAAATGGTCGAGACGTAAAGATTCATATATTGGATGATATGTTTAGGCCAAGGGTCAAGCCCATGAGGCTTTAGGTCGGTGCAAAAGGAGTTTTATGGAGGCCGGGCCAAACGCCGGAGACCTGGCGTCGGCCCCGGGCAGACGCCGAGGCCCATGGCGTCTGGGCCGACGCCAAGGATTGTGGCATTTGGTCCCTGAGTCCGAGTGGGACTCTTGCCTTCGGGCAAAACCGACTTTGAGGAGGCTTTTGCTCCAAGTTTCGACCCCGGCTCAACATATAAATAGAGGGCAGGGCTAGCACCAAAGACACAACAATTGATCTCTTGGATCTCTTAGCCGTGTCGGTGCCCCCTCCACCATATTCCACTTCGGTCATATCGTCATGAGCTTAGGCGAAGCCTCGCGCCGGAGAAGTCATATCGTCATGAGCTTAGGCGAAGCCCTGCGTCGGTGGAGCATCATCATCGTCCTGCCACGTCATCTTGTGGAACTCATCCCCGACACTTTGCTTTGGATCGGAGTCCGGGGATCGTCATCGAGCTGAACGTGTGCAGAACTCGGAGGTGCCGTACGTTCGGTACTTGGATCGGTCGGATCGTGAAGACGTACGACTACATCAACCGCGTTGTTATAACGCTTCCGCTTTCGGTCTATGAGGGTACGTAGACAACACTCTCCCCTCTCATTGCTATGCATCACCATGATCTTGCGTGTGCGTAGGAAATTTTTTGAAATTACTACGTTCCCCAACAGTGGCATCCGAGCCTAGGTTTTATGGTTTGATGTTATATGCACGAGTAGAACACAAGTGAGTTGTGGGCGATATAAGTCATACCGCTTACCAAAGCATGTCATACTTTGGTTCGGGCGGTATTGTTGGATGAAGCGGCCCGGACCGACATTACGCCAGACGCTTACGCTTCTGCGAGACTGGTTTTACCGCCGTGCTTTGCACACAGTGACTAGCGGTGTCAGCTTTCTCCAACTTTAGTTGAACCAAGTGTGGCTACGCCCGGACCTTGAGAAGGTTAAAACAGCACCAACTTGACAAACTATCGTTGTGGTTTTGATGCGTAGGTAAGAACGGTTCTTGCTAAGCCCGTAGCAGCCACGTAAAACTTGCAACAACAAAGTAGAGGACATCTAACTTGTTTTTGCAGGGCATGTTGTGATGTGATATGGTCAAGACGTGATGAGATATAAGTTGTTATATGAGATGATCATGTTTTGTTGAAGTTATCGGCAATCGGCGTAAGCCTTATGGTTGTCTCTTTATTGCATAAGATGCAAGCGCCAAATAATTGCTTTACTTTATCGCTATGCGATAGCAATAGTTGCAAGAGCAATAGTTGGCGAGACGACCATGTGACGACACATTGATATAGATCAATATGATGGAGATCATGGTGTCATGCCGGTAACGATAAAGATCATGACAGTACTTTGGAGATGGAGATCAAAGGCGCAAGATGATCATGGCCATATCATGTCACATATTTTGATTGCATATGATGTTTATCTTTTATGCATCTTATCTTGCTTTGATTGACGGTAGCATTTTAAGATGATCTCTCACTAAAATTATCAAGTAGTGTTCTCCCTGAGTATGCACCGTTGCCAAAGTTCGTCGTGCCGAGACACCACGTGATGATCGGGTGTGATAATCTCTCGTCCATCTACAACGGGTGCAAGCCAGTTTTGCACGCTGAGAATACTCAGGTTATACTTGACGAGCCTAGCATATGCAGATATGGCCTCGAACACGGAGACCGAAAGGTCGAGCGTGAATCATATAGTAGATATGATCAACATAGTGATGTTCACCATTGAAAACTACTCCATCTCACGTGATGATCGGTTATGGTTTAGTTGATTTGGATCACGTGATCACTTAGATGACTAGAGAGATGTTTGTCTAAGTGGGAGTTCTTAAGTAATATGATTAATTGAACTTTAATTTATCATGAACTTAGTCCTGGTAGTATTTTGCAAATTATGTTGTAGATCAATAGCTTGCGTTGTTGCTTTCATATGTTTGTTTTAATATGTTCCCAGAGAAAACTGTGTTGAAAGATGTTAGTAGCAATGATGCGGATTGGATCCATGATCTGAGGTTTATCCTCATTGCTGCACAGAAGAATTATGTCCTTAATGCACCGCTAGGTGACAGACCTATTGCGAGGAGCAAATGTAGACGTTATGAACGTTTGGCTAGCTCAGTATGATGACTACTTGATAGTTTAGTGCACCATACTTAACAGCTTAGAATCGGGACTTCAAAGACGTTTTGAACGTCATGGACCATATGAGATGTTCCAGGAATTGAAGTTAATATTTCAAGCAAATACCCGAGTTGAGAGATATGAAATCTCCAACAAGTTCTATAGCTAAAAGATGGAAGAGAATCGCTCAACTAGTGAGCATGTTCTCAGATTGTCCGGGTACTTCAATCGCTTGAAATCAAGTGGGAGTTAATCTTCCGGATAAGATAGTGATTGATGTAATTCTCTAGTCACCATCACCAAGTTAGTAGAACTTCGTGATGAACTATAATATGCAAGGGATAACAAAAGTAAATCCCAAGCTCTTCGTGATGCTGAAATCGACAAAGGTAGAAATCAAGAAAAGAGCGTCAAGTGTTGATGATTGACAAGACCACTAGTTTCAAGAAAAGGGCAAAGGGAAAAGAAGGGGAACTTCAAGAAGAACGGCAAGCAAGTTGCTGCTCGAGTGAAGAAGCCCAAGTCTGGACCTAAGCCCGAGACTAAGTGCTTTTCTTTGCAATGGAACTGGTCACTAGAAGCGGAACTACCCCAAGTATTTGGCGGATAAGAAGGATGGCAAAGTGAACAAAGGTATATTTGATATACAGATTATTGATGTGTATTTTACTAGTGTTCGCAGCAACCCCTCGGTATTTGATACTGGTTCAGTTGCTAAGAGTAGTAACTTGAAACGGGAATTGCGTAATGAATGTAAACTAGTTGAAGGGGAAGTGACGATGAGTGTTGGAAGTAGTTCCAAGATTGATATGATCATCATCGCACACTCCTTATACTTTCGGGATTAGTGTGGAACCTAAATAAGTGTTATTTGGTGTTGAGCATAAATATGATTTGATCATGTTTATTGCAATACGGTTATTCATTTAAGTAAGAGAATAAATTGTTGTTCTGTTTACATGAATAAAACCTTATATGGTTACACACCCGATGAAAATGGTTCATTGGATCTCGATCATAGTGATACACATATTCATAATATTGAAACCAAAAGATGCAAAGTTAATAATGATAGTGCAACTTATTTGTGGTAATCGCCGTTTAGGTCATATTGGTGTAAAGCGCTTGAAGAAAACTCCATGTCGATGGACTTTTGGAATCACTTGATTATAAATCATTTGATGCTTGCGAACCGTGCCTTTTGGGCAAGATGACTAAAACTCCGTTCTCGGAACAATGGAACAAGCTCTTGACTTATTGGAAATAATACATACCGATGTATGCGATCCAATGAGTGTTGATGCTCGTGGCAAGTATCGTTATTTTCTGACTTTCACAAGATGATTTGAGCAGATATGGGTATATCTACTTGATGAAACATAAGTCTGAAATAGTTGAAAGGTTCAAAGAATTTCAGATTGAAGTGGAAAAACCATCGTAACAAGAAAATAAAGTTTCTGCGATCTAATCGCAAAGACGAATAATTGAGTTACGAGTTTGGTCTTCAATTAAAATAATGTGGAATAGTTTCATAGCTCACGCCACCTGGAACACCACAATGTTATGGTGTGTCCGAACGTCAGAATCAAGCACTTTATTTGATATGGTGTGATCTATGATGTCTCTTATCGGTTTACCACTATCATTTTGGGGTTATGCATTAGAGACAGCTGCATTCACGTTAAAAGGGCACCATCTAAATCCGTTGAGACGACACCGTATGAATCGTGGTTTGGCAAGAAACCAAAGTTGTTGTTTCTTGAAGTTTGGAGTTGCGATGCTTATGTGAAAAAGTTTCATCCTGATAAGCTCGAACCCAAATCGGAGAAATGCGTCTTCATAGGATACCCAAAATGTTGGGTACACCTTCTATCCACAGATCCGAAAGGCAAGACATTCGTTGTTAAGAATGGATCCTTTCTAGAGAAGGAGTTTCTCCCGAAAGAAGTGAGTGGGAGGAAAGTAGAACTTGATGAGGTAATTGTACCTTCTCCCTTATTGGAAAGTAGTTTATCGCAGAAATCAGTTCACTGTGACTACTACACCAATTAGTGAGGAAGCTAATGATGATGATCATGTAACTTCGGATCAAGTTACTACCGAACCTCGTGAGGTCAACCAGAGTGAGATCCGCACTGCAGTGGTACGGTAATCCCATTACGGAGGTCGAGGTTACTTGACCATGACGAACCTACGAACTATGAGGAAGCGATGATGAGCCCAGATTCCGCAAAATGGTTTGAGGCCATGAAATCTGAGATATGATCCATGTATGAGAACAAAGTATGGACTTTGATGGATTTGCCCGATGATCGGCAAACCATAGAAAATAAATGGATCTTCAAGAGGAAGACGGACGCCGATAGTAGTGTTATCTTGTCTACAAAGCTAGAATTGTCGCAAAGGTTTTCGACAAGTTCAAGATGTTGACTACGATGAGAGTTTCTCACTCGTATCTATGCTTAAGTCTGTCCGAATCATGTTAGCAATTGCCGCATTTTATGAAATCGGCAAATGGATAAACAAAACTGCATTCCTTAATGGATTTATTAAAGAAGAGTTGTATATGATGCAACCAGAAGGTTTTGTAAATCCTAAAGGTGCTAACAAAATATGCAAGCTCAAGTGATCCATCTATGGACTGGTGCAAGCATCTCAGAGTTGGAATACATGCTTTGATAAGTTGATCATAGCATATAGTTTTATACAGACTTGCGGTGAAGCCTGTAATTACTAGAAAGTGAGTGGGAGCACTACAAAGATTTCGATAAGTATATGTGAATGACATATTGTAGATCGGAAATAATGTAGAATTATTCTGCTAAGCTTAAAGGTGTGTTTGTTAGTAGTTTTTCAAAGAAAGACCTCGGTGTATCTGCTTACATATTGAGCATCAAGATCTATAGAGATAGATCAAGACGCTTGATAAGTTTTTTCAATGAGTACATACCTTGACAAGATTTTGAAGTAGTTCAAAATGGAACAGTCAAAGAAAGAGTTCTTGCCTGTGTTACAAGGTGTGAAATTGAGTAAGACTCAAAACCCGACCACGGCAGAAGATAGAAAGAGAATGAAAGTCATTCCCTATGCCTTGGCCATAGGTTCTATAAAGTATGCCATGTCGTGTACCAGATCTATTGTATACCCTACTTTGAGTTTGGCAAGGAGTACAATAGTGATCTAGGAGTAGATCATCGGACAGCGTCAAAATTATCCTTAGTGGAATAAGGATATGTTTCTCGATTATGGAAGTGACAAAAGGTTAAATGCGTAAAGGGTTACGTCGATGCAAGTTTTGACACCGATCCGATGACTCTAAGTCTCGATCTAGATACATATTGAAAGTGGGAGCAATTAGCTAGAGTAGCTCCGCATGCGAGCATTGTAGACATAGAAAATTGCAAAATACATAACGGATCTGAATATGAAAGACCCGTTGACTAAGATTCTCTCACAAGCAAAACATGATCACACCTTAGTACTCTTTGGGTGTTAATCACATAGCGATGTGAACTAGATTACTGAATCTAGTAAACCCTTTGGGTGTTGGTCACATGGCGATGTGAACTATGGGTGTTAATCACATGATGATGTGAACTATCGATGTTAATCACATGGTGATGTGATCTAGATTATTGACTCTAGTGCAAGTGGGAGACTGAAGGAAATATGCCCTAGAGGCAATAATAAAGTTATTATTTATTTCCTTATTTCATGATAAATGTTTATTGTTCATGCTAGAATTGTATTAACCGGAAACATAATACATGTGTGAATACATAGACAAACAGAGTGTCACTAGTATGCCTCTACTAGACTAGCTTGTTAATCAAAGATGGTTATGTTTCCTAACCATAGACAAAGGAGTTGTCATTTGATTAACAAGGTCACATCATTGGTTGAATGATCTGATTGACATGACCCATTCCGTTAGCCTAGCACTTGATCGATTAGTATGCTGCTATTGCTTTCTTCATGACTTATACATGTTCTCGTAACTATGAGATTATGCAACTCCGTTTACGGAGGAACACTTTGGTGCTACCAAACGTCACAACGTAATTGGGTGATTATAAAGGAGTACTACAGGTGTCTCCAAAGGTACATGTTGGGTTGGCGTATTTCGAGATTAGGTTTTGTCACTCCGATTGTCGGAGAGGTATCTCTGGGCCCTCTCGGTAATGCACATCACTATAAGCCTTGCAAGCAATGTAGCTAATGAGTTAGTTACGGAATGATGCATTACGTAACGAGTAAAGAGACTTGCCGATAACGAGATTGAACTAGGTATTGGATACCGACGATCAAATCTCGGGCAAGTAACATACCGATGACAAAGGGAACAACGTATGTTGTTATGCGGTTTGACCGATAAAGATCTTCAGAGAATATGTAGGAACCAATATGGGCATCCAGGTTCCGCTATTGGTTATTGACCAAGAATAGTTCTCGGTCATGTCTACATAGTTCTCGAACCCGTAGGGTCCGCACGCTTAAGGTTTCGATGACAGTTATATTATGAGTTTATGAGTTTTGATGTACCAAGGAGTTCGAGTCCGGATGAGATCGGGGACATGACGAGGAGTCTCGAAATGGTCGAGACGTAAAGATTCATATATTGGATGATATGTTTAGGCCAAGGGTCAAGCCCATGAGGCTTTAGGTCGTGCAAGGAGTTTTATGAGGCCGGGCCAAACGCCGGAGACCTGGCGTCGGCCCCGGCCAGACGCCGAGGCCCATGGCGTTTGGGCGACGCCAAGGATTGTGGCGTTTGGTCCTGGAGTCCGAGTGGGACTCTTGCCTTTCGGGCAAAACCGACTTTGAGGAGGCTTTTGCTCCAAGTTTCGACCGGGGCTCAACATATAAATAGAGGGCAGGGCTAGCACCAAAGACACAACAATTGATCTCTTGGATCTCTTAGCCGTGTCACGGTGCCCCTTCACCATATTCCACTTCGTCATATCGTCATGAGCTTAGGCGAAGCCCTCGCCGGAGAAGTCATATCGTCGCGAGCTTAGGCGAAGCCCTGCGTCGGTGGAGCATCATCATCGTCCACCACGCCGTCGTCTTGTGGAACTCATCCCCGACACTTTCTTTGGATCGGAGTCCGGGATCGCCATCGAGCTGAACGTGTGCGTAACTCGGAGGTGCCGTCGTTCGGTACTTGGATCGGTCGGATCGTGAAGACGACGACTACATCAACCGCGTTGTTATAACGCTTCCGCTTTCGGTCTACGAGGGTACGTAGACAACACTCTCCCCTCTCGTTGCTATGCATCACCATGATCTTGCGTGTGCGTAGGAAATTTTTTGAAATTACTACGTTCCCCAACACACACGAGGCCTGAATGTTTTATTTGCAAAAAAACCTTTGGAGAGTTTGGAAATTGCGCATAATTACAAAGACTACTCCCAAGCCATTGGATCTCACTTCCAACGGTGTAAAAACTCGTATCACCATAGTATCTAAGCTGCGGGGTGGATGTGATATTCTATGCCGCTGTCATTTTTGTTATTAAACTTGCAAAATATGTGTAACTCTTGTCGTTACTTGTCTAACCGCACAAAGTGTTTGTTCAAAAAAACCATCCTACACTGAAATATCGGAACAACACACGGGGGTCCCACTTGTCATTAATCAAATTTGGACCTAAAACTAACAAATCTGAAAGACGAGATTCGAACTGGCAACCTGGACTACAAAGCGTAAGTCGATAGCCTGAAAAAAAAACGGTTGTTGGCTTTTTCCCATAACTTGATTTTATACAAGATGCTTGCGTTGAGTAGAGTAGAGGGAGTGCCTCGTCAACACGTGCATGACCGGTGTCTCACTTACTGGTGGGTCCCAGGCCTGCGATCTCAATCTCTCTTCTCTCCATCGTCTAACCTTTGCACGGGCACACACGAAGAGCGGCGCTAGCTTGCCGTGGTGTTATTGCAACTAAACAAAAGCTTGGAAAATAGAAGAATCGCCTAGAACAAGAGACGTTGTGGTTGGTCGAGACAGAGCTAACCACATCTATCCTCTGTGCCACGTTTGCATGATGAAGCTGTGTGGCTAGTGGGGTGTTTTCGACCGACTGGCTGGATCCCGAGGTCGAACCATAGGTACTATGTCTGATACAGTATATTTTTACACGCACATTTTTCCTCCATGCCGAGACGTGGCACACCCTACCGCTGGTTTCGGGTCCTCCCGGTGGTGCACGATATATTCTTCTGACGTGGGACTCCCTACCGCGTTTTACGGGTCCTCCTCGGTCGTGGCGCGAAGCAAGTAAATGAGTCGTCAAATCACGAAAGACCACCTTTCCCGTCGACTACATCAGTGAAGCACGGTGGCTAGCTAGTTGGGCTAGTTCGGCCGATTAGCTAGGCCGCCGCCACATTTGTTTTTTCACCCCTTTTTTATCTACTTGCCGGCAGGTAAATTTAAATATCCACCGCGGCATTGCTCTGGTGTTTGGGTGCGGCAGGATTTTTAATTTTTTGATTGACGGGAGCAGGCGCGGCAGGATTTTTAATTTTTTGATTGACGGGAGCAGGCACGGTAGCGATTAGTCACGATGACTCCGCCTGTAAAACCCACTTCTCCCTGATGTGAGAAGTCGTCGACTGGTGTTTTACCATGGTGAAAACCAAAAGATTCCCCGCTCCTCGGCTGGATCCCTCCGCCTTCCCGTAGATTGCATTGCCTTTCAGCCATTTCGCCCCCTTTGCTTCCTCTCCCCATTGCTTCTACCTGGTGCCATGGTGGCGCAGCAGATCACGGAGTCCGAGGTGAGGCGCCTGAGACAGGAGCTCCATGCCAAGGATGCGGAGCTCAGGGCCAAGGACGTGGAGCTCCGTGAGCTCAAGGAGGAGAGGAGTGCCATGCTCCTCCGTTATGTGCGGGAGTTCACGGAGCTTCAAAAGCGGCAGGCGTCCACCACAAAGATGCTCGAGGCGTCGGCAGCGTTGCTGCAGAAAGCGGGAGATACGATAGGCCGTCAGGGGAGCCGGCTGGAGCGCGAGCGGGCCGATCGTGACGAGGTCCAGGATCGCCTCAGCCACTTGGTGAACCAAGTTGCCACGCACGTGTTGCGGCTGCGTGATGCCTACCGTCGTGCCAGGCAACGATGCCAGCCGTCGGGCTAAACCCGTTCAACCACCCGGTCGACTTCAACGAGCTGCGGCTTCCTGACCTGGTCTCCTTCTTCACCTATATCTCCGAGGAGCTGAGCCGTCTCCGTGCGATGGTGGGGGTTGAGCTGGACAAGGAGGGGTTGCGGGCTGTCATTCCCGTTGTCAGGCGAATCCTTTCAGGGCTCCGTCACCGGAATCCATTCGTGCCATTGGACGCCGTCTTTAACAAGCTGGCTCCCGTCGACCGGGAGCGGGCTCTGCGGGTGGTTGCACCCTGCATCACAAACGTCGTGCGCCTCGAGAAGCAGAGGGACTTTGGTGGTGTTTAGGCGCCCTTTGCATGGGCATGTCCATGTCTTGGCGCAACATGACCGTTGGATCAAACTCAGACGGTGCAGATCAGTCACTGTAGCACAAAGTGTGTGGGTGTGTTTGGTTGCATTCTCACCTCAATATAGTTGTTTCCTCTTCGTGTATTTTTGTCAACCTACTAGTGTGGACTCATGCACCCTTCATGCACTCTGCCAAGCACCCAAAAGTGGGTCGAGAAGGGAACTTTGCTCCCATCCAAAGGCACCCTTCATACACCCTGCCTAACACTATTCGTGCTTCATATGGTTCATGTTTCGTGGAGTACTATAGCACCGTACTCTCCGTGTGTTGTGGACCTAGTTCTGTTAACATTGATCCCACCGTTCATTCTCGACCGGAAAGTCGAAAAAGCGGTACTATGTTACATATAGGAGTAGTTGACATGCGCACAACATCATTTGTTATCGTCATATCTTACTACACTAGCAACAAGATTCTGTAGTACTGACGTATGAACCACTACACATGCCTAGTAGTAGGAGCACCGTGCATGTTCAAGTGGCTGCCGTGTTTCGCAATCCTCCGTCGTAAGAGTGGAAACGCTTGCTGTAATCATTTTTTTTCTTCAGAAAAACAATGTAAACGCACTACCGTACGGATCCTCCTCCATCCATGCACTAAAATACTCACTTTCGCCGACGTGTGGGACAGCCAGCACCTGGGTCCACCAGCCATGCACTAAATTACTCCATAGTAGAGTGACGGTAGACACCCCGATCGAACCGCCGCAGTAATGCCCAATGAGCCATCAAATCACAAAAACCCCTCCTTTCCAGCAGTAAGTTGGACGGACGAAGCAACCATCATTTCACTCTTCTCTCTCAGCTTCCTCTCTTGAAGAAAACCCCCACTCGCTTCGCTTCTCCCTCATCTCCTTCCTCCTTTCTCACTTCTCTCTCAGCTTCCTCTCTTGGATGGACGCCGAAGCACTGGCCAACGTGATGTCTATGGCTCTGGCCAAAACCGTCGAGGCTCATGGTACGAAGAAGCGCAAGCACCCCGCCGAGACTACCGCAGACAAGCTCAAAGCCATCACCCTGTCCAAGCCCCCTCTTCGGGATCCCTCATTAAGCAAGTCCAGGTAATGTCTCTTGTTGACGATCTTTTTCTCGATCTTCATCGTGTTTTTTCATCTAACACGCAGTACTAGTACTGGTAGTACAACTTTCTGGGTGATCTTGCATATGCTTTTAGTGTGCCAAATGACGGTTCTAAATTCCTATTTTGACCAAAACATGCGAGAGGTTGACACTGATTTCTTATAGATTACTTTCAACTACTCCCTCTGTCGCAAATTTCTTGTCTTAGATTTGTCTAGATACGGATGTATCTAATACTAAAATGTGACTTGATACATCCGTATCTAGACAAATCTAAGACAAGAATTTTGGGACGGAGGGAGTACTTTATGAACATCAATGCTACACCTGTGAAGAGGGTCTATTTGCCTCGAGAACTTGTGTTATGGATATTGCAAGTAATCCCTCTGCTCTCATGCCTTTGAAGACATGTTCTAGTGTCTTTGTTCACTCATTTCTGTGCGTATATGTAGTCATATATGGAGTATAATATCGAAAATCATCTTATATTTCTTAACGGAGGTAGTAATAAAATATGGTTTCTGTTTGAATTAGGACCAGATCCGCGGTGGAGATGAAGTTCTCAAAGTCATGTCGTGTGAATTGGAAGACCTGATGATGAGTTCTACTGCTGAACTATCCAGCTGATGTGTCCTTCTCGCCACGTGTCCTAAACTAGTGTTTTCCTGTAGCTTTTTTGTCAGGCGTGTTCTCGAGGTTGTACTTGACCACAACAATTTCCTGGTTGTGCCTTCGATTACAAAGGGTGTGGTTCTTGTTAAGCTTCCCAACAAATATGATGTGGCTTGTCTTCATCATCATGTTTATGAGTGGAAAGACCACTCTGTTAGGTTCTCCAAGGTTGACAAGATGGTGATGGTGCATGTAGACATCTCACACGAAGTCCATGGCCTAGTCGATTATCACGGAGTTCATCCCGTAGGTCGGTGGCAAGAAATAGTCTGCAGAGTTTAGTTAGTGCAACTTTGCTTGTCTGTAGTAAGTAATATTGTTCAGTACTTGATTTGTGTTTGTGAACCCTGTATTGTTTATTAGTACTGCCGCTTTTGGTGTGTGGTCAGTCCTGAGAACGGTCTATGTTAATGTCTGTCCACTCAATTCAGTTTGTATATTTTGAAGTATCCAAATCATATTTTTTGTGAGGACGGTTTATCAATTACGGTTACACTCCAATATATGTATGCATTGCAAGGTTTATCGCACTGGATGTTTGGTCCCTACGATTTTTCACGACATTTGGACTGTCCAGCTTGTGGGAGTAGGCGGGGCCCCTCCATGCCACGCGTAGTTGGATGATCAATCTTCTGTTTAGTACTTCAACATAGGGATTTCCTGGTAAGGATTCACTCGTGTCACATCAAGTAAATCTTATTGATTTACTGTCTAAATCTTATTGATTTAATGTCATATTTTCTTTCTTTTCCTGCAATTTTACGATGCAGGTTTTGCCATGTGACGTTCATCACGGAATAAACCGTTTGGTTTGCTCTACGATGGCTATTTTTGCAGGTTTCACTTCTTATGTCGTGTCAAGAATGCTTGAAGGTACTGTCCATCACTTATATTCTTTGGAAAAATTGGATCGATCATTTGTCCGAGTACAAGCTGAATCCCTATGATGAACTACAGTTTGGTTTAACAAAAACGCCACAATTAGTCCTTCTCGCGTTTAAAAGAAATGAAGAAAAAAACGGGATCACGGTCACGGATCCTAGTCAAGTTAGAAAGTTGATCATAGCAGACCAGACACGATCGCCGCTGTCTCGCACATCGGTACCACCTTCAGCAATGGATCGAGCACCCGCAGTTGCTCTAGCACTGACAGCGGCAACAACTCACTCTGATCCAGCTGAGGATTGGGCACCGACCGTGTCAGTGGATCAGTCTGATCTACCGGAGGATCGGGCATCGACACCGGCACCTGCTCCGGCACCGGCACCAGCTCTACAAGGAGCACCATCTCCGCAACAAAGAGCGGCTTCGCACCTGCACCAACACTTGCACTTGCATCTGCTCCGGCCCGTGCGGCACCGTCAACAGATTGGGCTGCAGTTCGCACTTCATATACCAAAGTCCTTACAAAAACCGACATGTCCACCTTCTTGGTAAGCATTGGCCGCCCAAGTGCTTCGTTCTTTTTTCTTTCAATGTTGTTTCACATGATTCACTGTGTTGATCTAACTGTTTGGGTATGTCTTCTTGTTTGCAAACAGAGAATTCCTAGAGCAACGAGGGAGTCGTTCAACAATCCGGCGACTGCGACCAAGTTTCTCTTACCATGCGCAGCCTTGGTGTGAATGAACCTGCTCAATATACCGTAAGTACAAAGGATGGTCGCATGATGATTGATGCTAAAGGATGGTCAAGGTTCAAATCTAAATCATATCTTGTGGTAGGGGATGATGTCAAATTCAAACTTTCTCGGCAAGGAGAGCTGGTCCAAATCATCTTTGAAATTCTTCAGTAGCAGCACGCAACTGCCGGACTGATCTATCCTCCGAGAGATTTTGATGTAATAATCTGACATGGTGAAACAAGTGTCTTGTGTGTATAAGTAGTACGACAGTATTATTTATCACATGGTATATCGTTTATAGAATTGCAACTCTGATTGCTGGTTAGGAACTGTTGTTCGATTTCATTCCAACAGCTGCCATGCTTTATTCAATTTTGTGTATTCGCCTTATGACAAGATCTAAAACCAACGCCCGGACCGATCGCTTGCAATATGAAAAGCGCCGAGGTAGAACACATGGGCCCCCAAACATGCGAGGTCGGGCTGCGCCCAAAGTCGAGAACTGTGAGCCTATCTGAGTATTATATTCTCATTTGAACCCCCATAAAAAAGCTGAACCCCCATAATGCCCGTGCATTGCGGAGGGAGTATATTTCTCGGCAAGGTGAACCTGTGATATAAAGATTTGTATATTTCTTCTGTAGGGAGTATCTCTGTCAAAAATATATTTATGTGTAACTAGTTACTCCTGTCTTTCTACTTCCTTTCGCTGATATGTGGGTTAACCGGCAATGGGGTCCACGTGCCATATGCACAAATTAGAGTGCACAACTTTACGGTAGACACACCCCGGTCGTAGCGCCGCAGTAATGCCCAATGAGCAGTAAGCTGGAAGGACGGAGCGGCAATATTTCATTGGGCCTGAATCCCCTTCTCCCTCGTCTGCTTGTTCAGAGAAAACCCGCTCTCGGCGATTGCATAGGGTTTTCTCATGGAGAACCAGGTACGAATTCTTCATCCATCCCCGATAAATCCAAGTCCCTTGGTCGCAGGTAATCCTAGGATGGCAGCCGCCGCAATTGATGCATTTTTCTTCCTACTGAATCTAGTGTGTTTCATTTGAAGTGCCCAAAGTGCGAGTACCCTACAGGTTTCTGCGCCCTCGGCGAGACGCCACACTTGTTCCTTCTCATCCTAACACAGCATTTTGAAACATGCACCGTATGTTCCTAGAATCCTCTTTTCTATCCGGGAGGGTGGGGTTTTTTTGAACATGTTGTGTTCTCATATTATTTTTCCTGCAGTGTATTATTTGCTCTGCTAGAACACATGTACTCAAGATGCTCGGCCTTGCCATAACTGAATACACTAGTTTAATGGTCACAGTGAAAACAAGCCATGGATATAAGTTCCGAGTTGGGTTCATGAACCAAGAAGATCGCTGCTTTTTTTATGGCCGAACTTGGATAAACTTTCTCAAGTGTTACGGACTGAAAGTTGGCGCCACGAATGTTGATGGAAATAGTAGAACCTGGTCTCATCTTCACCGCGATCTTCCACCCGACGTCGTTCAATTGTTCATCCATGTTAGTTTTGTATCTGGTTCTTGCTTGTTGCCTCGATTACCTCTTAATCCACCTATTACGCCTAACTAATCACAATTTAACTTTAGAAGTAGCAACGAATCTCTCACGAAGATGCTACTTCTAACTAATATTTTCTTATAATTGGTGGCACTTGTAGGTTTTTTGAGTTAAGCGATGCTTTCGTTTGTTACTCTGTAATAACTCGGCTGTTCTTGATGGCACTAAAGTTGATCGATCGACATCCACAAGTTCCTACACTTTATTGATCGTCTTGAGGTCCTTGTGGGGCGTTTCAATGTTGGAAGGCCACGTGGGATATGTGTGCCCTTCTGCACTCGTTGAACAGGTCCAAGCGTGTCGAGAAACTTATGGTACGAGCTATTTTACATTATATATGTTGTTCATAAACTATTGCTTATACACAGTTTTACAGCTGTGATCTTCTTGAAACAGGAACTGCCCAGTTCTATTGTTCCTATACAGATGCCTGACCATGGTCGGCTCAGACTTGCGCTTGGTCATAACATGATGTTTATGTCGACCCACTCAATTCCCCTTGGAGGTGAAAAGATACTTATTCATGGGTGGTCTCAAATAATAAAGGCCCGTCCATCTTGGAGAATAGGACAGAAGATTATGTTCATGCTTTTCCATGGCTCTAAAGCGAATATCCTGTTTATTGACCACGTTGCGAGATGAAGCTGCTTTCAGAAGGTTGTGGATGTGCGGGGCGGTGCCTGGGCCTTGTCCTGGGGCTTGGCGGCCTCACCCTTGGTTAACGGTAGGCAAAGTAGCACTATTCAAGGCGTGCTTTGTACGGTTGAACCTGTATAAGTACTCATACTGCTTTCAGCTTCGGTTGTTAAGTGCCCCTACTGGTTTCAGTTAAGGTTGTTAAGTACTCCTGCTGCTTTTCTGATCTGTCGTGTTTCTTGATCCTGTCTTCCTCCGGCCGCCAAAACCAAACCGGCGGCCGCCCTTCGCCTCCCATGGTAGGTTGCGCCAAGATCGCACGCATCGCCGCCCCACCGTCTCCTAAATCGTTAATGCCGACATCCTCCACGCGCTTTAGTGCGCTCGCCGCGGCGCCGCCCTCTCGCATTGTCAACATGGTCAACAAACAACAGGAGTCGGCAGAAGTACGTGGAGAGGATGACAGTAGGGGCCCACCACGTCAGCGTATGGAAAAATAAAATGCTTCCTCCTAGTGTTTTCCTGACATCTGGGACCCACGACATTGTGAGCGTATATAGTAGATAGACAAGAGAACAGCGCAAGATCGGCTAACACCTGGGACGTAGCTACTCGAGCAGTATTTTTTTTTGTTATTGTTGAGACGGAGCAGGGTTTGAACTGGGTTGTGGCCCGTCTAGCCAAGGCTTATATTTTATGTTCACCATGTGACCAGCCCAACTATTTTTTCTTTGTGAAAATGAGCCCAGTTTATTTTTTCTGAAGAATACCCAATCGAAGCCTACATATTTTTCTACGCCCTGATGGGCTGCAACTCTTTCAAGACGCCTACAAATCTTGAAAGTAATATGAAATGAGTTGTAAATATAAAAACAGATGACAAATTGGCAATTACTTTATAATTTCTGAATTTTTTCACATTTTCAGATTCCTATTTTACTGGGCATTAACCTAATTTAAATATATCTTCAAAGTACTTTAAATCTGGCTTCACATTTCGGTATTAGAAATAGTTTGGAACCCACAGAAATATGCGAAATTGGCCCTGGCCAACTAAAAACGATCGCAATAAATTGCGTAAGAAGTTGCCATGAGCTATATATAAATTATTAAAAAAGAGGGAGTGGTCTGACTTGTGGGCTGTTTAGTTGATGCGTATGCAAGATTTTTTAGTTATTATATACGTCAACAAAGCGATTCTAGCAAACATAACCGTTGGATGTCAATCCAACGGCCGTCATTTCTTCAATCTCTAATCTTCTTGCTCCGACCACCAAAAGCGCCGGCCGCCGCCTGCTCCCACCTCCCGTGGTCGGCTGTGCTGCCGCGCAGGCCTCAGCGCCCCCTACTACTCCCACCGCTGGCCAGGGAATCCCTCTACTCACCCAAACCCCCTGTTATTCAGCGGCGACGGCAGCCTCACACCGCAGCCGAACTGGTGAACCCTCGTACTCCTCTCCGCGCGGGCTTCCACTGCCACGTCTTCCCCGGCTCCGCGTCGTCCCCTTCCTAGGCCTCGCCGTCGTCCACCGCCGTGGTGCTCTCGGCGCGGCATGGTCAATGTGCTCAACGACCGACTTCCATCGAAGAGTACTGTATGTGGAGAGGCTGACAGCTGGGTCCACAGCAGCCGCAAGGAAGTGCCTCCTTATTACGCGGAAAATAATTATTCCTCCACCTGACAGCAGGGACCCACCGGACGGGCCACCAGTATTTTGTGAAAAAAAAACTTTTCCCCCTGACTGCTGGGACCCACCGGACGGGCCACCGTATTTCGCTAAAAACATCCCTCCTCGGCTGTCATTTCGGACCCACCGGAAGTGCCTCCTTATTACGCACAAAAAATGAATACCCCACGCTAGCCGGGACCCACCTTGGTGGGAGGCTGACTTAGGGCCTACTAAGTTGGTGGGACGGAGGCCTTTGTCAACTTTAGTCAATATATGAACGATTCTAGCTCCAGTGACCGTACGATGTCCATCCAATGGCCGTAGTGCTTCTTCAACCTCTGGTCTTCTTGCTCCAGCCGCCCAAAGCAGCGCCGGTCGTGCCGCCTGCTCCTGCCGCCTGTGGCCGGCTGTGATGCCGCGGAGGCCTCACTGCCCCCTACTACTCCCACCACTGGCCAGGCCATCCCTCTACGCACCCACACCCCCTGTTATTCTGCGGCGACGGCAGCCTCACACCGCAGCCGAACGAGTGAACCCTCTACTCCTCTACACGTGGGCATCCACTGCCGCGTCTTCCCCGGCTCCACGTCGTCCCCTTCCTAGGCCTCGCCGTCGTACACCGCCCTGGTTCTCTCGGCGCGGCGTGGTCAACGTGGTCAAGGAACGGCTTCCATTGGACGTGGACTGTATGTGGAGAGGCTGACAGTGGGTCCACGGCCGCAGCAAGGAAGTGCCTCCTTATTACGCGCAAAATAATTATTCCTCCACCTGATAGTGGGGACCCACCGGACGGGCCACCGTATTTCGCGAAAAACTGTTTCCCCCTGACTGCTGGGACCCACCAGCTACATCTTCGCACGCAAGGAAGTGCGTCCGGGCAAAAAAACTATTTGCCCCCCTAACTGCTGGGACCCACCAGCTACATCTTTGCAGGCAAGGAAGTGGCTGACAGTCGGGACCCACCTAGTCGAAGCGTACGTAGCATTGTCATTCTGGTCGCCAACATGTACGTACATACTGGTCATTGTAGAGGCGCGCACATGTCATAGTAGAGGCACGCACGTAGCATGTACACGTATGTACAACGGCCAGGGTGCAAGAAAGAAAATACGGCCACATACGTACATACGAGCGGGGACTCGAACGCCTACTCGCGCATACGTACGGCCAGGGCTCGTGTACATGGCTGGGTCGGAGCATCGTCGTCGTGTTCATGGGGAGCCAACCGGCTGGGTCGGAACGGAATGTGTGGTCGTGTTCATCGAGAGGGCTTGGACGGAACAGGCGATGGAAACGAGGCCTGGCGCACCGCAGAACGGAGGAAACGGCCTTGTGTTCGACCGGCCACATTCGAAACGGGGGTCATGTTGATCAGGAGGGGTGTGGCGTACCGCAAAACGGAGGAAACGGACCTCCTATGGTCGAAACGGGGGTCCTGTTGATCGAGAGGGGTGTGGCGTACCGCAAAACGGACGAAACGGACTTGTGTTGGAGTGCTACGGTCGAAACGGGGGTCCTGTTGATCAGGAAGGGTGTGGCATACCGCAAAATGGACGAAACGGACTTGTGTTGGAGCGCTTCTGATCGAACGGGGTCCTGTTCATCGGGAGGTGTGGAGTACCGCAAAACGGGACTCCACGGGATACTGTTCATCTCCACCGTCGACCTCCTCCAGCCTCCACGGGCTCCTGTTCATCCAGCCTCCACCATGTGCTACTCCACCGGCTACTGTTCAACCACCCCTCCACGGGCACCCTCCACCGCTTCATCGCTCATCCAGCCCTCCACACCACGAGGTCCTGTTCAACCACCGCTCACGGGCACCCTCCACCGCTTCATCGCTCATCCAACCCTCCACACCACAGGTCCTGTTCATCCAGAGGCAACGCCACCGCTCACTATTCATCCAACCCCCCCCCCCCCCCGCAACGCTCACTGTTCATCCAATCGATCAACTTCGGTTAGCAGCAGTAGCGAAGGAATCGCTCGATCGGGTTCAGTTAACAGCCATTGATCGATCGCTCGGGTTCAGTAACGCGTAGCCTACAGTGCAATCGCTCGGGTTCAGTTATAGCCCAACGCCTCGCTTGGTTTCAGTTAGAGCCAACGCCTACACACGCCAGCAGCGTCGTGTATGAGAAAGCAGCGCATCGCTCGGCCCCGACCTCCCACCGTAACCGGGAACTCCCCGAAATTTTCCTCACCCTCGCTTCTACCACGGTTTTTTCCGTCATGGACGGCCCAAAGAATTTCATGCAGCTGCGTCTCCGGCCCGCCCAGGACGAAAAGCCCATTTTTTGTCATGATTTTTTATCATAGAAGTAGGAGCCCACCACATCTATGATGATACTGGGTTTTGTCACAATTATCGTCATAGAAGTGTCATATGTATGACAGGAAAAAAATTCATTCGGCCCAAAATGTCATGGATGTGTCTTTTTTTGTAGTGTATATCGCGAGAGAAAGATGAAACATGCGTGAATTTTCTAGGGGCTTACTTTTAGAGGACCTGGAGATAGTTTTGTGTGCATACGTGAAAGGGGCGTACGGGGGGGTATGTGATGGAGAGAGAGATGCTCTTTGTTTCTCTTTCTTATGACTAACTTTGTATATAGTATAAAAATATACAAATTCATAGTGCGGAATAAATATCATTTTGGGCACCATGCAATGCAAATTAGCGTTCGTACTCCTCCATATAACTTTGTAGTGTTGTATATATGTAGAAACTCTAAATTAATTTTTTGGCCACACTTTATTCAAAAGGAATGTTGTATGTGAAATAAACGTGAAGAGAGGGCTTTTTAGATCAATGGGGTACGCGATGTAACATGTGTGAATGTGTATTTGATGCATTTGGCGGGGCCTAGAGAGGTATGTGTGTGTATTATGTACTCGAGAGAGGCATGGATAGAGGGGCCGACGGGGGGTGGGTGGGAGAGATAGCACGAGAAATGAGAGTGGTCTAGAGAGAGAGAGACGAATATGACGTCACGACGAGAGATTCTATTCCCTTGAGTGTGTATATGCAAGGGGGAGGGAATAGAGGCACCAGGAGAAATTTTCTGTGTGTGGTGTTTGTGTTGGTATGTGTGGGTGTGAGAAGATAATGAGACGTGGGGGCAGAGGGTGTGTCACCGCGTGAGGTCCGTGGGTCGAGGTGAGGCCCTTCGTTCGGTTCAAATCCTGCGCCACATTGGTCGGCCCGTGACGCATTTAGGAAGACCCATGGATGTCTAGTTGTACAAGACAAAGATAGCAGAATTGTGAAGGACTCTGTGTCCACTGACAAAGCCGGCTAGGATTTGTAACCCTAGGTTCTCGGACTAAGGTAACCCCTTTATCTCTGATATTATTATTCATCCAACCTAACTTTAAGGGGCATCCTACAGAATGCTCTGCTAGAAATCATACTCGTCCATTAAGAAGAGAGGTGTGAGAAAATGCGTGAGAGACAGGCCTAAAGATAATGTGCGTACATGAGACACGTAGGCAGGTCCATGTATATAGAAAGGGTTGATGGGGATTGTGCGTGTGTATGTTTGCGAAAGGAAGAGTGCTTGTGATAAAGGTTAGTGAAAACAGTTGTAAATGGTTACGCGAGGGAGGGAGGGTTATATCTAGAGCATGTGTGCGAGAAAGACACCTCGGGAGAGAGTGTGTGAGCATGTGTGAGAGACCACCGATGGAGAGTGAAACTACACGTAAAAGACTGATGTACACATTGATTAAAGATATAAATTGTATCCAAATATTAGGATGGGATCATGATATTTGCAATTCACGTAAGGAGCGGTAATTGATCCATCAGACATCTAGATTCTATCGAATTTGAGCATGTATATGTTATTATTCGACACAATTGATCCACATAATTAGTATTTTGAACTCCAGACAATGCATCGCTTTAGCAAGCGAATATAAACGTGAGTATAGTTCACGTTGTGTGTGTAAAGCACATTATACATACAAAAGTTACACAATGAACATTATAAATAGCTACCTATGAACTAGCATACATTTGAATTCAACTTAAGGTGGTTTAAAAAAATTGAATTCAACATGAAGTCCATTCAATTATTTGAATTTGATATCATGGCATTTGTAAACCATACCTAAATTATGGGGCACCAATCTTTGCTCTGATTTTGTACATAATAGCATATGTAGTTGTGTACAAAATAGATTCAAATTTAGCTCCTCCATTCCAAAATAATCGTAGTTATAGGATTTTCAAGTGTCGAAATTTCAAAAAGAAACGGATAATTTAATGAGGTTTTTGAACATACAATGTCAAATATAACGTTGTCTATTTAGGTCAATCCTCATAGTTCAAGAGTACTCTAAACGTGAATGCTTGTGTTTCAAAATTTCGAAACCGCGTGGGACCAATGTTTGGTAGTATAAGGAAATTACTTTTCTAATAACTCCGACCCGTGAAACCCGCCGGCCCGACGTCCAAAGGTCTAAACCGGTGTAGGTTTGTAGCTTCATCTAGACGCCACACAACCGCCTCCGAAAAACATTCATACACAATGGCCGCCTAAGCACACATGCGCGCGGCTGAAGTCGCTCCTGCCCAGTATTTGGGACACCTGGGATTACCATCCTACCCTCGACCTGCAGTAGGTCCGAAATTTAAGAGGGGGGCAAAGTTTGTACTTTCCACAAATTTCAAACAAGTGTGTCACCTCTTCTGTTCAAAAAAGCCAAAAACAAGCACGTCCCAGACCGAAACATGGTTCCCCCACCCGTCTGATTCCCCATTCGTACTCCATGGGCGCCAAAACTACCTCTCCACCAGCCGCGAAACCCCGACGTCCTCCGTCCGCCACCCCATCCCACCCATCAACTGTCGCCCTCCTCCATCACGCTGTAGCCGATACCCCGACATCGTCGTCCACCGCAAACTCAACCGCAACGCCATCCACGGCTAGTAGTTGAAGCCGAGGCCAAGCCGTCTGTACCCGAGCCAGTTCAACCACGTCGTCCTGCACCTCACCGCTGCCGCTCCAACTTCGCCACCCTCCACCGCACCGGAGTTGTTCCTGCTACACCGTCCTCCGCCGCCTCGGATCTGCTTCCCCTCCGCCGACATACGGCCATGGCAACACAGTCAACAATTTGGCCATGGGTTCGTCCAAGCATGCACCCTCCAGGACATCGGTTTCCCCGGTAAAAAGAAGAAGATCGGCGTGACATGTGGAGGTGACCACACCGGCAACCGAAAAAAGTACTCCTCTTCCCTTATTCGTGCAAATCTTACGTCTTTGCTTGCACGGTATTCATCCCACAGAAGACACTAGTTGGCCACTTCTTCTTGATACTAGATGTTCCTAGTAACTTGCGATGCCCAAGGTTTCTCCTCATATACTATTTCGCCGTAGCTAGAGGTCCGTCACCCCCCTGAATTTCAATTTCTGGCCAGTTGATTCCAAATTAACGGAAGCATTCCCCGGCGTAACAGGCGCTAGTATGCCTATTACGCCGGGGAAGCAGTGCCTTGGTGTTTATCTTAGGTACGTGTGTGGCCTAGAGCTACTGGCGCCCAATCTGGAGGTCGGCCGGGATTAAAGGGATGGCCTGGGGGCGCTGCCAAGAACGGCGGTGGTGTGAGGTCGAGGCGAGGGCGGGGCGGCGGAGGCAGGGGTCTGGGCTGGTGGTCGCTGGCGGTTCGAGAAAGATCGTCAATAGTGACTGGCGGGAGGTACATGAAGGCCATCTGCCCGTTCCTTATAGATCGGACGGTTCATTAAAAAATCGACTGACCTATTTATTTTCGATCATTTGTTATCTTAGATATGACCACATGTGGTGGTGTCTTTGGAGGAGTACCTGCATTTCCTGTGCTCATATATTACAAAATCATATGGAGTAGAATCTAATTTTGTTTGCCATGCAATGTTGTAGAGCTATCATATGTCTCCTGTCATTTATTTTTCAGCCACCTGCTATCTGCTACTTTTATAGTGCACTAGTTCTGCACACACTTCACCCGTACTCTTAGTATTGTGTTTTTATGCAAGGGTATTTCAGAGTCTACCGAAAGAGAAGCAGCAAAGAAAAGAGAGAAGTCGCGCCAGCTTTCTTCGCGGGTATGCACGACACGCTACAGCACTATAAAGGGTGCAGTGTCAGCAGATGGAGACGGTAAACGTAGGTCTGGAGTTGATGACCTCGCTCGCAATGAACCACCATCCCAGGTGCTTGCTTTAACTTCACGGTGTCATATGTGGTTGCATGTTCCATATGGTGTCTAACTTGTATTCAAAAGGCCGAAGTTTTACATGAACCACCATCCCGTGAGCACCAGAAGACAAATAGCTAGTCAGGGCACTGGTCGAGCCAGTGACAAGCCCAGCAAAGATAGGCATCACCTGGAAGCCAACTAAAAAGCTGCGATGGCGGCGAAGCAGCCCGCCTCCCACCAGGCTCTCAGGTCCTAGATGATCATGCTCACCACTCCAGCCGGATGTCTAGCTTGTATTGCTTCCAATTTGGTTAAATTGCATCTGCTTAGCTTACACATTATACCTTTGAATATGACATGACTTTCTATTTTTGGTAAATACTAGTACATCTGTGTATTAACCATGTTCTTACATCAAACTAATGTTCTTGTGTATCCCTCATCAATCACTTATGACGAGGCAGGAAGGCAAGGGGACTACTCCTCATTTAAAGAATGCAGCGTCGACCTCCGACATGATTCTCAACAAAGCGAAATGCTAGATGAAGATAGTGAACGTAGCTCATGAAGTTGATTACAGATTTCTACACTAGCATCGCAGGTGCTTGCTCTAACTTGGCAGCGTGATATGTGGTTGCATGTTGCATATGGTGTCTAGATTGTAATTCTTCCAATCTGGTTAAACTGCATGTGCTATTCTGCTTATCTTATACATTATACCTGTTAATGTGACATGCCTTCCTGTATTTAGTACATAGTACATCTGTCTATTAAGCATGTCCTTACATAAAACTATTGTTTTTTTTGTATCCCGCATCAATCAATATGATGAGACACCTTTAGTATATGCGGTCACGATATTAGTTGCATCTTTCATATGATTTATAGCATGCGCTGCTTCTAATTTGTTGAAATTCCATTTATGATGGGACGCTTTTAACTTGGCAGAGTCATATTGGTTGCATCTTTCATCTGGTGTCTAGCTTGCATTGCTTCTTATTTGCTGGAATGGTTTATGCTTAGTTTACACAAACAGTTGTGAACATGCCATGCCGTCCTGTTTTTCGTACATATTCCATTTATTGACTCTAGTAAACCCTTTGGGTGTTGGTCACATGACGATGTAAACTATGGGTGTTAATCACATGCAGATGTGAATGTTAGTATCAAATCACATGGTGATGTGAACTAGATTATTGACTCTAGTGCAAGTGGGAGACTGAAGGAAATATGCCCTAGAGGCAATAATGAAGTTATTATTTATTTCCTTATTTCATGATAAATGTTTATTATTCATGCTAGAATTGTATTAATCGTAAACATATACATGTGTGAATACATAGACAAACATAGTGTCACTAGTATGCCTCTACTTGACTAGCTCGTTAATCAAAGATGGTTATGTTTCCTAACCATAGACATGAGTTGTCACTTGATTAACAGGATCACATCATTAGGAGAATGATGTGATTGACTTGACCCATTCCGTTAGCTTAGCACTTGATCGTTTAGTATGTTGCTATTGATTTCTTCATGACTTATACATGTTCCTATGACTATGAGATTATGCAACTCCTGTTTGCCGGAGGAACACTTTGTGATGTGACCATCAATAGCAAAGTAAAGGATATCGCATGTGTTATAGAAGCTCCGCCACACATTAATCAAGAGGAGAAAGATGCGTGTAATGTCAAGGCTTCTGTGCATGAAACTATACAAACTTCATCTGTGTTTTACATCGGTTCTATTTGCATGGAGGTGCCACCAGCCGAGCCAAATAAAAATACGGTGACGCCAAACTTCAGGACTCCTCCAAGATGGTAATCTAGAGCGTGCATGGAATATATCATTTATCTTTAGTTGATTAGATGCTATGTGATCAACGTGGCCGGAATATTTAATTAGTTTCCTTATACTAATTAGAGAGTCCTAGTACTAAAGATGTTTTTGAAGTCTGTACGTGAGATTTAAAATAGGAAAAGATTAGAGGTCGGTTGCCAATTTTTGGGCAGGTTTGTTTTGATTCGTACGAGTCCAATTAGGAGTCATAGTCCCGTGCCTGCGTGCACTATAAAAGGACGGATAGGTTGATCGTGTAAGGGGGAATTTTTTAGTTGGAAAATATACACAAAAGGCATCATGTTGGATGCGCCGAAATAGCTATAATTTGTTTGCTGATCCTTGAGGGTTTCAGGAGCTGCTACGCGGGGTGTGATTTGATCATACTCTTGCGCAGATTTTGATCTTTGGTCTTCTCGCGAATCGCTTGCTCTGCGGAGCTGCCTATTGTTTTTTTGTCTATTTCTATTATCACGACAATTGTTCGTCGCTGAATTTTGTGTACCGTGAAAGTTCGGGCCTACGAACGACTCGTCGTCTGGTCGGGTCTCATCACTTTGTGTGCTACCAAACGTCACAACGTAACTGGGTGATTATAAAGGTGCTCTATAGGTGTCTCCGAAGGTACTTGTTGGTTGGCGTATTTCGAGAATAGGATTTGTCACTCCGATTGTCGGAGAGGTATCTCTGGGCCCACTCGGTAATGCACATCACTATAAGCCTTGCAAGCATAGCAACTAATAAGTTAGTTACAGGATGATGTATTATGGAACGAGTAAAGAGACTTGCCGATAACGAGATTAAACTAGGTATTGAGATACCGACGATCGAATCTCGGGCAAGTAACATATCGATGACAAAGGAAACAACGTATGTTGTTATGCGGTCTGACCGATAAAGATATTTGTAGAATATGTGGGAGCCAATATGAGCATCCAGGTTCCGCTATTGGTTATTGACCAGAGACGTGTCTCGGTCATGTCTACATAGTTCTCGAACCTGTAGGGTCCGTACGCTTAAAGTTCGATGACGGTTATATTATGAGTTTATGTGTTTTGATGTACCGAAGGTAGTTCGGAGTCCCGTATGAGATCGGGGACATGACGAGGAGTCTCGAAATGGCCGAGACGTAAAGATCGATATATTGGACGACTATATTCGGACTTCGGAAAGGTTTCGAGTGATTCGGGTATTTATCGGAGTACCGGAGAGTTACGGGGATTCGCCGGGGAGAAGTATTGGGCCTTATTGGGCCATATGGGAATAAAGGAGAGAGGCCAGAAGGAAGGAGGTGCGCACCCCCCCCCCCTCTGGTCCAAATTGGACAAGGGGTGCAGCCCCTTTTCCGTCTCCCTCTCCCCGTCTTTCCTTCTCTCATACTCCAACAAGGAAAGGAGGAGTCCTACTCCCGGTGGGAGTAGGACCCCCCCCCTTGGCGCGCCCTCTTCCTTGGCCGGATGCCTCCCCCCTTGCTCCTTTATATACGGGGGCAGGGGCACCCCAGAGACAACAATTGATCGTTTGATCTTTTAGCCGTGTGCGGTGCCCCCCTCCACCATAGTCCACCTTAATAATACTGTAGCGGTGCTTAGGCGAAGCCCTGCGTCAGTAGAACATCATCATCGTCACCATGCCATCATGCTGACGAAACTCTCCCTCAACACTCGGCTGGATCGGAGTTCGAGGGATGTCATCGGGCTAAATGTGTGCTGAACTCGGAGGTGCCGTGCGTTCGGTACTTGATCGGTCGGATCGTGAAGACGTACGACTACATCAACCGTGTTTTTTAACGCTTCCGCTTTCGGTGTACGAGGGTACGTAGACAACACTCTCCCCTCTCATTGTTATGCATCACCATGATCTTGCGTGTGCGTAGGAATTTTTTTGAAATTACTACGTTACCCAACAGTGGTATCAGATCCAGGTTTTATGCGTAGATGTCGTATGCACGAGTAGAACACAAGTGAGTTCTGGGCGATATAAGTCATACTGCTTACCAGCATGTCATACTTTGGGTCGGCGGTATTGTTGGATGAAGCGGCCCGGACCGACATTATGCGTACGCTTACGCGAGACTGGTTCTACCAACGTGCTTTGCACACACGGTCAAGCGGTGTCGATTTCTCCAACTTTAGTTGAACCGAGTGTGGCTACGCCCGGTCCTTGAGAAGGTTAAAACAGTACTAACTTGACGAACTATCATTGTGGTTTTGATGCGTGATACGTCTCCAACATATCTATAATTTTGTTATTGCTCCATGCTATATTATCTACTGTTTTAGGCAATATTGGGATTTATTATCCACTTTTATATTACTTTTGGGACTAACATATTAACCAGAGGCCCAGCCCAGATTTGTTGTTTTATGCCTATTTCAGTGTCTTGAAGAAAAGGAATATCAAACGGAACGAAATCAACTGGAGAAGTTATTTTTGGAAGGAAACCAACCGGATAGACTTGGACCCTACGTCAGGAGATGAGGGAGGTGCTCACGAGGGTGGGGGGCGCCCCCCTAGGGCGCCCCGCCTCGTGGGGCCCCGGCTCCACCGACGTACCTTGCACCCATATATACCTACGTATCGTAAAACTTCCGTAACAGAGATTAGATCGGGAGTTCCGCCGCAAGCCTCCGAGCCACCAAAACCAATCGGGACCACTGTTAAGACTCACCGGAGGGGGGAACCCTCACCGGTGGCCATCTTCATCATCCCGGTGCTCTCCATGACGAGGAGGGAGTAGTTCACCCTCGGGGCTGAGGGTATGTACCAGTAGCTATGTGTTTGATCTCTCTCTCTCTCTCTCTCTCTCTCTCTCTCTCTCGTGTTCTTGATTTGGCACGATCTTGATGTATCGCGAGCTTTGCTATTATAGTTGGATCTTATGTTTCTTCTCCCCCTCTAATCCCTTGTGATGAATTGAGTTTTCCCTTTGAAGTTATCTTATCGGATTGAGTCTTTAAAGATTTGAGAACACTTGATGTATGTCTTGCCGTGCGTATCTATGGTGACAATGGGATATCACATGATTCACTTGATGTATGTTTTGGTGATCAACTTGCGGGTTCCGCCCATGAACCTATGCATAGGGGTTGGCACATGTTTTCGTCGTGATTCTCCGGTAGAAACTTTGGGCACTCTTTGAGGTTCTATATGTTGGTTTGAATAGATGAATTTAGATTGTGTGATGCACATCGTATAATCATACCCACGGATACTTGAGGTGACATTGGAGTATCTAGGTGACATTAGGGTTTTGGTTGATTTGTATCTTAAGGTGTTATTCTAGTACGATCTCTAGGGCTGTTTGTGACACTTATAGGAATAGCCCAACGGATTGATTGGAAAGAATAACTTTGAGGTGGTTTCGTACCCTACCATAATCTCTTCGTTTGTTCTCCACTATTAGTGACTTTGGAGTGACTCTTTGTTGCATGTTGAGGGATAGTTATATGATCCAATTATGTTATTATTGTTGAGAGAACTTGCACTAGTGAAAGTATCAACCCTAGGCCATGTTTCCTAGCATTGCAATACCGTTTGTGCTCACTTTTATCATTAGTTACCTTGCTGTTTTTATATTTTCAGTTTACAAAAACCTATATCTACCATCCATATTGCACTTGTATCACCATCTCTTCGCCGAACTAGTGCACCTATACAATTTACCATTGTATTGGGTGTGTTGGGGACACAGGAGACTCTTTGTTATTTGGTTGCAGGGTTGTTTGAGAGAGAACATCTTCATCCTACGCCTCCCATGGATTGATAAACCTTAGGTCATCCACTTGAGGGAAATTTGCTACTGTCCTACAAACCTCTGCACTTGGAGGCCCAACAACGTCTACAAGAAGAAGGTTGCGTAGTAGACATCAAGCTCTTTTCTGGCGCCGTTGCCGGGGAGGCTAGGTAAGTGAAGGTATATCTTTAGATCTTGCAACCGAATCTTTTTGTTTCTTGTTTTAGTACTAGTTTATTTTATAAAATAAAACTAAAAAATGGAATTGAGTTTGTCTCCTACGCTTCGTCTTTTTAATATCTTTCGTGAGTATGATGGAAAGGAAAATTGTGCCAAAGTGTTAGAACAAGAATGCATTAAAATGTTTGGCACTAAATCTTTGAATGATGAGCATGATTGCAATGTTTTTAGTATGAATTCCTTGAATATCCATGATGCTAATGATATGCAAAGCCACAAGCTTGGGGAAGCTATGTTTGATGAAGATGATATTTTTTGTTCCCCAAGCTTTGATGAGCAAATTTACTATGATGAAAGCATGCCTCCTATCTATGATGTTTATTGTGATGACACGTATGCCTTAAATAATAATGATAACCATGAAACTTGTCATCTTGATCTTAATTTTCAATCACATGATGGTTATTTTGTTGAGTTTGCTCCCACTACTATTGATGAGAAGAATTTTGCTTATGTGGAGAGTAGTAAAATTTCTACGCAAGTAGATCATGAAAAGAATGATTTAGGTGCTGGTTATATTGTTGAATTTATTCATGATGCTACTGAAAACTATTATGAGGGAGGAATATATGCTTGTAGGAATTGCAATAATATCAAGTTTCCTCTATGTGCTTAAAATCTTGAAGTTATGCTTGTTTTACCTTCCTATGCAAGTTGATTCTTGTTCCCATAAGTTGTTTTCTCACAAAATCCCTATGCATAGGAAGTGGGTTAGAATTAAATGTGCTAGTAATATTCTCATGATTCTCTTTTTATGTTTCAACTCTTTTTATGTTTCAATTCTTATCTTTTATGTGAGCATTATTGAAATCATCATGCCTAGCTAGGGGCGTAAAACGTTAGCGCTTGTTGGGAGGCAACCCAATTTTATTTTAGTTTCTTGCTTTTTGGTTCTGTTTAGTAATAAATAATCCATCTAGCTTCTTTTTAGATGTGGTTTTGTGTTTTAGTTAGTGTTTGTGCCAAGTAGAACCTTTGGGAAGACTTGGGTGAAGTCTTTATGATCATGCTGTAGAAAACAGAAACTTTAGCGCTCACGAGATTAGCTTCAACTTTTTACTGGAGAGTGCTATTTAGTTGATTATTTTTGCAGATGGTTACTAGACAAATTCCTCAGGTCCATCAATTTAATTTAGAATTTTTGGAGTTCCAGAAGTTTGCGTTAGTTACAGATTACTACATACTGTTCTGTTTTTGACAGATTCTGATTTTCGTGTGTTGTTTGCTTATTTTGATGAATCTATGGCTAGTAAAATAGTTTATAAACCATAGAGAAGTTGTAATACAGTAGGTTGAAAACAAATATAAATAAAGAATGAGTTAATTACAGTACCTTGATGTGGTGTTTTGTTTTCTTTCGCTAACGGAGCTTACGAGTTTTCTGTTAAGTTTTGTGTTGTGAAGTTTTCAAGTTTTGGGTAAAGATTCGATGGACTATGGAATAAGGAGTGGCAGGAGCCTAAGCTTGGGGATGCCCAAGGCACCCCAAGGTAATATTCAAGGACAACCAATAGCCTAAGCTTGGGGATGCCCCGAATGGCATCCCCTCTTTCGTCTTCGTTCGTCGGTAACTTTACTTGGAGCTATATTTTTATTCACCACATGATATGTGTTTTGCTTGGAGTGTCATTTTATTTTGTTAGTATTTGCTTTATGTTATTTATATTAGTGTTTTTCATCTCTAGTTTCAATAAAAATGTCAAGGATAGCCTTTGCCATGCTTATTTTGCAAGTATGCATGTTGCTGTTGAAAATAGATAGTTTACCGCTGTTACAAAAATTCCTTACAAAAGTCAGAATGTGATAAAATGTTGAAACCTCTTGCATAAGAAGCTCTGATAAATTTAATACAGTGTGAATTTTATTTTATAACTTTTGTAGTTAGGGAAGTATGATGAATCTTGCATTCTTTATAGATTGTACTGTTTTGGCAGATTGTTGTTATGTTTGCATTGTTTGCTTGTTTAATGATTCTATTTGATGATTGGAGTATTAAATATGCAGAGGAATTTAGTATGCAATGTTGAATAATAATTTTACTGATTTGCTACAGTAGAAAATGATAAGGTTTTTGCATTGGTTTATACTAACCTATCTCACGAGTTCTTGTTGAGTTTGGTGTGGATGAAGCTTTTGAGATTTAGGAAACCGTGATATGAGAGGAATTAAGGAGACACAAAGTTCAAGCTTGGGGATGCCCAAGGCACCCCAAGATAATATTTCAAGAAGTCTCAAGCATCTAAGCTTGGGGATGCCCCGTTGGGCATCCCACCTTTCTTCTTCAACAACTATCGGTTAGTATCGGTTGAGCCTAAGTTTTTGCTTCTTCACATGAGTTGTGCTATCCTTGCAATGTCATTTTATTTTGTTTTGCTTGTTGTTTGAATACAATACCAAGATCTTAAATTCCTTAATGTTAGAGATTCTTCACATAGTTGCATAATTATTCGACTACTCATTGACCTTCACTTATATCTTTCAGAGTAGTTGTTTTTGCTCTAGTGCTTCACTTATATATTTTAGAGCATGGTGGTAGTTTTATTTTGAAGAAATAGATGAACTCTCATACTTCACTTATATTATTTTTGAGATTCTTAAATAGCATGGTAATTTGCTTAAATAATCCTAATATGCTAAGCATACAAGATTTGTAAGAATTCTTATGAGTGTGTTGAATACTAAGAGAAGTTTGATGCTTGATGATTCTTTTGAGATATGAAGATGGTGATATTAGAGTCATGCTAGTTGAGTAGTTGTGAGTTTGGGAGATACTTGTGTTAAAGTTTGTGATTCGCGTAGCATGCACGTATGGTGAACCGTTATGTGATGAAGTCGGAGCATGATTTATTTATTGATTGTCTTCCTTATGAGTGGCGGTCGGGGACGAGCGATGGTCTTTTCCTACCAATCTATCCCCTAGGAGCATGCGCGTAATACTTTGCTTTGATAACTTGTAGATTTTTGCAGTAAGTATATGAGTTCTTTATGACTAATGTTGAGTCCATGGATTATACGCACTTTCCCCATCCTTCCACCATTGCTAGCCTCTCTAATACCGCGCACCTTTCACCGGTATCATACACCCACCATATCCTTCCTCAAAACAGCCACCATACCTACCTATCATGGCATTTCCATAGCCATTCCGAGATATATTGCCATGCAACTTTCCACCGTTCCGTTTATTATGACACGCTCCATCATTGTCATATGGCTAGCGTGATAATGTAGTTGACATCGTATTTGTGGCAAAGCCACCATTCATAATTCTTTCATACATGTCACTCTTGATTCATTGCATATCCCGGTACACATGAGGCATTAATATAGAGTCATATTTTGTTCTAAGTATCGAGTTGTAATTCTTGAGTTGTAAGTAAATAAAAGTGTGATGATCATCATTATTAGAGCATTGTCCGAGTGAGGAAAGGATGATGGAGAGTATGATTCCCCCACAAGTCGGGATGAGACTCCGGACGAAAAAATAAATAAATAAATAAATAAACAAAAAAGGAGGCCATAAAAAAAAGAGAAAAGGCCCAAATAAAAAAATAAAAAAATGAGAGAAAAAGAGAGAAGGGAAAATGTTACTATCCTTTTACCACACTTGTGCTTCAAAGTAGCACCATGATCTTCATGATAGAGAGTCTCTCATTTTGTCACTTTCATATACTAGTGGGAATTTTTCATTATAGAACTTGGCTTGTATATTCCAATGATGGGCTTCCTCAAAATGCCCTAGGTCTTCGTGAGCAAGCGAGTTGGTTGCACACCCACTTAGTTTCTTTTGTTGAGCTTTCATATACTTATAGCTCTAGTGCATCCGTTGCATGGCAATCCCTACTCAATCACATTGATATCTATTGATGGGCATCTCCATAGCCCGTTTATACGCCTAGTTGATGTGAGACTATCTTATCCCTTTTGTCTTCTCCACAACCACCATTCTATTCCACATATAGTGCTATATCCATGGCTCATGCTCATGTATTGCGTGAAGATTGAAAAAGTTTTGAAAATGTTAAAGTATGAAACAATTACTTGGCTTGTCATCGGGGTTATGCATGATTTAAATACCTTGTGTGGTGAAGATAGAGCATAGCCAGACTATATGATTTTGTAGGGATAACTTTCTTTGGCCATGTTATTTTGAGAAGACATAATTGCTTTGTTAGTATGCTTGAAGTATTATTATTTTTATGTCAATATGAACTTTTATCTTGAATCTTATGGATCTTAATATTCATATCACAAGTAAGAAGAATTACATTGAAATTATGCTAACTAGCATTCCACATCAAAAATTATCTTTTAATCATTTACCTACTCGAGGACGAGCAGGAATTAAGCTTGGGGATGCTTGATACGTCTCCAACGTATCTATAATTTTTGATTGCTCCATGCTATGTTATCTATTGTTTTAGGCAATATTGGGCTTTATTATCCACTTTTATATTACTTTTGGGACTAACCTATTAACCGGAGGCCCAGTCCTGATTTGCTGTTTTATGCCTATTTCAGTGTCTCGAAGAAAAGGAATATCAAACGGAGTCGAAACGGAACGAAATCAACTCGAGAAGTTATTTTTGCGGCGGCGGAGGACACATGGCGGCGTCCGATTGGGTGCGGGGGCGGCGCGGACATGTCCGGTGCCGGCCGGACGTGTCGGGTGGCGGCGGAGGGCGATTTTTAGGGTTTCGGGGGGGATTGGACTGCGATTTTCGGAGGGGAAGATGTATTTATAGGTAGAGGGAGCTAGGAGAGTCCAAATGAGGTGCGGTTTTCGGCCACGCGATCGTGATCGAACGACCGAGAGCATGGAGGGGAGTTTGGTGGGTTTTGGGCCACTTTGGAAAGGGTGTTGGGCTGCAACTCAAAGAGGCTTTAGCGGTTACCCGGTTAACCATTGGAGTACCAAACGACCTCCAAATGGCACGAAACTTGACAGGCGGTCTACCGGTGCTATACCAAGGCCGCTTGACAAATCTCGGTCCATTCCGAGACCGTTCAACACCCGCACACGAAAAGAGGTAAAAGGGGCGCCGGGAGACATAGGAGTGCCGGATTGCAAAACGGACAACGGGGAAAATGCTCGGAAGCATGAGACGAACACATATGCAAAATGAAATGCACATGATGACATGATAAAAATGCAGATGATGACATGGCAAAATGCAACACGCAAGCAAATGACATGGCAACGACGGCGAATAATCAAGGACACACAGGCGCGATCGAATCCGGGGCGTTACAACACTCCTCCACTAACAAGAGATCTCGTCCCGAGATCTTAGGACCGAGACGGAAGGGGAAAAAAGGGATGAGGTGAAACAAGAGCTGAAGAGGAGAAGCAAAGAATCGTGAGTAGTCGAGAAGAAGAGAGGAACGACGAGAATGACGAGAATCGAAAGCTCACGGAATCAGATAGACTATGAAACCACTCGTTCTAACTGGAGTGGTTAGAATGAGAAAAGAAACGGATAAGACTGAAAGGATTTAGGCAGCACACCGGTTGAACAAGGAAAGAATAGAACATGAGTTTCAGAAGACTCCGGAAGAATTGGAAAAATTGAATGAAAAGAACTTAGAAGGAAGGATTGAACGGAGTTGTTGTAAATTCAACAACAAAAGAATTCCTTGTTGTGGACTTATAGATAACGTCTCAAAATTATGAGGTGATAACCGACCACAAACGGAAATGATTGGATAGCTGAGAGGAACGAAGAAATGCAAAACTCCACTTCAAAAGAATACGGAGACTTGTTTGCACTTCGAAATGCGAGAAGAAAATATACTTGAACTCCACCAACAAGAATCTTGATGAACTCTTGAAGAATGAATTAAATCATGAAGAACCACCGTAACGAACTCCGGTAACAAAAGGATGATGAGATAGAAATGAAGGATGAAAGAATAAGATTAAGCCTTGCGGTGATTTAGATGGAGGTTCCGACGATATGACCGAGGAAATTTCTGAACTCCGGAAAAGAAAAGATTAAAACACTTGGAACTAGAATTTATTCCTCAAGAACAAACTCCGAAGGAAGGGATTAATCACTTGGATGAAATAAGAATAAGATTTATTGTATGCTTAACCTTCATCAAATTAAATTGATGACAAGCAATGGATATTGCATACTACTTATTCTTCTTGAAAAAGAATTGAGAAGTGACATATCGCAAACTTGAGAAGGACTTCATGAACCACCGGTAGGATTGAAAGAAGGAATGGATTAATATGATAATCAAAGAAAAAGAATCTTGAACGAAATACCGTAAGAATTCGGAAATGAACAAAGAGAAGAGAACGAATCGCCGGAAAGAATTAGAAACCACGAAGATACTTGAGAGAAAATTAGAGACAAGAGAACGAAGAGGTCGCGAACTGATTAACGAATGCTTGAACGCAGCACCGGAGGAATATTGAGACGAACGAAGTGGCACGAATATGGAATAATTGGAGAACGAATTTGAAAAAACTTAGAATGGAGAGATATTCCGAAAAGATGGCCTCCGCATGATCGGAACAGAAAAGCAACTCCTGAAATACTCCGGATGGTTAAGAAAAGAATCTCTGACAAACGGAATAATTCAAGAGGATAGCATGAAGCTAGAACCACGAAACTTCGAGAGAACGGAAAAGATTTAGAGGAAAAATTCTCTTCAATATTCAAATGATGACGAGAAACACCACCAAAATTACTGAGGTACTCCGGGAGAATGAAAAGCAAAGAGGTTTAGTCAACAATGAAATGGTTTGAAATTGATCTTGGAAAAGGCATCTGACTGATGAAATTCATTCTTACGTCAAACTTGAAAAGAATTGAGAATAACTCCGGGGAATAGAAGAGTCAGGTAAGATCCTGGAAAAAGACCTGTGGGTTAGGGCCCACTGAAGAGATAACACCGTTGAAAAGGATTGTTGAAGAGATAGATGATGCACCGGAACAATTGAAATATTAGAATGAGGTGATAACCTCGAATTAATTGAAACACCGACAAATCTCCTGAGACAACTTGAGCACTCCGGAAGGATAAACCGGCGAGAGGCGAACGAGCAAGGAGAACACTTGATCCAAGGAAAGAATATGATCAACACCGAAAAACTTGAATTGAGTGCACCGGAAAAAGAAAGGGATGAAGAATGACGAACAAGACGAGAATTCACCGGTTGAAATAATTGAGGGAAGACTCCACACGAATGAAATTGATGGTCGGAAGAAACCCGAACTCCGGGAATAATAGGGTGGGAGGGCGGTAAAACAAAGACAACTTGGAAGGGGAAACCGACGAATATCTTGAAGAGAAAACACCGGTTGAAATCATTGATGAAAGAAAACAAAGACTTCACACGAGTAGGGTGGATACTCGATTACGGACTCCGGTTCCGAGAAGAAGAAGGGAGGGCGTGTGGGAAAAGAAAACAACTGAGGATTGAACTCAAAGATGAAGAGGCTCGAGTCGACTTGACGAGAAATGCACCGGATAAAAGAGCTGAGGAACAACTACCGGAAAACCAACTGCGTGATCCTAAAGAAAAATTTGAAGGGGAAGAGAAGTAATTCAAAACACCTACATCAAGATTCCTCACCAGAGCGACGAAGGGGCAGAGGAGTAAAAGAATTCCTACTCTCCGATATAACTAGACTCCGAAAATAGTTTTCTTCTAGACTCGACAACGGCCAAACTACACGATCAAACAAGGGGGCTCCTAAGGTCGGTCGAGGCTCTGATCCAACTTGTCACGCCCAATATGCGACCCTATCCAAAAGGAACTCGACGGTCCCACCAAGGATAGACCCGCATATTGAAACACTTTTGCAAGGTGGATATCATTACATCAACATTACATAATAGATGGGGATACATACATAAGGCACAAATGCCACAAGAATACAACAACATCATATACAAGATCAACATCCGCTCACGGATGAAACATAAACAGAAACTCAAACGACATCCACCCTGCTAGCCCAGGCTGCCGACCTGGAACCTATCCCCTGATCGAAGAAGAAGCAGAAGAAGAACTCCAAAATAAGCGAACATCGCTCTCACGTCATGATCATCACATGAACCTGTACCTACAACTGGTGGTGTAGAAATCTGTGAGCCACGAGGACTCAGCAATCCCATTACCATGGGTATCAAGACTAGCAAAGCTTAATGGGAAAGGAAGGGATACAGTGGTGAGGTTGCAGCAGCGACTAAGCATATATGGTGGCTAACATACGCAAATGAGAGCGAGAAGATAAACAAATGAACGGTCGTCAACTAGTAATGATCAAGAAGTGATCCTGAACTCCTACTTACGTCAGACATAACCCAGAAACCGTGTTCTCCTCTCGATCGACCCCGAAAAGAGACACTCACGGTTACGCACACGGTTGGTGTATTTTAATTAAGATCAACTTCGGGTTTTCTACAACCGGACATTAACAAATTCCCATCTGCCACATAACCGCGGGCACGGCTCTCGAAAGTTTATACCCTGCGGGGGTGTCCCAACTTAGCCCATGATAAGCTCTCGCGATCAACGAAGGATATTCCTTCTCCCAGGAAGACCCGATCAGTCTGAATCCGGCTACAAGACATTTCGACAAAGAATAAAACAAGACCAGCAAAGCCGCCCGGATGTGCCGACAAATCTCGATAGGAGTCGCACGTACCTCGTTCTCAGGGCACACCGGATGAGCAAGACGTCGGGTTGGCATAGACCCTGATTGCCCAGGGGGCACCGGACATCGCTCGGTTTGGACCCAGCACTGAAGGAGAACTGGCCCGGGGCTAAAATAAAGATGACCCTTGGGCTCTAAACCCAAGGGAAAAAGGGCATAGGTGAGGCAAATGGTAAAACCAATGTTGGGCCTTCTTTGGAAAAGTCTTATTCAAAGCGAACTGTCAAGGGGTCCCATAAATCACCCGACCGCGTTAGGGACGCAAAATCCGGGAACATAATACCGATATGACGGAAACTAGGACGGCAAGAGTGGAACAAAACACCAGGCATAAGGCCGAGCCTTCCACCCTATACCAAATATGTAGATGCATTAAAAATATAAGATATATTGTGATATCCCAACAAGTAAACATGTTCCAACAAGGAACAAACATCTCCATGTTCCAACAAGGAACAAACTTCATCTTCACCTGCAACTAACAACGCTATAAGAGGGGCTGAGCAAAGCGGTAACATAGCCAAACAACGGTTTCTTTGGGAAGGGTGCAAAAGGTTAGAGGCTGACATGGCAATTTGGGATGGCTTGAGCAGCAAGTGATAGGTAACGCAGCATAGCGATAGAACGAAGCAACTAGCATAGCAATGATAGTAGTGAGATCTAGGGTAGCGGTCATCTTGCCTGAAATCCCGCAAGGAAGAAGAACGAGTCCATGAAGAAGATGAAGCCACGAAGACGAACCAAGCGAAGACGAACGAATCCTCACGATCGCAACGAAACAGGAACTAACAAGAAGAAGCACACAAGATGGTAAACACACCACACATAGACAAGACATGATGCACAACAAGCATGATGCATGACAAAGCTACATGAAGCTACTCATGGCAAGAGATGATGCAAACAAGAGCAACACATCAAAGCAAGTTTAAATGAGGCCTAAACAACATATAACAATTCGGTAAGTCCTCATATGCACATTTCGAAATTGGTCCAGATCTGAATAAACCTTATGTTCAAGTTGTTAAACAGCAAGTTAAGATGCACCACGATGATCTACACGAAAATCTAGTCAAGTTACATATAAAGTTCATTAGAATCGGAGCTACGGCCTAGAAGATATGAGCAAAACAAGATAAGCATGGCATTGATGCAAAATGCATACAAACATAAGGCAAACACCTTAAAACAAAGATGCAACATGATAATATGAAACTACATGCAAAATCAAGCAAGTTTCATATAGAGCACACTCAAAACGGAGCAACGGTTCAACACATACACATGAAACAAGTCATGACCACAATCTGTCCAAAACAGCAAGTAGGCATATTGCAAGCACCAAAACAACATGCTACAGGACCTCAACAAGAAAACAAAAGGCATAGGCATGATGTACAGGTAAAGCATTACAAAACATGAACACCGAGCTATCTCCAGAAATCACTAGAACATGCTCAAAATGACATGGCAAGATTGCAAATAATAACAGTTTCAGACTTTAGCAGAAATAACATCAGGTTGCAATGTTTAGAGCTATCAAACAACATGTTACAGGAACTTAACATGGCACACAAAGGCATGGCATGAATCTACTAAATGCATAGAACAAAAGTCCCTTACTGACCATTAGCCAAAAATGATCAGAAGATATGATGGCACCCATGTAAACATGGCAAGTTATATTACAGATTCATACATGGCAGGAACAACAATAAGTAGGCATGTTGGTGAGCTTGAATCACTCACCACAGAGCAATACATGGCATGGCAAGGCAACCAACAGTAATAAGAAATGTCATAGAAGCTATACATGGAAAGAACAACATCATAGCATGCAAGTATCAATCACAACAACCTTGGCAAAATTGAATAACCTGTAAACAATCTGCCAGGAAACATTTTATAGCAAAAGTAGAGCTCGATTGACTCAAAGCTATGGCACTCCATAATTGCAAACAAGGGCATGGCTGGATAGAGCAAGACATCTTTAACAAAACATCCTTACTGAAGTATCTCAAAATATGCATGGATCTTTCTGTAGCATCAAGTTAACATGGCATGAAAATATCAGCAAAACAGGGCTGAAAACAGCAACATCAGGAAGCCTAGTTTGCATGCTTGTGCTAGTCACCACATAGATCACAAAAAAACATGGCATATACCCCTGGAAAGATGGCATGGCATATTACAAAACACATGTAGGACTCAAGTTCATAGGGTGCACACATCAATCATGGCAAAAATGACAAAAGTGCATGTTCTGTTAAGAAACAGAAACTAACATCACATAGCATTCTTCCAACAGTATTTAGAGCATCAAGATGAGCTCCAATGAAAATGATGCAATGAGATGAAATGATCTACTCATCGAGACGAACATTTTTACATATTACACGCGCAAAACGGAGCAACAATGACAGAGTTATGATGCGATGACTTAGTGGATTTTATACCTCCGCGAAAGTCAACGCGGGACGGAGGTGTGCGGGACGAGGAGATCCGGGATCGGGGGCGTCGTTTGGATGGAGGGAGTGATGGATCTCGTCCCGATCCGGGGCCTCGCCGGAGTTGGCCGGGGACGTGGCCGGAAAGGAGGCCGGCCGGCGGGCGGCACTCAAGGGCGGGGACCGCGGCGGCAGGCGGCGGCGACGGGCGCTGCCGCTCTGCCGGGCGGGCGCCGCGGGAAGGCGAGGCGGCGACGGAGGGAGCTGCCGCCGGGCGGGGCGAAGCGGCGAGGTCGAGCGGCGGCGGCGTGAGGCAATGGTCGGCGCGGGCTACTGGCGGGGCGGCGGCCATGAGAGGCGGCGGGAAGGAGCTCGCGGCGCGCCGACGCTGGGGCGGCGAACGGCGGCGGAAGGCTGCCGGAGGCGGGCGCTGGCGCGGCGCTGGGCGGGCAAGGCGGCGTTCTGGCGGCGTGGGCGGCGGAGTGGGCCGGGCGGGGAGGCGGGCTCCGGTGGCGGCGTAGGGGCTGCGGCGGAGGACACTTGGCGGCGTCCGATTGGGCGCGGGGGCGGCGCGGACATGTCCGGTGCCGGCCGGACGTGTCCGGTGGCGGCGGAGGGCGATTTTTAGGGTTTCGGGGGGGATTGGACTGCGATTTTCGGAGGGGAAGATGTATTTATAGGTAGAGGGAGCTAGGAGAGTCCAAATGAGGTGCGGTTTTCGCCACGCGATCGTGATCGAACGACCGAGAGCATGGAGGGGAGTTTGGTGGGTTTTGGGCCACTTTGGAAAGGGTGTTGGGCTGCAACTCAAAGAGGCTTTAGCGGTTACCCGGTTAACCGTTGGAGTACCAAACGACCTCCAAATGGTACGAAACTTGACAGGCGGTCTACCGGTGCTATACCAAGGCCGCTTGACAAATCTCAGTCCATTCCGAGACCGTTCAACACCCGCACGAAAAAGAGGTAAAAAGGCGCCGGAGACATACGAGTGCCGGATTGCAAAACGGACAACGGGGAAAATGCTCGGAAGCATGAGACGAACACGTATGCAAAATGAAATGCACATGATGACATGATAAAAATGCAGATGATGACATGGCAAAATGCAACATGCAAGAAAATGACATGGCAACGACGGCGAATAACTGGCGGACACCTGGCGCATCGAATCCGGGGCGTTACATCAGCAACACAGCCTGCAATCCCATATTGACATATTTTTATGACTCCTACATTTATCTTTCTAAAGATCCTCAGTCCGGCTTTTCCTTCCGAACACCGAACCGAGCATCAGGGGCTACTGTCTATGCGGTACCATTTTACATATATTGAAATTTCTTACCTCCAAGCCTGATAGAAGACTGATGCAGGCTTGGTCAGCCCGCTCTTGGCGGATCGAATCTGTCGGATCACCGCACTCATAACGGTCACGGTGCTCCTCGATGGAGGCGCCATTGAGCGCCTTGATAAGCTATCCGGTGCCTCCGGTTGGGACGAAGGACACCGGCGTCTTACCCTTCTTGCGAAGAGATCGCTTACGGACTCCGGAACCACGAAGGTTCCGGCATGAAGCCGGACAAGGGTCGGGCTTAGAGCCCCTCGGTCTTGCCCCCACGCTGGAGTCCCGGAGGTTGCCTTGTGGCACCTCCTGCGCCACCTCCTCGTGACCAAGCCCCCTTTGGAGCCCTGTGGCGTTGTCCGCAGCATGAGGCGAGGAGGCGGTCGGAAGCGAAGTACTCTCCATTTCCGACGAGCCTAGGGACCCGCTCGATGAATCGACGAACTCGCCTTTGGGCCGGCTGCACAATTGTTCGACATTAGAGAACACTCTGCGATAATAAAAAGCCACGGGTATCCGGACACTTACGATCTCGCCGAGGCTTGGCCGTCAGTGGGCGATCCCCTCGTCGTCGTCGGCGTTGGTGGAGAAGTCCGGAGGAAGGGTTCTTCCCTTCTTGGACCCTCCGGCCTCCCGGTTAGGCGGCCTTCCTTTCCTCTCCTCCCCGGGGGAGAGGCTTCTTCTTCTTCCTCCTCATCTTGAGGAGAAGATTACGCTTGAAATCCGGCCCACTGGCGTCGGGTGCTCCTTCGAGTTCCCGTAGCCTCCTTCTTCGCCTTATTCTCCGGCACTACATGGGGTGCCGGAGCCAGCAGCCCCGTCAATCGGGCGTCCGCTGGGTCTTCTGGCAAAGGAGCCAGACAGTTAATCTGTCCGGACGTCTTCAGCCAGACCTGTCGGAGAATAGGGAGTTTTCAGATCCCACGTAGAGTCAATCTATGGAAAAGGAGTCCCGTAAAGGGTAAAATAACTTACCTCGCTGGCTTGACGCCGCGAGCTGTATCCACGATCTTTGTTAGCGGATGCGGGGCTTGGCGCCCTTGAACAGCACCTTCCGGGCATCTTCGTGCGTGGTATCGAAGAGCCGGCTCAAGGTTCGGTGTCAGGCGGATCGAACTCCCACAAATTGAAGTCCCGTTGTTGGCATGGGAGAATCCGGCGGATGAGCATCACCTGGATTACGTCGACAAGCCTGCGATTCTTGTCCACTAGGTTCCGGACACGTGTTTGGAGTTCGGATAGCTCGTCCGAATCCCCCCACTTCAGGCCCATCTCTTTCCATGACGAGAGCCGTGTGGGGAATCCAGATCTGAATTCGGGGGCCGCCACCCATTCAGGGTCGCGTGGCTCGGTGATGTAGAACCACCCCGATTGCCACCCCTTTATTGTCTCCACAAAGGAGCCCTCGAGCATAGGACTTTGTCCATCTTGCCGACCATGGCGCCTCCGCACTCCGCTTGGCTGCCCTTCACAACCTTTGGCTTGACACTGAAGGTCTTGAGCCACAAGCCGAAGTGGGGCTGGATGCAGAGGAAAGCCTCGCACATGACGATAAACGCCGAAACGTTGAGGACGAAATTTGGGGCCAGGTCATGGAAGTCCAGGCCGTAGTAGAACATGAGCCCCCGGACAAATGGGTGAAGTGGAAAACCTAGTCCATGGAGGAAGTGGGGAGAAATACCACCCTCTCATGAGGACTGGGTTGGAATAAGCTGCCCTGCGTCAGGCAGCAGGCGTGATATCGCCGGACAAGTATCCGCCTCCGCAGCCTTGTGATGTGCCCCTCCGTGACGGAGGAGGCCATCCATCTGCCTCCCGCTCCTGACATGGTTGGAGAATGTTGAGGAGGAAAGTGCGGGCTTGGGCGCTAGAGCTCGAGTGCACGGGAATGGATGAGCAAAGGAGGAAGAAGGCGTAGGTGAAAGGCTGGATCCTTATCCCCTTATATGGGCGGACAAAAACATGTGTCCCCACCGGCCTGGTAAAACTCGCTTATCTCCCAAGTGCCATAATCAGTGGTGCGGTTGGGTTACCCACGTCCGTATTGATGGGAATCCCGGAATAAAGGGAACACGATCTCTGCCTCGACAAGACGTGCCAAGGAAACCGCTTCGCTAAACGCACTGAGGTGGAACAGTAAAAACAATTTGAATAAAGGCTTGGTAATGGTGCGACGTCACGCCACAAAATATGTCAGCAGATTGATCTTGTGTAGTATTATTCTCTCTACGGTGGTATGTGGAATTTATTTTTGCAGAGCCGGACACTATCCTGGTGTTCACAATCTTCTGTAAATTATTCGGAGGAAGAACCCGCCTTGCAATGCCGAAGACAACATGCGCGCCGGACTCATCGTCATTGAAGCCTGGTTCAGGGGCTCTTGAGGGAGTTCGGACTAGGGGTGTCCGGATAGCGAACTATCATCATCGGCCAGACTCCAAGACTATGAAGATAGAAGATTGAAGACTTCGTCCGTGTCCGGATGGGACTTTCCTTGGCGTGGAAGGCAAGCTTGGCGATACGGATATGTAGATCTCCTACCATTGTAACCGACTACATGTAATCCTAACCCTATCCGGTGTCTATATAAACCGGAGGGTTTTAGTCCGTAGGACGAACAACTATCATACCATAGGCTAGCTTCTAGGGTTTAGCCTCTTTGATCTCGTGGTAGATCTACTCTTGTAACACACATCATCAATATTAATCTAGTAGGACGTAGGGTTTTACATCCATCAAGAGGGCCCGAACCTGGGTAAAACATCGTGTCCCTTGTCTCCTGTTACCATCCGCCTAGACGCATAGTTCGGGACCCCCTACCCGAGATCCGCCGGTTTTGAGTTAGCTCGTATTCAAAACAAGTATCTCACAAGTGAAAATATTTTGTTTAAGGAGCATATCATTTCACTCAAGGGCATTATTCGCAAGTTGGAGGACCTCTTACGCTCGATGTGCGACTATCCATCACCTTCACCTTCTTCGCCAACAAAGGAGACATAATCACATGGGTATGGGCACTCCCGTTGGCAACTGCCAAGCTTGGGGGAGGTGCCCCGGTATCGTATCCCCATCACAACTCCTATCTTTACCGTTTTTCTTAGTTCGATCCTTTTAGTAGTATCTTGATTTAGCAGAATAAAGTCATGGCATGATCTAGTTTTGAGTTTTGCTTTATGATCTCTCTATGTAATCGAGTCCGTGAGCTATATATATAATAAAGTTTAGTGTTGAGTCAAGGGCTTGATTATTTTTCCATGATCTTGGGTGAATAAAAGAAAAGAAATAAGAAAAAGCATAAAAAGAAACAAAGAGTTCATATAGATCTTATTGAGAGAACTGACTTCACATAGAAAGAGTATGATGATTAAAAGTTGTTGAGAGTTGGCAAACATAGCTTTGGTCATCGTTGCAATTAATAGGAAGTAATAAGGAAAGAGAGGTTTCACATATAGATATATTATAATTGACATCTTTTATGATTGGGAGCACTCATTAAAATATAACATGCTAAAGAGTTGATGTTGGACAAGGAAGACAACGTGATGAGTTATGTTTTCTTATATCTGAGATAAAGTATGTTGTCATGGATCCTCTAACATGTTGAGCTTGCCTTTCCCCCTCATGCTAGCCAAATTCTCAGCACCAATTAGAGATACTACTTGTGCTTCCAAATACCCTTAAACCAGTTTTGCCATGAGAGTCCACCATATCTACCTATGGATTGAGTAAGATCCCTCAAGTAAGTTGTCATCGGTGCAAAGCAATAAAAATTGCTGTAAACATGTATGATTGATTGGTGTGGGAGGAATACGCTTTGTACAATCTTGTGATGTGGAAGTAATAAAAGCGACGGACTGCATAATAAAGGTTCATATCACACGGGGCAATATAAAGTGACGTTCTTTCGCATTGAGATTTTGTGCATCCAACCATAAAAGCGCATGGCAACCTCTGCTTCCCTCTGCGAAGGGCCTATCTTTTATTATTACCTTTACCTTATGCAAGAGTCACGGTGATCTTCACCTTTCCTTTTCATTTTATCCTTTGGCAAGCCCAAAGCATGTTGGAAAGAACATGATATATATATATATATATATATATATATATATATATATATATATCTATATATATATATATATATATCTAATTGGATGTAGGGGAGCATGAATTATTATTGTTGACATTACCCTTGAGGTAAAAGATTGTGGGGCAAAACTATAAGCCCCTATCTTTCTCCGTGTCTGATTAAAACTCCGTAACCACAAGTATTGCGTGAGTGTTAGCAATTATGAAGGACTAAATGATAGTTGAGTAGGTGGACTTGCTTTTAAGCTCGACATAGAATCTTTCCGATGTTATGATAAATTGCAATTGCTTCAATGACTGAGGTTATAATTTGTTGGTGCTCAATAAGGTTTCTGATTCATACTTTTGCATTGTGAAAGGATCATCACTTGAACATAAGTAATCATATGACGAAATCTATATATGTTGCTGTTATGAGAATAATCATGATGCATTCATGTCCGTATTTTATTTTTTATCAACGCCTCTTCCTCTAAACATGAGGACATATTTATTGTTATCGGCTTTTCGCTTGAGGACAAGCGAGGTCTAAGCTTGGGGGAGTTGATACGTCCATTTTGCATCCTGCTTTTATATCGATATTTATCGCATTATGGGCTGTTATTTCACGTTATGTCACAATACTTATGACTATTCTCTTTTATTTTACAAGGTTTACATGAAGAGGGAGAATGCCGACAGCCGGAATTCTGGGCTGGAAAAGGAGCAAATATTGGAGACCTATTCTGCGTAACTCCAAAAGTCCTGAAACTCCACGGAATATCTTAAAATAAATAAAGAAAAATCGTCGCCAAAGATGAAGGCCAGGGGGCCCACACCCTGCTCACGAGGGTGGGGGCGCCCCCCCCCCCCTCCTAAGGCGCGCCCCCCTACCTCGTGGGCCCCCTGGTGGCTCTCCGACGCCCATATTCTCCTATATGAAGTATTTCGATGAGAAAAAAAGAAGAAGCAACCTTTCGGGACGAGACTCCGCCGCCACGAAGCAGAACCTTGGCGGAACCAATCTAGGGCTCCGGCAGAGCTGTTCTGCCGGTGACACTTCCCTCCGGGAGGGGGAAATCATCGTCATCATCATCACCAACGCTCCTCTCATCGGGAGAGGGCAATCTCCATCAACATCTTCACCAGCACCATCTCATCTCCAAACCCTAGTTCATCTCTTGTATCCAATTCTTGTCTCCAAGTCCGGATTGGTGCTAGTAGGTTGCTAGTAGTGTTGATTACTCCTTGTAGTTGATGCTAGTTGGTTTATTTGGTGGAAGATTATATGTTCAGATCCTTTATGCATATTATTACCCCTCTAATTATGAAAATGAATATGCTTTGTGAGTAGTTACATTTGTTCCTGAGGACAAGGGAGAAGTCTTGCTATTAGTAGTCATGTGAATTTGGTATTCGTTCGATATTTTGATGAGATGTATGTTCTCTAGCCTCCAGTGGTGTTATGTGAACGTCGACTACATAACACTTCACTATTATTTGGGCCTAGAGGAAGGCATTGGGAAGTAATAAGTAGATGATGGGTTGCTAGAGTGATGTGCTTAAACCCTAGTTTATGCGTTTCGTAAAGGGGCTGATTTGGATCCATATGTTGCATGCTATGGTTAGGTTTACCTTAATACTTTTGTTGTAGTTGCGGATGCTTGCAATAGAGGTTAATCATAAGTGGGACGCTTGTTCAAGTAAGAACAGCACCCAAGCACCGGTCCACCCACATATCAAATTATCAAAGTACCGAACGCGAATCATATGAGCGTGATGAAAACTAGCTTGACGATATTCCCATGTGTCCTCGGGAGCGCTTTTCCTATTATAAGAGTTTGTTCCGGCTTGTCCTTTGCTACAAAAAGGATTGGGCCACCTTTGCTGCACTTTATTTACTCTTGTTACTTGTTGCTCTTTACAATTTATCTTATCACAAAACTATCTGTTACCACTTATTTCAAGATTTGCAGAGAATACCTTGCTGAAAACCGCTTATCATTTCCTTCTGCTCCTCATTGGGTTCGACACTCTTACTTATCAAATGGACTACGATAGATCCCCTATACTTGTGGGTCATCAATAAGCAACAAGAGAGGCCTGCTCGAGGCCACGACAAGAAAGAGGGGAATGATGATCATGACGATGATCAACGCCCAGAAGCCACTGAAATGGTCCAACATACCTATCATTTTTTACGCTGAGGATCACCCTGATCACACAATCGCGGTCGGGTGTTTGCCGTTGTTGCTTTCACCAACAATCCGTAACCTCAAGGTGACAAAAATGCTAGTTGACGGTGGGGTTGGTTTGAACTTGATCTCGCCCAACGTGATCAAGAGGTTGCAGATTGCTGATGAAGATCTCAAAGAAACGGGTACGTTTCAAGGGATCAATCCAGGGAGAAGCCAACCTAAAGGGAAGGGCACACTACCAGTCACATTTGGTGGCGACCTGAACTACAGGCAAGAGAAGATCATTTTTTATGTCACCGAAATCCCATTGCCGTATAACGGGATCCTTGGCCATCCAGCACTAGCCAAGTTTATGGTGGCGCCACACTACGCCTACAACAAGTTGAAGATGCCTGGCCCAATGAGCATCATCACTGTCGGCTATGACCAAAGAGATGCGCTCATCTGTGCTGACCAACTCTATCGAGAGGCAGTTGCAACACCTGCCGCCAAAACACTTGCTCCTGCCACTGGAGCTCCCGAGGGGAAGAAGACCGGCAAGGCCTCTTGCACCCACTCCGGCAAATGCGCCTCCTCGGGGTGCTGCATTCCCGATGAGGACGTGCCAGAGAGCTCCATCGGCAAGAGCAAGAAATCCAAGGCAGCACCACCAGAAACCAAGAAGGTGTCCGTCAAGGAGGACGGCACCGGAAGAGCTTTTACCATAACCTCCACCCTTGACAACAAGTAGGAATGCACGCTCGTCGCCTTCCTGCGGGCGAATGTCAATGTGTTTGCATGGCAAGCATCTGACATCCCCGGCGTTCCCAGGGAGGTGATTGAGCACCACCTTGCTGCCTGTCCTCATGCGCGGCCCGTCAAGCAGAAGGTCAGGAAGCAAGCTTTGGAGCGGCAAGAGTTCATCATTGAAGAGATCAGGAAGTTGGAAGTGGCAGGCTTGGTCAGACGAGTGCTCCACCCAACACGGTTGGCCAATCCAGTGGTGGTGCATAAGGCTAATGGGAAATGGAGGTTGTGTATTGACTATACAGATATGAATAAAGCTTGTCCAAAGGATCCTTTCCCTTTGCCGCGCATTGACCAGATAGTGGACTCCACTACCGGGTGCGACCTGCTGTCGTTCCTTGACGCCTACTTAGGATACCACCAAATCTTCATGACAAAGGAAGATGAAGAGAAGATCGTGTTTATCACCCCATGTGGTACATATTGTTTTGTATGAATGCCTTTCGGGTTGAAAAGCGCTGGTTCGACATCGGCCCGAGCGGTCCAAATTTGTTTTGAGCCCCAGCTACATAGAAATGGAAGCTTACATGGATGACATAGTGGTGAAAACCAAGGACAAGGAAACACTTGTGCAAGATTTAGAAAAGACATTTGCCAATTTGCGCAAGATCAACCTCAAGCTCAACCCTGAGAAGTGTGTGTTCGATGTCCGATCTGGCAAACTTCTCGGGTTCTTTGTGTCTCAGCATGGAATCGAAGCAAATCCCGACAACATCAAAGCGACTGAGTAGATTGAGGCTCCAAGACGAGTCAAGGACGTACGTAGGCTTGCTGGCTGCGTTGCTGCTCTGAGTAGGTTCATCTCCAAATCTGCTGAGTGCCCCCAACCCTTTTTCAAAATCTTGAAAAAGGCAGGTCCAATGAAATGGACTCCGGAAACGGAGGCAGCACTACAAGACATGAAGAGGTGCCTCTCCTCCACGCCAATACTAGTCGCGCTTAAACCACAAGAGGCGTTGCTACTGTACCTAGCAGCAACAAATCAAGTGGTCAGTGTTGCGCTAGTGGCGCAGAGAGAAGTTGAAGAAAAAGCAGTGGCAGCGGCAAGGCCGTTGGATGACGAGCCAAAGCCTCCCCCAGCAGGGTCTAATGCCAGCAAGGCAGGACCCCCGGCAGAATCTAGTACCGGCAAGACAGAATCTGCTCAAGCAAGTGAAGTGATACAAAAGAAGAAGAAGATGATGCGGCACCCAACCTACTTTGTCAGCTCCCTCTTGCAGGGGGCTACATCAAGATATTCTGGTGTGCAGAAGCTGCTCTTCAGCCTTCTTATGGCCTCGAGGAAGCTGCATCACTATTTTTAGGCACATGAGACCACCATCGTTACTCGCTTCCCCTTGCAACGGATCTTGCATAACCCAGATGCAACCGGAAGGATTGTGGAATGGGCGTTGGAGCTGTCAAGTTTTGGTCTCAGGTTTAAAAGCACTTCGACAATTCAGAGAAGAGCTTTGGCGGAGTTCATTGCAGAATGGACCTCAACGCTTGCCAAAGAAATTCAAGAGACCACTCTCCCCGGCAAGGAAACAAGCCGTGATTGGATTATGTACTTTGATAGGGCTTTCTCGCTGCAAGACGCCGGTGTTGGTGTGCTACTTATCGCGCCCACCGGAGAGCACCTCAAGTACGTAGTCCAGATGCACTTCCCCCGGGAGAAATCAAAAAACAACACTGCATAGTATCAAGGACTGCTTGCCAGTCTAAGGATCACAGCAGACCTCAGAATCAGGAAGCTCATCGTCAGAGGTGATTCACAGCTTGTCGCCAAGCAAGTTAACAAAGATTATCAAAGCTCTTTATGGAAGCCTATGTAGATGAAGTGAGGAAGTTGGAGGAGCATTTTGACAGTCTACAAGCAGAGCATGTCCCTCCAGGAGAGAACAAGATTGCTGATGACCTGTCAAAACGTGTTGCCCTCAAGTTGCCTGTGGAACCAGGAACCTTTGTGTTCCAATTGACTCAGCCATCCGTTGAACCATCAGCAGGACAGAATAAGCAAAGGAAGACAGGCCCCGGAAAGTACTTTCCCACTGAGCTCCGAGGAGCCGCCAGCAAGGAAGTTGTCGGGGACCATAAGCTTGCCGGGGAGCAGTAGGTTCTGGCAGGGCCTCAAGGCCTTGCCATGGAGACAACTGCCCGCATGGCAGAGGACGTGCCTTTAGTCCTCGTTGTCGAGCCTCAGTCTCCGGCATGGGCACATCACACCGTTCGATTCCTCCAAATAGGGGAACTCCCTGAAGAACAAGAAGAAGCAAAGAAAGTAGCCCGTCGGTCCAGCATGTACCAGTTTGTAGACGATGTCTTATATAGGAAGAGACCGCACAACATGAAATTGAAGTGCATTCCTCAGGAGGACGGACTGGAGCTGTTGACAGAGATACATGGAGGCATATGTGGCTCTCACATAGGATCAAGAGCCCTTGCTGGCAAAGCGTTCCGGCAAGGTTTCTTTTGGCCCACTGCTCTCCAGGATGCAACTGCACTGGTAACCAAGTGTGAAGCGTGTCAGTTCCATTCAAATAAGCTTCATCAACTAGCTCAAGCTCTTCAGACGATCCCTCTTTCCCGGCCATTTTTGGTCTGGGGGCTCGACATACTGGGCCCCTTTCCCCATGTTGTCGGGGGCTTTGAGTACTTGTACGTCGCAATCGACAAGTTCACAAAGTGGCCAGAAGTGGAGCCAGTGAGAAAGGTGATAGCACAATCAGCCGTCAAGTTCTTCAAATGACTAGTTTGCTGTTTTGGTGTGCCAAACAGAGTCATCACCGACAACGGCACCCAGTTCACGAGCCGCACCTTCATGCAGCATATCCAAGACCTCGGTAGCAAAGTTTGTTTTGCTTATGTTGCTCATCCAAGAAGCAACGGCCAGGAAGAAAGGGCAGATGTTGAAGTGTTGTGGGGCCTCAAAACAACAACTTTCGACGGGCTGCACAAATGCGGAAGACGCTGGATTGATGAGTTGCCAATGGTTCTTTGGTTAATCAGAATGACACCTAATCGAGCCACTGGCCAGACGCCCTTCTCCCTGGTATACGGGGCAGAAGCAGTTCTCCCCATAGAACTCATATATGGGTCACCCCGAGTGCTCGTTTATGATGAGCTTGAGCAAGAGCAGTTGCACCAAGATGATGCTACGTTCCTTGAGGAAGATATTCTTTAGGCTGCTGTGCGAGCCGCGCACTACCAGCAAGCCTTGCGCCGCTACCATAGCTACAAGTTTCATGCCCGAAGCCTTGAGGAAGGCGACCCTCTTCGGCGTGTTCAATCCTCCAAGAATTCCAACAAGTTGAAGCCAAAGTGGAAAGGCCCTTATCGGGTAATACGAGTCACCAAGCCCGGCGCAGTCCGCCTAGAGACCGAAGATGGTATTCCAGTGAGCAACTCCTGGAATATCGAACATCTTCGCAAGTTTTACCCATGAGGCGCGGTTGCCGGGACCCCGGGCAACCCCCCTTTTTGTACTAGCCTTGCCGTCAAGGCATATAACCCTATGTACGGAGCCAGGCGCAAACCCTATGTGCAGTTGAATAACTTTTAGTATATATAGTTCTTGTTGATTTCTGTGCTTATGTATATATATATGCATGCTTGTCCAGGATATTGTACTACCCTTGTCTCCGGCAAGTACTGATGAACCACCAGGGTTCCATGCTCCTATCTTCTCTTCTTTCCAGCCACAATGATGGCGCTTGGTTCTGCTGTTCTTATCATTGACTTGGCTTCAACAAGAGGTTGAGAAGACTGCCCGGCACTGCGATCCCCGGCAAGCCAAACAGATAAAGTTTACCTCTTGTCCATTCATGTCTGTAACATATAACTTGTGCATTAGAAAACCTTGCCACTCTTTTTAGACTTAGGTGCTCCCATCCCTGACTCAGACGCTGCTTCGGTCAGAATGGTAGCAGTAGCCTTCGGTAAAAAGAGGTTGGCAGGGGGCTGGACCCTTTGTCTGTAACCCGACAGATGTGGTTCTCCGGGGGCAAAAAGGGTGCCGGCGAGGTAGCCTGCCGGGAAAACTCGTTTATTTACATTAAAGAGGCATTTCACCTCTGCATGGACGTATACATGCATGGGTTCCCAACAAGGCTCATCTTTTTCATTGACATACTAATGCAAGTACGAGCATTACAGAACACAAACATGGACTCGAGGGATTACATTATTTGAATTAGGATTTAGCAACTCCCTACAAGTTTAAGATTGAAAAAATAAAAGTGCCCCATAATCCCCTTTCTTGTCCCTCTCCTCCCAGGCACGACACGTGAAGGCAAAGGAGACAAAAGGGAGACACGGGGGAACACGTTGATGGAGAGCATGGCGGAGGCGACCCGTCAACCACCGACGCCAGGGCCAGCAGGGCACGGCCCCCAACAAGGCATGTTGCCGAGGGGCGATGTAGATGATGGTGCTACCGCCTGGTGAAGATGGTGCGGGTGGTGATCAGCCGGAGTCGGAGTCGCCGCTCACCCGCCCGCTACCTTCTTCATCGCCGTCACGGCCCTCCTTGTCGATGTCGCTCGAGGAGGAGCTTTCATCATCGGTGGAGCTCTTCGCGCAGCACCCTAAGAGAATTCCCAAGCGCCTGAAGACCTTGACGGAAAGCAGGCCGCTCTTCATTAATTTGAACTCAAGAACGTGCCCCTCCGACAAGCTATCGGCATGAGCAAAGGATTTCCCACCATGGCGGAAGTACATAACGTGAGGAGCAGGGAAGTCGACGTTGACCCACATACCGCCATTCCCACAGCCCCTCATATGCAGCCTCAAGGCGTGCGGCGGGTCAAGATCCATTACCCGAGAAAATGGAGTAGCTAGGGAGGTGGAGATGAATGCACAAGGGCTTGTACAATGTGATGAAGAACTCACGGGGATGGTCTCCGACATGGCCTTCCATTGGGGGAGGGGCCGCCGGCGGAGACGCGGCTAATGTGCCGCCCCGTCCTCCTCTTCCTCGAGCGCCGCGTCGACCTCGTCCTGGCCCCCTCCCTCCCCCTCTCACAGCGGGCTCCGCCGCCGTGAACTCCGGAGGAGGAGGGACGCGTTATCGAGCAGAAGCCCTCATCGGCGCCGTTGGAGCGCCAGCACGCCCTCTCACCATGATGAGCGGAGGAAGATTACAAAGAAGGAGGTGCGTGTGGATAGACATCGTACCTCCCCTTTTTATAGAAGGGCAGGGCCGGGGGTTAGCCTCTCACCCCAAGGGCGGCTGCCCCGCTCAACCAATAAGGCCTCCAGAGGCGCAGGGAATCAGGACCGACCCGCTGCTCCAACCAGCGACGCCTGATTTCCCACCACGGCACTAATGCCTATGCCCTCCACGTCCACCACCTACCCTTCCTGAGGCATGAAGGACACGTGGCGGACGAACTAGATGCGCAAAAGCAAGTGGGATGTCCATTTTCCACCCCGTGATCGTGGGGTGCAAGCGCCATGCAGGCCATGATCCGAGCTTTCTTCGTAAATGAGCAGCACCCCTGTGGATTCCTCTTTTTATGGGGAAGGCGCGGGCTGCCTCTTTACTGTTTGATGTGAGCCATCGCAGTCGTGCTGCGATCGTTCCCGCACGACCCCCTGATACGTCTCCAACGTATCTATAATTTATGAAGCATTCATGCTATTTTATTATCTGTTTTGAATGATTACGGGCTTTATTATACACTTTTATATTACTTTTGGGACTAACCTACTAACTGGAGGCCCAGCCCATATTGTTGTTTTATTGCCTATTTCAGTGTTTCGAAGAAAAGGAATATCAAACGGAGTCCAAACGGAATGAAACCTTCAGGGGCGTGATTTTTGGAACGAACATGATCCGGGAGACTTGGAGTACAAGCCAGAGAAGCTTCGAGGAGGCCAGGAGATAGGAGGGCACGCCCCCCTGTCTCGTGGGCCCCTCGAGACTCCCCCGACCAACTTATTTCGCCTATATATTCCCTTATACCCTAAAACCATCGAAATAGAAGATAGATCGGGAGTTCCGCTGCCGCAAGCCTCTGTAGCCACCAAAAACCTCTCGGGAGCCTGTTCCGGCACCATGCCGGAGGGGGGGATCCCTCACCGGTGGCCATCTTCATCATCCCGGCGCTCTCCATGACGAGGAAGGAGTAGTTCACCCTCGAGGCTGAGGGTATGTACCAGTAGCTATGTGTTTGATCTCTCTCTCTCTCTCTCGTGTTCTCTCTATCGCACGATCTTGATGTATCGTGAGCTTTGCTATTATAGTTGGATCTTATGATGTTTCTCCCCCTCTACTCTCTTGTGATGAATTGAATTTTCACTTTGAAGTTATCTTATTGGATTGAGTCTTTAAGGATTTGAGAACACTTGATGTATGTCTTGCCGTGCTTATCTGTGGTGACAATGGGATATCACGTGATCCACTTGATGTATGTTTTGGTGATCAACTTGCGGGTTCCGCCCATGCATAGGGGTTGGCACACGTTTTCATCTTGACTCTCCGGTAGAAACTTTGGGGCACTCTTTGAAGTACTTTGTGTTGGTTGAATAGATGAATCTGAGATTGTGTGATGCATATCGTATAATCATGCCCACGGATACTTGAGGTGACAATGGAGTATCTAGGTGACATTAGGGTTTTGGTTCATTTGTGTCTTAAGGTGTTATTCTAGTATGAACTCTATGATAGATTGAACGGAAAGAATAGCTTCATGTCATTTTACTACGGACTCTTGAATAGATAGAACAGAAAGGATAACTTTGATGTGGTTTCGTACCCTACCATAATCTCTTCGTTTGTTCTCCGCTATTAGTGGCTTTGGAGTGACTCTTTGTTGCATGTTGAGGGATTGTTATATGATCTATCTATGTTATTATTGTTGATAGAACTTGCACTAGTGAAAGTATGAACCCTATGCCTTGTTTCCTACCATTGCAATACCATTTACGCTCACTTTTATCATTAGTTACCTTGCTGTTTTTACATTTTCATATTACGAATACCTATATCTGCCATCCATATTGCACTTGTATCACCATCTCTTCGCCGAACTAGTGCACCTATACAATTTACCATTGTATTGGGTGTGTCGGGGACACAAGAGACTCTTTGTTATTTTGTTGCAGGGTTGCTTGAGAGAGACCATCTTCATCCTATGCCCCCCACGGATTGATAAACCTTAGGTCATCCACTTGAGGGAAATTTGCTACTGTCCTACAAACCTCTACACTTGGAGGCCCGACAACGTCTACAAGAAGAAGGTTGTGTAGTAGACATCACCCCCACGTCGCGCACTCAATGCGGACCGTGGGGAAGCAGAAAAGACGAGAATAATACAACATTTAATCCCTGCCACGCATGCCCGCGCACTGTTTTGGGCCTGGCCCAATGATGCTTCGAACTCGTGTGTGGCCCAGGCCCGGGGGCTCGTGTCAGTGTACATAAGTCTGGGCCCTTTTGTACCCCTTACTTCTGCACGGGTAGTTGTAGCCGCACCTATGGCGAGGCTTGACGGGGTAGTAGGAGGCAAAATACAAGACGACCAAGGCGGCATCCAAGCCAGTAATCAGAGAACATAAGACAAGCTGGGCCCCTTGACGGGATGGCTCACGAAGCTCCGGCAAGATCCTTGCCGGGGTAATTTGCGAAGCACCAGTAAGGCCACCACCCTTGAGGCTGAGAGCTCTTACACCATCGACAACGGCAAGACCAAGACTCGAGGGCACATGCGTAGTAGAATTCAGATCTTTGTGAAGACTGGTGGCATGCAGATCTTTGTGGAGACCAGAGGACGAAATCCTCGGCAAGGCTCTTGTCGGGGACGACCGCGAGAACCCGGCAAGACTCTTGTCGGGGACAAATGTGAAGCCATAGCGAGGCTCGCACACGACAAGGGTCCGCCACCCCGCGGCCGTCCCAGCGCGGCGACCAGCCTACCAACTAAGCAAGCACCTGCGTGGTGGCATGCAGATATTCGTGAAGATCCTGCCACCGCTCCAGCGCAGCGGCTAGCCAGTCAGCTTGGCGCTGCATGCCTCATCAGCCTGGATGCATGTCAAGATAGGGTGAGGCAGCGACAGATGGGACAGGCTCTATCTCTGTCCCTGATAAAGTTGGAGGGCACGTAAGCAGCACATTTATTGTGTTTGTCCTACAACATCAGTGATAAACATAGACACTATAGCTACTTTACACCTCCTGTGTGCCATTGTGGCGACCCCTTGGATGTATAAAAGGAGGCCCAAAGCGTACTGGAGAAGGATTCAGAATTTTGGACCGGATACACATAGCAGCTAGTCAAGGTTCAAGAACACTAAATATACACTCAAAGCAGGACTAGGGTTTTACGCTGCCCAGCGGCCCGAACCTGGGTAAAAATCCTTCGTGTTGATTGCTGGACCTGCTCTTTGTGCATTCCTCTTCCCTGCCAACTGTAGAAGGGATCCTCGTGATCCTGTAGGTATCGTTTCCCCGACATGATGAATGTCAGAGAATTGGCAATATTAGTAGACGTCAGGAAATGCCTATGAATTACTCAGTTGTTATTGAACCATTTGATGTTTGGGGCTTTGATTATATGGGACCTTTCCATCCTCCAATGGGTATACACATATTGTTGCTGTTGATTACGTTACTAAGTGGGTAGAAGCTATTCCGACTAGTAGTGCTGATCATAACACTTCTATTAAAATGCTTAAAGAAGTTATTTTTACAAGGTTTGGAGTCCCTAGATATTTAATGACTGATGGTGGTTCACACTTTATTCATGGTGCTTTCCGTAAAATGCTTGCTAAATATGATGTCAACCATAGAATTGCATCTCCATATCATCCTCAGTCTAGTGATCAAGTAGAATTGAGCAATAGAGAGATTAAATTGATTTTGCAAAAGACTGTTAATAGATATAGAAATAATTGGTCTAAGAAACTTGATGATGCATTATGGGCTTATAGAATCGCTTATAAAAACCCTATGGGTATGTCTCCATATAAAATGGTTTATATAAAGGCTTGTCACTTACCTCTTGAACTAGAACATAAAGCTTATTGGGCAATCAAAGAGCTCAACCATGATTTCAAGCTTGCCAGTGAGAATAGGTTATTTGACATAAGCTCGCTTGATGAATGGAGAACACAAGCCTATGAGAATGCCAAGTTGTTTAAAGAAAGTTAAAAGATGGCATGACAAAAGGATACAAAAGTGTGAGTTTAATGTAGGTAATCATGTTTTGTTATACAACTTCCGTTTAAGATTTTTGTAGGAAAGCTTCTCATTAAATGGGAAGGTCCTTACATTATCGAGGAGGTCTATCGTCCCGGTGCCATCAAAATCAATAACGCCGAAGGCACAAACTCAAAAGTGGTAAATGGTCAAAGAATCAAACATTATATCTCAGGTACCCCCATAAATGTTGAAACCAATATAATTAATACCATAACACCAGAGGAGTACATAAGGGATACTTTCTAGAATGTTTCAGACTCTGAAAAGGAATAGGTATGTGGTACGGTAAGTAAACCGACTCCAAAACTGTTCTAATAGCAATTTTCACCGTTTTGGAATATTTAAAAAATAGGAAAAAATAAAAGTAGTCCGAAAGAGACACGAGGAGACCACAAGGGTGGAGGGCGTGCCCCCCTGCCTTGCGGCCACCTCGTGTGCCCTCCGGACTCCATTTTCTTGCACAATACTTCTTTTAGTCGATAAAAATTCATTATATAATCTCCCAGAAAGTTTTAACCACCGTACGACGACAAAATCCTTTGTTCTTGTGATTAGCTAATTCTGCAGCAGATTTGGAGCAAGATGTCGTCCCAAGATTCGGAGGGAGAGAGCTATGTAGCTGATTACATTGCAGACCCCAAGGTTTACAGGGATGTGGAGCATTATGGTTGGACCGCAGAGGAAGAAGAAGACTATGACCAGAAAGGAAAAGAAGAGACAAGTTCAAATGAAGAGGAAGTCCCACTACCCCAACCTAGGGACATGCACATGGAGTTCAAAAAGTCAAGTCTTCCCACTAAAGCAAAGAAATCTAAGATCGAGTTTATCCCTTTCCGTCTTTTGTAGGAGAGCAAGCAAGAATTATGCAAAAAGGTATTAATACTAGAGCAGGATGTCGATGACCTGAAGGAGGAAAATTCCATTCTCAAGCATAAGCTGAGGAAGAAGGACAAGCCTACTACATCAACAACTCCATCATCACCACCTCCGAAGAAAGAGACATAAATACATGGGTATGGGCACTCCCCATGGCAACTGCCAAGCTTGGGGGAGGTGCCCAGTATTGTATCACCATCACACCTTTACTTTCATCGTTTTTCTTAGTTCGTTCCTTTTGATTATATCTTGACCTAGTAGAATAAAGTCTTAGTATGATCTAGCTTTGAGTTTTGTTTTGAGATTTATCTATGTAATCGAGTCCGTGAGCTATATAATAAAGAGTAGTTTTGAGTTGAGGGCTTTGCTTTCTTGCTATGATCTTGAGGAAATAAAAATAAGAAAAAGAAATAAAAAAGGGGATCGTATAATGATCTTGTGAAGAGTAATGACTTCACATATAGAGTATGATGAATAAAAATTGTTGAAAGTTAACAAACATAGTTTTGGTCATTGTTGCAATTAATAGGAAGTAATAAAGAAAGAGAGGTTTTACATATAAATATACTATCTTGGACATCTTTTGTAATTGTGGGTACTCATTAAACTATGACATGCTGAAAAGTTGATGTTGGACAAGGAAGACAACATAATGGTTATGTTTTCTTATATCCGAATAGAAGTTATATTGTCATGGATCCTCCAACATGTTGAGCTTGCTTTTCTCTCTTACGCTAGTCAAATCATTTGCACCAAGTAGAGATACTACTTGTGCACCCAAACATCCCTAAACCCAGTTTTGCCATGAGTCCACCATACCTACCTATGGATTGAGTAAGATCCTTCAAGTAATTTGTCATCGGTGCAAGCAATAAAAATTTCTCTTTAAATATGTATGATCTATTAGTGTGAAGAAAATAAGCTTTATACGAACTTGTGATATGGAAGAAATAAAAGCGATGGACTACATAATAAAGTTCTTTATCACAAGCGGCAATATAAAGTGACGTTCATTTGCACTAAGATTTTGTGATTCCAACCATAAAAGCGCATGACAACCTCTGCTTCCCTCTACAAAGGGCCTATCTTTTAATTTTATCTTCTACCCTTATACAGGAGTCATGGTGATCTTCACCTTTCCTTTTTACACTTTTTTCTTTTGGCAAGCACTATGTGTTGGAGAGATCCAGATATATATCCACTCGGATGTAGGTTTTCATAAAGTATTATTGTTGACATTACCCTTGAACTAAAAGGTTGGGAGGCGAAACTATAAGCCCCTATCTTTCTCTGTGTCCGATTGAAGCTTTGAACCCATAAGTATGCGTGAGAGTTAGCAATTGTGAAATATTAAATGATAGTTGAGTATGTGGACTTGCTAAAAAGCTCTTAAATTGACTCTTCCAGATGTTATGATAAATTGCAATTGCTTCAATGACTGAGATCATAGTTTGTTAGTTTTTAATGAAGTTTCCAATTCAAAGTTTACCCTGTGAATGGATTGTTACTTTGACATAAAAAAATTATATGACAATATATGTTGCTGTTCTAAAGATGATCATGGTGCCCTCATGTCCGTATTTTATTTTATCGACACCTCTATCTCTAAACATGTGGACATATTTTTCGATTTCGGCTTTCTCTTGAGGACAAGCGAGGTCTAAGCTTGGGGGAGTTGATACGTCCATTTTGCATCATGCTTTTATATTGATATTTATTGCATTATGGGCTGTTATTACACATTATAGAACAATACTTATGCCTTTTATCTCTTATTTTACAAGGTTTACTTGAAGAGGGAGAATGCTGGCAGCTGGAATTCTGGGCTTGAAAAGGAGCAAATATTAGAGACCTATTCTGCACAACTCCAAAAGTTCTAAAACTTCAGAGAGAGTCATTATGGAGTTAATAAAAAATATTGGGCGAAGAAAGCACCAGAGGGGGGCCACCTGCCATCCACAAGGGTGGAGGCGCGCCCTACCCCCTGGGCGCGCCCCCTGCCTTGTGGGCCACCTGGCAGGCCCCCGACCCCCATCTTCTACTAAATGGTGTGTTTTGATCTAGAAAAAATCAGAAGGAAGCTTTCGGGGTGAAGCGCCGCCGTCTTGAGGCGTAACCTGGGCAGAACCAATCTAGGACCCCAGCGGAGCTGTTCTGCCGGGGAAACATCCCTCCGGGAGGGGGAAATCGAAGCAATCGTCATCACCAACTATTCTCTCATTGAGAGGGGATCAATCTCCATCAACATCTTCACCAACACCATCTCCTCTCAAACCCTAGTTCATCTCTTGTATCCGATCTCTATCTCAAAACCTCAGATTGGTACCTGTGGGTTGCTAGTAGTGTTGACTACTCCTTGTAGTTGATGCTAGTTGGTTTATCTAGTGGAAGATCAGATGTTCAGATCCTTAATGATAATTAATACTCCTTTGATTATGAACATGAATATGCTTTGTGAGTAGTTACGTTTGTTCCTGAGGACATGGGAGAAGTCTTGTTATAAGTAATCATGTGAATTTGCTATTCATTCGATATTTTGATGAGATTTATGTTGTCTTTCCTCTAGTGGTGTTATGTGAACGTCAAGTACATGACACTTCACCATGATTTGGGCCTAGGGTAAGACATTGGGAAGTAGTAAGTAGATGATGGGTTGCTAGAGTGACAGAAGCTTAAACCCTAGTTTATGTGTTGCTTCATAAGGGGATGATTTGGACCCATATGTTTCATGCCATGGTTAGATTTATCTTAATTCTTGTTTTGTAGTTGCGGATGCTTGCGAGAGGGGTTAATCATAAGTGGGAGGCTTGTCCAAGGAAGCGCAGCACCCAAGCACCGGTCCACCCACATATCAAATTATTAAAGTAACCAACGCGAATCATATGAGCATGATGAAAACTACCTTGACAATAATTCCCATGTGTCATGGGGAGCGCTTTGCTTTATATAAGAGTTCGTCTAGGCTTGTCCTTTGCTACAAAAAGTATTGGTCCACCTTGCTGCACCTTGTTTACTTTTGTTACTTATTACCCGTTACAAATTATCTCACCATACAACTATCTGTCACTGATACTTTTAGTTCTTGCAGAGAATACCTTGCTGAAAACCGCTTGTCATTTCCTTCTGCTCCCCGTTGTTCGACACTCTTACTTATTGAAAGGACTATGATAGATCCTCTATACTTGTGGGTCATCAGTTGGGGACACAAGAGACTTTTTATTATTTTGTTGCGGGTTTTTTTGAGAGAGACCATCTTCATCCTACATCTCCCACAGATCTATAAACCTTAGGTCATCCACTTGAGGGAAATTTGCTATTGTCCTACAAAACTCCGCAGTTGGAGGCCCAACACGAGTCTATAAGAACAAGTTGTGTAGTAGACATCAGAACATGCCTGACAACAATGCTACAGGAAAACACTTGTTCATGAGATGTGGCTACAAGGACACAATAGCTGTATAGTTTAGTACCACACATCCTCAGGTCTTCCAGTTCACACGACATAACTTTGAGAACTTCATATCCACAACGGACCTGGTTCTAATTCAAAGAGAAGACAAATATTTTATTACTAGGTCTGCTCACAAATATAAGATGATTTTTGTTATTTTACTCCATATAAGACATATACGCACAAAAAATGAGTGAACAAAGACACTAAAACATGTCTACATCAGTTACACAAAAAATTTAGAACATCTTATATTTGTGAACAGAGAGATTACTTACAATATCCATAACACAAGTTACCGAGGCTACGATTTTCTCTTCCAAGGCATCAGAGCTAAAATCTTGCATTTCCTACAACTAGCGGTGATGTTCATAAAGTAACTGAAAGTAATCTATCAGAAATCAGTCTTATATGCAAAAATCATATGCATGTCAACCTCTCGCATGTTTTGGTCAAAAGAGCCATTTAGAACCATCATTTGGCACACGAATATCACATGCAAGATCGCCCAAAAGTTGTACTACTAGTACTGTGTGTACATTACACAAAACCTCGCATATTAGCAAGCACTTTACAAGTTAGATGAAAAAACACGATCAAGATCGCCAAAAAGATCGTCAAGAAGAGATATTACCAGGACCGACTTAATGAGGGATCCCGGAGAGGGGCCCTTTAACATGGTGATGGCCATGAGCTTGTCTGTGGTAGTCTCGGCGAGGTGCTTGCACCTCATCGTACCCCGAGCCTCGACGGTTTTGGCAAGATCCATAGACATCACTTTGGCCGGTGCTCCGAGGTCTATCAAGAAACTATAAAATAGAAATAAATGTAAATAAAACCATAATCACAATCCTAAAAGAAGAATAGAGAGGGAGTTAGGAATGGTCACGAGTTTGCAAAAGATGACGGGGTCTTGGCTAGAAGCAACACCATTGATGCGCTCACCTTTCCTTCTTTGGGAGAGAAGAACAATGGCATAAGCGCGTTGGGGTTTTCTTGACGAAATGAGGAACAAGATGAGGGATAACCGAGTTGGGGTTTTCTTCAAGAGAGGAAGATGAGGGAGAAGAGTGAAATGATGGTAGCTTCGTCCACCCAACTTACTGCTAGAAAGGTGGGGTTTTGTGATTTGACGGCTCATTGGGGCGCTTCGACCGGGGTAGTCTACTATGTAGTTGTGCACTCTAGTACGGAGTAATTTAGTGCATGATAAGTGGACCCTGATGCTGGCTGTCCCACACGTCAGTGAAAGTGAGTAGCAAGGTTCCTAACGACCATGGAGGTGGAATGGAGGATTGATGACCCAAAAGTATAGGGGATCAATCATAGTCCTTCCGATAAGTAAGAGTGTTGAACCCAACGAGGAGCAGAAGGAAATGACAAGCGGTTTTCAGAAAGGTATTTTCTGCAAGCACTAAAATTATCGGTAACAGATAGTTTGGTGATAAGATAATTCATAACGGGTAACAAGTAACAAGTGTAACAAAGGTGCAGCAAGGTGGCCCAATCCTTTTTGTACCAAAGGATAAGTCTGGACGGACTCTTATATAAAGCAAAGCGCTCCCGAGGACACATGGGAATTATTGTCAAGTTAGTTTTCATCATGCTCATGTGATTCGCGTTCGTAACTTTGATAATTTGATATGTGGGTGGACCGATGCTTGGGTGCTGTCCTTACTTGGACAAGCCTCCCACTTATGATTAACCCCTCTCGCAAGCATCTGCAACTATGAAATAAGAAGTAAGATAAATCTAACCATAACATGAAACATGTGGATCCAAATCAGCCCCTTACCAAGCACCACATAAACTAGGGTTTAAGCTTCTGTCACTCTAGCAACCCATCATCTACTTATTACTTCCCAATGCCTTTCCCTAGGCCCAAATCATGGTGAAGTGTCATGTAGTCGACGTTCACATAACACTACTAGAGGAAAGATAACATACATCTCATCAAAATATCGAACGAATATCAAATTCACATGATTACTTATAACAAGACTTCTCCCATGTCCTCGGGAACAAACATAACTACTCACAAAGCATGCTCATGTTCAAGATCAGAGGGGTATTGAATATCATTAAGGATCTGAACATATGATCTTCCACCAAATAAACCAACTAGCATCAACTACGAGGAGTAATCAACACTACTAGCAACCCATAGGTACCAATCTAGACAAAGATTGAATACAAGCGATGAATTAGGGTTTGAGAGGAGATGGTTCTTGTGAAGATGTTGATAAAGATAGACAATCCCTCGATGAGAGGATCATTGGTGATGACAATGGCTTCGATTTCCCCCTCCCGGAAGGAAGTTTCCTTGGCAGAATCACTCTACCAGAGGCCTAGACTGCTCCTGCCAAAATTCCTCCTCATGACAGCGGCGCTCCCTCCTGAAAGCTTCCTTCTTATTTTTTCTAGGTCAAAACCTTTCATATAGCAGAAAAGGGGCACCAGACAATGGCCAGGGGGCCCACAAGCCCTGGGGCGCGCCCCCCAGGCTTGTGGCCACATGGTGGGTCCCCTTCGGTAGTTTCTTCGCCCAATATTTTTATATATTCCAAAATAATTCTCTGTAAAATTTCAGGACTTTTGTAGTTGTGCAGAATAGGTATCTCAAATTTGCCCCTTTCTGGTCCAGAATTCCAGCTGCCGGCATTCCCCCTCTTTGCATAAACCTTGTAAAATAATAGATAAAAGGCACAAGTGTTGTACCATAATGTGAAATAACAGCCCATAATGCAATAAATATCAACATAAAAGCATGATGCAAAATGGACGTATCAACTCCCCCAAGCTTAGACCTCGCTTGTCCTCAAGCGAAAGCAAAAATTGATAATCATGACCACATGTTTAGAGACAGAGGTGTCGATAAAATAAAATACGGACATGAGGGCATCATGATCATCTTTAAAATAACAACATATATTTTCATATAATTTATTATGCTAAAGTAACAATTCATTCACAAGGTAAAGTATGAATCAAAAACTTTATTGAAAACCAACAAACTATGATCTTGGTCACTGGAATAATTGCAATTTATCATAACATTGAAAAGAGTCAATGCAAGAGCTTTTATTCATCAAGTTCACATACTCAACCATCATTTAATCTTTCATAATTTCTAACACTCACACGATACTTATGAGATCAAAGCTTAAATCAAACACATAGGAAGATACGGTCTTAGAGTTTCGCCTCCCAACCATTTACCTCAATGGTAATGTCAACAATAATAATTTATGAACACATACATCTGAGTGGATATATATATCTGGATCTTCCCCAACACATAGTGCTTGCCAAAAAGAAAGAAAATCCCTCAACTCAAAACTAATCTTTATTATATAGCTCTCGGACTCGATTACATAGAGGGAACACAAAGCAAAACTCGAAACTAGATCATACTAAAAACTTTTATTCTACTAAACCAAGATATAACCAAAAGGATCAAACTAAGGAAAACCATATATGTAAAGATGTGATGGTGATATGATACCGGGGCACCCCCAATCTTTGCACAAGCCAAGGGGAGTGCCCATACCCATGTACTGAAGTTTCCTTCTTCAGAGGTGGTGATGATGGAGTTGATGATGTGGTGGGCCTGTCCTCCATCTTCCAGGGCATAGGCTCACCATCATAGAAGGATGAACGAGTCTCCGAAATCCTCAAATCTGCAGGCAAACTCATCCTCTTAAATCTATATTCATACTCATAGTTTTGGTTTTGCAGGTTATAGATCTGGGCTTGGAGATGCTCGATTTTCTCATGAAGCTTGAAGATGGCCTTTCCAATATCATTGGCATCCAGCTTGTAGTCGCGGGTGAAGTCCGCGATCATGGAGTGATTGGCGTTGAGTCTGCGTTCCACCATCCCTTTGCATTAGAAAGCTTCTTGCTCCACCACTTCGAGCCCCGACTCCATGCTTTCGGTCCTCCCTGGCCCTTGACATCCCGGATGTGAGGCACCCCTCACGCATCTCAATGGTTTAATTGAGGGTGTTGCGGCACCTCCGCAAGGTAGGGGTTGATGACCTTCTCGAAGAACATATCCTTGGGGGTGCTTGGAGACGTCATGTCGATGTAGATCTGTCAGAAAGATAGCTCGAAAACAAGAACAACGGATATTTCCATGATACGGTAGTCAAAACCTTCAGGAGACTAAATAATGAATTTTTACCATGCAAAAGAAGTATTCTTGGAGAAAACGGAGTCCGGAGGGCACCCGAGGTGGCCACAAGCTAGGGAGGCGCGCCCAGGGGGTAGGGCGCGCCCCCACGGCTTGGCGCCCCCTCGTGCACTATTCATACTACTTCTTATTTTCCTAATTTTTTAAATATTCAAAAACGGAGTAAATTTGCTTTTGGGAAAGTTTTGGAGTCGGTTTACTTACCGTATCACATACCTATTCCTTTCCAAGGGTCTTGAGCATTCTGGAAAGTTTCCGTTATGTACTCCTCCGGTGTTATGGTATTAATAATATTGGATTCAACATTTATGGGAGTACCTGAGATATAATGTTTCATTCTTTGTCCGTTCACCACCTTCTGGTTATTGCCTTCGGTATTGTTGATCTTGATGGCACCGGAACGATAAACTTCCTTGATAATGTAAGGCCCTTTCCATTTAGAGAGAAGTTTAACTGCAAAAAATCTTGAACGAGAATTGTATGGCAAAACATGGTCACCTTCATTAAGTTCACGCTTTTGTATCCTTTTATCATGCCATCTTTTAACCTTTTCTTTAAACAAATTGGCATTTTCATAGGCTTGGGTTCTCCATTCGTCAAGTGAGCTAATGTCAAATAGCCTCTTCTCACCAGCAAATTTTAAATCATAGTTGAGCTACTTAATTGCCCAATAAGCCTTATGTTCTATTTCAATAGGTAAGTCACATGCTTTTCCATATACCATTTTGTATGGAGACATACCCATGGGATTTTTATAAGCATTTCTCTAAGCCCATAATGCATCATCAAGTTTCTTAGACCAATTATTTCTAGATCTATTAACATTCTTTTGCAAGATCAATTTTATTTCTCTATTACTTAATTCTACTTGACCACTAGACTGAGGATGATATGGAGATGCAATTCTATGTTAACATCATACTTAGTAAGTATTTTACAGAAAGCACCATGAATAAAGTTTGAACCACCATTAGTCATTAAATATCTAGGGACTCCAAACCTCGGGAAAATAACTTCTTTAAGCATTTTAATTAACAACAACCAAAATATGTGTACACCCATTGGAGGAAGGAAAAGGTCCCATATAATCAAATCCCCAAACATAAAATGGTTCAATAACAAGTGAATAATTCATAGGCATTTCCTGACGTGTACTAATATTACCAATTATTTGACATTCAACACCAGCCAAGACAAACTTACGAGCATCCTTGAAAAGAGTAGGCCAATAAAAACCAGATTGTAATACCTTGTGTGCAGTTCTATCTCCAACATGGTGTCCTCCGTAGGCCTCGGAGTGACACTTGCATAGGATCTTTTTCTCTTCATGCTCAGGTACACAAGGTCTAATAACACCATATACTCCTTTATAAAGGTGTGGGTCATCCCAAAAGTAATGTATTAAATCATAAAAAACCTTTTCTTTTGTTGGTATGTAAAACTGGGTGGTATAAATTTGGCATCAATATAATTAGCATAGTCTGCATACCACGGAGTGCTACGAGAAGCATTTATAACAGTTAATTGTTCATCAAGAATGCTATCATCAATAGGTATTGGGTCATCAAGAATATTTTCTAACCTAGACAAGTTGTCTGCTACGGGGTTCTCAGCTCCATTTTTATAAATAATATGTAAATAAAATTCTTGTAGCAAGAGAACCCACCTAATGAGTCTAGGTTTAGCATCTTTATTTTCCATAATATATTTAATAGCAGCATGATCAGTGTGAATAGTTACTTTGGAATCAACAATATAAGATCTGAATTTATCACAAGCAAACACAACTGCTAAAAATTCTTTTTCAGTAGTAGCATAATTTCTTTGAGCACTATATAGAGTTTTACTAGCATAATGGATAACATTTAATTTCTTATCAACTCTTTGTCCTAGAATAGCACCAACAACATAATCACTAGCATCACACATAATTTCGAAGGGTAGGTTCCAATCAGGTGGTTGACCAATAGGTGCAGAGATTAAGGCTTTCTTAAGGATTTCAAATGGTTCTACACATCATCATAAAAAACAAATGGAATATCTTTTTGCAAAATATTAGTGACATGCCTAAATTTTTTAGAGAAGTCTTTAATAAATCTCGTATAGAAACCAGCATGACCAAGGAAACTTCTTATACCATAAATATCTTTAGGACACAACATTTTTTTAATAGCATCAACTTTAGCTTTATCAACTTCAATACCTCTTCCAAAGATTTTATGCCCCAAGACAATACCTTCATTAACCATAAAGTGACACTTCCCCCAATTCAAGATAAGATTAGTTTCTTCACATCTCTACAAAACTCGATCAAGGTTGCTTAAGCAATCGTCTAAACAAGTTCCATAAACAGAGAAATCATCAATGAAAACCTCAACAATCTTTTCACAAAAGTTAGAGAATATAGCAGTCATACATCTTTGAAAGGTAGCAGGTGCATTGCATAAACCAAAAGGCCTACGTCTATAAGCAAAGGTATCAAAATGACATGTAAAAGTAGTTTTTTCTTGATCCTCTTGTGACATAGGTATTTGGGAAAAACCAAAGTATCCATCTAGAAAGCAAAAATGTGTATGTTTTGATAATCTTTCTAGCATTTGATCAATGAATGGTAGAGGATAATGATCTATCCCAGTCGCCTTTTTAATTTTCTAAAATCAATCACCATTCTGTAACCTGTGACAATTCTTTGTGGAATCAATTCATTTTTAACATTGGGAACAACAGTAATACCCCTTTCTTAGGGACACAATGAACATGACTCACCCATCTAGTATCAGCTGGGATAGATTATACCTGCTTCCAGAAGTTTTAGTATTTCATTTCTTACCACTTCTTTCATCTTAGGATTTAACCGTCGCTAGTGATCAACAACTCGTTTAGCATCAGGTTCCATATTAATTTTATGTTGACATAGAGTGGGACTAATGCCCTTAAGATCATCAAGAGTATATCCAATAGCTGCACGGTGCTTCCTCAGAGTTTTCAATAAATTTTTTCTTCATGCTCTGAAAGGTTAGCACTAATAATAATAATAGGATATCTCTTCTTTTCATCGAGATAAGCATATTTCAAAGTATCGGGTAATTGTTTAAGATCAAACACAGGATCACTCTTGGGTGGTAGAGGATCTCCATGGGTCTCAACAGGCAAATTGTGTTTCAAAACATGCATTTGTTTAAAGAAAATCTCATCAATTTCATTTCTTTCATTCATGAACATGTCATTTTCATGGTCTAGCAAATATTGTTCCAAAGGATTAGTAGGACCGATAATCTCATCTTTACTAGGCAATTCTCTATCACGAGGTTGTCTACGAAATTTGGAGAAATTAAACTCAAGAGACACATCCCGAAACTTACACGGACAATTTCTTTCTCACAATATATCTTAGCATTAACAATGTTCAATAAAGGTCTACCAAATATAATGGGACAAAGATCATCTTGTGGAGAACCAAGAACTAGAAAATCAGTACGGTATTTTATTTTTCCACACAAGAATTCAACATCTCTAACGATCCCAAATGGTGATATAGTATATCTATTAGCAAGCTTAATAGTTACATCAATATCTTCTATTTCAGCAGGAGCAATATCAGTCATAATATCTTGATATAAAGTAAAAGGGATTGCACTCACACTAGCACCCAAATCACATAAGCCATGATAACAATAATCTCCTATTTTAACACAGACAACAGGCATGCCAACAACAGGTCTATGTTTATATTTTTCATCGGGTTTAGCAATTCTAGCAGCTTCATCATAGAAATAAATAACATCCCCATCAATATTATCGACCAAGAGATCTTTAACCATAGTAATACTAGGTTCAAATTTTATTTGTTCAGGGGGTGTAGGTGTTCTAGTATAACTCTTGCGGACTACACCTGAAGCTTTAGCATGTTATTTTATCCTAACAGGAAAAGGTGGTTTCTCAATATAAGCAGGAGGAATAACTGGATCAACATTGTAAGTAATGGTTACTTCTCCATCTTTAATGGGTTCTACTATTTTACTTCAATGGGAGGAGGATATTTAAACCACTTCTCCTTAGGGAGCACTACCGCAGGATGCTGCTAACACGACACTACGATCAGAGACCCTTTGACGAAACTATGTGCGATGCAATAAGCACAAACGGTGGTGTAAAAAACCGTCAAAAAAGGTGCAAAACGTTTGCGATGACAGATGCTTCAAACATGGTTCAGATTTTAGTTGCGTGTGCGATGCACGACATATGGTTCAGTTCAATGAACTGTTTGCAATGAGGAACAAGAACGAAAAAGGGCAGCCAGATGAAGGCGTGTGCGATATACGGCATACAGTTCAATCGTATTAACTGTTTGTGATTAGGCGGAACAACAGAAACGGACAGCTAGATAAAGGTGTGTGAGATTGAGGGCATACGCTTCATAAGGATTAACTGTTTGTGATTAGGCAACAGAACAAAAACGGTCAGCCAGATCAAAGGTGTGTGCCATTGATGGCATACACTTCACACAGATGAACTGTTTGCGATTAGCCACAACAAACAGAAACAGTTAGACAGATCAACGTGTGTGTGCTAGACGGGCACACATTCTAATTAAAAGAAGCGTGCGCGATGGTAATAACGAGCGTGCACGGTTCTTGGAACAAGACGTGTGCTGACATTTACTATTGCGGTGCACCAAACGCCACGTACGCGGCCGAGAAAGCGTGCCCACGTTACGTCGTCCGCGAATAGTGCCGCACTTAGAAATTATAGAACCGTCAATAAATTTTGAGCATGCGTCCCATCACCTTCCAAATTTCAAACATGTTCACACCGATCAAAACCTAAACGGTTTCCCACTTAGGAGCGTATTGGTACTCGGTTATAAATACTACTACTCCAATATGACTGCACATTCCTCCTCAACTCCTCATCCACAAAAAACAAACAAGTCATTCATCATTTTTCCCTTCCGTCTGCCATGGCCAGCGTGAGTTCTGGGTCGAGAGATTGCCACCAGGGAGAGGCGAGCATGGAAGCGGAAGCACAAGAGATGTCCCACCTCGCCGCGAAAGCAGTCTACATGTCCCGCCGCGTGGCCCTAGCAGCATAGATGTCCCGCCGCACTGCCGAAGCAGCACGGAGGTCCCGCCGCACTGCCGAAGCAGCACGGAGGTCCCGCCGCAATGTTGATGCAGCATACTGGTGCGGCCGCGCCGCGAAAGCAGCAGAGATGTTCATCCGTGCCGCGAAAGTAGCAGAGATGTCCTCCCACGCCGCGGCGGCCTGGGAAAATGTCTCGCGGGCAGGCGAGGACTCTTAGAGGCACATGCATGCGATCGTTCATAGCCAGATGGATCAGATCTCTGGCTGGCCGAGGTAGCAGGACGACATGAAAGCCTCATTTGAACAGGCTACCAGCGTCATCCGTCAACTAAGGGAGAGCAATGAGAAGCTCCATGCCGAGCGCGACCTGCTGAGGGCGGAGATCGTCGGAAGTGCGGAACAGCAGGAGGAGACCAGTGCCTTGTTTAAGAGAACCAACGTCCTTGTCGAGAAACTTATGGACGAGAATGCAGTGTTGCGCATGAAGCGCAAAAGGCTGGTGGAGGAATCCGTGGATGCTCTCAAGCAGCATATTGAGGACAGGAAAGAGCTCACTGCCGCTCGCCGCGGAGACTAGTTCCCGCAGCCTGCAGCAACACATCAAGAAAGTAGAGATCAGCGAGCCAGATCGTTGTCTTCCTTCTTCTTTTGCCATTGTGTATTTTAGGTGTTGCCGCATGTGGCTTTTTTTAATTATGTTCCTAAATATGTAAGACAATTATTATCCACTATCATCGTCCTATATTCATCATGCTTGCTATAAGTCACAGTCGATGCTATATAGGTCCATCGGATCTTACATCAAGATCCATGCAAAACTTTCTTTTTAGATTTTTATTTTTCTGTCTTAAATCTCAGTCCAGCGAGACATAGCCACGCCGTGAAACACGGGCTCGGACGCCATTAATGGAGACGTTGGGAGGGAGGTGCGCGGCGGATAGAGGTCAAAGGGCTCTCCTCCTGATGAGCACGCGCACGGGTCTGATCGCACACCTCCCGTACTCAAATAGCTACCCCGCATGGCACCTCCTAGCAAATAAAAAAGGGACGCGTGGCAGCATGTAATTGCTAAGTAGGACGCCCACGATTTCAATAATAGTTGTGCTTCCGATTTGTAATGTGACAACACTTGTTCCAAAATGACTTTGTTGATTCTTAATGTGTGCGCCTTCGCAAATCGAACAGAAAAATTACCACAACATGTTGGTGCCACGTCATGACACCATGTCAAGTTTCATGATTTTCAGGCGTGTTTTGGATTTACAGGAATTAAAAAAACGAAGTTTCTCAATCTTTCCGGCCGAGCCACAATGCCCAGATGTTTGAATTTCATTCTCATTTCTTGGATGGGACCTAGAAATTAACCCAAGGACACACATGTGATTTTTCAACCAACTTTGGTGCACTGGAGCATGTGCTTGTAGTTCTAATTTGAATTATGCACATTAAATGCCTAGAAATTCAATTAATGTATGAAAAAGGCCAAACGAACCCGGAATAATTCCAAAATTTAGCACGATACTTCTATTTAGTCTAATTTGCCTGTGTAAACAAATTAAGGTTGGAGAAGGCAGTGTACGTATGTCGTTTCGCACACGGAGGTGACACGTTCCCTCTTGGAACCGCGAGCCTTCTTGAGAGAAGCTCTGGTTTGCAAGAAGCTTATACCAAAGCTTGTCCCAATTCGGCCAAAAAAATTACCGCAGCATGTTGGTGCCATGTCATGACACCATGCCAAGTTTCATGATTTTCAGGCGTTTTCGATTTACATGAATTAAAAAACCAAGTTTCTCAATCTTTCTGGCCGAGCCACGACGCCCAGATGTTTGAATTTCATTCCCATTTCTTGCATGGGACCTAGAAATTCACCCAAGGACATGCATGTGATTTTTCGACCAACTTTGGTATACTGGAGCATGTGCTTGTAGTTCAAATTTGAATTATGCACATTAAGTGCCTGGAATATTAATGTATAAAAAAATCCAAACGAACCCGGAATAATTCCAAAATTTAGCACGATACTTCTATTTGGTCTAATCTGCCTATGTAAAAAAATTAAGGTGGGAGAAGGCAGTGTACGTATGTCATTTCGCACACGGAGGTGACACGTTCCTCTAGGAACCACGAGCCTTCTTGAGAGAAACTCCGGTTCTTGAGAAGCTTATCTAAAGCTTGTCCCAATTCGGCCAAAAAATTATCATGCATGTTGGTGCCATGTCATGACACCATGCCAAGTTTCATGATTTTCAGGTGTGTTTTGGATTTACATCAATTTAAAAACCAAGTTTCTCAATCTTTACGGCTAAGCCACGACGCCCAGATGTTTGAATTTCATTCCCATTTCTTGCATTGGGACCTAGAAATTCACCCAAGGACACACATGTGATTTTTCAACCAACTTTGGTGCATTGGAGTATGTGCTTGTAGTTCAAATTTGAATTATGCATATTAAATGACTAGAAATTCAATTAATGTATAAGAAAGTCCAAATGAACCCAGAATAATTCCAAATTTTAACACGGCTCTCATATAGTTCTATGTTGCCTCTGTAAAAAAATAAGAGGGGGGCAGCGTATATCATTTCGAAAACAAAGGTGACATGTCCCCCCTCCGGAACCACGAGTCTTCTCGAGAGAAGCTCCGGTTTGCAAGAAGCTTATACAAAAACTTGTCCAAATACGCCCAATTTTTTTACCACATCATGTTGGTGCCATGAAATGACACCATGCCAAGTTTCATGATTTTTAGGCAAGTTTTGAATTTCCAGGAATTTAAAAACCAAGTTTCTCAATGTCCCCGACCGAGCCACGACGCCCAGATGTTTGAATTTCATTCCCATTTCTTGCATGGGACCTATAAATTCACCCGAAGACACACATGTGATTTTTCAAAAAACTTTGGGGCACTGGAGCATGTGCTTGTAGTTAAAATTTGAATTATGCACATTAAATGTCGAGAAACTCAATTAATCCAGAAAAATGCCAAACGAAGCCAGAATAATTCCAAATTTAAACACGACACTCATGTAGTTGCATGTTCACTGTACATAAATGTTCTGGCAATTCAAACACCATCCTTTCCCTCCGCAACACAATTTTTCTTTCAAAACATAATAAAAAAATTAGGTATACCACAAACAGTTTACTAGAAAGAATCGTGTTGGATGCGATATAAAATATCTTGGCGCACCGTCTTGTCTGGCTTACGCAGGAACCTTCATCGTCTACAGTCCACCGCCCCCGCTTGAACCACACTTGCGCGCCAGTTTCTCACGGCACTGAGCGAAATTTTTTGCCATCGCGGAAATATCTATCTCCCCGCCCCCTTCCTCCCACCAAAAGCTACATTTCCATTGTTCCTCCTTGCTTTCCAAGTTCAAACCTTCACTCTGCTTACTGGCGGCTCAGCCTCCTCGCCGGCGACCCTTCTCCTTGCAACGCCGCCTCCTCACCGGCGACCCTTCTTCTTGCAGCGCCGCCTCCTCGCTGGTGACCCTTCTTCTTGCTGCGTGCCCCCCTCGCTGCTGACCCTTCTTCTTGCTACGCGGCCTCGTTGATATGGTCAGGTAATCCACACCCCACACACACCATCCTCCTCCTTTCCCGTCCCACATGGCTCGATCGACGGTGCAACACCTTCCACCGAAATCACTTTCCTTCCTCCTCCAATTAAGCGCCGCCCACAACCATTTTGCACGCAGTATAACATGGAGCTCAGTAGCATCTGGTAGCGGAGAAGCAAATCGCGGCTGCACGCGCGCACGAGGTCACTATGGCTGCCATGTGTGCCGACCACCAGATCTTGGAGGAGCACCTAGTCTTCGAGGCCACCGTCGACACCGCCACGCGGTTGTCTACATTAAAATACAGTTCGTGCTATTTTCTCGAGGCCACTGCCAATGCCTTCTAGTGATTTGTCCTCTGTAATGTTAATATGCAATTTGATGTTCAGTTTATAGTTTGGTCCTCTGAAATGTAATGTTCAGTTAACACTTTGGTCCTCTGAAATGTAATGTTTAGTTAACAGTTTGGTCCAACAATTGCTACATTTCGTAGTAGTGTTCTCAAGCATTCTTTGTTTTGTTAACTGTCTTATCTTCTAGTACATGTTTCTATTCTACAATGTCGTGCTTAGTTAACTATTTTGGTTCATTTGGTCTGCTGTCCATTTAACTATTTGGTTTAGTTCTGCAATTTGATTTTCATTTGCTGTAGGTACAATTTTGTATTGTTACACATGTGAAATAAATTGAATTTGGCTGTACTCAATACATATTCTACTGATAGTATGACAACTCTCAGTTAACCTGATCAAGATCTTCCTTATGTGTGTTGCAGGGAAACAATGGGAGACACTGCGGTTTACCACTTAGGTTTGTTCAAGCATAGTCCTTTGGCTAATAGCACATTATTGTGCAGTTGCAGGAATCATTCTAATAGAAAACAACTAAGAATAGCAAATAAAAATTACTTAGTGATAAAGCAAACAAGAACACACGAGAATATTCACCCCACACTATGACTCCCCGGCAACGGCACCAGAAAAAGGTCTTGATAACCCACAAGTGTAGGGGATCAATTGTAGCCTCTTTCGGTAAGTAAGAGTGTCGAACCCAACGAGGAGCTAAAGGTAGAACAAATATTCCCTCAAGTTCTATCGACCACCGATACAACTCTACGCACGCTTAGCGTTTGCTTTACCTAGAACAAGTATGAAACTAGAAGTACTTTGTAGGTGTTGTTGGATAGGTTTGCAAGATAATAAAGAGCACGTAAATAAAAAGTAGGGGCTGTTTAGATAAAGAAGCAATAAAGTAAATATAGCGAGTGTGGAAAAGTGGTGGTAGGAGTTGCAAAATTGTCCCTAAGCAATTGGCTACTTTACTAGACCGATAGCAAGTTTTATGTGGGAGAGGCATAAGCTAACATACTTTCTCTTCTTGGATCATATGCACTTATGATTGGAACTCTAGCAAGCATTTGCAACTACTAAAGATCATTAAGGTAAAACCCAACCATAGCATTAAAGCATCAAGTCCCCTTTATCCCATACGCCACAACCCCCTTACTCGGGTTTATGCTTCTGTCACTCAAGCAACCCACTATAAGCGAATCATGAACGTATTGCAACACCCTACAACGGGAATCCCTCACGCTTGCATGACACGGAGGGCACAATAGGATAGCAAAATAACCACAATCAAATTAAACCAATCATAGCAATTCACCTATCACCGATAGGACTACAAAAATCTACTCAAACATTATAGGATGGCAACACATCATTGGATAATAATATGAAGCATAACGCACCATGTTCAAGTAGAGGGTATGGCGGGTTGCGGGAGAGTGGACTGCTGAATATAGATGGGGGAAGGTGATGGAGATGTTGGTGAAGATGACGGCGGTGTTGGTGTAGATCGCGGTGATGATGATGGCCCCCGGCGGCGTTCCGGCGCCACCGGAAGCTAGGGGGAGAGAGCCCCCCTTCTTCTTCTTCTTCTTCTTCTTCCTTGACCTTCTCCCTATATGGGAGAAGGGTTTCCCCTCTGGTCCTTGGCTCCCATGGCGTGGGAGGGGCAAGAGCCCCTCCGAGATTGGATCTGTCTCTTTGTCTCTCTCTGTTTCTGCATTCCCGGCGTCTGCCCTTTCACCGTTTCTTATATATCTGGAGATCCGTAACTCCGATTGGATTGAAACCTTCACCCAAATTTTTCTCCGAAAATTAGCTTTCTTGCGGCAAAAGAAGAGCATCAACCGCCTTACGGGGTGCCCATGAGGGTCAAGGGTGAGCCTGCCCCCCTGGGGCGCCCCCTGCCTCGTGGCCCCCTCGGGCACCGTCTCGCGTTGATTTTTCTTCCCCAAAATCATAAATATTCCAAAAATATTCTCCGTCCGTTTTTATCCCGTTTGGACTCCGTTTGATATGGGGTTTCTGCGAAACATAAAACATGCAACAAATAGGAACTAGCACTGGGCACTGGATCAATATGTTAGTCCCAAAAATAGTATAAAGAGTTGCCGAAAGTATATGAAAGTTGAATAATATTGGCATGGAACAATAAAAAATTATAGATACGACGAAGACGTATCAGCGCCACAGAGATCACCAAGCATGAAGTCGTGAAGAAGCTACTAAGATCACTTGCCAGCTCATTTGAAACTCTAGTCTTGATTATCCAAGAACGTCCCGACTTCAAGGATCTCGACCCATCTGACATACTTGAGAGGCTCAACACACATGAATTTCAGCTATCTGAGAAGAGAGATATCTATGGCCCCAACTATGGTCGATCTCGTGCTTTGAAGGAAAAGGTTGTTTCCTCGTCTGAAGAATCTGAATGCAGTTCCGATGATCCTAAAGATATTGGCAAAGAGCTAGCAATGCTTGTGAGAAAATTCCAAAATTTCTCCAAGAAGAATCGCTTCGGAAAGTCTTCAAAGTCTAGCTCCAAGAATGTTAAGGCTTCCACTCGTGACAATAACAAGAGAACCTGCCACAAATTCAAGAAGACATGTCATTACATATCTGAATGTCCTCAATGGGAAAAGGAATCCAAGAAAAAGAAGAATAGCAAGGAATATGACTTTGACGATAAGAAGAAGAAATCCTCAAAGTCTTGTTCAAAGTCTTCATCTCACAAGAAGAGTTCATCTGGCAAGGCTCATGCATTCATTGGCAAGGAACTGGATTCAGAGGAGGAGTCTGCTTCTGAGGAGGCGGAGGTGGAGTCTGAGGAGGAGTCTGATTCAGGCGTGGCAAGCCTGGCTCTAGCTTCGGCTTTCGTCACCAAGTCTATCTTCAACACTGAAGACAATGGTCACGTCGCCAACGTTGAAGCCAATGATGATGATGACTCTGCTCCCACCTACTGCTTCATGGCAAGATATACTAAGGTAAACTCACGCGATGCTTACTTTCAGACCTCCAGTGAAGATGACTCTGAATATGAATCCAGACCCAGCTATAAAACTCTAGCTAAAATTGCAACTAAGCAACAAACTGCTATGGAAAAGATTCAAAAAATTGCTAGACAAAAGCGATGACATGCTGGAAGAGGAAATGAATCAAACTCAATCCTTAATTGAAGACATAAAAAATCTTCGAGTTAAGTACGAGGCACTTGAAAGTCATCATGAAACCCTCTCAGCTACTCATGAGAAGCTTTCCCATGATTATATTCAAAGGAAGCAAGATCTAGAGAAACTGAGCGCTTCTCATGAAAATGTTCAAAAACAAAAGATTCACTACTTGCTCAATATATCAGTTCCGCTCAGGAAGAGTTTGTTTCACCTTGCTTAAAATGCCTTGTGACGACTCGAGACCGACGCTCCAGATGCCTTCCATGTATTCTAAGTATCGCCGTGTTTTTTTTCTTGCTCTATTTATTTGTGCCTCGCATCATGTCATCATGCCATCATATCATTTAATTTTAAAACTCAACTAAATAAAATTGCGTGGATCTTCAATCCATTTAAATCGAGGAAATTCACATGGTGATTTCTCTTTATAACATATCCTCTCTATATTTTAGGAAGCTACAATAAATATCCCATTCGTATGGAATCAACCCAAACAAACTTGCATTTTAAATCTCTCTCGTTTTCAAATATTCTATGTCTTGATCTTTCTCCAAATACTTAAATTCCAGTTGTGGCACTTTGAAATATATCAAAGTAGCTCCATGCCAGTTTTCGACTCAACTTGTATTTATTTGGCCCTCCAAATAAACATTTTGCTTCAATCTCTTTCCTGTAAATAGAAAAGGAAAATCATTTTCCCGCTTCTTTTCTTTTAATCTAGCCTGCTAGGCCTCCTGGCCTTTTTCCCCCTCCACCGAAATGGCCCAAGGCCCACCTAAACCCTTCCTAACCCTAGCCCGATCGATCCCCTTAACCGCTCACATGCTAGCCATCTCTCTCGATCCCTTGTCCTCTCCCTCGTCTCCCTCCAGTGCCGCCGCACGCACACAACAGCGCCAGGAGGAGCGCCCACGCCCGATCTACTCCAAGCCGCGCTGCCAGCCATGCCCTCGACCGGATCCTGTAGCTCCGCGCCTCCTTTCGTGCAAGCTGCTGCGCCGCTGCTTCCCTGCAAGTGCAGCCGCGTGCCTCCTCTGCGCCAAGGCCGCGGCCTCGCCGGCCGGCCATCAGAGTCGCCGCCCGTGTTCCACGCCCGAGGCCTCCTCCTCAACTCCTCCGCCTTTGCACAGGCAAATGCGTCGCCATCCGTCCTCGCGCGCCCGCATCGCTTGGCCTCCTCCCCATGCCCGAACATCCATGGCGCCGCCGCCCCAAGCTCTACCACTGGTCGCCTCAACCTCCAGGTCAGACCTCAGGCTCCCCGTGCTCAACCTCGGCCTCCTCTGCTTCGCCTTCTCGCCGGAGAACACGTCGCTGCATCTCCTTCACCTCCTTCTCGAGTCCCCTGCATCAGCCCCGGTAGCCGCCATCCCCTGCCGGTGGTCTCCGCTGTCCCCGTGCACCTATGCTTGCTGTTGCCGTTGACGACTACCGAACAGGGAGTAGCGCCAAGTTCCATCATTGAAGATTTCATCAAGTACCCCTGGTTTCGCCAAACACCACCCCGCAAGTGCTAAGTACCACGAGGGCCCTCGAAGAGTTTGGATTCGACAAGTCCGACGACGCTCTTGCACAACTACGTTGCCGAGACAGAGACCGGCAAGACCACTTAGACACCCGAACGACTACCGCACCGTGTCAAGTTCAGTGATACGCCAAAGTACCTCTACCGACAGCCCCGAACACCTACGAACGTGTACGACTATCATTGCCCGAAGAACCATGGGTCACAAGAACCGTGTACAACTACCTTGGCCGTGTACCACTACTTCCACTACGACCATCTTGAGAACGTCTACTTCCCTCAACGAACTTGATCCGTTTTGAAAATGCACGCTTCGAAGGTATAACCCCGAGACGACGCCCGTGAATGAATGCATGTGTGTTATACAAGATGCCCGTGTTCGCATCGTGTTCAAATTGACGCTTGTGATGCCCCTCTTTTGCCATGCCACCGTCATGTGGGACACCTGGTATCCGGGATTACTCCCCGTCACTCTTGCATGTTCCGCACTTCCAATCACTTCTTTTGCACTGGTATCTCAATGAGTAACCGGAACCGATTTGTTGCCGTGGCATCATTTTCGGATTCGTCGTGGTAGCACCCTCTCTTTCTACCACGGTGACAAAACACTTCATATCTTATATTATGTAAACATTTTCATAAAAATTGCATAGAACTTGCATATGTCATCCGCATAATGATAACGACATTTGAAATGTTTAAAATTGTTGTTGCATTAAATTGCTAAATAACATATGGGGATTTTCCGGAATTGTTGTTTGTGTTTCCGGCCTCATTTAAACTTGCCTAAATAGTTAATTTAATTATGCTTCACCTTTTGCTAGGTTTAACAACATTTAATATTGATGAGTAGCATAAACGAAAGCGAACTAAATAATTCGAAGTGGTGTCTCGTCAATATGCAACTCGTTGCATATTGAGCTCCACTTAATTTTGTAGTATTATTTGTTGCATTTTGTCATGCCATGTTTATGTGATGGTTGTTTACTATATTGTTTGCTTCTTTCCGGTTGTTCCTCTTCTTGATAGTTGCCGGTAACGTTGCGATTGTGAGGATTCGTTCGACTACGTTGGTTCGTCTTCTTCATGGATTCGGTCTTCTTCCTAGCGGGATTTCAGGCAAGATGACCGTCACCTTCGATCTCACTACTATCTTTGCTATGCTAGTTGTCTCGATGTTATCGCTATGTCGCGCTACCTACCACTTGTTTTTTCTAGCCTCCCAATATGCCATGAAACAACCTCTAACCTTTTTCACCATTCCGGTGAACCATTGTTTGGCTATGTTACTGCTTTCCTCAGCCCCTCTTATAGCGTTGCTAGTTGCAGGTTGTTCCATGTTGGAACATGGATATCTTGGAATATCACAATATCTCTTATATTTAATTAATGCATCAAAATACTTGGTAAAGGGTGGCAGGCTCGGTCTTTTGCCTGGTGTTTTGTTCCAGTCTTGTCGCCCTAGTTTCTGTCATACCGGTGTTATGTTCTTTGATTTTGCGTTCCTAACACGGTCGGGGTTTATGGGCCCCCCTTGACAGTTCGCTTTGAATAAACTCTTCTAGCAAGGCCTGGCTTTGGTTTTACCATTTGCCTAATAACAACTAAAAATTGCATAGGACCAGCTAGCACCCGAGGACTCTTATCAACCCTCGGTCCAGTGCTCCTCATGAGTGTTGGTCCAAACCAGGCAACCCGCGGGGCCATCACGGGGAAACTCTGTCGGTCCTGGATATGGGGGTATCCAGCCTTGCCTGCCTGCGGCCCACCACGTGGCTCCATCGACGGCCTGGTACGGCCCAGCTTCAGCATCAACAACTCAAGACCCTCGCGAGGGGCCAAGCCTCACGAGGCGGACAACGCCAAGACCACCGAGGGGACCGACCTCCTCAGGCTGGCTCCCAAGGGGCAGAGAGTTCTATGCAAGGTCTACCTCACGAGGCTCACCTAAAGTGAGCCATGACGACCAAGGCCTGGCGGGCGCCAGGCGGGCGAAGGGTGCAGATTTCCTCTTCGGCGCAAAGGAGGCAAGCCACAGGCGCGGAGTCCCGAGGAATCAGCCAAAGGTTTCCATTCTGGTGCAATGAGACCAAGATCGCCAAGACGGCAGGACGGAGGTCATCGACGAGCCCACCGCAGCGTCACGACCAGAGGCTTTTCCCAGGCGAAGACTAATTTTGTCAGGATAAGCTGTACTACTTGTCCCCTTTCAAATCCAGTCGTTGTGGGATCCCTTCCTGCCAACATTTGGGAAGAGGACCAATGCCACTATAAATAGGACTAGCCACCACCATAGAGGCAAGGACAAGTCGAACTAGCTCACACCACACCAGCTCCCTTGAGCTCAAGAACACCTCGCCTCCTGAGGCCAGTTCATCCACTGTACGCATGCTAGAGTAGGGTATTACACAAAAATGCTAGAGTAGGGTATTACACCGCAAGGTGGCCTGAACCAGGATAAACTGTTGTGTCTCTTTGTCTCTTTGAGCTTGTCGCGCTAGGCTTAGGAGAATCGTGAGTACGCATGCTGGGTAGGTTGAGATCTCCACACGCACCCCAGATTTCGAACCTCTCAAGGGTTTGCGGATTCCTTAATCCGACATTTGGCGCGCCAGGTAGGGGTGCATTGGATCTTCTCTTCCGCCGATCAATCCATCGCCACTCCGACACCTCCATGGCCGACGCACGACGAGCTCGCGCCGAGCGTCGGGCCGCAGTCGCCGCCCGCATCGCTCGGACGGCTCTAGCGGGCGATGGCTATGCCCGTCGCGCTCCGTCTCCGGTGGCCAACGCCGCCACGGGCCCTACCAGCCACGATCAGCAAGCTTCATCGCTGCACCCGTCGGTGCGTCGCGACGGGCGCACCAATACTCCATCACAGACCCCAGCAGCTTCATCCTCCCACACGAGCCGCGGCCAGGCAGACGCACATGCCGCTCTCCTCATGGCGCGAGAGCTCCTTCGCTACCGCCCGATTGGTGACCTCTACGAGGAGTGGCTCGAGTGGATCGCTGAGCTCGTCAGCGTCGCGCATGGGGGCTCCGCCGAGCCGGCTCGCTCGCTGCCTCAGCAGCCACCTGCAGCGGGCGACGTGGCGCACATGGCTCCTCCACCACCTCCGGCCCAAGGCGTCATCATCGAGCCAAGGCGTGTGGCACCACGGCGCGACCCGCCTCGCCCTACGCCAGCTCGGGAGGACATGAGCTGCCAGGTGGTGTAGCGTCCCCAAGGAGAAGCGCGTGCTTCCGACCCCCAAAGACCAGCGTCGATCGCTACGTCTTGAGCTTGCATTGGTTTTCCTTGAAGAGGAAAGGGTGATGCAAGAATCACTACAAAAAAATACACTTCCGTGATGATACGTGTTTGTCACAAGATGGAGTCGCCTTTTTGTCATGCATGTACATCCATGACGATTTTATGACAGAATCAAGATAGTCATACTGTCTTTGTCGTAGAAGTGTTCCATGACATTACCAAAATTATCATCACGGAAGCGTCCACTTCCATGACGATAAATCGCGCGTCACAGAAGTGCTTTCGTCAAGGGTGACCGACACGTGGCATCCATCATAACGGAATGTCGTTAAGCTATCGGGTCGGGTTTTGGATCCGATAACCCATTAACAGCCCCGACCAATGGGGATTTTCCACGTGTAAAATCATCATTGGCTGGAGGAAACACGTGTCGGCTCATCGTTGGGACAGATGTCATCCACTCATTGGACAGAAGGCGCCTATGATATGTTGGCACGTGGCACGGCCCAATAGAGGCCCATTCCTGTGAAAAGTCCGGCCCGTTTGACTTGGTCAAAAGGTGGCGGGCCGGCCCATGGAAAGCCTGTTAATGGCCTGTTCGCATATAGCCCATTTACAGCCCGCTAACCCAAGGTCTGTTACACCCTATCTGAATTAGGTCCAGTAGCGTCATCTAGGCCATCCAATATGATTCCAGCCCGTTTTCACTTCTGGCCCATGTATGGCCCATGACGTCTTTTGGCCCATATGAGGCCCTTTCTAACTCTTGGCCTATTAATGGCCCGTGGTGAAACTGGCCCGTAATGAACAGTGTATCACTTTACACCCATTAACGGCCCGTGGTGAAACTGGCCCGTAATGAATAGTGTATAACTTTATACCCATTAACGACCCGTTATTCCGTTGGGCCATTTACAGCCCATGTTATCTTTTGGCCTTCTCAGAGCCCATTTATTCTTGGGCTCATTTCCAGCATTCGTTTACTTAGGGCCCGTTACTGTCATTTTCTGCTTATGGGCCAAATACAGCCCGTGGTTACAGTCGGCCCGTTTGTGGTCCATTAATACGTTGGGACGTTTTCATAGCGTCATCAAATACGGCCTATTAAAGATGGCCCATTATGGTCGGCCCATGAACGGACGATTCCAACTCTAGCCCGTTTACGACCATAATGCGGCCTGTTATTGGCCCATGTTTGGCCAATCGATCATACGGCCCGTATAAGACCCATTGATGGTACGACCCGTAGAAGGCCCATTGTTTCTACTACCGTAGAAGGCCCATTGTTTCTCTGACCCATAGAAGGCCCATCGCTTTCTACGCCCGTAGAAGGCCCACTGTTTCTACGTCCGTAGGAGGCCCAAAGTGTCACTACAAGAATATTAGCCCATGGTTATTGTGGCCTAGTTTAAAAAAATAGGTTATTGCAGCCACTAGCAAACCGCGGAAAAAGAACTTCAATGACTACAAGCAAACAAATAAACAAGACAACAAGGAAATAAATAAGCAAGCAACTTACGCTAGGCTATCACAACTATCACACATATTACATCCACTGGGCATCAAAGTTCGCCACCAGTGCAAATAAACGCACCGACAAAAGAATATACAAAACTGAGAGCACTTTAGAAGGCACTAGGCCTGGCCAGGTCGGGCCCCCAAAACAGCCGAAGAAGCTGAGTAGACCTTAGTTGTGTCAACGATAGATGCATCAACACTAGATTTATGGCATGATGGTGCGCACGGCAGTCCTCTGACATCTTCATTGCATCTTTGACTTCAAGTCGGAGCTGAGCTGAAGAAAGCCTTTCCGCTTTAAGTTGAGACTGAAGAAGTCAAACTGATTGAGGCAGCGACTACACAGAGGTTGTCTCACACCGCGGTGAGTAGCTTCAACTCACTTGTCTTCATCAAGACAGACCTTGGGGTCATCTCGCTGTCCTCAAGATGGTTTGGCTCACTATCTTCCCTAAAGTTCTGCCTAGCTTAAGAGATACGACTCTGAAAGAGAAACAAGGAGACACGTAACAGGTTTCACAATTATATAAGCAAATAAATGGATCTGTTCTGCATAAGGAACATGTTTTTACAACTACAATTTGAAACTGGTAGTTGTTGCAAACATTCAATCAGATGTAAACAGCAAAGCCAACAGCAATGGAGGAAATGATGCCTATACAAATCTATCTAATACAAAGTTTGAAGGCTTGAGAAGGATGAACTTACATTACACGTTAACACGGGCTGGACAAAGCCCTTCTCCATGTTGATGGAAGGATAATTCAATAAATTCCCCAAAGAAAATTCTTTATAAGCGTTGCCATTATTCTACATTTTGTAAAGAGTAAATATAGATCAAATAATATTGGAAGAAACAGAGGATAATGAAGCTCAGGTGCAGACTAATGATACATAATCAAATAGCAATTAATTAAGTACATCGTTACAAGGCAAAAGGGAGAGAGGTACTGACAAGAGCAATGCAGAGCCCAATATTGTTTTGAGATCGTATGATCCTTTGAGCAAGGAGATTCATCTGAAATTAGTTTTCATACAAGAGAGAAGGTAAGGCACAAGCAGAAGTTTAGGAGTTCAAATTTTGAATTGATATCATAGACAGTACCTGACGGTGGGCTCCCAGCAGTTCTAATAGGGGTTTGGCCACTGGAGTAGGGGTAAAGTGTGGTACAGTTGGGCCTGTGTTTTCGGTGGCTGCTGATCTATCTGATTTAACAGGTATCACTACCTCTTCCAAATACCTAGTTTGTACTCCTTGAGGATCTGCACTCACCCTCTTCCTTTTGGACATCTATTACGAAAGAACAACATTTGACTGGAAAAACATAATGTGACGACACATGGAATAGGTACAGAAAATGGACATGTATGGCATATACTCATATATGATGCTTAAACTAAGCAGATGGTGTAAAGTAGAAGTAATGCAAGAGGTCAGATGCAAAACATGTGCGACCAATACAACTTTGCAAAGTTAGAGCAAGCACCTTGATGGGTGAATAAGATAGGCCATCCTCCACCATGCCAAGTTTGTTAGCCAGTGGATTGTTCCACAATATTCCTCTCGTGCGCCCGTTTCATATTCATTTTGATAATGTTCAATATCTGACATGCATGAAAACATAAAAACAAGTTAGACTTTCTTTGTAATGCAGAAGTGATTCTAATCCAATCTTGCCTCCTCAGAAACCCATTTGTGCTATCTCTGCAATTCTTTTAAGAGATGCCATGCATGCTGTAATTTGTTGTGTGCATTAATATAATGTGGCCTACTACTCAAAATATGAGAGCTCCAGAAGTGATGACACTTCGCAGATGACAACTTCAACATATAGTAAAGAAGAACAAGTCGACCTGACCGACAGATTCAAAATATACTAAGGAGAACAACTCGACTGACCAAATCGACCGCAAGAGAAGAGTATCATCTTAAAGAAGAGCAGAAGAGCAAGCAGATTGAAGATATTACAAGTCTTTCAATACAATGTCGGTTGGCCACCCATGATGAACCAGAGCGCACAGAGAAATACTATTCTTTCCGGTCTCTCCATATGTGGCACACATGCATTTCGATACTAAAGTAGGAACATTTAGCTAACCAATTAAACATCTCTCAGTTTTACTAATATTAGCAATAATATCATATATGAATTTGTACAACTAAGCTTGCTTAGCTCGATGGGTGGAGTAGTGCTATTACGACACGAACCACGTAGGCTGATTGTGGTCATCATAAAATGGGGAAACCATAAGCATGATGAGTACAGTGTTGACCGTGGCGATGGGATGGCAGATCTGAAGTCGCAAACCGCGCAAGAAGGGTAGTTAGCAACCGATGTTTGCTTTGAAATAACAACTAAGATTTGGTATGGACAAGAAAGTACGGTCAACAAGTGACAAAGAAATGCAATTATGCTGCCTCTCTATATGTCGCGACATGCATTTGGAAACTCAAGTGGGACCTTTAGCTAACCAATTAAATGTGTCGGTTAACTAATATCAGTATCATATCACAATCATATTTGAACAACTAAGCTTTCAATTACGAGTGTTGTGTTGTTTAGCTTGAAGGGTGGAGTAATGCTAGTACGACGTAAAGCACCTCACGCAGATCATAGTAGAGTAGATAAAAGGGAAAACCCTAAGTATCAAGAGAAAAATCAGGAAAGTGGAACTAAATTTGGACGATTGGGTGGCGCACATGCTTTTCGAAACGAATATAGGAACATTAGGTGACCAATTAAACGTTCTCTGTTTTAGTGATATGAGTATCATATCAGATTCGTATTTCAACACGTAAGCTTTGGGTTGAGGTCTTGAGGAGCAGTGCTAGGACGACACGAAGCAACTACGATGATGGTAGTGAATATAAAGGGGGGAAACCATAAGCTTTACGAGTATAGTGCCCGTGCCATGGCGGATCTGAAGGTGCAAACTGGACAAAGCCACTTCGCAACCAATGTTTGCTTTCAACTAGCCACTACGATTTGGTACGGACAAGAAAAGTACAAATAAACAAATTACGATCTATTTTCGGGTGAGATCAATAACTTAAGCACATATGGAAGAGTACCACCTCTCTTGCGACGCCGTGTAGGCCTATCTTGATACGTTGAGGGTGTCTTTGGTGCGATGGTTGTCGGCGGGGAAGAAGACTTTAGATGGCGACGGCCGGTCGGGGATATATCCTGTTGCCATGGACGAGGCGGTCGTAGGGAGCGGCAACAGCAAGGTGGACGACGACACTGATGAAGCGAGAGGAGGCGATGAAAGGATCCTGGTCCAGTGCCGTGGATGAGAGACATCCATCTCTTGCAGTGGACAACGGGGTAGGGGTAGCGGCTCCGACAAGGTGGAGGATGGGGTGGCAGACGGAGGAGGCTGGCGCGGTCACGAGAGGTTGTCGTGTCACGACGATGTATGAATGGGGAAATGGAGGGGAGGGGGGATCTCAAACTTCGGGACACGCTTCTCTGAAATGTGGGAAAGTTACGAACTTATCCGCGTTTAAAATTTCGGACATCGCGTGGGTTGGGGATAGGATGGTAATCTCGCATCTCCCAAATATTTGCCGGTAACTATTTCGGGCGAGGAGAGGGTGTTTTGCCGCCCATGGTTGGCGCCCACGGTGTATGAACGGGGCTGACAGGTAGGGCGGTTGTGTCACGTCTGAGGGAAGTTACACATCTGCCCCTATTTAAAATATTAGCCTACATCGATTTCGGACGAGGAGAGTTTGTTTTGCCGCCCACTGTGTATGAATTGGGAAATGGAGGAAGAGACACATGTCTTTCGAACGAGCTTGAATCAAATGTGTTTTGCCGCCCACGTTTGGCGCCCACCGTGTCTGAATGGGCTCAGAGGCCGTCGTGTCATGTCTGATTGAAGTTACTAGTCTACCCCTATCGACAGCAGTGTAAATCCGGTCGATAAGGATGTCAAGTGTCAGGGGTAGACAATAATTTCCATCTTGCATACACTTTCTTCGGGCAGCCCACAAATTATAGTGGGTGTTTAGCCGCTTCGTTCAAAACTTCGGAGAATTAGCGTTCACGTTTGCCCTGGGCCCTGGCAAACTAAATTCAAATCCAATTTGTATACGATTACGAATATCCACATATAATTCTACGTTTTGTTATCTATTTCTTCAAAACCACAACAAAGATTTATTCCACCTTTATATATGATTATGATTTAGAAATGCCGTGATCTTCGAATTCAGTAGGTTGGATACACTCTGAGTCAAACAGTTATTTCATCCAATACAATATGCTCACACGAAAAACAGTTCACCTTATGTCAATCATACAAGTACTGAGGATTACCTCGCCTAAAAAATTCGGATCATTACAACACATGGACAACATAGGGGTCTTGCAACATAATCCATTCAAAGACATGACACAACATGCAAGTACAATAATCTAATGACAATTTCAACTGGTATCTAAAGAAGAACCGGATTACCTTGGGCTTGAGCAGCGTAAAACAAAGGACCTCCTTCGCCTTCAAATGCAACATTCTTACTTCCTCCAATTCTTGGGTTTCTTGCATAATGCGTGCCGCTAATTCCGTAATTTCCAGCCTCAAGATAAAGATTACCTCATTCATGGCAGCCACATCATCTCTTTCTGCCTCTAGTAGAGCCTCAAGCACTATAATATCTATGCTCAGATCGCTCTCCAAATGTTGCCTCTGAATCGCTACCATCTGGTAACATGGATGGCACATCGCTTCCACAAATAGATTCTGGGTTGTACATTGTGTCCAAGTGTGAACGGCATCCTGAAAGGTTTCACCGGACATAAGTAAGAGATAGTTATCGTATGATCTAGGCGATAGCTTACATGGTAAACGATGGACGAATTATTTCCGAGCATGGCAAACTATATTTAAATGGTTCAAGCAAGATCACCGAAAAGAAATTAAAATGGTAAGATGAAACTAGGGATGTAAGTGGGAAATAAACGACATCCGCCATCCCATCTAGTTAGTTTTGCTACCTCCCTAGTTCATTTTCCTCAAAAACAAAAACTCTTTTGAACTATCATACCACTAGTGGACTTTAATCGGGATTAAATGGGACCCAGTTGACATCCCTAGTTGAAAGGGAGTGTACCACCGCTATATTTAAGTTGCCAAGGCATCTAAGCAGTTGAAATAATTTGAGAAAGCACTTAATAGTGTGGCCTCATATAAACTACGAAGACAGTCTTGTGATGAAGTTGAGAGGAAAAGTTAAGGACTCAAATGAAATAGGTATGCATTTCTTTACGATAGTATAACAGGCACTGCTGACATATTGGCCAACTCAGGTGTAGCGTAACAACAAACAAGCATTCGAATCAAGCAATACACCAAAACAGACAACTAAACTATTTGTAATTCGGTAGGACAGGTTGAGGGCACAAGCCAAGAAATCAGCCCACTCGCATTACATTTCACATGTACTAAAACACACTGGCTTACCATGTGTTGTTGTGAAGCCTCGCTGCTGTTGCAATGTTCTTTGAAGATATCGTCAGCATCCCGTGGTTGTAGTTTATTCTGCACCCTCTATTTAGGTAAAATTAATTTTAATCGCATGCACTGGTCCGAATTGATCATCAATGGTTCATCTAAACTAATGAAAGAAGGGTGTGTGCATACACGACAATATATCTGCTTCCCTCTATTTTTATGCTTGTTCGAGGTGCCAGCCCCAAAAGAACAAATATTTTGCTTGATGGGGTTGGCAGCGCCATAATTAATAGAAGCATCAAATTAGTCATGCAACTTGGGAAGATCAAGAACACACAAACAAGTAATGAACAGAGGCTCGGAGCAGTGATGTAATAGCTAGCATCAGAAAATGTAGGGTAAAATGAACAAAAAGCAGCGGAACCACATGCTAGTTTGCTGGTGTGTAATTAAGCATAGAGAACATTAAGCAGTCTGATGGAACCAAAAGGTGGCATCACAACAACACCATTACCATAAATATAGCATTCAAGAAATAAAATAGTAGGCAGTGAGATCTAGGAAGTACAATAATACAGTACTTGGGACAAAACTAAAGCATATTAACTATATGTGCACTGGCATGTAATTTAGCACATGTAACATGTTCATTGCCAGAAGTATGGCCCTACAGGTGCAAGCAGAATAACGCGTCTCATGAAAAACTGAATGATGCCCTGAAGAAATTGAAAGGTGCGGTGCTTATGCTAGGAAAGTGAACATAGGCGCCGGCCGTTGGATAATAGTACCTGATTCTTGGCGGCGTATGGGTATCGTTGTCATAGTTGATAGCTAAGGATCGTCTATGGTGCTCGTGTTGCAGTTGAGTTTGGGCCGGCTATCGCCGTCACTGAAGCGGCTCCGGTGCTACGGTTGCGGCGCCTGTCGACATACAAGAAAGCTCATCTGTGGTAAGTGAACAGTTGCATGATAAAGAGAAAAACTGAAGTAGTACAAATCGAAATAACCTGATGAGGCTGCGACGTCGGTAAAGCAGGGCCCATGGAGTTGAATATGGCGTCCATGGAGTGGGTCCGGTGCAGTGGACGAAGGCTTCGGCGGGCGCGTTGTACAGTGCTTTTGGTGAGGCGGATCTGTTGCGGCGGACGAGGGCTTGTATGAAGGGCCAGCGAAGGGGCGGACGAGGGAGTCGCCTACACTGTGGTGGACGAGGGCGCCGGTTAAGCAGATCCGGTGCGGTGGACCATGATGGCGGTCAAGGAGATCTGGAGTGGTGGTCAAGCCTGTCGCTGAAGCGGCTCCGGTGAAGTGGTGAGTTGGCAGTTGGGGGTTCCAAGGTGCGGAAGGTAGATCCGGCGGGATGTGAGGTCCACCGCTGCGGCGGAGGACTAGATTCGGCGGCTTGCCGTGGTTGGGGGGGGGGGTGGGGAGGGGAAGGGGAGGGGCTCTAGGTAAGAATGTTGGGGGCAAAGAGGGGAAAACAATGGAGTTACCAAAGCAGCCCCTTTCCGTTCATGTGGCAGGGGTAAAACAGGAATATCGCAGGGCTAAACTTTCGGGCGCGTGATATTTCGATGTGAGCGGGAAGACAAAAAGCTTTTGGCACCTAAAATTATAAGTATTCTGCTCTCGTACGGCCGACTATGATATAATGGCCGACAATTTGTTTGTTTTGCACACAAAAAAATGTGCAAGTTTTGAAAATCAATGTCTCCAACTCGAAACTTAGATTGTCCATTCAATTCAAATATGGATCATTGAGCTACTACAAGCAAATACCATCATACGGTCCAATTCAAATGAAATTCAAAATGTGTTTATCCTAAATATGATGACAAAAGCAAAATTGTGTATGTGTATGAATAAAGTGGATGATTATAAAGTTTGAACATGCCCATATGTGTATATCTCTAGGTTTGATATATGAATTTGAAATCACGAAATCCCGGCTTAAAAATGTACCTCCGTTTAAATGAATTACAAAAGCTAATGATGGAGTCGAATTCCAAAATTCCAATCTTAGGTTTGTAATTCTGGTACATCAAGGTATATCACGCATGTTCAAAAGTATCGTTATCTCATAGTACAAACTGTGAAACAAATTGATCAACCATGAGTGCACAATATCTCAATTACACTAAAAAGTCCCTCAAATATAGACACCTCACTCTTTATCTCAAGCCAACCCCCCCCCCCCACCACACATCCACACACACACACATAGAGAAGTCATTCTCTCCCCCAAACACCAAGACACGAGCACATTAACACCCCTCTCTCTTTGTAAAGTCCGGACCCCAATATAGGTCTCTATCACTTTGTCTCTCGGGCATGCACACATCTCTTCCCTCACTCTCTAGGTCTCCTTCTATCTCTCTTACCCAAGCACACGCACTATGTAGAGTGTATATTTCCCATACACACAAAACGTCGCCCCCAAACGTCTATCTCCCTAGTTATGTGGTTCTCACACTCACCTCACACCCCACCCCCACCGCAAACAAGCACACTTTTGTCTCCTTGTGCACCACTCTCCTCTTTCTATCTCTCCCACATGCGGACCCGCCCCAGCTCCTTCCCTGCATACATATATGTCGTGACTCTTTCCATAGCTCCCTAATGTATCATCGTTCTCGATTTCGCACATTGTTCTCTACACCATCTATTCTAGATCTCTCATGAAGTCCCTATCACACACACGATGACTCGCTTCCCCTGCGTCTCCATTCATAGGCCAATTTCGGACAACATCAACATTGTCTCCCTACCTATACGCCATTTATGGACACAAACGACCCCTCTCGCCCCCTCTCTTCCTCTCTCTCTCTCTCCGTCGCTAGCTCTCTCTCTCCCTCTCGCTCCCACACCCCTCTCCCACACACACACTCGATGTCTCTTCCAAATAGTCCGCTCCCCCCTCCCGCACCCGTGCTATCCCGCTACTACACATGTCACACTATTCCCCCTTCCCTTATACTAGGTTTACATCATTAGTGGTCTCTCTACTCCACATACACACACTCCCTCTCACACACAAACGCGTGCACAAACACAAGCACACACAGACACACACAAACACCCATTTATCTGGATCCTCATTTCTCCCCATGTCCGCATGTGTATCTCACTCACTCACTCTCTAATTATGTATATGTGTCTCCACGTTACACAACACAAAGCCCCATGTACATGTCTCTCTCTATCCTCCACACACATAGACACAAAGAATCTGTTATCATTGCCTCAGTCTCTAACATATCACACACGCACACACACACACACACACACTCTCTCTCTCTCTCTCTCTCTCTCTCTCTCGCAAACACGCTCAACAAGGGTTTCCCCGTGAATAACTTACCGTCTATTCATCAACAGTCGTGGCAGTACGGCGAACACGAGATGTGAAAAAGAATAAATCTACATGTGCTTAGACTACTAGGGCTAGAGCAAGAAAAAAGCGCGCCGCCGTCATCCACTCCTTATCGGCGACAGGAAAATCTTTGTTTTACACAGTCGAGAAGTCATTGTGCTAAGGACCCACATGCTGAGGCGTTGAATAGAATGTAGATGCTAGTCTACGGAAGCAAGTATCGATAATACGTTTGTATCTCCATACTTATATTTCTTCTCTTATAAAAAACCGAGTTGGTGATGATGGTACGTGTGCCATCTTGCAATATAGACCGTCGATCTATATCTGATGGATGGAAATTAAACTAAAAGATACCAGCACCCCTCTCCACATTTGCAGACAAGGCCTTCCCTCGCTCATCCTTATCTCCAACAAACCTCATTCTTTGAGCAATTAAGAAAGGAAGCCTCTGGAACAAACTGGCACAGTGGCGCCGGGCGTCGTCAATCCCCATGCCTCCGCCATCCACCACCAATCACCACCACACCCCACTCCTCTTCACCTTATCTCATATTTCTCGAGATATCATTAGTTTTTACACATGGGATTACTCCCTCAAGGGTCAATCACAACAAGTGTTTTATAAAAAAATGCATCTTGATGTTCCGTGCAATGCACGGATCTTGCTAGTACTCCTACACAAGACTAAGTTGGTGATGATGGTGTGTCTGCCATCCGTCGTTTCTGACCATTAGATCTACATCTAACGATTGTGAGGTAAGTTGTTGCCTTTTCTCACCAACATCCCACTTGTCTACCAATTTGCGTAAAAACCCATAATTAGTATCTTAAAACCAACCACATCCCTCCCCGACCTCACCAAAACAGCCCAAGGAATATATTCTAATTGAAACATAATATATCTCTAGTGACATATGTATATCAAAATTAGAGTGTTTTGTACCAAGTTTGTGAATAAGTATTTTTCTAATTATGATTCGGTTCAACGTACATGAACATTGCTAGTATTTCCAACCATGCATTTTTTCCTAGTATTCCATAGTTTCGAGTTTTCCATCAAGATATTAGTCACTCATGGTTGATATTTACTTTCAATCATGTACACTTATGCACTATGTAACTAGCCTTGCTTATTGGCTTCCAAAGCTTAACTTTCACTCCTACTTACAATATGTAGAGTATTTAACAAAAACTACCACTTTCAACCAGCCCTAGGAAGAATCTATTGTAAAAAATAGCAAAAACATACCCAAAATTTCTTAATCCATGCCAAAAACTACTACCTAGCACTCCTACCGATTAGGTTCATTTAAACCCATTTATGACAGGGTTGGCCCACGTCCGTCTTGTGAGGCAGCTTAAACCAACACATTTTGTTTGACCGTTGACACGAGGGACCCAGATCTGACCTTCTATCTTGTTATTCCCCCTCAAATCATTATTTTTCCCGAACATTACTTCAAACAGTACTGATGCGTGTTCATCGGTGGCGCCGGTGATGAGCGAGTTGGCCGCGGCTCCACCGGACGGGCCGGACGCCACGCTGGCCTCCGCATGGGTTGGCAGGCTGGCTCGAGCGTGACTCACGAGCGAGCAAGCCGTCATACCGCCTTCGCCGAGCCGATGGCTGGCCTTAGCGCCGCATCGCGCGAAAGCAAGCCGCCCGCTGCGTGCCAATCTAGCTAGCAAACCTTGCGGACAAGCAGCTAGATGAGCTATCTTGGCTAGCTAGCGGCCATGAAGCCTTGAGCTGGCATCCGGGCTGCCGCAACATGGGCTCCGCACCGCTGGCGGTTTTGACCTTGCCTTCTGCCGGCGGCGGTAGCTGCATCCCATGGCCGTGGATGACTAGGTGGACGGGCCGGATGTAGGAGGTCACTCAGGGATTTTTGTGCAGACTAACATGTAGGTCCCACAAGTCATAACGCCCGGTCGAATAGAAGGCGTTGACTTAGAGCATCCACAGTGTGATTTTTTGCTGCCTCTAAGGTAGCCTCTAAGGCCATAGAGGTAGACGCTATACATTGTGAGAACAGCCTCTAAGCCAAATTTGGTTAGCATCGACGCTATGCTTGGAGGCAACCTCCAATTCTATCCATGCAATAAAATAATTCACTGGCCCCACATGTCATAGAAGAAGAGTATGCATGGGTCATGTCAACAGGATGAAAAGGAGCTCTTTTGGTAATCAGTATATTATACCTAGTGGGGACACCTTAGAGGCTGGTAACATGTGTTACACATTGCGGAATTTTGAGCTGACTCTAACAGCAGGACGTGGGTCCCAGCTTGGAGGCAAGCCAACCTCTAAACGTTGTGGATGCCTTTAATGGGAGACATGGGCCCTGTCAGAGGTTCGAGTTAGATTCTAACCCTGAACTAACTCTAACCAAAGTGGTGTTTGGATGGCAGGGTTAGATTGACAACAAATGTATCCAAACAGGGCCATGGGTTGAAACGTGCCTATAACGGCACTTTGTAGAGTAGTCGTTTCTTGGTAGGGCTGGTTGGTGAGATCCATTACACCTCCACAAATGGAAGCGAAAAGCCTAGTCTCGTTGTATCAAATAACTCAAATGTTCTGCCCCCGCAGTAACCGTCGCTGATAAACAGGCTGCTAGTGTGTGCGTGAGAGGAGCGGTTGAGTAGGCCAGTTACGTGAGAGGAGCAGCTGAATAGAGCATCGAGAGTACCCACTAGGCCACTACTCAGGTGTACTTTCCCTGCATTGATAGTACAGCGATGGTTCTAGAGAACAGTAGTACCCTCCACTTCCAACTGTAGCTCCTTGGCCCTGAGATTCAAGAGTTCAAAACTGGTGCACTATACTAGACTAGACTAGAAGTACAGTACATCGCACTACTAGTTGAGAAAAAGTAGTACTAGTACTGCTTCTGATGCAATCACGTAATCCTCTGTCACATATTGTATGACGTTTTTTGACACTAGTTAGCGTGTACAAAAAATGGCAAAAACATACCCAAAATTTCTTAATCCACGCCAAAAACTACTACCTAGTGCCAAAAATTTCTTACTAGTGCTATTATTTACAATATAATGCAATCCCATAATGTTCCATAATGCTAGTACTAGTAGTAAATAATAGCCTCACCCCTTCGCTGAGGAACGATCTACATTTGGAAGGGACAAGGCCCTGCGGTTACTACGCTCTTATCTCCTCCTCGCCAGTTCCCCTCCCCCGAAGAGAAGGCAGTTCGTCGCTGCTCCCATGGATTTGCCAGGCGGTTCTCCTCCTCGTCGGGGCTGGTAGACCTTGGACGACTATCCTCTAGGAGAAATCGCATGCCGCTCCGATGTCCTCACCGCCGCAAGACTCGGTGCTTCCTGCACCAACTTTTTCAAGACAATGCTTAAACAGGATTGGGAAAAGGCCATGCTTGTTGGTCTTCCATGCGTCCTCGAGGAGAAGGTTCTTCTATGGGACAATCCTTCGAACAGTCCACCGCTCCCTGGCCATGGTTGCACGTTGACTCCGCTAGAGTTGCCGACGTCGAGAGGTAGTCGGATTTGTCTGATGAGCAGGTCAGTAATGGAGTTTGATCATGTAGTACTTAGTTATTCCATTTCCATCCCGTAATTTCTCCGCTGCCCACCGTCTTATATATAGGTCTAGGTCGGTGTCAACGAAGATTGGCTTCCATACCTCCGGCCGGGTACCACCATCATTTTGCACAACATCCACAGCAGTGCGGCCGTTCCGGTAGACCCCTTCTCCACCATTGGGATCGGCCTTCCGGACTGGCTAGGCTTGAATATGTATGATGATGACTACATGAGATTGAAGAAGATAGCAATTGCGGACCTGCCGACCAAGCGACACGGCTACGATGACTACTATCTCATCGCAGTGTTCGACATAAGGATTGCCATCAATGCAAGAGGCAAGAATTAGAGGTCATGGCGCATGTTGGCGGCGGTAGATTTGTACCCTACACGCGAAGACGCCGGCGCCATCTAGGGCGCATCTTCGCGGTGACAAGCCGAGGACTTGTTTCATCTCGTTGCCATCCTACGGATGCGGAGATTACAAACAGAATGCACAAACCATCATTTGCATCCCTAACGGTACTCCATTATTTTGCAGGACCACCATCCCCGATCAAAATAAGATCGCTGATCCTGGATGTGCATTTGCATCCGCGATTCGGTCTAACCTGGAACCTTGTAGCTGACTTTGGCACATTGGGATCAACTATCTTAGCTTTCGTTACCCATGGTACCACTGATGTGCAACATGGTCACACAATCTACCACGATCGGACCGTCACCATCTACCCAGGTATTCCATTTTTTTAACCCTCCCGCCTTCTCTTTCATTGTTGTACTAGTAGTATACATAGTAGTACTAGTAGGAGTACTTTTTACCTTGGAGGACGCGTATAGCTAGCTAGGCCCTTGAAGACTTGAACCCACTAGCTGCCACCATTTTTGTTTTTCCATGTCTTACTATCTCATCCATGTAGCCAAGAGTGGCTATATATAATAAGCCGGTTATTTTACTTCCTCTATACCGAGTAGTACTATTTCAGCACAAGATTACTGACCGCCATATTTGAGCACAACATTATTATGCATGGACCTTGACTATGTACGTCACCATGTGTCCAGATCTGGGATGCCGCGTGTACCAGATGAATGGCGCCGAATTCGACCCCCATGATGCTACGTGGGTGCCGAGGAACACTCTTGGAGAGTACTCGCTTTTCATCGGGGACAGCTACCCCATTGTGAAGCGGATGCCACCTTCTGTGAACGACACGGAAGGCCTGTCGTTGATGAAGCATGGTTGTGTCTTCAGTGTGCACCGCAGGATGAACGACATGCTGGGACACGCTATCCCTGATTTATGCCGCTTCAGCTTGGATGAGTCTCCATCGTGTGGAACCGGACTAGAAAGCTGCGACAATGATTCTCGTTGCCCACCGCTATGGATCGTGCCGTCCATGAAGAACACCTGGGACGGGAACCTAGAGGAGGACATGTAGCCCATCTATAACGTGTAAGTGGAGTACGGTAATTGTGAATGGTAGCGCTCTGAATATATGTAGACTAGTCGTGCACAAATTTATCACATGAATTGGAGATGAACTTGTGTGGCATACTGGCATTTGTCCTTTAGAATTTATTACTAGTAAATGTGTTATGTGTACGTGCAACTTGTGTGGTTGTTGCACGGGCTCCAACATGCTCTTTGAGAAAAAAGGTGGCACTTCTTTGGATATACGTGACGTGGCGGCATCATACTGTAGCATCGTTCGCTATAGTTGTAGTACACTCCTACTAGGACGACAACTCCTATATAACCTTGCGCTTGGCTCTTTGCCTCTTCGGGAGGTTCAACAGTTCATACTCGTGTGAACCTTGCACTTGGCTCTTTGCCTCTTCGGAAGGTCCAAGAATGATGATACTACAGTACAATATGCTTCTGGCAATCTGACACCGATTGAACTGCTGTACGTCCACTGCGAGGGCGAGGGAGAGGGCGAGGGAGATGGAGAGGGAGAGGGAGAGGGCGCTGTAGTCAAAACCCTCTCCTCGTCCTGCGAACCACCGCGCGCATGGGCGAGGGAGAGGCGTAGTAAGCAAGCTTCTCCTTGTTCGGCGAGTTGACGTGACACATCAAAGCAGTACTAGTACTAGTAGTCCATACTGCATCCTTTCCGATTAATATGGCTTAATTTGAAACAAGAAAAATACCTTTGGCGGTCAACGTATGTAACAATACGCTCTTACGGTCACTATATATAGTTTTGCGGTGATTATACGATCACTAGCTCATCGTGAGCAATCGTATTGCACCCTCTTGACCCGGCCACATAGTCGACATGGCACTTTGTTGACTGGTTAAATTGTCACCTGGTTTCTGGGTCCCACCTGTTAGTTGGCACAACAAAGAAATCAGTTAAACAAAACTTTACGCAGGCACGACACGAGTCCAACCCTTGCGCGCGAACCGCCCTGGCTGTGTATGTGAGTGCATGCACGTGTACTCCCTCGGTCTTCCAACAAAGAGTGTACATCGGCTATAAAACAAAGAGTGTAGTACATGATGTACTTCTACACTTCCAATGCATTTAGCCTTTAATCTAAATCGATATTGATTGACTAATGCACCAACTTGTGCTGTAGGTATAGGCTACATGTCTATCCTTAATTACAGCTTGCAACGGCCTTCATTTAATCTTCTTCTCTCAATGGTCGCATGCACACATAAGTCTGCTACTTTTGGGCGTTAATTGTGCCCTAGTCAATGTGTAAATCTCTAAATGTACAGTCTTTCATGGACGTAGGGAGTAGGTTGAGCACTTGAGCGTGAGCGTGTGTGTTGCGTCGTGTGCTGTGTGCCGCATGGGTGCATTAGTGTTGCGTGCGTCCATGTGTACGTGTGAGTGTTGCATGTTGCATGCATGCATGCATGCATGGGGCTTACTCCCTACCATTGACATGTTCATATTTCAAGCTTCCTATGTTCCCTCCATATGGTGATATTCCCTCTGTTCCCAAATACGGAGTATTTGTCTTTCTACAGATTTCAACAAGTGACTAGGTACAGAGCAAAATGAGTGAAGTGAGCGTAGAGGCATAGGGATACTGTAGAAAGGAAGTCCTCGCGATCCATTATTCCCCATCTTGGTCGAGAGAACTATTCAACTAGTCTTCGCGGTGAAGTGACAATACACGCTGCGGCAGATGGGACACGTAATTAATAAGCTGAACCAGCGTGTTGGTGTTACTAAATCAGCCTTACCCAAGATCGCCATCATGTTTACCAGTAGAGCACGCTTACGCAAATACGCCTACGCACCTCTGTCCTCCATTAACTGACATATGGGCCCTCTTGTGGTAGACCCACATGTCATCGGTGTAACTATTTACACTCCAAAGGACGGTATATCCTGGTAGTAGTACTAGTAGAATTGAGATTTAATGCACTTTCTTTCCCGTCTTCCACTCTTCTTCCTCCTCTCTTCCCCATCGTCGGCCGCACACCATTTACCCACACTCACTGCTCGCCCGCCCGCGCCATCTTCCATGGTAGCTCGCACGTACCATATCCCCCTGCTCACTGCTCGGCCACACGAGGAGAAGCTTCTTCGCTCGCCCGCCCGAATCCACTTCCCCGCTGGCTCGCAGGCACCGAAAACCCCAATGGCAAAATCGACTGACACGCAGAGCCGCGACTGGAATTCCCTCCCAGATGTTCTCTTGGAGCAGATCTGTAATCATGTGGACCTACTCAGCACCGTCCGTCTGGCCGCATGCTTGGTGTCTTTGTACCATCTACTCGTCTGCAACCGGCCGGCTCTTTTCAAGACACCCTGCTTGCTGATGCCCGATCCTCGCAGACGGCCCAGACACCGACTTGACGATCCTACGGAGGTTGCCGTGGTGCCCCTCAACATTCTACCACTACCCGTCCACCTGTCCTTCATGCGCGACCACTACTGGGCGGGCATGAAGGCCAACTGGATCGTCCTCATCCACCAATCTGGTAGTCCGTGGTGTCTCGTGGATATCTACACCCAGCGAGAGATCACCCTTCCATCGTTGGGTACCGCCGACATCGAGCCTCGCGGCCCGCCGGACACTCCTGCCTACTACGCACGAGACGCGTGAAGCTTTTGGCTCGACCTCTCTGCTTGCGTAAAGTTGTAATCTGCAGCGTCCACACCATCATAAGACTACATGGATTACAAGCTCATTGCCTTGTTCAACATGGGATTAGTCTATCTGGAATCCGTCGCCATACATGGTTATGGCTCATCATCAATCTGTTGAGGCAACATTTACATGCGATGTTATAGTGCATGATGGCATCGTTTACACGGTCGACGCACAGATTGGCTGCCTATACTGGTGGAATCTATCGTCGCGTAATTGTTCTATCTCATATCATCTTTACCTTATGAATACGACTGCCTGTTCATTGTTACAAATTTAGAATACATAGCATGTCTATAACCACATCATTGCTATATGTTCCTCTCATTTCCTTGATTTTTATGACCACACATGTTATTGTTAGAGTTGATATGAGAACAATTGGCATCTAATGATTGTTAGAATACATATTATGAGAATAACATCATGATTGCTATATGTTACTCTCGTTTACAAGATTTTTATAACAACGCACGTTATTGCTTAGAGTTGATATGAGAACAGTAGTAGTAAGTGCTATGGTAGAATATGAGTAGGCGCTGTCATAGCTGTTTTCCTCTCATTGTTACCTGATGTTTGAACTATGACATATTGCTAGAATATGAAAGCCATTGGCTTATTTTTTTAACTTGGGGTATGATTATGACCACGGCATTGCAATTCTCTGTCTATAATAATCTTAATTCCACACATACTTTGAACATGATTGTTTATTTTGTCCTTTTGGTCTCCAATTTGAATTGTTGCAGCAGATGCAAATCGCTGGCCTTCATGATTCCGGGACACGGAATCATACCAGCCGATGGGTGGTGGTTTATCGCTCGTTCAGTTGACGACGGTCATTTGATGCTCATTCGCACGTACCAAATTGACCAAACCATTACATCAAACCACATGCAGTACAATGCGTGGGGCATTCGTGACATTGATGGCTATGGCTGCTTCGTGTTCGAGAAAGATCTCAGCTCCGTTGGGCCAGGCGTATTCAACTGGAGGCGGGTTTACATCCTCGGCAACCACTCCTTGTTCCTCGGGCTCAATTATCCGATCATCGAAACCAATCATCGATCATATCACCGGCGATGATTACCGTGCTATATAACTTCCATTCGCGAGGGGGGACTGTGTTTACACATCATACCATGGGTTTCATGAATCACCATATCCAGAGATTCCACGACACAGCTTGTTGCCAGATAATCTTCAGTGTGTGAAAGGCATCAAGCTTCCATGCGATGGATGGCTTTTGCAACAACTTGATTCGTGCTGATATCTAGACTGAGCCAGGTATTCTGCTGCTGTAGCACGACCCTCTTTTGTTCGATATTATGTACTGTTGTTAGTTTGAAGCACTCCTCTGGTTTGAAGGATATATACCTTCCTGGGATCAAGTGCATCCTAACTCACTTGCGTAGGATGTACTGATAATTTTGATTGAGATGCGGTGCCGCCTACACACACACACACACACACACACACACACACACACACACACACACACACACACACATATATATATCAGTTAGGCTTCAAGTGCGTACTTGTTAGTTAAACCTATGTATAAATTGTGACACTAAATACGACTAGTAAGTAGTACAGTAGCAGTACTAGTATACGTCGGTCATATTATTCATCATGTCCACACATTGAATTGACGTGACAACACGCCGCGTGAGGTGACGTAAGAATCCCTGGCGTGTTCGGTATTCTCGACTTCAGATTTGGAGTACCACTTATCATCGAAATCTTTCATCATTCACTTAAAGCAGTCGATTGATCATACATTGAGTACCATATAACTGGAATTACCGATGCAAGTCGAAGAAGGATTGGCGGTCTTTGCCGCTGGCGTCAAGTTCGATCCCACGGATCGAGCTGATCGAGCACCTTGAGGCCAAAGTGAGTGCTGACAGCGCGAGATTTCAGTCTCTCATCGATTTGTTCATACCAACCATCGACAACGAGCACGGCATATGCTACACCCAACCTGAGAAACTTCCAGGTAAGACATTGATCGGCTGTCTACTTGCACAAACATATTCCTTTGTTTATAGCTCTATTTTTCTTTTTAGACGCAGACCTGGTGAAGCAATTACAGTTTCACAGTTAATAAAAAGTGAAACAAGTGATTGCAACATGCCAAAGATGTTATGAAAATGCCAACTACGTACACTAAAACCTGTATTCCACAATCTTTGCAGGTATCACATCGAAAGTGGCCTAAGGAAGCATTTCTTCCAGCGCAATTCCAGGGCGTTCAAAAGGGGCACGTGGGCGCGTCGCAAGATACAGTCGGAGTGCAGCATGCACACGATGTGGCACAAGACCGGCAATACCTTGCCGGTGATGGTCAACGGACGGCAGACGGGTAGCAAAAAAGGTTCTGGTGCTGCACACCAACAAGAACTTCGACCAACAGAGGACCAACTTGGTGATGCACCAGTACCACCTCGGGGACCTGGAGCAAGAGAAGGAGCGGGAGCTGGTCCTCTGCAAGATTTTCTACCAGACGAACGCTAGGGCCAGGAGTAAAAAGATTATAAGTTAGTTTGGTATTGGTAGTTGTACTACCTTGTCGTCCGCAAGTTGGTATTGTTGTTCAGGATCTTTTGGTATGAACTTGCATTTGCTTTCAATCATCATGCCGAGGGTCGACGTGGATATAAAGCTGAATCATTTGTTTCGAAACGAATTTTCAGGCACCTGATTTTTATTTGATGGGTAGCATAAGCACCTGCCGTTCGAATTCCCAGTTCTCCAAATTTTTCAAAACAAGTGCATGCACTTATTATCACGATGAAAAAACAATATCCCTGCTGCATCCCAGTTATCGATGCATTACTTGCAGAATTCTCTCGTTTATTGAGCACGTATATTGTTTTTTCAGGTCTAGCAAGTTTCAACTGGGCTGTAGACAGCCCAGGGTTGGTTTTGTTTTTAATAGGCCCAGCCCATGACGACAACGGGGCACAAAGATCTAGCAGGTATCTACTGGCCTCTGGCCCGCGAGCGTTAGTTATATTTTGTCTTACAACATCGACATGCAGTTTTTTTTACTGAATCAAACACACAGCCCAGTTCTATTTTCCTCTTGAAACGCATGTCCTACATCCATTTTCTAATCCCTACCTATAGTTTTACTAGTTCATATACACGTATCATTATATTGAAAACACATAAAATTCTCTTTTCATATTTACATCCTTATTTTTGTTGTTTTTCCCACCCAGCGCTGAATTTTTTACCACTGGTTTTCCCTTAAACCAACTCAATTGTCCCAGGTCTTATTTGCTTACAAAAACAAAACGATTTTGTTGGCAAATTTATAAGTTCTTAAAAAAATGTTTATCATTTCGGGATTACAACAGTTCAGACTCCACCGAAATATGCAAAATAAGGTTGAACTTTTTGACCGTGGTCCTGGGCAGAAAATGGGCTGTAATAAATTACTTAAGAATTAGCAAATGGGCTGCAAATTGTAAAAAATAGCAAATGGGCTTTATGTTTATGCCGCCACAGATTTGGAGGCTGACTTGTGGGCCTACTAAGTTCATGCGTACACAAGGTTTCTCAAAAAGAAACTTAGTCAACAATCGACTCTACCAGCGTCACACCGTTAGATGTCAATATAACGACAATCGTGCTACTTAATTCTCTGATCTTCCTGCCACAGCCGCCCAAACCAGCCCCGTCGGAACCGCTTTGCTCCGCCTCTCGTGGCCGGGTCTTTGCGGGCGAGCATCACGGCCCCATCATGCTCGCATCCCTGTCCTGTCTATCCCTCTACTCACCCACACCTCCTGTTATTTTCCGGCGACGGCAGCCGAACCAGTCAACCCTCGTACTCTCCACCATGTGGGCAGCCACTGCCGTGTCTTCCCCGGCTCCGTGTCTTTCCTTTTGTAGGCCTCGCCGTCGTCCACCGCCCTGGTTCTCTTGGTGCGGCGTGGTCAACAATGTCCATCCAACGGCCGTAGTGCTTCTTCAACCTCTGGTCTTCTTGCCCTAGCCACCCAAAGCAGCGCCGGTCGTGCCGCATGCTCCTACCTCCCATGGCCGGCTGTGCTGCCGCGTAGGCCTCACCGCCCCCATACTACTCCCACCGCTGGCCAGGCCATCCCTCCACTCACCCACTCCCCCTGTTATTCTGCAGCGATGGCAGCCTCACATCGCAGCTGAATCAGTGAACCCTCGTACTCCTCTCCGCGTGGGCATCCACTGCTGCGTCTTCCCTGGCTCCGTGTCGTTCCCTTCCTAGGCCTCGCCGTCGTCCACCGCCGTGGTGCTCTCTGCGCGGCGTGGTCAATGTGGTCAACGACCGACTTCCATCGGAAGAGTACTGTACGTGGAGAGGCTAACAGCTGGGTCCACGGCAGCCGCAAGGAAGTGCCACCTTATTACGCGCAAAATAATTATTCCTCCACCGACAAATAGGGACCCAACCGGACGGGCCACCAAGATTTCGCAAAAAGTTTCCCCATGACTCTGGGACCCACCGGACGGGCCACCGTATTTCGCGAAAAAAACGTTTCCCGATCATTGGGACCCATCGGACGTACCACCGTATTTCACAAAACGTTCCCCCACGTCACTCGGACCCACCGTAAGTGCCTGCGTATTACGCACAAAAGAAATGAATACTCCCCCTGTTAGCTGGGACCCACCATGGTGGGAGGCTGACTTGTGGGCCTACTAAGTTGACGGGGACGGAGGGCTTTGTCAAGTTAGTCAATATGAACGATTCTAGCTCCAGTGACCGTACGATGTCCATCCAACGACCGTCGTGCTTCTTCAATCTGTGCTCTTCCTGCTCCAGCCGCTCAAACAAGTGCCGGCGGGACTGCCTGCTCCCTCCTCCCCACGGCCGGCTGTGCTGCCGCGCAGGCCTCACCGCCCCACCGTACTCCCATCGCTGGCCTAGCCATCCCTCTACTCACCCACACCTCATCGTTATTCTCCGTGACGGCGGGGCAGACGATCAAACCCTCGTCTGATCGTACTCCCCTCCGCGTGGGAGACAACTGCCGAGTCTTCCCTACCTCTGTGTCATTCCATTCCTAGGACTCACGTCGTCCACCGCCCTGGTGCTCTCGGCGTGGCCTGGTCAACATGGTCAACAACCGACATGCATCTGAAGTGGACTGTACGTGGAGAGGCCGACAGCTGGGTCCATGGCCGCACGCTAGGAAATGCCAACTTATTACGTGCAAAAAAATGATCCTCCACCTGACATCAGGGACCCACCAAAAGGGCCTCTGTATTTCGCGAAAAAAATGTTACCGCCACTGACAGCTCGGACCCACCAACTATATCTTCACACGCAAGGAAGTGCCTCCTTATTACGCACAAAAAAATGAATACTCCCCCTGTTAGCTGGGACCAAGTATAGTGGTTGTCTGACTTGTGGGCCTACTAAGTTGACGGGGACGGAGGGCTTTGTCAACTTAGTCAATATGCACGATTCTAGCTCCAGTGACCGTACGACGTCCATCCAACGGCCGTAGTGCTTCTTCAACCTCTGGTCTTCTTGCTCCAGCCGCCCAAACCAGTGCCGATCGTGACTTGTGCTCCTGCCTCCCGTGACCGGCTGCGATGCGGCAGAGGCCTCACCGCCCCCTACTACTCCCACCGCTAGCCAGGCCATCCCTCTACTCACCCACACCCCCTGTTATTCTGCGGTGACGGCAGCCTCACACCAGCCGAACCGGTGAACCCTCGTACTCCTCACGCTGGGCATCCACCATCTGCGTCTTCCCGGCTCCGCGTCGTCCCTTCCTAGGCCTCGCCGTCCACCGCCCTGGTGCTCTCGGGCGCCGGGCGTGGTCAATGTGGTCAAGGAACGACTTCCATCGACGTGGATCAGACGTGGAGAGGTCGATACCGGGTCCACGGCCGCGGCAAGGAAGTGCCTCCTTATTACGCGCAAAATAATTATCCCTCCACCTGACAGCAGGGACCCACCGGACGGGCCACCGTATTTCACGAAAAAAATGTTTCCCCATGACTGCTAGGACCCACCAGCTCTTCGCACGCAATGAAGTGCGTCCGGGCAAAAAAAATGATTCGCCATCCTGAATGCTGGGACCCACCAGCTACATCTTCGCATGCAAGGAAGTGCCTGACAATCGGGACCCACCTGGTCGAAGCGTACGTAGCGTTGTCATTCTGGTCGCGAACATGTACGTACATACTAGTCGTTGTAGAGGCGCGCACGTGTCGTAGTAGAGGCGCGCACGTAGCATGTACACATACATACAACGGCCAGGAAGCAAGAAAGAAAATACGGCCAACCGGCTGGGTCGAAACAAAATGCGTTGTCGTGTTCATCGGGAGGGCTTGGACGGAACAGGCGATGGAAACGAGGCCTGGCGTACTGCAGAACGGAGGAAATGGCCTTGTGTTCGACCGGCCACGTTCGAAACGGGATCCTGTTCATCGGGAGGGGTCTGGAGTACCGCAAAACGGAGGAAACGGACCTCCTACGGTCGAAACGGGGGTCCAGTTGATCGGGAGGGGTGTGGCGTACCGCAAAACGGACGAAACGGACTTGTGTTGGAGCGCTACGATCGAAACGGGGGTCTTGTTCATCGGGAGGGGTGTGGCGTACCGCAAAACGGGACTCCACGAGATACTGTTCATCTCCACCATCGACCTCCTCCAGCCTCCACGGGCTACCGTCGACCTCCTCCAGCCTCCACGGGCTCCTGTTCATCCAGCCTCCACCGCGCGCTACTCCACCGGCCATCGCTCAACCATCCCTCCATGGGCAACCCTCCACCGCTTCATCGCTCATCCAGCCGTCCACGGGCCGCCCCTGTTCATCCAGCCCCAACCGGCCCGATCGGGTCCTGTTCATCCGGAGGCAACGCCACCGCCATCGCTCATCCACCCCCGCAACGCTCATCGTTCATCCTGCAGGTAGCATCGATCGGCTTCGATTAGCAGCAGAGCGGCGAATCGCCCATCGGGTTCGATTAACGTACCGTCGATCGATCGCTCGGGTTCTGTAACGCGTAGCCTGCAATGCAATCGCTCGGGTTCAGTTAGAGCCCAACGCCTCGCTCGGGTTCAGTTAGAGCCAACGCCTTGCACACACGCACGTACGTGTACGACAGAAACGCGCATCGCTCGGCCCCCGATCTCCCACCGTAACCGGGAACTCGCTGAAATTTTCCTCGCCCTCGCTTCTAACACGGTTTTTTCCGTCATGGACGGCCCAAAGAATGTCATGCAACACCATCTCCAGCCCGCCCAGGACAAAAAGCCCATTTTCTGTCAAGATTTTTTGTCATAGAAGTAGGAGCCCACCACATCTACGATGATACCGGGTTTTGTCACAATTATCGTCATAGAAGTGTCATAAGTATGACAGAAAAAAAATTTCGTTCGGCCCAAAATGTCACGGATGTGTCTTTTTTGTAGTGAATAGTAGCGTAAGTATTTCCCTCTGTTTTTGAGAAGCAAGGTATCAATCCAGTAGGAGGCTCCTCAAAAGTCCCACGCACCTACACAAACAAACAAAGAACTCGCAACCAACACAATAAAGGGGTTGTCAATCCCTTCAAGGCCACTTGCGAAAGTGAGATCTGATAGAGATAATATGATAAGATAAATATATTTTTGGTATTTTGTAATATAGATTGGGAAAGTAAAGATGCAAATAAAAGTAGATTGAAACCTTATATGATAAAAGATAGACCCGGGGGCCATAGGTTTCACTAGTGGCTTCTCTCAAGATAGCATAAGTATTATGGTGGGTGAACAAATTATCGCCGAAAGCAATTGATAGAAAAGCGAATAATTATGAGATTATCTAGGCATGATCATGTATATATGCATCACGTCCATGACATCGTAGACCGACTCCTGCCGCATCTACTATCATTACTCCACACATCGACCGCTATCCAAAGATGCATCTAGAGTATTAAGTTCATAAAGAACAGAGTAACGCATTAAGAAAGATGACATGATGTAGAGGGATAAACTCATGCAATATGATATAAACCCCATCTTTTTATCCTCGATGGAAACAATACAATACGTGCCTTGCTGCCCCTGCTGTCACTAGGAAAGGACACCGCAAGATTGAACCCAAAGCTAAGCACTTCTCCCATTGCAAGAAAGACCAGTCTAGTAGGCCAAACCAAACTGATAATTCGAAGAGACTTGCAAAGATAACTCAATCATAAATAAAAGAATTCAGAGGAGATTCAAATATTTCTCATAGATAAACTTGATCATAAACCCACAATTCATCGGATCTCGACAAACACACCGCAAAAAGAGTTACATCGAATAGATCTCCAAGAAGATCGAGGAGAACATGGTATTGAGATCCAAAAAGAGAGAAGAATCCATCTAGCTAATAACTATGGAACCGAAGGTCTGTGGTAAACTACTCACAACTCATCGGAGGGGCTATGGTGTTGATATAGAATCCCTCCGTGGTCGATTCCCCCTCCGGAGGAGTGCCGTCGAAATCTCCAAGATGGGATCTCGCGGATATAGAAGGTTACGGCGGTGGAAATTTCGTTGGCTCCCTGGATGTTTTTGGGGTACGTGGGTATATATAGGAGGAAGAAGTAGGTCAGTGGCCGCCCGAGGGGCCCATGAGATTAGGGGGCGCGCCCTGTAGGGGTGGGCGCGCCCTCTACCCTCGTGGCCGCCTTGGCTGCTTCTTGACTTGTACTCCAAGTCCTCTGGATCACGTTCGTTCCAAAAATCACGCTCCCGAAGGTTTCATTCCGTTTGGACTCCGTTTGATATTCCTTTTCTTTGAAATACTGAAATAGGCAAAAAACAGCAATACGGGCTGGGCCTCCGGTTAGTAGGTTAGTCCCAGAAATGATATAAATGTGTAAAGTAAAGCCCATAAGCATCCAAAACGTGTAATATAATAGCATGGAACAATCAAAAATTATAGATACGTTGCGTATCAAGCATCCCCAAGCTTAATTCCTGCATGTCCTCGAGTAGGTAAATGATAAAAAAACAGAATTTTTGATGTGGAATGTGACCTAGCATAATTCTCAATGTAATTTTCTTTATTGTGGAATGAATGTTCAGATTCAAATGATTCAAAATAAAAGTTTCATATTGAAATAAGAAATAGTAATACTTCAAGCATACTAATCAAAGCAATCATGCCTTGTTGCCCCTGCTGTCACTGGGAAAGGACACCGCAAGATTGAACCCAAAGCTAAGCACTTCTCCCATTGCAAGAAAGATCAATCTAGTAGGCCAAACTAAACCGATTATTCGAAGAGACTTGCAAAGATATCAAATCATGCATATAAGAATTCAGAGAAGAATCAAATATTGTTCATAGATAATCTTGATCATAAACCAACAATTCATCAGATCTCGGCAAACACACCGCAAAAAGTATTACATCGAATAGATCTCCAAGAACATTGAGGAGAACTTTGTATTGAGAACTAAATAGAGAGAAGAAGCTATCTAGCTAATAACTATGGACCCGAAGGTCAGTGGTAAACTACTCACACATCATCGGAGAGGCTATGGTGTTGATGTAGAAGCCCTCCGTGATTGAATCCCCCTTCGCAGATCGCTCGAAACGGCCCCAAGATGGGATCTCACGGGTACAGAAGGTTGTGGCGGTGGAAAAGTGGTTTTGTGGCTCTCCTGGATGTTTTCAGGGTATAAGAGTATATATAGGCGAAAGAAGTAGGTCGGTGGAGCTACGAGGGGCCCATGAGGGTGGGGGCGCACCCTCCTGCCTCTTGGCCGCCTCGTTGCTTCCTTGACTTCCACTCCAAGTCTCCTGGATTGCCTTTGTTCCAAGAAAGATCCTCGCAAAGGTTTCGTTCCGTTTGGATTTTGTTTGATATTCCTTTTCTATGAAACACTGAAATTGGCAAAAAAAACTTCAATTTGCACTGGGGCTTCGGCTAATAGGTTAGTCCCAAAAATAATATAAAAGAGCATATTAAAGCCCATAAGCATCCAAAATGGGTAATATAATAGCATGGAACAATAAAAAATTATAGATACGTTGCGTATCAAGCATCCCCAAGCTTAATTCCTGCATGTCCTCGAGTAGGTAAATGATAAAAAAACAGAATTTTTGATGTGGAATGCGACCTAGCATAATTCTCAATGTAATTTTCTTTATTGTGGAATGGATGTTCAGATCCAAATGATTCAAAATAAAAGTTCCATATTGACATAAGAAATAGTAATACTTCAAGCATACTAATCAAAGCAATCATGTCTTCTCAAAATAAGATGGCTAAAGAAAGTTCATCCCTACAAAATCATATAGTTAGGCTATGCTTCATTTTCGTCACACAAAAATGCTCCCAAATTATACACCCCCGATGACAAGCCATGCAATTGTTTCATAGTTAAATAATCTCAAACTTTTTCAACTTTCACGCAATACATGAGCGTGAGCCATGGATATAGCACTATGGGTGGAATAGAATATGATGATGGGGATTGTGTGGAGAAGACAAAAAGGAGAAAGTCTCACATTGACGATTTATAATCAACCGGCTATGGAGATGCCCATCAATTGATGTCAACATGAGGAGTAGGGATTGCCATGCAACGGATGCACTAGAGCTATAAATGTATGAAAGCTCAACAAAAGAAAACTAGTGGGTGTGCATCCAACTTGCTTTCTCACGAAGACCTAGGGCATTTTGAGGAAGCCCATCATAGGAATATACAAGCCAAGTTCTATAATGAAAAATTCCCACTAGTATATGAAAGTGACAACATATGAGACTCGCTATATGAAGAACATGGTGCTACGTTGAAGCACAAGTTTGGAAAAGAGATAGTAACATTGCCCCTTTTTTATTTATTTTCTTTTTTTCTTTTTTGGGCCTTTCTTTTTTTTTCTTTTGGCCTTTCTTCTTTTTTTATTTTTTTCTTTGGCCTTTCTTTTTTTCTTTTTGGCCTTTCTTTTTTTTCTTTTTGGGGACAATGCTCTAATAATGATGATCATCACACTTTTATTGATTTACAACTTATGAATTACAACTCAAAACTAGAACAAGATATGACTCTATATGAATGCCTCCGGCGGTGTACCGGGATGGTGCAATGAATCAAGAGTGACATGTATGAAAAATTATGCAAAGTGGCCTTGCCACAAATACGATGTCAACTACATGATCATGCAATGGCAATATGACAATAGTAATGCGTGTCATGATGATAAACGGAATGGTGGAAAGTTGCATGGCAATATATCTCAGAATGGCTATGGAAATGCCATAATAGGTAGGTATGGTGGCTGTTTTTGAGGAAGATATAAGGAGGTTTATGTGTGATAGAGCGTATCATATCACGGGGTTTGGATGCACCGGTGCAGTTTGCACCAACTCTCAAGGTGAGGAAGGGCAATGCACGGTACCGAAGAGGCTAGAAATGACGGAAAGGTAAAAGTGCGTATAATCCATGGACTCAACATTAGTCAAAAGAACTCATATACTTATTGCAAAAATCTACAAGTCATCAAAAACCAAGCACTACACGCATGCTCCTAGAGGTATAGATTGGTAGGAAAAGACCATCTCTCGTCCCCGACCGCCACTCATAAGGATGCACAATCCAAGGACACTTCATGTTTCAAATTTGTTATACAACTTTAACCATACGTGCATGCTACGGGACTTGCTAACTTCAACACACGCATTCTTTAAATTCATAATCACCCAACTAGCATGATTTTAATATCACTACCTCCATATCTCAAAACAATTATCAAGTATCAAATTGATCATAGCATCCAATTCACTTCCTATGATAGTTTGTATTATACCCAACTTGGATGCCTACCATTCTAGGACCAATTTTATAACCATAGCAAATACCATGCTATTCTAAAAGACTCTCAAAATAATATAAGTGAAGCATGAGAGACTAGCAATTTCTACAAAATTAAGCCACCGCAGGTTTCTAAAAGATATAAGTGAAGCACTAGAGCAAAAACTATCTAGCTCAGAAGATATAAGTGAAGCACATAGAGTATTCTAATAAATTTCAATCAAGTGGGATTCTCCCAAAAGGTGTGTACAACAAGGATGATTGTGGTAAACTAAAAAGCAAATACTAATATCATACAAGACGTTCCAAGCAAAACACATATCATGTGGCGAATAAAAATATAGCTCCAAGTAAAGTTACCAATGAACGAAGACGAAAGAGGGGATGCCTTCCGGGGGCATCCCCAAGCTTAGGCTTTTGGATATTCCTGAATATCTTGGGGTGCCTTGGGCATCCCCAAGCTTAGGCTCTTGCCACTCCTTATTCCATAGTCCATCAAATCTTTACCCAAAACTTGAAAACTTCACAACACAAAACTCAACAGAAATCTCGTAAGCTCCGTTAGTGAAAGAAAGCAAAACCACCACATAAGGTACTGTAATGAACTCATTATTTATTTATATTGGTGTTAAACCTAATGTATTTCAAGTTCTCTATGGTTCATACCACTTAATACTAGCCATAGATGCATCAAAATAAGCAAACAACACATGAAAAACAGAATCTGTCAAAAACAGAACAGCCTGTAGCAATCTGTAACCCACGAATACTTCTGGTACTCTAAAAATCGTACCAAAATAGGAAGTCCAGGGCAATTCGTCTGTTGATCTACAGCAAAAAGAATCAACGCAAAAACACGTTTCTGTGATTTAACAAAACTAATTTCGTGCGTGCAAAGTTTCTCTTTTTCAGCAGAATCAAATTAACTATCACCATAGGTATCCTATAGGTTCTACTTGGCACAAACACTAGTTAAAACATAAAAACACATCTAAATAGAAAGTAGATGCAAAATTTATTACTAAACAGAAACAGAAACAAAAACAAAAAACACAAATAAAATTGGGTTGCCTCCCAACTAGCACTATCGTTTAACGCCCCTAGCTAGGCATAAAAGGGAGGATAAATCTAAGTAGTGCCATCTTTGGCACTCAATTCCTCAATAGAACACTTATAGTCTTTAGGGGTTTCTCCCTTTTTAGCAATGATTAAACCCTTAGGCAAGAATTCAAGAAATTCATTTGTAGCAAAAGGTTCCTTAATGATAGAAAGACAATTGGGATGAACACTTATTGATTTGAGATCCGCATTTCCCTTACTAGAAGATTCACCCTTATTTTTAGGAACATCGATAAATTTGGCATTTTTGGTAGGAGGATTTGGAGTGTTTTTCACGGAAGAAAACGCCGACCCTAAGTTGGTAATGATATCCTCAAGTTTACCGATTCTCATAGAGTCTAGATCTATTCTTTCATTAACGATGGGTTCTTTCGCTTTAAAAAATTTCAAAGTAACTCCAACCCTAGATCCATATTGGGTAATTTGATTATGAATATTTTTATCCAAATTTTCAATCAACTCAACAGTGGCAACTTTATTTTCAATAATTCCAAGCCTTTGCATCACATGTTCCAAAGTTAAAACAGTTCCATTAACCAAAAGAGGTGGAGGGTCAAACAAATCTAACATAGCATTATAAGCATCAAACGTATGGCTACTCAAGAAATCCCCTCCGGTAATGGTATCAAGAATGCATTGATAACCCACAAGTATAGGGGATCACAACAGTTTTTGAGGGTAGAGTATTCAACCCAAATTTATTGATTCAACACAAGGGGAGCCAAAGAATATTCTCAAGTATTAGCAGCTGAGTTGTCAATTCAACCACACCTGGAAACTTAGTATCTACAACAAAGTGTTTAGTAGCAAAGTAATATGATAGTGGTGGTAACGGTAACAAAGTAAGGACAGCAAAAGTAATGTTTTTGGTATTTTTGTAGTGATTGTAACAGTAGCAACGGAAAAGTAAATAAGCGAGAACCAGTATATGGAAAACTCGTAGGCACTGGATTGGTGATGGATAATTATGCCGGATGTGGTTCGTCATGTAACAGTCATAACATACGGTGACACAGAACTAGCTCCAATTCATCAATGTAATGTAGGCATGTATTCCGTATATAGTCATACATGCTTACGGAAAAGAACTTGCATGACATCTTTTGTCCTACCATCCCGTGGCAGCGGGGTCCTATTGGAAACTAAGGGATATTAACGCCTCCTTTTAATAGAGAACCGGAACAAAGCATTAGCACATAGTGAATACATGAACTCCTCAAACTATGGTCATCACCGGAGTGGTCCCGATTATTGTCACTGAGGTTGCGGATCATAACACATAGTAGGTGACTATAGACTTGCAAGATAGGATCAAGAACACACATATATTCATGAAAACATAATAGGTTCAGATCTGAAATCATGGCACTCGGGCCCTAGTGACAAGCATTAAGCATAGCAAAGTCATAGCAACATCAATCTCAATACATAGTGGATACTAGGGATCAAACCCTAACAAAACTAACTTGATTACATTATAAATCTCATCCAACCCATCACCGGCCCAAAGCAAGCCTACGATGCAATTACTCATGCACGGCGGTGAGCATCATGAAATTGGTGATGGAGGATGGTTGATGATGACGACGGCGACGAATCCCCCTCTCTGGAGCCCTGAACAGACTCGAGATCAGCCCTCCCGAGAGAGATTAGGGCTTGGCAGCGGCTCTGTATCGTAAAACGCGATGAAACTTTCTCTCTGATTTTTTTCTCCCCGAAAGCCAATATATGGAGTTGGAGTTGGCGTCGGAGGGGCTCGAGGGGCCCACGAGGTAGGGGGCGCACCTGAGGAGGCGCGCCCCACCCTCGTGGACAGGTGTGGGCCCCCTGGTCTTCATCTTTGGCGAGGATTTTTATTATTTATTCTAAGATATTCCGTGGAGTTTCGTGTCATTCCGAGAACTTTTGTTTTCTGCACATAAAACAACATCATGGCAATTCTTTGAAAACAACGTCGGTCCGGGTTAGTTCCATTCAAATCATACAACTTAGAGTCCAAAACAAGGGCAATAGTGTTTGGAGAAGTAGAGACGACGGAGACGTATCAACTCCCCCAAGCTGACACCCTTGCTTGTCCTCAAGCAAGTCAGTTGACAAACCGAAAGAGAAAAGAAAAACTTATACAAACTCTGTTTGCTCTTGTTGTTGTAAACATGAAAAGCCAAGATTCAAGTTTCAGCAATTATTATGAACTAACCATACTCACAATAACACGTAGGTCTCACAATTACTCATATCAATAGCATAATCAGCTAGCGAGCCATAATAATAAAACTCGGATGACAACACTTTCTCAAAATTATCATAACATGATATAACAAAATGGTTTCTCGCTAGCCCTTTCTGAGACCGCAAAACATAAATGCAGAGCACCTTTAAAGATCAAGGACTGACTAAACATTGTAATTCATGGTAAAAGAGATCCAGTCAAGTCATACCCAATATAAACCAATTATAATGAATACAAACGACAGTGTGCTCTCCAATGGTGCTTTTAATAAGAAGGGTGATGACTCAACATAAAAGTAAATAGATAGGCCCTTCGCAGAGGGAAGCGGGGATTTGTAGAGGTGCCAGAGCTCGATTTTGAAATAGAGATAAATTATATTTTGAGCGGCATACTTTCACTGTCAACGCAACAACTATGAGATGGTTGTATCTTCCATACTACATGCATTATAGGCAGTTCCCAAACATAATGGTAAAGGTTTATACTCCCCTTCCTCCACAAGCATCAATCCATGGCTTGCTCGAAACAACGAGTGCCTCCAACATTCAACGGGTCCCAAGGGAGTTTTGTTTAATTATTTTGATTTGCTTTGAACTTTTTGGATCATGGGACTGGGCATCCCGGTTACCGGCCCTTTCTCGTGAATGAGGAGCGGAGTCCACTCCTCTTGAGAATAACCCACCTAGCATGGAAGATATAGGCAGCCCTAGTTGCACATGAGCTGCTTGAGCATACAAAACAGAATTTCATTTGAAGGTTTGGAGTTTGGCACATACACATTTACTTGGAACGGCAGGTAGATACCGCATATAGGAAGGTATAGTGGACTCATATGGAACAACTTTGGGGTTTAAGGAGTTTGGATGCACAAGCAGTATTCCCGCTTAGTACACGTGAAGGCTAGCAAAAGACTGGGAAGCGACCAACTGAGAGAGCGACAACAGTCGTAAACATGCATTAAAATTAGTTTACACCGAATATAAACATGAGTAGGATATAATCCACCATGAACATAAATATCATGAAGGCTATGTTGATTTGATTCAACTACATGCGTGAACATGTGCCAAGTCGAGTCACTCAATTCATTTAAAGGAGGATACCATCCTATCATACCACATCATAATCATCTCAATAGCATGTTGGCACGCAAGGTAAACCATTATAACTCATAGCTAATCAAGCATGGCACAAGCAACTATAATCTCTAAATGTCATTGGAAATATGTTTACTTCATAATAGCTGAATCAGGAATGATGAATCATCATATTTACAAAAACAAGAGAGATCGAGTTCATACCAGCTTTTCTCATCCCAATAAGTCCATCATATATCATCATTATGGCCTTTCACTTGCACGACCGAACGGTGTGTATAATAATAAGAGTGCACGTGCATTGGACTAAGCTGGAATCTGCAAGCATTCAACTCAAGAGAGAAGACAAGGAATATGGGCTCTAAGTTAAATAAACGATCATGCATATGAGAGCCACTAAGCATTTTCAATATGGTCTTCTCGACCCCCAAAGAAAGGAAAAGAAATAAAAACTATTTACACGGGAAAGCTCCCAACAAGCAAAAGAAGAAAGGGAAATATGTTTGGGTTTTCTTTTTAATTCTACTACAAGCATGGAAAGTAGACTAACTAATTTTTTTGGTTTTTCTAAGGTTTATTAAACACACAAGAAGAAAGCAGGAAAAAGGAAATAAACTAGCATGGATATTACAGTGAAAGAGTATGAGCACCGACATCTAGCAATGAGTGTGTGTGAACATGAATGTAATGTTGGTGGGAATACGTACTCCCCCAAGCTTAGGCTTTTGGCCTAAGTTGGTCTATTGCCAGGGATAACCTGGCGGATACCCGTAGGTGTAGCTAGGGTCGTACTGCGATGAAGAATAGTTGGGATCATAATGTGATGAAGAGGACTCGATCGCCATCGGGCCGGCAACCGCCTCAGGATCCCAAGAATAAACAGACATTCGTGGAGGCTCATCTTGTGGCTCCGGTTCCGGGGCTGGTGCAGGATTTCGATAGGCTTGAACAGCCGCCCATGGAACAATGTAAGTACCTACAGACAAGTTAAACAAAGAGGGAGCAGGCAAAGTAATAGTCTCAGGGTGATGTTTATCAAAGTACAATTTATATTTAAGCGCCCCTTCGTGGTTCTTAACAAGAAAATCATGCGCTATCATACTCTTATATCTAAATAAACACGGGGCAGCGATGTTTCTTCTTTCTCCTCATGCCTAATAGGTATCTCAAAATATTCAGCTAGGCGCGAAGCATAAATGCCTCCAAAGATGGGGCCCTTAGTACGGTTCATACTTAACCGTCTAGCAACAATTCCACCCATACTAACAGAGTTATTGCGGTATAAACCATGGAACAAAATAATAATATCAGGAATACTAAGGTTCCCATAGTTCCCGCGTCCAATCAAGCAACGACTAGCAAATAAGGCAAAGAAGCGTAAAACAGGGAAATGTATGCTAGTAATTCTTGCATCAGAAACCTTCCTGGTTTCTCCCACAGTGATAGTGTTAATAAAAGCTTCTACTTCATTACGGTGTGGTTCATCTAAAGAACCCTCGAAAGGTATTTTGCAAACCTCGCAAAATGCAGCTAATGTCATCTCCTTAACAACATCATATAAATGGAACTCTACTGTTGGAGGTGATTTCTTAGGGAAAAAGTAGAAGTTCTGCACAAAAGTATTTGTGAGTAAGAGATACTGATGACGTTGGTCGCGGAGGAAGTTGGTGAGGCCGGTGTTCTCAATTAATAGATAGAAATCCTCATAAATCCCGACTCTCTTCAAGAGGTCATCGGAAGGCCATTCACACGGCCGAACCTCCGCGATACGAGGCAAATTAAATTTGGGCTTTTGTTCTTCTTCCTTTTGTTTCTCCTTAGAGCTTCGGCTCGACGACCCCTCAAAAGTCTCTTCATTATTTCTGAAACAATCTGAAATTTTTAGTAACTTCAAACAAAAGTGAACCAACTTCAATAAAACTGATAGCAACTACTCATACAAGTGCCTAGAGCATACATCAAGCATTAGAACTACTTGGAACCATATAAATTTGACATGCAAGCTCAAGAACATGGTCACCTATCCAGCACAAATTTGCAATGAATAAAGCACTAGAACAAAAACTAATTGGACCAATGGAGGAGTCACATACCAAGGAACAATCTCCCCAAGCAGTTTTGCGAGAGGTGCTTTGAGCAAGGAGATCGAAAATCATAGCAAAAGAGGCTGGAACACGAGCTTGAGTTGGTTTTTCGGGTTTGTGCGAGACAGAGGAAGAAGATGGGTGCAGGGATAAGTGGAGGAGGGCCACCGTGGGCCCACGAGGCAGGGGCGCGCCTCCACCCTCGTGGCCAGTGGCAGCTCCCATGATAATTTTTGCAATAAAAATCCTTAAATATTCCCGAAAAATCATATTAAATTGGCATGGCATTACGAGGACTTTTATTTTCAGGATATTTTTATATTGCACGGATAAGTCGGGACACGCATGTAAAAAATACTATTTTACTTTATTTCTACTAAGTAATGAAAATATAAAGAGGGTACAGAAGGTTGTGCTTCTAGTTTCATCCATCTCATGCTCATAAAAAAATCCACTAACAAGGTTGATCAAGTCTTGTTAACAAACTCATTCCGATTAACATGGAACCAGAGAAAATTCAAATAACACTATGTTACCTCAACGGGGATATGGACATCCCCAATAATAAGTATATCATATTTTTTCTTGACAGTAGGGAGAGGAAATTCGAAACCTCCAAATATGATCGATGGAATTTTTCTGATAGAATTGATACTATAAACTTGAGGTTGTTTCCTCGGAAAGTGTACCGTATGCTCATTACCATTAACATGAAAAGTGGCATTGCCTTTGTTGCAATCAATAACAGCCCCTGCAGTATTAAGGAAAGGTCTTCCGAGAATAATAGACATACTATCATCCTCGGGAATATCAAGAATAACAAAGTCCATTAAAATAGTAACGTTACTTAACTTCTAGCAGGCACATCCTCACAAATACCGACAGGCATAGCAGTTGATTTATCAGCCATTTGCAAAGATATTTCAGTAGGTGTCAACTTATTCAAGTCAAGTCTACGATATAAAGAGAGAGGCATAACACTTACACCGGCTCCAAGATCACATAAAGCAGTTTTAACATAATTTCTCTTAATGGAGCATGGTATAGTAGGTACTTCTGGATCTCCAAGTTTCTTTGGTATTCCACCCTTAAAAGTATAATTAGCAAGCATGGTGGAAATTTCAGCTTCAGGTATCTTTCTTTTATTTGTTATGATATCCTTCATATACTTAGCATAAGGATTTGTTTTGAGCACATCAGTTAATCGCATACGCAAAAAGATCGCTCAAAATCCTCATCATCCTTTTTCTTGGATGGTTTTGGAGGAAAAGGCATGGGTTTCTGAACCCATGGTTCTCTTTCTTTACCGTGTTTCCGGGCAACAAAGTCTCTTTTATCATAACATTGATTCTTTGATTGTGGGTTATCAAGATCAACAGCAGGTTCAACTTCTACATCATTACCATTACTAGGTTGAGCATCATCATGAACATCATCATTAACATTTTCACTAGGTTCATGTTCATTACCAGATTGTGTTTCAAAGATCGGACATAGAGATATCATTTGGATTATCGGTGGTTCAGCAATAGGTTCACTAGAAGTTTGCACAGTTCTATCAATTTTTTTCTTCCTTTTAGAAGAACTAGGTACATCAATATTATTTCTCTGAGAATCTTGCTCGATTCTCTTAGGGTGGCCTTCAGGATACAAAGGTTCCTGAGTCATTCTACCAGTTCTAGTAGCCACTCTAACAGCATAATCACTTTTCTTACTATTCATTTCATCAAGCATTTCTTTCTGAGCTTTAAGTACTTGTTCTACTTGAGTGGTAACCATAGAAGCATGTTTGCTAACAAGTTTAAGTTCACCTCTAATATCAGCCATATAATCACTCAAGCGTTTAATCATAAAGGTATTCTGTTTTAATTGTCTACCAAAATAAGAATTAAAGTCATCTTGCTTAAACATAAAGTCATCAAACTCATCCAAGCACTGACTAGCAATTTTAGTAGGAGGGACTTGACTTTATCATATCTATAGAGAGAATTTACCTTTACTACGTAGCCGGGATATCGGGAGGTTCTTGATAAATAAGTAATTGAGATCATATACTTCTTTAACAAAGTGTAAATTAAGACCATGTATTTCTTCAATAGGAGGTAAATACTTAACATCTTCACTTTAATACCTTTTTCTTTCATAGATTTCTTTGCCTCTTGCATATCTTCGGGACTGAGAAATAGAACACCTCTCTTCTTCGGAGTTGGTTTAGGAATAGGCTCAGTAATTGGCTCAGGAGCTGGATCGGGAGTTGGCTCGGGAGGTGCCCAATTATTTTCATTTGCCAACATATTATTCAATAAAATTTCAGCGTCAAACCAGCACAACTATCCAGGTAATCTCTGGAAGCATCAGTTAGTCCATTATAAAAGATATCAAATATTTCAGGTTTCTTAAGAGGATGATCAGGCAAAGCATTAAGTAACATGAGAAGCCTCCCCCAAGCTTGTGGGAGACTCTCTTCTTCAATTTGCACCAAATTGTATATTTCCCTCAAAGCAGCTTGTTTCTTATGAGCAGGGAAATATTTAGCAGAGAAGTAATAAATCATATCCTGGGGACTTTGCACAAAACCAGGATCAAGAGAACTAAACCATTTCTTAGCATCACCCTTTAATGAGAACAGAAATATTTTGAGTAAATAAAAGTGGCGCAATCTCAGATTATTAGTAAACAGGGCAGCTATATCATATAGCTTACGAAGATGTGCCATAATAGTTTCAGATTCATAGCCATAAAAAGGATCAGATTCAACCAAAGTAATTATATCTGGGTCGACAGAAATATCATAATAATCCTGATCAGGAACACAGATAGGTGAAGTAGAAAACGCAGGGTCGGGTCTCATTCTACCTCTAAAATATTCTTTACTCCATTTAATTAGCAACATCTTACGTTCATGTTTATCCTGACAAGCAAGAATAGCTTCAAAAGATTCAGCATTAAAAAGATAACCCTCAGGAATAGCAGGCATAGGTTCATCATCACTCACATCATCGTGTTAGGTTCACAAATTTCTCTTTCTCTAGACCTAGCAATTTGCTCATCAAGATATTCACCAAGTGGCACAGTAGTATCAAGTATAGAGGTAGTTTCATCATAAGTATCATGCATAGCAGAAGTGGCATCATCAATAACATGCGACATATCGGAACGAATAGCGTAAGCGAGGTTTAGGTGTCGCTAGCTTACTCATAACAGAAGGTGAATCAAGTGCAGAGCTAGATGGCAGTTCCTTACCTCCCCTTGTAGTTGAGGGATAATTTTTTGTCTTAGCGACTTTCAAGTTCTTCATAGTGTCCAGCAGATATAAATCCCAAGTGGCTCAAAGAATAGAGCAATGCTCCCGGCAACGGTGCCAGAAAAAGGTCTTGATAACCCACAAGAATAGGGGATCGCAACAGTTTTCGAGGGTAGAGTATTCAACCCAAATTTATTGATTCGACACAAGGGGAGCCAAAGAATATTCTCAAGTATTAGCAGCTGAGTTGTTAATTCAACCACACCTGGAAACTTAGTATCTGCAGCAAAGTGTTTAGTAGCAAAATAATATGATAGTGGTGGTAACGTTAACAAAGTAAGGACAACAAAAGTAATGTTTTTGGTATTTTTGTAGTGATTGCAACAGTAGCAACGGAAAAGTAAATAAGCGAGAACTAGTATATGGAAAACTCGTAGGCACCGGATCAGTGATGGATAATTATGCCGGATGTGGTTCGTCATGTAACAGTCATAACATAGGGTGACACAGAACTAGCTCCAGTTCATCAATGTAATGTAGGCATGTATTCCGTATATAGTCATACGTGCTTATGGAAAAGAACTTGCATGACATCTTTTGTCCTACCCTCCCGTGGCTGTGAGGTCCTATTGGAAACTAAGGGATATTAAGGCCTCCTTTTATTATAGAACCGGAACAAAGCATTAGCACATTTTTAATACATGAACTCCTCAAACTTTGGTCATCACCGAGTGGTCCCGATTATTATCACTTGAGGTTGCCGGATCATAACACATAGTAGGTGACTATAGACTTGCAAGATAGGATCAAGAACACATATATATTCATGAAAACATAATAGGTTCAGATCTGAAATCATGGCACTCGGGCCCTAGTGACAAGCATTAAGCATAGCAAAGTCATAGCAACATCAATCTCAGACATAGTGGATACTAGGGATCAAACCCTAACAAAACTAACTCGATTACATGATAAATCTCATCCAACCCATCACCGTCCAGCAAGCCTACGATGCAATTACTCACGCACGGCGGTGAGCATCATGAAATTGCTGATGGAGGATGGTTGATGATGACGATGGCGACGAATCCCCCTCTCTGGAGCCCCGGACAGACTCCAGATCAGCCCTCCCGAGAGAGATTAGGGCTTGGCGGCGGCTCCGTATCGTAAAACGCGATGAAACTTTCTCTCTGATTTTTTCTCCCGAAAGCCAATATATGGAGTTGGAGTTGGCGTCGGAGGGGCTCGAGGGGCCCACGAGGTAGAAGCGCGCCCGAGGGGCGCGCCCCCACCTCGTGGACAGGGTGTGGTCCCCTGGTCTTCATCTTTGGCGAGGATTTTTATTATTTATTCTAAGATATTACATGGAGTTTCGTGTCATTCCGAGAACTTTTGTTTTACGCACATAAAACAACACCATGGCAATTCTGCTGAAAACAAGCGTCGGTCAAGGTTAGTTCCATTCAAATCATACAAGTTAGAGTCAAAAACAAGGGCAAAAGTGTTTGGAAAAGTAGATACGACGGAGACGTATCATGCATCTATTCCAAGGAGTAATGCCTACATAAAAATTGCGAAGAAGAACGGAAGTAGAAAGATTCCTAGTAGATTTATTTTGAGCATTGCAAATTCTATGCCAAGCATCTTTTAAATTTTCTCCCTCCCTTTGCTTAAAATTAAGAATTTCATGTTCGGGAGTAATAACAAGGATAGGAGGACTAGCCATTACGACAGGGTAAACGATCTAACACACGAGCAAACAGAAAAAGGCAAGCGAAAAAGAGAGAAGAAGATCGGGAAAGAGAGGGCAAATAAAACGGCAAGGGTGAAGTGGGGGAGAGGAAAATGAGAGGCAAATGGCAAGTAATGTAAATGCGAGGGATATGAGTTTGTGATGGGTAGTTGGTATGTCTTGACTTGAGCGAAGACCTCCCCGGCAACGGCGCCAGAAATCCTTCTTGCTACGTCTTGAGCTTGCGTTGGTTTTCCGTGAAGAGGAAAGGGTGATGCAGCTATAGTAGCGTAAGTATTTCCCTCAGTTTTTGAGAACCAAGGTATCAATCCAGTAGGAGGCTCCTCAAAAGTCCCACGCACCTACACAAACAAACAAAGAACTCGCAACCAACGCAATAAAGGGGTTGTCAATCCTTTCAAGGCCACTTGCGCAAGTGAGATCTGATAGAGATAATATGATAAGATAAATATATTTTTGGTATTTTGTAATATAGATTGGAAAAGTAAAGATGCAAATAAAAGTAGATTGAATGCTTATATGATAAAAGATAGACCCGGGGGCCATAGTTCACTACTGGCTTCTGTCAAGATAGCATAAGTATTACGGTGGGCGAACAAATTACTGTCGAGCAATTGATAGAAATCTAGGCATGATCATGTATATAGGCAGCTCGTCCGCGACAAGTAGACCGACTCCTGCCTCCATCTACTACTATTACTCCACACATCGACCGCTATCCAGCATGCATCTAGAGTATTAAGTTCACAAGAACAGAGTAACGCATTAAGAAAGATGACATGATGTAGAGGGATAAACTCATGCAATATGATATAAACCCCATCTTTTTATCCTCGATGGCAACAATACAATACGCGCCTTGTTGCCCCTGCTGTCACTAGGAAAGGACACCGCAAGATTGAACCCAAAGCTAAGCACTTTTCCCATTTCAAGAAAGATCAATCTAGTAGGCCAAACCAAACTGATAATTCGAAGATACTTGCAAAGATAACTCAATCATACATAAAAGAATTCAGAGGAGATTCAAATATTTCTCATAGATAAACTTGATCATAAACCCACAATTCATCGGATCTTGACAAACACACCGCAAAAGAGTTACATCGAATAGATCTCCAAGAAGATCGAGGAGAACATGGTATTGAGATCCAAAGAGAGAAGAAGCCATCTAGCTAATAACTATGGACCCGAAGATCTGTGGTAAACTACTCACAACTCATCGGAGGGGCTATGGTGTTGATGTAGAAGCCCTCCGTGGTCGATTCCCCCTCCGGCGGAGCGTCGTCGAAGGCTCCAAGATGGGATCTCGCGGATACAAAAGGTTACGGCGGTGGAAATAGGTTTTCGTTGGCTCCCTGGATGTTTTTGGTGTACGTGGGTATATATAGGAGGAAGAAGTAGGTCGGTGGCCGCCCGAGGGGCCCACGAGATAGGGGGCGTGCCCTGTAGGGGTGGGCGCGCCCTCCACCCTCGCGACCGCCTCGGCTGCTTCTTGACTTGCACTCCAAGTCCTCTGGATCACGTTTGTTCCAAAAATCACGCTCCCGAAGGTTTCATTCCGTTTGGACTCCGTCTGATATTCCTTTTCTTGAAATCTTGAAATAGGCAAAAAAAAAACAGCAATATGGGCTGGGCCTCCGGTTAGTAGGTTAGTCCCAAAAATGATATAAATGTGTAAAGTAAAGCCCATAAACATCCAAAACGGGTAATATAATAGCATGGAACAATCAAAAATTATAGATACGTTGGAGACGTATCACGTACCGCTGCAGGAGGTGGTGGTGCGCGTGCACCAGGACCAGTTTCCACCCCCTCGACGACCTCCGGTGGCCATGGCAGGGTGCCGCGCGTTCACCCCGGAGCTCCGCAACGTCGTCTGGCCGAGAAAGTTCAAGCCTGACCTGCCTCCACGCTACGACGGCACCGCCGACCCCGCCGAGTTCCTGCAGCTCCACGAGCTGAGCATCAAGGCGGCCAGCAGCGATGAGAAGATCATGGCTAACTGGTTCCCGATGGCCCTCAAGGATGGCGCGTGTTCTTGGATCCTGAACCTACCCGAGGGGTCGGTTTCTTCCTGGGAGGAGATGCGTGGCCGCTTCATCGCCAACTTCCAGGGCACTCATGATCGTCCGCCGGCCGCGGGTGACCTGCGTCGCATCAAGCATCAACCTGGAGACACTACAAAAAAAGGACACATCCGTGACATTTTGGGCCGAACGAAATTTTGTTCTGTCATACATATGACACTTCTATGACGATAATTGTGACAAAACCCGGTATCATCATAGATGTGGTGGGCTCCTACTTCTATGACAAAAAATCATGACAAAAATGGGCTTTTCGTCCTAGGCGGGCCGGAGACGCAGCTGCATGACATTCTTTGGGCCGTCCATGACGGAAAAAACAGTGGTAGAAGCGAGGGGGAGGAAAATTTCGGGGAGTTGCCGGTTACGGTGGGAGGTCGGGGGCCGAGCGATGCGCGTTTCTCTCGTACACGTATGTGCGTGTGTGCAAGGCGTTGGCTCAAAGTGAACCCGAGCGAGGTGTTGGGCTTTAACTGAACCCGAGCGATTGCACTGCAGGCTACGCGTTACTGAACCCGAGCGATCGATCGATGGCTGTTAACTAAACCCGATAGAGCGATTCGCTTATTTCTTTGCTAATCAAGCCGATCGATTGGATGAACAGTGAGCGTTGCGGGGGAGGGGGGGTTGGATGAATAGTGAGGGGTGGCGTTGCCTCTGAATGAACTGGACCCCGTGGTGTGGAGGGCTGGATGAACAGTAGACGGTGGAGGGGTGGCCGTTGAGGGGTGGTTGAAAAGGACCCCATGCTGTGGAGGGCTGGATGAACAGTTGACGTGGAGGGGTGCCCGTGGAGGGGTGGTTGAACAGTAGCCGGTGGGGTAGCGCGCGGTGGAGGCTGGATGAACAGGAGCCCGTGGAGGCTGGAGGAGGTCGACGGTAGCCCGTGGAGGCTGGAGGAGGTCGACGGTGGAGATGAACAGTATCCCGTGGAGTCCTGCTTTTGCGATGCGCCACACCCCTCCCGATGAACAGACCCCGTTTGACCGTGGCGCTCCAACACAAGTCCGTTTAAATCCGCTTTTGCGGTACGCCACACCCCTCCCGATCAACAGGACCCCCGTTTCGACCGTAGGAGGTCCGTTTCCTCTGTTTTGCGGTACGCCACACCCCTCCCGATCAACAGGACCCCGTTTCGATCGTAGGACGTCCGTTTCCTCCGTTTTGTGGTACGCCAGGCCCCTCCCGATCAACAGGACCCCGTTTCGAACGTGGTTGGTCGAACACAAGGCCGTTTCCTCCGTTGTGTGGTATGCCAGGCCTCGCTTCCATCGCTTGTTCCGTCCAAGCCCTCCTGATGAACACGACCACGCATTTCGTTCCGACCCAGCCGGTTGGCTCCCCATGAACACGACGACGACGCTGTTTCTCCGTTCCGACCTAGCCATGTACGTATGCGCGAGTAGGCGTTTGAGACCCTGCCCGTATGTACGTACGTGGCCGTATTTTCTTTCTTGCACCCTCGCCGCTGTACGTACGTGTACATGCTACGTGCGCGCCTCTACTAAGACACGTGCACGCCTCTACATCGACCAGTATGTACGTACACGTCGACCAGAATGACAACGCTACGTACGCTTCGACCAGGTGGGTCCCGGTATCGAGCACTTCCTTACTGCGAAGATGTAGCTGGTGGATCCAAGCGATCGGGGCGAATCGTTTTTTTTGCCCGGACGCACTTCCTTGCGTGCGAAGATGTAGCTTGTGGGTCCCAGCAGTCAGGGGGTGAATCGTTTTTTTTTGCCCGGACGCACTTCCTTGCAGGCGAAGATGTAGCTGGTGGGTCCCAGCAGTCAGGGGGAAATGTTTTTTCACGAAATATGGTGGCCCGTCTAGTGGGTCCCCGCTGTCAGGTGGAGGAATAATTATTTTGCACGTAATAAGGAGGCACTTCATTGCTGCGGCCATGGACCCAGCTGTCAGCCTCTCCACGTATAGTCCACGTCCGATGGAAGCCGTTCCTTTGACCACGTTGACCACGCCGCGCCGAGAGCACCAGGGCGGTGGACAATGGCGAGGCCTAGGAAGGGGATGACGCGGAGCCGGGGAAGACACGGCAGTGGATGCCCAGCGTAGAAAGTCTGAGGGTTCACTGGTTCGCTGCGGTGTGAAATTTGCCGTCGCCCTTGAGAATAACGAGGGTGTGGGTGAGTAGAGGGATGGCCTGGCCAGCGGTGGGAGTAGTAGGGCGGTGGCGCCTCCGCCGCATCATGAGCGGCCACGGGAGGCGTGGAGCACGAGGCATGACCGGTATTTGGTTTGGGCGACTGGAGCAAGAAGACCAGAGGTTGAAGAAGCACTACGGCCGTTGGATGGACATCGTACATTCATTGGAGCTAGAATCGTGCATATTGACTAAGTTGACAAAGCCCTCCATCCCCGTCAACTTAGTAGGCCCACAAGTCAGCCTGCCACTATAGTGGGTCCCAGCTAACAGGGGGAGTATTCTTTTTTTTGTTCATAATAAGGAGGCACTTCCTTGCCTGCGAAGATATAGCTGGTGGGTCCGAGCTGTCAGCGGCGGTAACGTTTTTTGCGAAATACAGAGGCCCTTTCGGTGGGTCCCCGATGTCAGGTGGAGGAATCATTATTTTGCGCGTAATAAGGAGACATTTCCTTGCGTGCGGCCGTGGACCCAGCTGTCAGCCTCTCCACGTACAGTCCACTTCAGATGCATGTCGGTTGTTGACCACGTTGACCAGGCCGCGCCGAGAGCACGTGGCGGTGGACGGCAGCGAGGCCTAGGAAGGGGACGATGCGGAGGCGAGGAAGACTTCGGCTGTTGTTTCCCACGCTGGGGAGGAATCTGTTGTCACGAGGGTTTCTTGGTTCGTCTACCGTCACGGAGAATAACGGCAGTGTGGGTGAGTAGAGGATGGCTAGGCCACCGATGGGAGTACGGTGGGGCGGTGAGGGCTGCGCCGGCACAACCGCCATGAGGAGGAGGGAGCAGGCAGTCCCGCCGGCGCTTGTTTGAGCGGCTGGAGCAGGAAGAGCAGAGATTGAAGAAGCACGACGGCCGTTGGATGGACATCGTACGGTCACTAGAGCTAGAATAGTTCATATTGACTAAGTTGACAAAGCCCTCCGTCCCCGTCAACTTAGTATGCCCACAAGTTAGCCTCCCACCATGGTGGGTCCCAGCTAGCAGGGGGAGTATTCATTTTTCTGTGCGTAATAAGGAGGCACTTTCGGTGGGTCCGAGCTGACAGTGGGGGGAATGTTTTTTTCGTGAAATATGGTTGTCTGTCCGGTGGGTCCCAGCAGTCAGGGGCAAACGTTCTTTTTGCAAAATACGGTGGCCCGTCCGATGGGTCCCAGCAGTCAGGGGGGAAACATTTTTTCCGCGAAATACTGGTGGCCCGTCCGGTGGGTCCCTGCTGTTAGGTGGAGGAATAATTATTTTGCGCGTAATAAAGATGCACTTCCTTGCGGCTGCCGTGGACCCAGCTGTCAGCCTCTCCACGTACAGTACTCTTCCGATGGAAGTCGGTCGTTGACCATATTGACCACGCCGCGCCGAGAAAACCACGGCTGTGGACGACGGCGAGGCCTAGGAAGGGGACGACGCGGAGCCGGGGAAGACGCGGCAGTGGATGCCCACGCGGAGAGGAGCACGAGGGTTCACCGTTCGGGTCAGTGTGAGGCCGACGCCGCCGCAAAATAACAGGGGAGTGGGTGAGTGGAGGGATGGCACGGCGATGGTGGGAGTACTATGGGGACGGTGAGGCCTCCGCGGCAGACTGACCCGGCGACGGGAGGCGGGAGCATGTGGCACCACGCTGCTTTGGGCGGTCAGGGGCAAGAAGACCGAGGTTGAAGAAGCACTACGGACGTTGGATGGACATCGTTGACCACGCCCGCGAGAGAGCACCAGGCGGTGGACGGCGGCGAGGCCCTCTGAAGGAGCGACACAGGCCGGGAAGACACGGCAGTGGCTGCCTGTATTTGGAGAGTACGAGGTTGGCGGATTCTGCTGCCGTCGCCGGAAAATAACAGGAGGTGTTGGTGAGTAGAGGGATAGACAGGCCAGGGATGCGAGTATGATGGGGCCGTTAGGCCTGCCCGGCAGCACTGCCGGCCACGGGAGGCGGGAGCAGGTGGTTCCAACGGCGCTGGTTTGGGCGGTCAAGGTGAAGATCGAGACCGAAGAAGCACGATTGCCGTTAGATTGACATCTAACGGTCTGACGCTCGTAGAGTCGATTGTTGACTAAGTTTCTTTTTTGCGAAACCTTGTGTACGCATGAACTTGGTAGGCCCACAAGTCAGCCTCCAAATCTATGGCAGACAACATAAAGCCCATTTGCTATTTTTGTAATTTGCAGCCCATTTGCTAATTCTTAAGTAATTTATTATAGCCCATTTTCTGCCCAGGACCACGGTCAAAAAGTTCAACCTTATTTTGCATATTTCGGTGGAGTCCGAACTGTTGTAATCCGAAATGATAAACATTTTTAATAACTTATTGATTTGCCAAAAATTGTTTTGTTTTTGTGAGCAAATAAGACGTGGGACAATTGAGTTGGTTTAAGGGAAAACCGGTGGTAAAAATCAGCTACTGGGTGGGAAAAAACAACAAAAATAAGGATGTAAATATGAAAAGGGAATTTCATGTGTTTTCAATATAATGATACGTGTATATGAACTAATAAAAATATAGGTAGAGATTAGAAAACGGATGTAGGACATGTGTTTCAAGAGAAAAATAGAACTGGGCTGTGTGTTTGATTCAGTAAAAAAACTGCCTGCGGATGTTGTAAGACAAAATATAACTAACACTAGCGGGCCAGAGGCCAGTAGATACCTGCTGGATCTTTGTGCCCCATTGTCACCATGGGCTGGGCCTGTTAAAAACAAAACCAACCCTGGGCAGTCTGCTGCCCAGTTGAAACTTGCTCGACCTGAAAAAACAATATACGTGCTCAATAAACGAGAGAATTCTGCAAGTAAAGACTGATAACTGGGATGCAGCACGAATATTGTTTTTTATCGTGATAATAAGTGCATGCACTTGTTTCGAAAAAATTGGAGAACTGGGAATTGAGCGGGGTGCTTATGCTACCCATCAAATAAAAATCAGGTGCCTGAAAATTCGTTTCGAAAATGATTCAGCTTTATATCCACGCCGACCCTCGGCATGATGGTTGGAAGCAAATGCAAGTTCATACCAAAAGATCGTTAACACCAATACCAACTTGCAGACGACAAGGTAGTACAACTTCCAATACCTAACTAACTTATAATCTTTTTACTCATCGCCCTAGTGTTAAATGCGGTAGAAAATCTTGCAGAGGACCGGTTCCGCTCCTTCTCTTGCTTCAGGTCCCCGAGGTGGTACTGGTGCATCACCCATTTGGTCCTCTGCTGGTCGAAGTTCTTGTTGGTGTGCAGCACCAGAACCTTTTTTGCTGCCCGTCTGCCGGCCGTTGACCATCACCGGCAAGGTATTGCCGGTCTTGTGCCACATCGCGTGCATGCCGCACTCCGACAAAGATCTTGCGATGCGTCCACGTGCCCCTTTTGAATGCCACAGGAATTGCGGCTGGAAGAATTGCTTCCTTAGGCCACTCGGTGTGATACCTGCGGTATTGTGGAATAGAGGTTTTAGTGTACGTAGTTGGCATTTTCATAACATCTTTGGCATGTTGCGATCACTTGTTTCACTTTTTATTAACTGTCAAATTTTAATTGCTTCACCAGTGCGTGTCTAAAAAGAAAAATAGAGCTATAAACAAAGGAATATGTTTGTGCAAGTAGACGGCCGATCGGTGTCTTACACAGGAAGTTTCTCGGGTTGGGTGTAGCATATCTTTGTGCTGCCGTCGATGGTTAGTATGAACAAATCGATGAGAGACTGAAATCTCGCTGTCGGCACTCACTTTGGCCTCAAGGTGCTTGATCAGCTCTGATCCGTGGGATCGAACTTGACGCCTTGACCCGGCACCGGCCAATCCTTCTTCGACTTGCATCGGTAATTCTAGTTATGTGGTACTCAATGTATGATCAATCGACTGTTTTAAGTGAATGATGAAAGATTTCGACAGATAAGTGGTACTCCAAATCTGAAGTCTAGAATACCCGAACACACCGTCGGGATTCTTGTGTCACCTCACGCGCAGCGTGTTGTCACGTCAATTCAATGTGTGGACATGATGAATAATTTGACCGACGTATACTAGTACTGCTACTGTACTACTTACTAGTCGTATTTAGTGTCACAATTTATACGTAGGTTTAACTAACAAGTACGCACTTGAAGCCTAACTGATATATATATATATATATATATGTGTGTGTGTGTGTGTGTGTGTGTGTGTGTGTGTGTGTGTGTGGCTTCTGCACAGCATCTCCATCATCATTATCAGTACATCCTACGCAAGTGAGTTAGGATGCACTTGATCCCAGGAAGGTATCTATCCTTCAAACCAGAGGAGTGCTTCAAACTAACAACAGTACATAATATCCAACAAAAGAGGGTCGTGCTACAGTAGCAGAATACATGGCTCAGTCTAGATATCAGCACGAATCAAGTTGTTGCTTAAGCCATCCATCGCATGGAAGCTTGATGCCTTTCACACACTGAAGATTATCTGGCAACAAGCTGTGTCGTGGAATCTCTGGATATGGTGATTCATGAAACCCATGGTATGATGTGTAAACACAGTCCCCCCTCGCGAATGGAAGTTATATATACGGTAATCATCGCCCGGTGATATGATCGATGATTGGTTTCGATGATCGGATAATTGAGCCCGAGGAATAAGGAGTGGTTGCCGAGGATGTAAACCCGCCTCGATTGAATACGCCGCCCAACGGAGCTGAGATCTTTCTCGAACACGAAGCAGCCATAGCCATCAATGTCACGAATGCCCCACGCATTGTACTGCATGTGGTTTGATGTAATGGTTTGGTCAATTTGGTACGTGCGAATGAGCATCAAATGACCATCATCAACTGAACGAGCGATAAACCACCACCCATCGGCTGGTATGATTCCAGGTCCTGGAATCATGAAGGCCAGCGCATTTGCATCTGCTGCAACAATTCAAATTGGAGACCAAAAGGACAAAAATAAACAATCATGTTCAGAGTATGTGTGGAATTAAGATTATTATAGACAGAGAATTGCAATGCCGTGGTCATAATCATACCCCAAGTTAAAAAAATAAGCCAATGGCTTTCATATTCTAGCAATATGTCATGGTTCAAACATCAGGTAACAATGAGAGGAAAACAGCTATGACAAATACCTACTCATATTCTACCATAGCACTTACTACTACTGTTCTCATATCAACTCTAAGCAATAACGTGCGTTGTTATAAAAATCTTGTAAACGAGAGTAACATATAGCAATCATGATGTTATTCTCATAATATGTATTCTAACAATCATTAGATGCCAATTGTTCTCATATCAACTCTAACAATAACATGTGTGGTCATAAAAATCAAGGAAATGAGAGGAACATATAGCAATGATGTGGTTATAGACATGCTATGTATTCTAAATTTGTAACAATGAGCAGTGATCGTATTCATAAGGTAAAGATGATATGAGATAGAACAATTACGCGATGATAGATTCCACCAGTATAGGCAGCCAATCTGTGCGTCGACCGTGTAAACGATGCCATCATGCACTATAACATCAGACATAAATGTTGCCTCAACAGGATTGATGATGAGCCATAACCATGTATGGCGACCGGATTCCAGATAGACTAATCCCATGTTGAACAAGGCAATGAGCTTGTAATCCATGTAGTCTTATGATGGTGTGGACACTTCGCAGATTACAACTTTCTGCAAACAGAGGTCGAGCCAAAAGCTTCACGCGTCTCGTGCGTAGTAGGCAGGAGTGTCCGGCGGTCATGAGGCTCGATGTCGGCGGTACCCAACGATGGAAGGGTGATCTCTCGCTGGGTGTAGATATCCACGAGACACCACGGACTACCAGATTGGTGGATGAGGACGATCCAGTTGGCCTTCATGCCCGCCCAGTAGTGGTCGCGCATGAAGGACAGGTGGACGGGTAGTGGTAGAATGTTGAGGGGCACCACGGCAACCTCCGTAGGATCGTCATGTCGGTGCCTGGGCCACCGGCGAGGATCGGGCATCGCTAAGCGGGGTGTCTTGAAAAGAGCCGACCCGGTTGCAGCAGTAGACGGTACAAAGACACCGAGTATGCGGCATCGGACGATGCTGAGTAGGTCCATACGACTACAGATCTGCTCCAAGAGAACATCGGGGAGGGAATTCCAATCGCGGCTCTGCGTGTCAGTCGGTTCTGCCATTGGGGTCTTTGGTGCCTGCGAGCCAGCGGGGAAGTGGATTCGGGTGGGCGAGAGACGAAGCTTTTCGTGTGGCCGGCAAAGGAGCGGGGGGATATGGTACGCGCGAGCTACCAAGGAAGATGGCGCGGGCGGGCGAGCAGTGAGCGGGGGTAAATAGTGTGGGCCGACAATGGGGAAGAGAGGAGGAAGAAGAGTGGAAGACGGGGAAGAAATTGCATTAAATCTCAATTCTAGTAGTACTACTACCAGGATATACCGTCCTTCGGAGTGTAAATAGTTACACCGATGACATGTGGGTCTACCACAAGAGGGCCCATATGACAGTTAATGGAGGACAGAGGTGCGTAGGGTGTATTTGCGAAGCGTGCTCTCTTGGCAAACATGATGTCGATCTTTGGGTAAGGCTGATTTAGTAACAACAACACGCTGGTTCAGCTTATTAATTACGTGTCCCGTCTGCCGCAGCGTGTATTGTCACTTCACCGCGAAGACTAGTTGAATAGTTCTCTCTAGCGAGATGGGGAATAATGGATCGCGAGGACTTCCTTTCTCTGATATCCCTATGCATCTACGCTCACTTCACTCATTTTGCTCCGTACCTAGTCACTTGTTGAAATCTGTAGAAAGACAAATACTCGTGATTTGGGAACAGAGGAGGCTTTTACTCCATACTATTTGGGAACAGAGGGAGTATCACCATATGGAGGGAACAGAAGAAGCTTGAAATATGAACATGTCAATGGCAGGGAGTAAGCCCCATGCATGCATGCATGCATGCAACATGCAACACTCACACGTACACGTGGATGCACGCAACACTCACGCACCCATGCGGCACACAGCACACGACGCAACACACACAGCTCACGCTCAAGTGCTCAACCTACTCCCTACGTCCGTGAAAGATTGTACATTTAGAGATTTACACATTGACAAGGGCATAATTAATGCCCAAAAGTAGTAGACTTATGTGTGCATGCGACCATTGAGATAAGAAGATTAAATGAAGGCCGTTGCATGCTGTAATTAAGGATAGACATGTAGCCTATACCTACAGCACAAGTTGGTGCATTAGTCAATCAATATCGATTTAGATTAAAGGCTCCATGCATTGGAAGTGTAGACGTACATTATGTACCACACTCTTTGTTTTGTAGCCGATGTACACTCTTTGATGGAAGACCGAGGGAGGACACGTGCATGCACTCACATACACAGCCAGGGCAGTTCGCGCACAAGGGTTGGACTCGTGTCGCGCCTGCGTAAAGTTTTGTTTAACTGATTTCTTTGCTCCTCGCCAACCGGCAGTGGGACCCAGAAACCAGGTGACAATTTAACCAGTCAACAAAGTGCCACACCGCAAAACTATATATAGTGACCGTAAAGAGCGTATTGTTACATACGTTGTTGACCGCCAATGTATTTTTCTCGTTTCAAATTATGCCATATTAATCGGAAAGGACGCAGTATGGACTACTACTAGTACTATTACTCCTTTGATGTGTCCCGTCAACTTGCCGAACGAGGAGAGGCTTGCTTACTACGCCTCTCCCTCGCCCACGCGCGCGGTGGTTCGCAGGACGAGGAGAGGGTTTTGACTCTGGCGCCTCTCCCTCTCCCTCCCTCTCCTCTCCCTCGCCCCTCGCCCTCGCGGTGGGCGTGCAGCAGTTCAATCGGTGTCGATTGCCGAAGCATATTGTATTGTAGTATCATCATTGTTGGACTTTCCGAAGAGGCGAAGAGCCAAGTGCAAGGTTCACACGAGTACGAACTGTTGAACCTCCCGAAGAGGCAAAGAGCCAAGCGCAAGATTTTATAGGAGTTGTCATCCTAGTAGGGGTGTACTACAACTATAGCGAACGATGCTACTCTATGATGCCGCAACGTCACGTATATCCAAAGCTGTGCCACCTTTTTTTCTCAAAGAGCGTGTTGGAGCCCGTGCAACAACCAAACAAGTTGCACGTACACATAACACATTTACTAGTAATAAATTCTAAAGGACAAATGCCAGTATGCCACACAAGTTTATCTCCAATTCATGTGATAAATTTGTGCACCACTAGTCTACATATATTCACAGCGCTACCGTTCACAATTACCGTACTCCACTTACACGTTATAGATGGACTACATGCATGTCCTCCTCCGTGTTCCAGGTGTTCTTCATGGATGGCACGATCCATAGCGGTGGGCAACGGGAATCATTGTCGCAGCTTTCTAGTCCGGTTCCACACGACGGAGATTCATCCAAGCTGAAGCGGCATAAATTTGGGATAGCGTGTCCCAGCATGTCGTTCATCCGGCGGTGCGCAATGAAGACACAACCATGCTTCATGAACGGCAGGCCTTCCATGTCGTGCATGGAAGGTGGCATCCGCTTCACAATGGGGTAGCTGTCCCCGATGAAAAGTGAGTACTCTCCAAGAGTGTTCCTCGGCACCCACATAGCATCACGGGGGTCGAACTCGGCGCCGTTCATCTAGTACACGCGGCATCCCAGATCTGGACACATGGTGACGTACATAGTCAAGGTCCATGTATAATAATGTTGTGCTCAAATATGGTGGTCGATGTCTTGTGCAGCAAATAGTACTACTCCGGTATAGAGGAAGTAAAATAACGGCTTATTATATATAGCCACTCTTGGCTACATGGATGAGATAGTAAGACATGGAAAAACAAAAATGGTGGCAGCTAGTGGGTTCAAGTCTTCAAGGGCCTAGCTAGCTATCTGGCGTCCTCCAAGGTAAAAAGTACTCCTACTAGTACTACTAAGTATACTACTAGTACAACAATGAAAGAGAAAGGCGAGAGGGTTAAAAATGGAATACACGGGTAGATGGTGACGGTCCGATCGTGGTAGATTGTGTGACCATGTTGCACATCGGTGGTACCATGGGTAACGACATCGCTAAGATAGTTGATCCCAATATGCCAAAGTCACCTACAAGGTTCCAGGTTAGACCGAATCGCGGATGCAAATGCACATCCAGGATCGGCGATCTTATTTTGATCGGGGGATGACTGGTCCCTGCAAAATAATGGAGTACCGTTAGGGATGCAAATGATAGTTTGTGCATTCCGTTTTTAATCTCCCGTACCGTAGGATGGCAACCAGATGAAACAAGTCCCCTGGCTTGTCACCGCGAAGAAGCGGCCTAGATGGCGCACGGCGTCTTCGAACGTGTAGGTACAAATCTGCCGTCGCCAACATGCGCCGACCTCTGCCCGTAATCGTCTTGCATTGATGGCAATCCTTATGTCGAACACCGTGATGAGATAATGTCGTCGTAGCCACGCCGCTTTGTCGGCGGGTCCGCAATTGCTATCTTCTTCAATCTCATGTAGGCATCATCATACGTATTCAAGCCCAGCCAGTCCGGAAGGCCGATCCCAATGGTGGAGAAGGGGTCTCTACGGAACGGCCGCCTTCTTGTGGATGTTGTGCAAAATGATGGTGGTATCCGGCGGAGGTATGCAAGCCAATCTGCGTTGGCACCGACCCGGCACCTATATATAAGACGGTGGGCAGCGGAGAAATTACGGGATGGAAATGGAATAACTAAGTACTACATGATCAAACTCCATTCTTGACCTGCTCATCGGACAAAATCCGACTACCTCTCAACGTCGGCAACTCTAGCGGAGTCAACGTGCAACCATGGCCAGGGAGCGGTGGACTGTTCGAAGGATTGTCCCATAGAAGAACCTTCTCCTCGAGGACGCATGGAAGACCAACAAGCATGACCTTTTCCCAAGACTGTTTAAGCAACGTCTTGAAAAAGTTGGTGCAGGAAGCACCGAGTCTTGCGGCGGTGGGGACGTCGGAGTGGCGTGTGATTTCTCCCAGAGGATCGTCGTCCAAGGTCTCCCAGCCCCGACGAGGAGGAGAACCTCCTGGAGAATCCATGGGAGCAGCGACGAACTTCCTTCTCTTCGGGGGGAGGGGAACTGGCGAGGAGGAGATAAGAGCGTAGTAACCGCAGGGCCTCGTCCCTTCCAAGCGTAGATCGTTCCTCGTGAAGGGGTGAGGCTATTATTTACTACTAGTACTAGCATTATGGAACGTTATGGGATTGCATTATACCTGTAAATAATAGCACTAGTAAGAAAATTTTTGCACTAGGTAGTAGTTTTTGGCGTGGATTAAGAAATTTTGGGTATGTTTTGCCATTTTTGTACACGCCAACTAGTGTCAAAAACGCCTTACATTATGTGTGACGGAGGAGTACGTGCTAAATCAGAAAGCATTCAAGATTACTTTTCTCAACTAGTAGTGCGTGTACTGTACTTCTAGTCTAGTCTAGTATAGTGCACCAGTTTTGAATTCTTGAATCTCAGGGCGAAGGAGCTACGGTTGGAAGTGGAGGGTACTACTGTTCTCTAGAACCATCGCTGTACTATCAATGCAGGGGAAGTACACATGCGTAGTGGCCTAGTGGGTACTCTCGGTGCTATATTCAGCCGCTCCTCTCACGTAGTAGTAGCTGGCCTACTCAGCCGCTCCTCTCACGCACACACTAGCAGCCTGTTTATCGTGACGATTCTTTGAAGCGAGAACATTTGAGTTATTTGATACAGCGAGACTAGGCTTTTCGCTTCCATTTGTGGAGGTGTAATGGATCTCGTCAAACTTTGTAGTACTAGTTCCTTCTTTATGAATGAGATGAAGCAAAGCTTTTGCCTCCATTTAAAAAAATACGTCAAGAGGAATTTCTTTTATAGTAGAGCCGATAATAGAGTGAAGTCCATGCGTGCAACGCCACAAGCTATTGAGTAGTAGTAGAGCACTTCACGTACGGAGCCATATTGCATAGTTCCCAATGACGCGCCAGGCTTTTCCGGCTCCTCGGGCTTAATTGGGAGGCGCTAGTTTAAATATGCTACTAGCTGATGAGGAAGCTGCAAGTGAGGTGCGGCTAGGGCGAGCACGCGAGCCACGAGATGCTGGGAAGGAAAACCCGTTCACGTGGCTAGGCTGTCCAAAGGCACCCAGTTGTGGGGCCATACGTCCTTTCGACTTCAAAACTCAAACTACCCGTGTAAAATATGGCTCGCAGCGAAGTGTAGTAGTACTATTTTTTAAAAAAAGGCCGCCGTGCGTTCGGCCGGGATCGAACCCACAAAACTAGGTATACACTCCCCCGACCACTAGTATTACTCGTTGGAGTACAAGGCAACCTAGAATCGCCTTTTGTCGCTAGTAGTACGTACATTTCCTTACAAGAAACCCCTAATAATGCAAGAAACCACTAAAATGCCAAGAAACTACTACCACTTGCATATGTGGCAGAATTAAGATAAGACTACCTTATCAACCATTGTACATGCTCTTACCAACAAAAATCCTTGAGTGACCTCCTACCTCCAGCCCGTCCACCTAGTCATCCTCGGCCATGGGACGCAGCTACCACGCCACGCGTAGGCGAGGTCAAAACCGCCGGGTGCGGAGCCCATGTTGCGGCAGCCCGGATGCCGACTCCGGCGCTCATGACGCTAGCTAGCCAAGATAGCTTCGTCCACCGCTTATGTCGCAAGGTTTGCTAGCTAGATTAGCGCACGGTAGCGCGGCTTGCTCAGCTGCCGCGCTTAGGCCAACCATCCGGCTCGGCGAAAAGATGGCGGCTTGCTCGCTCGTGAGTCACGCCGGGCCTCGCCAACCCGTGCGGAGGACAAGGCGTCCGGCCCGTCCGGCGGAGCGGCGGCCAACTCGCTCATCACCGGGCGCCACCGGCGAACACGCATCAAGATCTTGTTTGAAGTAATGTTCAGGAAAAATAATGATTTGAGGGGAATAACAGGATAGAAGGTCGGATGTGGGTCCCTCGTGTCAACGGTCAAACAAAATGTGTTGGTTTAAGCTGCCTCGTCGGCCGCGGATGTGTGGGCCAACCACATCATAAATGGGTTTAAACGAACCTAATCGGTAGGAGTACTAGGTAGTAGTTTTTGGCGTGGATTAAGAAATTTTGGGTATGTTTTTGCTATTTTTTGTACAATAGATTCTTCCTAGGGCTGGTTGAAAGTGGTATTTTTTGGTTAAATACTCTACATATTGTAAGTAGGAGTGAAAGTTAAGCTTTGGAAGCCAATAAGCAAGGCTAGTTACATAGTGCATATGTGTACATGATTGAAAGTAAATATCAACCATGAGTGACTAATATCTTGATGGAAAACTCGAAACTGTGGAATACTAGGAAAAAATGCATGGTTTGAAATACTAGCAATGTTCATGTCCGTTGCAACGAATCATAATTAGAATAATACTTATCCACAAACTTGGTACAAACCACTCTAATTTTGATATACATATGTTTCAATTAGAATATATTCCTTGAGCTGCTTTGGTGAGGTCAGGGAGGGATGTGGTTGGTTTTAAGATACTAATTATGGGTTTTTCAGCAAATTGGTAGACAAGTGGGATGTTGGTGAGGAAAGGCAACAACTTACCTCACAATCATTAGATGTAGATCTAATGGTCAGAAAGCTTGACGGATGGCGGACACACCAAAGCATCACCAACTTAGTCTTGTGTAGGAGTACTAGCAAGATCCGTGCATTGCACGGAACATCAAGATGCATTTTTATAAAACACTTGTTGTGATTGACCCTTGGGGAGTAATCCCATGTGTAAAAACTAATGATATCTCGAGAAATATGAGATAAGGTGAAGAGGAGTGGGGTGTGGTGGTGATTGGTGGTCGGACCGAGAGGAGGCATGGGGATTGGACGGCCGCGGCAGCCACCGAGCTAGTTTGTTCCAGAGGCTTCCTTTCTTAATTGCTCAACAATGAGGTTTGTTGGAGATAGGGATGAACGAGGGAAGGCCTTGTCTGCAAATGTCTTGAGGAGAGTGCGGGTATCTTTTAGTTTAATTTCCATCCGTCAGATATAGATCGAACGGTCTATATTGCAAGATGGCACACGTACCACCACCACCACCTCGGTTTTTTATAAGAGAAGAAATATAAGTATGGAGATACAAACGTATTATCGGTACTTGCTTCCATAAACTAGCATCTACATTCTATTCAACGCCTCGGCATGTGGGGCCTTAGCGCAATGACTTCTTGACTGTGTAAAACAAAGATTTTCCCGTCGCCAACAAGGAGGGGGTGACGGCGACGCGCTTTTTGGCTTGCTCTAGTCCTAGTATAGTCATACTAGGTGGTCTAAGCACATGTAGATTTATTATTTTTCACGTCTCGTGTTCGCCGTCTTGCCCACATTTGTTGATGAATAGGCGGTAAGTTATTCAGAAACCCTTGATGGCGTGTTTGAGAGAGAGAGAGAGAGAGAGAGAGAGAGAGAGAGTGCGTGTGTGATATGTTTGAGACTGAGGCAATGATAACAGATTCTTTGTGTCTATGTGTGTGGAGGATACAGAGACATGTACATGGGGCTTTGTGTTGTGTAACGTGGAGACACATATACATAATTAGAGAGTGAGTGTGTGAGATACACATGCGGACATGGGGAGATATGAGGATCCAGATAAATGGGTGTTTGTGCGTGTTTGTGTGTGTTTGTGCACGCGTTTGGGTGTGAGAGGGAGAGTGTACGTGGAGTAGAGAGACCACTAATGACGTAAACCTAGTATAAGGGAAGGGGGAATGGTGTGACATGTGTAGTAGCGGGATATCACGGGTGCGGGCTGGGGGAGCAGACTATTTGGAAGTGACATCGAGTGTGTGTGTGGGAGAGGGGTGTGAGAGCGAGAGAAAGAGAGAGCTAGCGACGGAGAGAGAGAGAGAGAGAGAGGAAGAGAGGGGGCGAGAGGGGTCGTTTGTGTCCATAAATGGCGTATACATAGGGAGACAATGTTGATGTGGTCCGAAATTGGCCTATGAACGGAGACGCAAGGGAAGCGAGTCATCGTGTGTGTGATAGGGACTTCATGAGAGATTTGGAATAGATGGTGTAGAGAACAATGTGCGAAATCGAGAAAGATTATACATTAGGGAGCTATGCAAAGAGTCACGACATATATGTATGCAGGGAAGGAGCTGGGGTGGGTCCGCATGTGGGAGAGATAGAAAGAGGAGAGTGGTGCACAAGGAGACAAAGTATGCTTGTTTTGCGATTGGGGGTGGTGTGTGAGGTGAGTGCACGAGAACCACATAACTAGGGAGATAGGCGTTTGGGGCGGCGTTTTGTGTGTATGGGAAATATCTTGTCGGTGTACTAGAGTAGGGTACCCTAGTATCCCGAACTTCGTGCACGGGCAGCGATTCTGACACCATGCAAGGCTTGCCAGGTGACCGCCAAGGTCCTCCGTGGTTCCTTTGGAGCCATTCAAGAACAAAGTATCCAAGTCAAGGAGACAAGGCCCCGGCAAGGGGAGCTTGTCGGGAAGGCCAACCAAGGCATCTAGGAGACAAGACCCCGGCAAGAGGAGCTTGCCGGGAAGGCCAACCAAGGCACCTCAAGGAAGTTGCCGCGATGCGCCACGCGTCCCGGCAAGGCCCGGTGAGCGACAAGCTTCCGGACGCGACAAGAGAACGACCGCGGCAAGGCGCTTGCCGCGGTCGACCACCACTCTGCACCCGCGCTCCAGCACATCCACCAACGTGTCGCCCTGGGACCTTTCCAGGCGCGTGGCAAGAGGCTGTGCGGCCAGCGGTGCGCGGTGGCAAGCGGCGCTGACAAGATTGCCATCGTGGCAAGCGGTGGCGTCCCTGACGGTCCATTTATGCACTGTTTGGGCGACGTAGACAGACATTTAATGCCTTTGTCCCCTGCCGTCAGGGTTAGGTATGGTACACTGTACAAGTAGTTGTACCAACCGCATTCTTTTTCCATTTTTACCCTTGTCTACGTTGCCACCTGTCGGAGACCCCTTGAGCATATAAAAGGAGGCCCATGCGCAACGTAGAGGAGGGTTCGAAAGGTTCGAAGGCAGAAAACACCCACGCTAGGTCTCGTTAGCAGCTGGTGTGTACTGTAGCACTCAGTGCTCCCAAGCAAGAACTCAATACACTCAGACATGCATCAGTAGGAGTGTTATCTTTCCGGAGAGCTCCGAAGCTGGGTAAACTGCTCGTGTGCTTCGCCTCGATCCGCTCTTCGTGCGATCTCCGCCCCCCGCCGAACCGAAAGGGGCTTGGTCCGCCGGTCCCATAGGTGTTCGTGGATCAGCTTCCCCGACATATACACTCTACATAGTGCGTGTGCTTGGGTAAGAGAGATAGCGGGAGACCTAGAGACTGAGGGAAGAGATGTGTGCATGCCCGAGAGACAAAGTGTTAGAGACCTATGTTGGGGTCCGGACTTTACAAGAGAGAGGGGTGTTAATGTGCTCATGTGTTGGTGTTTGGGGGAGAGAACAACTTCTCTATGTGTGTGTTTGTGTGGTGGTGGTGGGGGGGGGGTTGAATTCAGATAAAGAGTGAGGTGTCTATATTTGAGGGACTTTAAGCGTAATTGAGATATTGTGCACTCATGGTTGATCCATTTGTTTCACAGTTTGTACTATGAGATAACGATACTTTTGAACATGCATGATATACCTTGATGTACCCGAATTACAAATCTAAGATTGGAATTTTGGAATTCGACTCCATCATTAGCTTTTGTAATTCATTTAAACGGAGATACATTTTTTAAGCCGGGATTTCGTGATTTCAAATTCATATATCAAACCTAGAGATATACACATACGGGCATGTTCAACCTTTATAATCGTCCACTTTATTCATACACATACACATTTTTTGCTTTTGTCATCATATTTAGGATAAACACATTTGGAATTTCATTTGAATTGGACCGTATGATGGTATTTTCTTGTAGTAGCTCAATGATCCATATTTGAATTGAATGGACAATCTAAGTTTTGAGTTGGAGACATTGATTTTCAAAACTTGCACATTTTTTTGCGTGCAAAACAAAGCAGTTAATAAACCATGATATCATAGTCGGCCGTCTGAGAGCGGAATACTTATAATTTTAGGCGCCAAAATCTTTCAAACTTCCGCTCACATCGAAATATCACGCGCCGAAAGTTTAGCCCTGCGATATTCCTGTTTACCCTGCCACATGAACGGAAAAGGGCTGCTTTGGTAACTCCATTGTTTTCCCCTCTTTGCCCCCAACATTCTTCCCGAGAGCCCCTCCCCTTCCCCTCCCCGACCCGCCAACCACGGCAAGCCACCGAATCTAGTCCTCCGCCACAGCGGTGGACCACACACCCCCCCGGATCTACCTTCCGCACCTTGGAACCCCCAACTGCCAACTCACCACTTCACCGGAGCCGCTTCAGCGACTGGCTTGTCCACCGCTCCAGATCTCCTTGACCGCCATCATGGTCCACCGTACCGGATCTGCATAACCGGCGCCCTCCACCACAACGTAGGCCCTTCACTGACTCCCTCATCCGCCCCTTCGCTGGCCCTTCATACAAGCCCTCGTCCGACGCAACAGATCCACCTCACCGAAAGCACTATACAACGCACCCGCCGAAGCCTTCGTCCACTGCACCGGACCCTCTCCACGGACGCCATATTCAACTCCACCGGCCCTACTTTACCGATGCCGTAGCCTCATCAGGTTATTTCGATTTGTACTCCTTCGGTTTTTCTCTTTATCGTGCAACTGTTCACTTACCACAGATGAGCTTTCTTGTATGTCGACAGGCGCCACAACCGTAGCACCGGAGCAGCTTCAGCGATGACGACAGCCGGCCCAAACTCAACCGCAACACGAGCACCATCGACGACCCTTAGCTATCAAGTATGACAACGATACCCATACGCCGCCGAGAATCAGGTACTATTATCCAACGGCTGGCTCCTACGTTCACTTTCCTAGCATAAACACCGCACCTTTGAATTTCTTCAGGGCATCATTCAGTTTTTCATGAGACGCGTTATTCTTCTTGCACCTGTAGGGCCATACTTCTGGCAGTGAACATGTTACATGTGTTAAATTACATACCAAAGGTGCACATATAGTTAATATGCTTTAGTTTTGTTACGATGCCACTGTTGGTTCCATCGCATCGCTTAATGTTCTCTATGCTTAATTACACATCAGCAAACTAGCATGTGGTTCCGCTGCTTTTGTTCGTTTTACCCTACATTTTACGATGCTAGCTATTACATCACCGCTCCGAGCCTCTGTTCATTACTTGTTTGTGTGTTCTTGATCTTCCCAAGTTACATGACTAATTTGATGCTTCTATTAATTATGGAGCTGCCAACCCCATCAAGCAAAATATTTGTTCTTTTGGTGCTGGCACCTCGAACAAGCATAAAAATAGAGGGAAGCAGATGTATTGTCGTGTATGCACACACCCTTCTTTCATTAGTTTAGATGAACCATTGATGATCAATTCAGATCAGTGCATGCGATTAAAATTAATTTTACCTAAATAGATGGTGCAGAATAAACTACAACCACTAGATTTGCAACCACGGGATCTTGTGATATCTTCAAAGAACATTGCAACAGCAGCTAGGTTCACAACAACATATGGTAAGCCGGTGTGTTTTAGTACATGTTAAATGTAATGCGAGTGGGCTGCTTTCTTGGCTTGTGCCCTCAACGTGTAATCCCTACCGAATTACAAATAGTTCAGTTATACGCTTTCTTTGTATTGCTTGATTCGAATGCTTGTTTGTTGTTACGTTATACCGAGTTGGCCAATATGTTAGCGATTACTGTTGTACTATCGTAAAGAAATGCATGCCTATTTCATTTGAGTCCTTAACTTTTCCTCTCGGCTTCATCACAAGACTGTCTTCGTAGTTTATATGAGGCCACACCTTTGTTAAGTGCTTTCTCGAGATTATTTCAACTGCTTAGATGCCTTGGCAACTTAAATATAAGCGGTTGTACACTCCCTTTCAACTTTCATCTTACCATTTTAATTTATTTTTCGGCTGATGCTGCTTTGAACCATTTAAATATAGTTTGCCATGCTCGACAATAATTAGGTCAATGCGTTTACCATGTAAGCTTCTTGCGCATCATACGATAACTATATCTTACTTATGTCCAAATGAAACCTTTCAGGATGCCGTTCACACTAGGACACAATGTACAACCCCGAATCTATTTGTGGAAGCGGTCGCCATCCATGTTACCGAGATGGTAGCGATTCGGAGGCAACACCGGAGAGGCGATGCGAGCATAGATATTATAGTGCTTGAGGCTCTACTAGAGGCAGAAAGAGATGGTGTGGCTGCCATGAATGAGGTAATATTTATCTTGAGGCTGGAAATTACGGAATTAGCGGCACGCATTATGCAAGCAACCCAAGAATTGGAGGAAGTAAGAATGTTGCATTTGAGGACGGAGGAGGTCCTGATGTTCTGCTATCTGAAGCCCAAGGTAATCCCGGTTCTTCTTTAGATACCAGTTGAAATTCTCATTAGATTATTGTACTTGCATGTTGTGTCATGTCTCTGAATGGATTATGTTGCAAGACCCCCTATGTTGTCCGGAATTCCATGTTGTCCATGTGTCGTAATGATCCGAATTTTTTAGGCGAGGTAATCCTCAGTACTTGTATGATTGACATAAGGTGAACTGTTTTTCGTGTGAGCATATTGTATTGGATGAAATAACTGTTTGAATTAGAGTGTATCCAACCTCTGAATTAGAAGATCACTGCATTTCTAAATCATAATCATATATAAAGGTGGAATAAATCTTTGTTGTGGTTTTGAAGAAATAAATAACAAAACGTATAATTATCTGTGGATATTCATAATCGAATACAAACTGGATTTGAATTTAGTTTGCTAGGTCCCAGGGCAAACTTGAATGCTAATTCTCCCAAGTTTTGAACAAAGCGGCTAAACACCCACTATAATTTGTGGGCTGCCTGAAGCAAGTGTTTGCGAGATGGAAATTACTGTCTACCCCTGACACTTGACATCCTTATCGACTGAATTTACACTGCTGTCGATAGGGGTAGACTAGTAACTTCAATCAGACGTGACACAACGGCCTCTGAGCCCATTCAGACACGGTGGGCGCCAAACATGGGCGGCAAAACACATTTGATTCAAGCTCGTCCGAAAGACATGTGTCTCTTCCTCCATTTCCCCATTCATACATGGTGGGCGGCAAAACAAACTCTCCTCGTCCGAAATCGATGTAGGCTAATATTTTAAATAGGGCAGATGTGTAACTTCCATCGGGCGTGACACAACCGCCCTACCTGTCAGCCCCGTTCATACACCGTGGGCGCCAACCGTGGGCGGAAAAACACCCTCTCCTCACCCGAAATAGTTATCGGCAAATATTTGGGAGATGCGAGATTACCGTCCTATCCCCAACCGACGCGATGTCTGATATTTTAAACGGGGGATAAGTTCGTAACTTTCCCCCATTTCAGAAGCGTCCCAAAGTTTGAGATCGCCCCCTCCTCCATTTCCCCATTCATACGCCGTCGGCGGCACGACAACCTCCGCACTGCGGCCAGCCTCCTCCGTTCGCCACCCCATCCTCCACCTTGCCGGAGCCGCTACCCCTACCCCGTTGTCCACTGCAAGAGATGGACGTCTCTCATCCACGGAGCTGGACCAGGATCCTTTCATCGCCTCCTCTCGCTTCATCGGCGCCGTCTTCCACCTTGCCGTTGCCGCTTCTACGACCGCCTCGTCCACGGCAACAGGATATATCCCCCGACCCGGCCGTCTGCCGTCTAAAGTCTTCTTCCCCGCTGCCAACAGCCATCGCACCCACAACACCCTCAATGTATGAACATAGGCGTACACGGCGTTGCAAGAGAGGTGGTACTCTTCCATATGTGCTTAAGTTATTGATCTCACCCGAAAAATAGATCGTAATTTGTTTACTGTACTTTTCTTGTCCGTACCAAATCGTAGTGGCTAGTTGAAAGCAAACATTGGTTGCGTAGCTTTGTCCGGTTTGCACCTTGAGATCCGCCATGGCACGGGCACTATACTCGTAAAGCTTATGGTTTCCCCCTTTATATACACTAGCATCATCGTAGGTGCTTAGGTCGTGCTAGCACTGCTCCTCAAGACCTCAACCCAAAGCTTACGTGTTCAAATACGAATCTGATATGATGCTCATATAACTAAAAGCAGAAGAGCGTTTAATTGGTCACCTAATGTTCCTATATTCGTTTGAAAAGCATGTGCGCCACCTTTGGTCCAGCTAGTTCCACTTTCCTGATTTTTCTCTTGATGCTTAGGGTTTTCCCCGTTTATCTACTCTACTATGATCTCCGTAGGTGCTTTCTATCGTACTAGCATTACTCCATCCTTCAAGCTAAACAACACAACACTCAGAATTCAAAAGCTTAGTTGTTCAAATATGATTGTGATATGATACTGATATTAGTTAACCGACACATTTAATTGGTTAGCTAAAGGTCCCACTTGAGTTTCCAAATGCATGTCGCGACATATAGATAGACAAGATAATTGCATTTCTTTGTCACTTGTTGACCGTACTTTCTTGTCCATACCAAATCTTAGTTGTTATTTCAAACCAAACATCGGTTGCTAACTACCCTTCTTGGCGTTTTGCGACTTGGATCTGCCATCCCACCGCCACGGTCAACACTGTCTTGATCATGCTTATGTTTTCCCCATTTTACGATGACCACAATCAGCCTCGTGGTTCATGTCGTAATAACCTTTGCTCCACCCATCGAGCTAAACAAGCTTAGTTGTACAAATTCATATATGATATTATTGCTGATATTAGTAAAAGCGAGAGATGTTTAATTGGTTAGCTAAATGTTCCTACTTTAGTTTGAAATGCATGTGAGCCACATATGGAGAGACCCGAAAGAATAGTATTTCTCTGTGCGCTCTGGTTCATCATGGTGTGGCCAACCGACATTGTATTGAAACACTTGTAATATCTTCAATCTGCTTGCTCTTCCGCTTCTTCTTTAAGATGATACTCTTCTCTTGCGATTATTTGGTCGGTCGAGTTGTTCTCCTTAGTATATTTTGAATCTGTCGGTCGAATTAAACTTGTTCTTCTTGACTATATTTTGAAGCTATCATCTGCGAAGTGTCATCACTTCTGGAGCTCTCATATTTTGAGTAGTAGGCCACATTATATTAATGCACACAACAAATTACAGCATGCATGGCATCTTTTAAAAGAATTGCAGAGATAGCACAAAGGGTTTTATAGGGAGGCAGTATTGGATTAGAATCACTTTTGCATTACAAAGAAAATCTCGCTTGTTTTTATGTTTTCATGCATGTCAGATATTGAACATTACCAAAATGAATATGAGAATCGGCGCACGAGAGGAATATTGCGGAACGATCCACTGGCTAACAAACTTGGCATGGTGGAGGATGGCCTATCTTATTCACCCATCAAGGTGCTTGCTCTAACTTTGCAAAGTTGTATTGGTCGCACATATTTTGCATCTGACCTCTTGCATTTCTTCTACTTTGTTACACCATCTGCTTAGTTTAAGCATCATATATGAGTATATGCCATAACTGTCCATTTTCTGTACCTATTCCATGTGTCGTCACACTATGTTTTTCCAGTCAAATGTTGTTCTTTCGTGATAGATGTCCAAAAGGAAGAGGGTGAGAGCATATCCTCAAGGAGTACAAACTAGGTATTTGGAAAAGGTAGTGGTACCTGTTAAATCAGATAGATCAGCAGCCACAGAGAACACAGGCCCAACTTTACCACACTTTACCCCTACACCAGTGGCCAAACCCCTATTAGAACTGCGGGGAGCCCAGCGTTAGGTATTGTCTATGATATCAATTCAAAATTTGAACTCCTAAATTTCTGTTTGTGCCTTACCTTCTCTCTTGTATGAAAACTAATTTCAGATGAATCTCCTTGCTCAAAGGATCATACGATCTCAAAACAATAATGGGCTCTGCATTGCTCTTGTGAGTACCTCTCTCCCTTTTGCCTCGTAACGTTGTACTTAATTAATTGCTATTTGATTATGTATCATCAGTATGCACCTAAGCTTCATTATCCTCTGTTTCTTCCAATATTATTTGATCTATATTTACTCTTTGCAAAATTTAGAATAATGGCAATGCTTATAAAGAATTTTCTTTGGGGAATTTATTGAATTATCCTTCCATCAACATGGAGAAGGGCTTTGTCCAGCCCGTGTTAACATGTAATGTAAGTTCATCCTTCTCAAGCCTTCAAACTTTGTTCTAGCATAGATTTGGATAGGCATCATTGCCTCCATCGCTATTTGCTTTCTTTGTTTACATCTGATTCGATGTTTGCAACAACTACCGATTTCAAATTGTAGTTGTAAAAACATATTACTTATGCTTGAAACAGATCCATTTATTTGCTTATATAATTGTGAAACCTGTTACGTGTCTCCTTGTTTCTCTTTCAGAGTCGTATCTCTTGTGCCAGGCAGAACTTTAGGGAAGATAGTGAGCCAAACCATCTTGAGGACAGCGAGATGACCCCTAGGTCCTGCCTTGATGAAGACAGTGAGTTGAAGCTACTCACCAGCAGGTGTGAGACAACCTCTGTGCGATCATTGCCTCAATCGATTCGACTTCTTGGTCTCAACTTAAAGCGGAAAGGCTTGCTTCATTTCAGCTCGACTTGAATTCAAAGATGCAATGAAGATGTCGAGGAGGACTGCCGTCGCACCATCATGCCTTAAATCTAGTGTTGATGCATCTATCATTGACACAAGCGAGGTCTACTCAGCTTCTTGTTGTTTGGGGGCCCGACTGGCAGCCTAGTGCCTTACGAAGTGCTCTCGGTTTTGTATATTCTTTTGTCGGTAGCGTTTATTTGCACTGGTGGCGAACTTTGATGCCCAGTGGATGTAATATGTGTGATAGCCGTGATAGCCTATCGTAAGTTGCTTGCTTATTTATTTCCTTGTTGTCTTGTTTATTTGTTTGCTTGTAGTCATTGCAATTCTTTTTCCGCGGTTTGCTAGTGGCTGCAATAACCTATTTTTTAAAACTAGGCCACAATAACCATGGGCTAATATTTACTGTAGTGACACTGGGCCTCCTACGGGCCATAGAAACAGTGGGCCTTCTATGGGCCTTCTACGGGCCGTATCATCAATGGGCCTTATACAGGCAGTATGATCGATTGGCCAAACATGGGCCAATAACAGGCCGCATTATGGCTGTCATGGGCCGACCATAACGGGCCATCATTAATAGGCCATATTTCATGACGCTATGAAAACGGCCCAACATGTTAACGGACCACAAACGGGCCGACTGTAACCACGGGCTGAATTTGGCTCATAAGCAGAAAATGACAGTAATGGGCCGTAAGTAAACGAATGCTGGAAATGAGCCCAAGAATAAATGGGCTCTAAGAAGGCCGAAAGATAACATGGGCTGGAAGCATTAGCGGAATAACGGGCCCTTAATGGGTATAAAGTGATCTATTTGTTCATTACGGGCCGGTTTCACCACGAGCCGTTAATGGGTGTAAATTAATACACTTTGTTCATTATGGGCCGATTTCACCACGGGCCGTTAATAGGCCAAAAAGTTACATAGGGCCTCATATGGGCGAAAAGGCGTCATGGGCCATACATGGGCGGAAGTGAAAGCAATTTGGAATCATATTGGGTGGCCGGATAATGATCTTGGGCCTAATTCGGATAGGGCGTAACGGGCCTTGGGTTAGCGGGCTGTAAATGGGCTATATGCGAACATGCCATTAATAGGCTTTACATGGGCCAGCCCGCCACCTTTTGACCAAATCAAACGGGCCGGCCTTTTCACAGGAATGGGCCTCTGTTGGGTCGTGCCACGTGTCGACGTATCATAGGTGCCTTCTGTCCAATGAGTGGATGACATCTGTCCCAACGATCAGCCGACACGTGTTTCCTCCGACCAATGATGATTTTACACGTGGAAAATCCCCATTGGTCGGGGCTGTTAACGGGTTATCGGATCCAAAACCCGACCCGATAGCTTAACGTCGTTCCGTTACGGTGGATGCCACGTGTCGGTCACCCTTGACGAAAGCACTTCTGTGACGCGCGATTTATCGTCATGGAAGTGGACATTTCCGTGATGATAATTTTGTTAATGTCATGGAACACTTCTACGACAACACAAGTATGACTATCTTGATTCTGTCATAAATTTGTCATGGATGTACATGCATGACAAAAAATGCGACCTACTGTGACAAACACGTATCATCACGGAAGTGTAATTTTTTTTGTAGTGAGAGACCCTGCAGAAGTATATCCAGCGCTTCAACAACGTTCGAATCAATATCCCCAAGGTGTCGGACGAGGCCATCATTTCAGCATTCACTGATGGCGTCCGCGATGTCAAGATGAAGGAAGAGCTCGCCATCCACCAGGATCTCTGCACAGCCCTGGAGATGTTCAACATGGCGAACAAGTGCGCGAGGGTTGAGGAGGGGCGCCTCTCCCTCCTCGAGCTCCTTGATGCTGATCCAGAAGACAAGAAGGCCAAGACCAAAGACGTGAAGCGCAAGGGGCCGGCCGTGCTTGCGGCCGAACCAGAGATAAAGCACGGCTGCGACCACCCCGAGTCATCCAAGAGCAACCGGCCGTTCCACGTCTTCCACAACGTTCACAGCCACAACACCAATGACAGTCAGGAGCTCAGGGCCCTCCGCGACGGGCACATCGGTCGATGCCCCGAGCGCAATGATCGAGGCTACGGTCATGGAGGCGGACGAAGCGGAGGACGCTGGGACGGACGTGACCATCGTTAGGAGTGGCGCGACCAGCCTCGTGAGTACCGCTGGTAGGGCCAGGCTCGCGAGGGCCCCTGGAGGGAGCTGCCTCATGAGGAGCCACTCAGGGCAACGCATCTCTGCCACCTCTGCCTCCACCTCCAAGAAGGAATGAATATCATCAGTAGGACGAGGGGGCTGGTGGCTTCCAAGAGCCTCGAGCCATCGCCTGCATCTTGGGCGGCTCACAGGCCCCGGCTTCCCACCGCGTCTTCAAGCAGTTCACGCGCGAGGTGAACGCGGCGCTCCCCAAACCCGAAGCAATTCACCCTCTCAGGTGGTCCAACTGCGCCATCACCTTCAACTCCTCAGACTAGCTCAAGTGCGCAGCCACCACTGGAGCGCTCCCCATGCTCTGCTCCCCCGTCATCAGCAACGTAGTCGTCACCAAGACTCTCATTGATGGCGGAGCACGGCTCGATGTTCTGTCTATTCAGACGTTCGACAGACTCCTAGTGCCATACTACCAGCTTCACCCAACCAAGCCATTTTCAGGAGTGACCGACGGTTCTACACACCCGATAGGGCAGGTTCGCCTCCCTATCACCTTCGGCGAGCGCAACAACTACCACACTGAGCTCATGGACTTTGATGTCACCGACATCCGCCTGCCCTACAACACCATCCTAGGCTACCCAGCACTGGCCAAGTTCATGGCGGGTACGCATCATGGCTACAACGTCCTCAAGATGCCAGGAAGCGGCAGCGTCATCACGGTCGCGTGCCAAGAGAAGGATGCGGTGTGCTCCCTCGAGCGCGCCTTCCAGGCTGGAGCGGTCGAGAACCCTGAAGACGAGGGCGGCGCCCTCCCTCCTGAGGCCGTCCCTAAGACAAAGAAGCTGCAGCTAGGACAGGGGTCTCGTGAAGGAGCATCGCTCGAGGACGCTGCACTGAGCCTCGCGTCCCTGGACGTGGCACCATCACCCATCGCATAGCTAGGCGCACCCGGCGCCCCTCTCAGGCTGGGCTCGGGGGCTTTCCTCGGGAGGGCCTCGGACCTAGCCAGGGTCACGAGGGAGGCGCTCGGGCATCATGTGGAGGCACTCTTCAGAGCATGCTTCCCAGGAGAAGGCAGCAGGCGTCAGGCAGGGCGTTCAGGAGTTCATCAACAAGGCAATCGAGGAGATTCAAGAAGCAAGGGTTCTGCAAGGCGATCATCGTCTGCCGCGAGGCGCAGCTCATTGCCCCAGCGAGGGTAGGGAGTTCTGCTTCTGCATCGACATCCCCGGGCTCAACAGGGCCGCGTCTTGGCAGCTCATGTGGCCGTCTCGTGGCTGGCGATGCGAGGGTCCACCTAACAGCTATGTTCGCATTCCTTTTGGCCCGCCGAGCGCTGTTGTGGTGCTCCAGTGCTGCATGAGGGACGCCCTAACGGCTTGCAAGGCTAGGCATCAGGCGACCCTGGCGGAGATGGAGGAGCACCTTCAGGAGCCTCCCGGGCCCTCCGAGCCTCCCGAGGCTCGGCATTAGAGCGGCTCGTGAGGAATGACTCTGGCGGCGCGTGTTTTTTGGCTACTTCAACACCTCTTCAGCGACGGTACCAGGTGACATCTCTCTAGTTCGTTCAGTCTGGGAGCGTCCCTCGGACTGCATCATCCCCAAGCCGTGTGTGTCCGTCCCTACAGCATGTATCCCTTCTGCATCTATCAGAGCTAGTTTACAGTCTTTCGCAAGCTAACTTTAAATTATAAACTGCCTGACTGGTGCTTCGTCCCTAAGAACGTCTCGCGCCCTTGCGAGCCCTCCCGCGACTGCCTCATGATTAAGGACTGGCACGGCGTCTATGCTCGGGCCCATCCCTGCAGCATCGCTAAATCCAAGAGGCTGAGCTCTGGCTCACGGGCCAGCCCCCGTGTACGTCACCTCCCATGCCCCTTGGTGCCTTGTTCTCGCATGAGCTAACCACGGGTGGATGAGTAAGGGCGCGCGACCTGGTGCCCCCGTGGCCACAGGAACCGTGTGCTGGTTGTTTTTCTTTAGGATCTTTGCATGAGAAGACTGGGCATGGCGTTTGTGCTCGGGTCTGTCCCTGCAGCGTCGATAAACCCAATGGCTGAGCTCTGTCTGGCGGGCCGGCCCCGTTCACGTCACCTCCTGGGGTCATTGGTGTGTGGCCTTCTCGTGCAATAACCTCAGGAGACTCATTCGGCGCAGGCTGCCTAACCATCTCGCATGACTAACACAAGCATCCCCAATCAAGACCAGGCGCAACCCGCCTTGAGGTAGTGCCTCGTAAGTCCCGTGCTGGCTCACGGGTGCCCATACACACCTCCTCCAACCCTGTCGTGCAAGCCACGTGTCAGGGCGGGGTTGTACACGCCCCGGGGGCTCTCCTCAGAGGGAGCCCCCTCCCACGCACCAGTGGAAGCACCATGCTCCGTGCTGGCCGTCAATACTGTCGAGGAGTGGCCATCCCATGCAAGAGCAAAAGCGCTATGCTCCACGCTGGTGATAAACAACTGGGGTGGCCTAGCGGCCGCATTAACCTTAGGGAGCCTCTGGGCTCAGTGACCAGCCTCACTGCTGCTCTCCCTCGGGGGGTAGCGAGGCTGGGCACGGGGGCTATGCTCAGTCACGCTGGCATACCCCACCTTGCCAGGCTTCACGGGTCTGGTCTTCGCGCAACCCTCCCAAGCGAGAGCTCAGCGAGGAGAAGGTATGATGGTCAGTTCGTACGTCAAGGGGGAATCCTGAGCATCGCGTCTCAGGAGCCTAACTGGCCACGTAGCCCCTAACCCCTTGGGCTCGTCCTGACGATCCGTACGACCCAACGACGGCTGAGGCATGCGCGGGACCGGGCCCTGCCGAGGGACTCCTGGATTAGGGGGTATCCGGATAGCCGGACTATATGCTTTGGCCGGACTGATGGACCATGAAGATACAAGACTCAAGACTTCGTCCCGTGACCGGATGGGACTCTCCTTTGCGTTGAAGACAAGCTTGGCAATCCGGATATTAGATTTCCTTCTTTGTAACCGACTCTGTGTAAACCCTAGCCCCCTCTGGTGTCTATATAAACCGGAGGGTTTGGTCCGGGTAGGGATGATCATAACATTCATAATCATCATAGGATAGCTTCTAGGGTTTAGCCTCTACGATTTCGTGGTAGATCAACTCTTGTAGTACTCATATCATCAAGATCAATCAAGCAGGAAGTAGGGTTTTACCTCCATCGAGAGGGCTCGAACCTGGGTAAACATTGTGTCCCTTGCCTCTTGTTGCCATTAGCCTTAGATGCACAGATCGGGATCCCCTACCTGAGATCCGCCGGTTTTGACACCGACTTTGGTGCTTTCATTGAGAGTTCCTCTGTGTCGTCGCTGCAAGGCTTGATGGCTCCTTCAATCATCAACAACAACGCGGTCCAGGGTGAGACTTTTCCCCCTGGACAGATCTTCGTGTTCGGCGGCTTCGCACTGCGGGCAATTAAACAGCCATCTAGAAGCGGTCGGCAGCTCGCCCCAGCCATCGGTCAGGTTTGGAAACTTGAAATAAACGGCCGATATCCGCGGAGACTTGATCTTTGACGGATTCGGGCCTATGCTAGGAGCACCGAACAGTCACGATGAGGACGGCTTAGACCTGCTGTCGGAGAATACTCAGGATAACGCACCTGCAGGAGCCCCGGACCTAAATCCAGGGCAGATTGCGTCATCCGAGGACCTGGACCCCGCCCCGGAGGCCGCACCCTTATCGGCGGTAGAGCCGAACACAGACTTCACCCCCAAGGAAGCCTGTAACACCGGACCCCCGGACTCGTGTCAGGCTGTAGGTTCCGGTCCGCGCACCCCCGAGCCCGCCGAATCTGGTTGGGCTCCGGTAATGGAGTTCACCGCTGCGGATATCTTCCAGCACTCGCCCTTTGGCGACATGCTAAACTCGTTAAGGTCTCTCTCTTTGTCAGGGGACTCTTTGACGAACTATGTGCGGCTCGAGTGGGAAGCAGGCGACGAGGTAATTCGTTGCCGACCCACCACCCACTTCATTGCCACGGTCGATGATTTGACCGACGTGCTTGATTTCGACTACGAAGACATCGGCGGTGTGAGCGGCGATGTAGGAGGAACAGGACCCACCACCCACGGGGCGGTGGACAGCCACCTCCTCATATGACATATATATGGTGGACACTCCAAAAGAAACCAATGGCGATGAGGCAATGGAGGATAACCCCTCAAGGAAGATAGCAAAGCATGGGCGTCGTCAGCGCCGCTCCAAGCCCCGCCATAGCAATACCGGCACAAGAGACGAAAAAATCCGGATGGTGCCGAAGACGAATACAACCCCAATCAGCCTACCTTCGAGCAGGCCGAACAGGAAGACAGGCAGGTCAGCCCAGACGAACAGGCGACGGACGGATACCCGGAGGAGGACAACAACATGCCCCCCTCCGAAGACGAGATTAGCCTCGGCGGCAGCGAAGTTCGGCGTGCTGAGGACCCGTAGAGCGAGGCGCTTCAAGCGCCGGCTTATGGACACCGCGAGGAGCCTGAAAAAGAAGCAGCAGCAGCTCCAAGCTGATCAAGACCTGCTCACAGACAGATGGACTGAAGTCCTGGCAGCCGAGGAATATGGACTCGAGCGCCACACGGCTGACTGGCCACCTCATGGCCAGGGTAAAAGGGCGTATCAGCCCGAATACCAGCCTGCACCCCCACGCCAATACAATACGGCCCGTGGCAATAGGCAGGACCTGCAAGATATACTGGAAAACAAGGCAGGACAACCAAGATCGATCTACGAATCGCGGGGGCGCGCCCCAAACGTGACGACGATCGTCATGCCGGATACACTATCAATAAGACCGGCCGGGCCGAACACAGCCAACCAGACTCATTCGAACTGCGTAGCCACATAGCCCGGCATAGAGGTGCTGCACACCCCCTCTGCTTCACTGACGAAGTAATGGATCATGAATTCCCAGAAGGGTTAAAACCCGTAAACATTGAATCATACGATGGCACAACAGACACCGCAGTATGGATCGAAGATTTCCTTCTCCACATTCACATGGCCCGCGGTGATGATCTACACGCCATAAATTATCTTCCCCTTAAGCTCAAAGGACCAGCCCGGCACTGGCTAAATAGCCTGCCGGCTAATTCCATCGGCAGTTGGGAAAACCTGGAGGACGCTTTCCTCGACAACTTCCAGGGCACAAATGTGCGACCACCGGATGCTGATGACTTGAGCCACATTACCCAACAGCCCGGAGAGTCGGCCAGAAAATTCTGGACTCGTTTCCTAACTAAAAAGAACCAAATTGTCGACCGTCCGGATGCCGAAGCCCTGGTGGCCTTTAAGCATAATATCCACGACGAGTGGCTCGCCCGACACCTCGGCCAGGAAAAACCAAAATCCATGGCGGCACTCACGACACTCATGACATGCTTTTGCGCAGGCGAGGACAGCTGGTTGGCTCGCAGTAGCACCACACCAATAAACTCCGGCACTTCAGACGTCTGCGACAATAACGACAAGCCACGTCGCAATAGACATGCGCCGGAACAATGGCGACAACACTGAAGACACGGCAGTCAACGCCGGATTCAGTGGCTCAAAATCCGGTCAGCGGAAAAAGCCGTTCAAAAGAAACAATCAGGGACCGTCTAGTCTGGACCGCACACTTGATCGCTCATGCCAAATTCATGGCACCCCGGATAAGCCAGCAAACCACACCAATAGAGACTGCTGGGTGTTTAAACATGCCGGTAAGATAAATGCCGAGAACAAGGACAAGGGGCTGCACATCGACGATGACGAAGAGCCCCGCCGTCCGAACACGGGGGGACAGAAGAAATTTCCTCCCCAGGTGAAAATGGTCAACATGATCTACGCCACACATTTCCAATCGGGAACGAAGCGAGCAGCGAGGGGCGTCTATGCGATGGAGCGATCGCCCGACGTTCAACCCATGGTCAGCCTGTCCGAGCACCTTTGATCGTAGGGATCACCCTACCAGCATCCGTCACGGCGGTTCAGCCGCATTGGTCCTCGACCTGATCATTGACGAATTTCACCTCACACGAGTCCTTATGGACGGCGGCAGCAGCCTGAACCTGCTTTATCAAGACACAGTGCGCAAAATGGGCATCGATCCCTCAAGGATCAAGCCCACCAAAACCACCTTCAAAGGTGTAATTCCAGGAGTAGAGGCCCGTTACACGGGCTCCATAACACTGGAATTAGTCTTCGGATCTCCGGATAACTTCCGAAGCGAGGAGTTAATCTTCGATATCATCCCTTTCCGTAGTGGTTATCATGCACTGCTTGGACGAACCGCATTCACCCGATTTAATGCGGTACCACACTATGCATGCCTTAAGATCAAGATGCCAGTACCTCGCGGGGTCATAACAGTCAACGGAAACATGGACCGCTCTCTCCGTACAGAAGAGCATACTGCAACCCTCGCGGCAGAAATACAAAAAAGCCTTCTCCGGCAAACCACCAATCCGGAGACAACAACTCCGAACACCATCAAGCGAGTCCGGAGTACCCCGCAACAGGATCGCCAGGCACGCCAAGAGCGTGATTAGCAGTCCGGCCTCCGCTTCAGCCCCATTAAGGCAGCATTAGTGCCGCGCGTACACAATTACGCACTCAAAATACCATGGGCATAGGCGGAGGCACAATAATGACACAGTCAATAGTGCGGTTTGGCAGCAACATACTTTAATAACCCCCCTTATCTTTCAGGACCCTGCTTCCAGGCAGTTTTTTCGGAAGAGCCGGATTATCGAACTTTCACAGGAGAGAAATCTAAGGAGGCAAAGGGCGATGCACACAAAGGGAATACCCAGGTGGAATCTATTCACGATCATTATACCTGTTTTATATACCTACATGCAGCCCGCCCTTGGATAGGACATGTCAAATAGTCCTATTCACTTCTGCTTAACGCATTCATTGTAAACATACGCTTAGACGAATTATTCATCAATGGGAGATTATATATAGAGTTAGCTTATTATTCCTATCCGCACATTTTTCATATAAATGTTTATTTACTATTGCAGACGTACACCTTGGTACGTTCAGTTTGCCAGGGGCTTCTTACGACACCCGTTAACTCGGCAAGATAAGTCCGAAGACTTTTGACAGTGCGGCACCCCGAACTTATAGCATTATATGCATCAGCTCCGAATCATGTCTTGGGTCAATAGTTGGGTTAGCCCGGCTCCCTTGTTTTGGTACCTTACGTTCTGTTATATCGGCTAAGGTAACGCAGGGAGAACTACTGCGATTGTGTCCCGGTTCTTCCGGACGAGCACCTCAGTAGAGAAAGCTGAAAACTGACCGGCATGATGCGGCAAGACCTGGTCGCTGTTCGAGAGGTCTTAAAATCCTTAAAGATTTTTCCGCTTTAGGCGAGGAATCGGCCTCGTCCGATTTAGGCGTATATAGCGCCCCAATTCGGCTTTCTAAATTCTAGGGGCTTCGCCGAAATTTAAAATTATAGACTTCTATGGCTAAGTGAAAGTTATAAAGCCGCATAGTACGATTGCCTTGCTCGCTACGCCAAACACCTCCTTCAGGGACCAAATATTTGGATAAAGAGTGTCTGGATTTTCCACGAACACCCCAGTACTAGTAACGTGGGGGAGGGAGCCGACGACTGGCGTACTTTCAGAATTTTATAAACAGCCCCACAGAAGGTAACATTTTAAATCAACAAAGCGCTATATGGCGCAAATAACTTCGTCTTTATATTACAAAAACGACAGAAGTACATTTACTCAAAGACTGTGTCCTTGGTACATTCATCGGCCACGAGGCGAGCGCCTTTCATAACGCCATCATAATATTTCTCGGGACAGTGATGCGCCTTGCCCTCCGGCGGTCCATCCTTTACCAGCTTCTCCGCATCCAGCTTGCCCCAATGCACCTTCGCACGGGCGAAGGCTCGGCGGGCACCCTCAATGCAAATGGATCGCTTGATCACTTCGGCCATGCGAGCATTTACCATCCGCTTTATCAGGCCGAAGTAGCTGGCGGGCAGGGGCTCACCAGGCCACATCCGGACTATGAAATCCTTCATAGCCACTTCGGCTGCCCTATGGAGTTCAACCAGTTGCTTCAATTGGTCACTCAGAGGCATCGGGTGTTCGGCTCCGACATCTTTGGGACCCGAACAGCTTCTCCTTGAAGCTCCCCTCTTGACGCAGTAGAACTCCACGGCATCCGATATGCTGCATGGTAGATCTGCGAATGCCCTTGGGGAGCTCCGAATTCGGGTGAGTAAAAGAAACGCCTCCTCCACATGCTTGCTTTGCATAAAGAGTGTCTTACCCGCCGCTATCTTCTTGGCCGCCTGGATTTCCTGTTGGGCCTTCTCGGCTTCGGCCTTGGCGTCTTTTATGCTCAAAAGGGCCTTCGCAAGTTTGGACTCCTTCATCTTGAAGTCACGCTCCAAGGACTCGAAATTCTTGCCGAGCTCCTGGAGCTCTTGCTGTACCTCGCCCACCCTAGCATTTTGCTTTTCACACTCAATGCGCTCCATGGCCGCCTTGTTTTCGGCCTCGGATAGCGCTTTCTTCAGGGACGCCACTTCGGTCGTGGCCCCTATTGCAAAAATCATGAGTTTTTTTAGAGTCACCAATTTTTTGTTCTTTGTGATATATGAACGGGGTATCACTCACCTTTGTTCTCTTCGAGCTGCCTCTTCGCGAGGCTGAGCTCTCCCTAGGTCTGCTCCAGGTCCCGCTTGAGTCCGGATACCTCCGCCGTGCGGGCAGCAGCAGCAAGCAGGACCGCCTGCTTATTCACATAGACACCTAATATTAGACTCCCGTGGAGTAAAAATTGACCCTCCGTTTGGCTTTTCTTTCCGAACACCAAACAGAGTATCAGGGGCTACTGACTATTGGTTGATAATTTCACACACTTTTGAATACTTACCTCAAAACCGGTCAGGAGGCTGGTGCAGGCCTCGGTCAATCCGCTTTTGGCGGACCGAACCTTCTGAATCACCGCACTCATAAGAGTAGGGTGCTCTCCATCCATGGAAGCGCCGCGAAGCGCTTCCAGCCGACTATCCGACGCCTCTGGCATCATGGAAGTCATCAACACGGACAGCTCGCCCTCCTTAGCGAGGGGCTGCCTGCCTGAATCTGGAACCTTTGGAGGTTTCGGTACAGTGTCCTACCGGGAGCCCGACTTGTTGCGGCTCTCGTCGGCACAATCCGCGGGGATCTTGCGCCCCGTGTGCCCGGTGTCTGGAATTTCGCCTTGGGGCGTTTTCAGAGTCGCCTCCCCCTGCTCAGGGAGCCTTTGGGACAACACCTCCGTGTCATCCGTACGCTGAGGGGAAGTGGCCGTCGGGAGCGAATTCATCGCCGAATCGCTCAAAAACCCATCCGAAGAAGATACCTCGGGATGGGCCCTGGCCGGGCTGCATATGTGTGTTCGGCGTTATAACAGACTATGAAGCGAAGTTGCACTAAAGTACAACACAAGTGCTGATACTTACGATCTTACTAGGGGCTTCCCCCTGGGCAGCCACTCCTCCTCGCTGTAGGCGGCCGTGGTGGAGTAATCCGGCAGGGACGCCTTTCCCTTCTTGGGCGTCCTAGCCCCCCCTCCGGGGCGGCCTTCCTTTTCTTCTCCTCCCCAGTGCGGGGAGGCACCATTTCCTCGTGATTCCCCCCTCCTCCACGGGAGGAATCTGCCTTGTCATCCTCGGACGACGAGCCTATGACGGCCTTGCGCCGGGACCTTTCCTGGTCCCCTGAGGCGCCCTCTTAGGCCCTTCGGCCTCCCTGGATGAGGCGGCCCATTCCTTCTCTGTCTCCTCCTCCCCTTCATCGGAGGAGTGTGCTTTGTCGTCTTCTGACGAGGCGTCCGGTACGATCTTACGCCGGAGACCCTTCCTGGTCCCCGGGGCCTTCTTTTCGGCCTTCCTTTCCGGCGTCTTGTAGGGTGCCGGGACTAGCATCTCCGTTAGGAGAGCGGTCGCCGGGCCCTCTGGTAGTGGAGCCGGACAGTCGATCTGCTCCGCCGTCTCCACGTACTCCTGATTGAGTACACACGACGACTTAAAATCCTCCCATGAGTATGCTGGAAAAACTACATCTGGTGATGGTTAGAAAACTCACCGGACGGGGGGCCGCGCGGCGTGGAGTCCGCGGTCCTCGGATGAGGGAGGGGGTATTTCGGAGGCTTTGAACAGCACCTTCCATGCGTCCTTGAGTCTCGTGCCATAGAGCTCTTGAAGTGTCTGGTGTTCGGCCGGGACGAACTCCCACAGATTGAAAGCCCGTCTTTGGCACGGAAGAATTCGGCGCACAAGCATGACCTGGACCATGTTGACAAGCTTGATTTTCTTGTCAATCATATTCTTGATGCAGTTCTGAAGTCCGGTCAGCTCCGCAGGCTTGCCCCAGGCCAGGCCCTTCTTTTCCCAGGAGGTGAGCCGCATGGGAATTCCGGATCGGAATTCGGGGGCCGACGCCCAGTTGGCATCGCGCGGCTCGGTGATGTAGAACCACCCCGATTGCCACCCTTTCATGGTCTCCGCGAAGGAGCCGTCAAGCCAGGTGACGTTGGGCATCTTGCCCACCATGGCGCCTCCGCACTCCGCTTGCTGGCCACTCACGATCTTCGGCTTTACGCAGAAGATGCGTAGCCACAAGCCGAAGTGAGGCTTGATGCGGAGGAAGGCCTCGCACATGACGATGAACGCCGAGATGTTGAGGACCAAGTTTGGGGCTAGATCATGGAAGTCCAGCCCATAGTAAAACATAAGCCCGCGGACGAAGGGATGAAGTGGAAATCCCAGTCCACGGATGAAGTGGGCAATGAACACGTCCCTCTCATGGGGTCCCGGAGTCGGAATGATTTGCCCTGCGTGCGGCAGCCGGTGCGCAATATCTGCGGCCAAGTATCCAGCCGCCCGGAACTTCGTGATATGCTCCTCCTTCATGGTGGAGACCACCCACTTGCCCCCTGCTCCGGACATGTTTGTCTGTGCGGAGAAGGTGAGAACTAGGGCGCTGGAGCTCGAGGGTGCGAGAAAGGATAAGCAGAGGAGGAAGAAGGCGTGGGTAAAAATGGGGAAATCCTTATCCCTTTATAGAGGCGATGAGGACGGTGCGCCTCCCCACTTGCCCATTGAAGATCGCTTATTTCCCAAGCACCGCGATTGATGATGCGGTTGGGTTACCCATACCCGTATTGATGGGAATCCCGTGATAAGGGGACATGATCTCTGCTTCGACAAGACGTGCCGAGTAAACCGCCTCGCAATATGCATTGTGGCTGGTCGTGGGAAAACGGTTCGAATAATGACTCGACTGTAGTGTCATGTCACGTTGTCTGAAGTTGTCAGTAGATTGCTTTTGTGGAATATCGTTCTCTCTACGGTGGTATGTAAAGATCATCTTGCGGATCCGGACACGATTTAAGTGTTCGATAATTACTTTGGAGTATTTGGAGATGGAACCCACTTTGCAATGCCGAAGACAAACTGCGCACCGGACTCATCGTCATTGAAGCCTGGTTCAGGGGCTACTGAGGGAGTCCAGGATTAGGGGGTATCCGGACAGCCGGACTATATGCTTTGGCCGGACTGATGGGCCATGAAGATACAAGACTCAAGACTTCGTCCCGTGTCCGGATGGGACTCTCCTTGCGTGGAAGACAAGCTTGGCGATCTGGATATTAGATTTCCTTCTTTGTAACCAACTCTATGTAAACCCTAGCCCCCTCCAGTTTCTATATAAACCGAGGGTTTGGTCCGGGTAGGGACGATCATAACATTCATAATCATCATAGGCTAGCTTCTAGGGTTTAGCCTCTACGATCTTGTGGTAGATCAACTCTTATAATACCCATATCATCAAGATCAATCAAGCAGGAAGTAGGGTTTTACCTCCATCGAGAGGGCCCGAACCTGGGTAAACATTATGTCCCTTGCCTCCTGTTACCATTAGCCTTAGACGCACAGATCGGGACCCCCTACCCGAGATTCGCCGGTTTTGACACCGACACCTGCCAACGCAGAACGCCAAGGCCTGGCTTTCACCCTTCCTTTTCAAGCCGTTCATATGTCAAGGGGGACTCCTGAGCATCGCGTCTCAGGAGCCTAACTGGTCACATAGCACCTCACCCCTTGGGCTTGTCCTGGCAATCCGGACGACCCAACGACGGCTGAGGCATGCGCGGGGCCGGGCCCTGCCAATGCAGAACAACAAGGCTTGCCCCTGCACCTTTTCCTAAGCTGTTCGCACGTCAAGGAGGACTCCTGAGCATCGCGTCTCAGGAGCCTAACTGGCCACGTAGCCCCTCGCCCCTTGGGCTCGTCCTGGTGATCCGGATGACCCAACGACGGCCGAGGTATGTGCGGGGTCGGGCTCTGCCGACGCAGAACAACAAAGCGAATGGAAAAGTCGAGGGAACATAATATAATTATTACAAAACATATTGTTCCAGGCAAGCAGTTTTAAAACGCCTCCCCGAGGCATTCTACATGATGCAGGACAAGTAGGAAGGAGCTGCATCACCGGGCCACCTCTTCAAACTTGGGCGCCACCGTCACCCGCCAGCGGAGCCTCGTCGCCAGGCGCGTTGCCCTTCCCCTCGGCCTCGGTCGAAGGACCGACGACCAGAAACTTACTCAACATAGCGTCCATAGAGCTCTTCACGGCGGCAGCGGCAGCGTCCTGGGAATCGGAGTCCACCGGAGCAAGGAAGGAGGAGAAGTTGGAGCCGGCGTCCTGGGGATAGAGATGGCTGAAGACACATGCAAGGGCTTAGGAACAAAGCGAGCACGCCTCGCTTTCCACCAAGGAGGCAAACCCGTTGACAACACCTTTGAGCATTGCCAAGACTTCAGGAAGCAGAGCAGCAGGGCTCTCCCTCGGGGTCGTCACCGCCGCCTTCTTCAAGGAATTTTCCCCAAAGAGCGACTTCTGAGCCTTGTGGAAACGTGCCTTGAGGGAGGCAAGGGTGCTGCGCTCCATCGCGGCCACCTTCTTCGCCTTGGCAAGGGCCGCTTCGGCCGCCTCCACCTCTTCCTTGAGCTTCATTAGGCGGTCGCGCTCCGCAGCCTGCTCCAAGGCCGCCTTCTTCACCTTGGCGTCTCGATCGGCGACGGCAACCTCCTGGGCCTTCAGCTTCTCCTCATGCTCCTAGAGCTGGCTGGCCTGGGTAGCCTGCTGATCCTGAAGAGCCTTAAGTTCAGCCTCCACCACGCGGCACCGATTCTCAGCTTCCGTGGCCTCCTTCCGCGCCAAGTCGCGCGCAGTGGCAACCACCCCGATCACCTTCTGGGCTTCCTCCGTAGAGCCCCAGGCCGCACGGACAGACATGTCGGCTTGAAGCCAACCAGAAACCAGCCCCAGGCGTCCCTGCGCCGAGCGACGATCCGGGCCCCGAAGTTCACCCTCGAGGAGGTCCAGCACCGCCCTTGCCTCCTCCAGGGCCCCAGAGGCGGCAGGAGCGCCGTGGCTCGGCCGCACGCTGGGCAGGGGAGAAGACGCCCTCGGCGCCAAGACAGAAGAAACCTCGGCCTCAGGAAGGACCGAGGGCTCCAGAGGCTGGGCGACCTCAGCAGCCGCAGCAAGGACGGGCGCCGGCAGGGTCAGCCCCGCCAAAGGTGTCGGCACCTTCCGAGGACGGGCTTCCATGCCCTGGGGAGATGGCGTCACCACCGGAGCTGCGGGGGCCGGGGCCTTTTCCTTTGCCATGGCCGCGGCGGCCACTTCAGCACCCTCGACCATGGTGACCTCCGCGTCCTCTTTCTGCTTCTTCGATGGCTGCTGCCTAATGACAGGCGAAGACGCTAAGCATCACTTCAAGAATCAACAAGCAAGGCCGAGGAAGAGACTTACCGGCCGGTGAAGACATAGCTCCTCTTTAGACTCAACAGCGGGCGCTGAGGCAGGGCAGCTGGTGGTGAGCTCTTGGGAGCAGGAGAACTCGCGGTTGGTTCCGCTCGGGGTGCCGTGGGCGAGGGCGGAACGCTGCATGGAGGAATCAGCGTGGTCCTGCCCTTCTTCGTGGTCGTCCGCTTGGGCTGCTTCGAAGAGGACACCCCGGACCTCATGGTGACTCCAGAAGGGCGAGGCACCTCCACCACCGGAGGCGCGTCATCATCATCATCAGGGAAGTCGCGGAGGAGCTCCCTCTGCCGTGGGGCAGAGGATTCCTCCACCATCTCGTCCACGGTGGCCTCCGAGGAATGATCTCCGGAGGACAGATCTACGAAGGATGGAGGCAGCGGGGGAGGCCCGCCCGCACAAGCCCAATCTCATCAAAGACCGGCATGACAGCGGCGACCTCCTCCCCGTCAGTCTGACAGTACAGCGGGAGCCAATCTTCCGAAGGATCGCTCGGGTCCTTCCTCATCAAGTAGAGCAACACCTAAAGCATATGTTCCTCCCTCATAATAATTTTCAGTAGGATCATGAATGAATTCAACAATATAACCAGCACCTAAAGCATTCTTTTCATGATCTACAAGCATAGAATTCTTATTACTCTCCACATAAGCAAATTTCTTCTCATGAATAATAGTGGGAGCAAACTCAACAAAATAACTATCATGTGATTGAAAATTAAGATCAAGATGACAAGTTTCATGGTTATCATTATTCTTTAAAGCATACGTGTCATCACAATAATCATCATAGATAGGAAGCATGCTTTCATCATAGTAAATTTGCTCATCAAAGCTTGGGGGACAAAAAATATCATTTTCATCAAACATAGCTTCCCCAAGCTTGTGGCTTTGCATATCATTAGCATCATGGATATTCAAGGAATTCATACTAACAACATTGCAATCATGCTCATCATTCAAAGATTTAGTGCCAAACAATCTATAGATTTCTTCTTCTAGCATTTGAGCACAATTTTCCTTTCCATCATACTCACGAAAGATATTAAAAAGATGAAGCGAATGGACAAACTCAATTCCATTTTTTTGTAATTTTATTTTATAGACTAAGTAGTGCTAAAACAAGAAACAAAAAGAATCGATTGCAAGATCTAAAGATATACCTTCACTTACCTAGCCTCCCCGGCAACGGCGCCAGAAAAGAGCTTGATGTCTACTACACAACCTTCTTCTTGTAGACGTTGTTGGGCCCTAAGTCTGCAGGTTTGTAGGACAGTAGCAAATTTCCCTCAAGTGGATGACCTAAGGTTTATCAATCCAGCGAGGCGTGGGATGAAGATGGTCTCTCTCAAACAACCCTGCAACCAAATAACAAAGAGTCTCTTGTGTCGCCAACACACCCAATACAATGGTAAATTGTATAGGTGCACTAGTTCGAAGAGATGGTGATACAAGTGCAAAATAGATAGTAGATATAGGTTTTTGTAAACTGAAAATATAAAAACAGCAAGGTAACAAGTGGTAAAAGTGGCGTAAGCGGTATTGCAATGATGGGAAGCAAGGCCTAGGGTTCATACTTTCACTAGTGTAAGTTCTCTCAACAATAATAACATAGATAGATCATATAACAAGCCCTCAACATGCAACAAAGAGTCACTCCAAAGCCACTAATAGCGGAGAACAAACGTAGAGATTATGGTAGGGTACGAAACCACCTCAAAGTTATTCTTTCAAATCAATCCGTTGGGCTATTCCTATAAGTGTCACAAACATCCCTAGAGTTTTTACTAGAATAACACCATAAGATACAAATCAACCAAAACCCTAATGTCACCTAGATACTCCATTCTCACCTCAAGTATCCCTTGGCATGATTATACGATATGCATCACACAATCTCAGATTTATCCAACCAACATAAAAGTACTTCAAATAGTGCCCAATGTTTACGGAGAATCACGAACGTGTGCTAACCCCTATGCATAAGTTCCCAATGTCACGAAACCCGCAAGTTGATCACCAAAACATACATCAAGTGGCACATGATATCCCATTGTCACCATAGATAATCACGGGAATACATACATCAAGTGTTCTCATAAAGACTCAATCCGATAAGATAACTTCAAAAGGGGAAAATCAATTCATCACAAGAGAGTAGAGGGGGAGAAACATCATAAGATCCAACTACAATAGCAAAGCTCGGGATACATCAAGATCATGCCATAGATTGGAACACGAGAGAGAGAGATCAAACACATAGCTACTGGTACATACCCTCAGCCCCGAGGGTGAACTACTCCCTCCTCGTCATGGATAGCGCCGGGATGATGAAGATGGCCACCGGAGATGGATCCCCCCTCCGTGAGAATGCAGGAAAGGGGTCCCGATTGGTTTTGGTGGTTCCGGAGGCTTGCGGCGGAACTCCCGATCTAATCTCTGTTCTCGAAGTTTTATGGTACGTAGGTATATATGGGTGAAAGGAGAACGTCGGTGGAGATACGGGGGCCCCACGAGGCAGGGGGCGCGCCCAGGGGGGTGGGGGCGCCCTCCACCCTCGTGGACAGCTCGGGGCTCCCCTGGCGTGCACTCCAAGCCCATCAGGTTGGTTTCCTTCCAAAATTGACTTCTCCAGTTGATTTCGTTCCGATTTGACTCCGTGTGATATTCCTTTTCCTTGAAACACTGAAATAGGCATAAAACAGCAGATCTGGGCTGGGCCTCCGGTTAATAGGTTAGTCCCAAAAATAATATAAAAGTGGAAAATAAAGCCCAATATTGCCTAAAACAGTAGATAAAATAGCATGGAGCAATCAAAAATTATAGATACGTTTGAGACGTATTAAGCATCCCCAAGCTTAATTCATGCTCGTCCTCGAGTAGGTAAATGATAAAAAAGATAATTTTTGATGCGGAGTGCTACTTGGCATAAAAAAGATAATTCTTCTTAATTGTGATATGAATATTCAGATCCGAAAGATTCAAGACAAAAGTTCATATTGACATAAAAATAATAATACTTCAAGCATACTAATCAAAGCAATTATGTCTTCTCAAAATAACATGGCAAAATAAAGTTCATCCCTACAAAATCATATAGTTAGGCTATGCTTCATTTTCGTCACACAAAGATGTTCCCAACTTCTATACCCCGATGACAAGCCAAGCAATTGTTTCATACTTAAATAATCTCAAACTTTTTCAACCTTCACGCAATACATGAGCGTGAGCCATGGATATAGCACTATGGGTGGAATAGAATATGATGATGGGGATTGTGTGGAGAAGACAAAAAGGGAGAAAGTCTCACATTGATGAGGCTAATCAACGGGCTATGGAGATGCCCATCAATTGATGTCAACATGAGGAGTAGGGATTGCCATGCAACGGATGCACTAGAGCTATGAATGCTCAACAAAAGAAAACTAGTGGGTGTGCATCCAACTTGCTTGCTCATGAAGACCTAGGGCATTTTGAGGAAGCCCATCATAGGAATATACAAGCCAAGTTCTATAATGAAAAATTCCCACTAGTATAAAAGACAACTTATGAGACTCACTATATGAAAAACATGGTGCTACTTTGAAGCACAATATATGAGACTCACTACATGAAGAACAAGGTGCTACTTTGAAGCACAAGTGTGGAAAAAGAGATAGTAGCATTGCCCTTTTTTTATTTTTTTTATTTTTCTTTTTTTATTTTTTTATTTTCTTTTTTTTGGGCCTTTCTTTTTTTTCTTTTTGGCCTTTCTCTTTTTTTTGGGCCTTTCTTTTTTTGGCCTTTCTTTTTTTTTGATTGGGCAATGCTCTAATAATGATGATCATCACACTTCTATTGATTACAACATAAGGATTGCAACTCGAAACTAGAACAAGATATGACTCTATATGAATGCCTCCGTGATGTAAGGATGGTGCAATGAATCAAGAGTGACATGTATGAAAAATAATGCATGGTGGCTTTGCCACAAATACGATGTCAACTACATGATCATGCAATGGCAATATGACAAAAGTAAGGTATGTCATGATGATGATGAATGGAACGGTGGAAAGTTGCATGGCAGTATATCTCGGAATGGCTATGGAAATGCCATAATAGGTAGGTATGGTGGCTGTTTTGAGGAAGATATAGGGAGGTTTATGTGTGATAGAGCGTATCGTATCATGGGGTTTGGATGCACCGCGAAGTTTGCACCAACTCTCAAGGTGAGAAAGGGCAATGCACGTACCGAAGAGGCTAGCAAGGGCGGAAATATAAAAGTGCATTATAATCCATGGACTCAACATTAGTCAAAAGAACTCATATACTTATTGCAAAAATTTAGAAGTCATCAAAAATCAAGTACTACGCGCATGCTCCTAGGGGGATAGATTGGTAGGAAAAGACCATCGCTCGTCCCTGACCGCCACTCATAAGGATGCACAAGCCAGCTACACTTTACATTTCAAATTTGTTACACAACTTTAACCATACGTGCATGCTACGGGACTTGGAAACTTCAACACAAGCATTTCTCAAATTCACAATTACTCAACTAGCATGACTTTAATATCACAACCTCTGTAACATCCCAAAATTCTAAATTTTGGAATGTTATAAACAAATAGATAGATTTGATTGATTGCTTGATTGATTGACTGAAAGTGAGTGATTTCGAAACTTTTTGAAAGTTAGATGAGAGGGAATAAAAGGACTTTCCCAAACTTTCATTTTCTTTTATGATCTTCGGGAATTCAAATTCTTTCATCACAAAAACCCTGGAGAGAAGATGACATGACTTCTTCCATTTATTTAAATGACAAGGGGTGTTGAAAATATTTGAATTTCATTTGGAAAACATTTCCAATTCTGAAACTTTATGCAACTCGATGATTTTCACGGCGAAGATAAAATGACTTCTTCAAAACATATGAAATATGAGTTGGGAGTTTCAAAGAATTAAATTCAAAGTTCCTTTGAATTATTTTCAATTTGGAGTTATTTGAGTTTTATTCAAATTATTTTTCTCCAAAAATAAAATACATAGAAAATAGGGTAACATGATTCCCTACAACACAAAATTGGAGAGGAATAAATTGAATTCATTTTGGTATTTTTAAAATGATTTTTATTGAATTTTATTAGAGCTGAAGCACTGTTTGTTTTATTTGAATTTGTGTATATTTTATTTGAAGCTAAAATAATGTCCATGTTGTAAAAAATCTTTTTCTGCAAATTTAGATATATTATATGCCTATATAAAAGTTTTAGTCATTTTGTTTTTTTTTTATTTTAAGTTCTTTGAAAATTTTGTTTAAAAAAAAAAGCTGCAGCGCCTTGGGCCAAAGGCCCAAGCCGCCTAGGAGCCACCGGCCGACCCACGAGCCTAGCATACCACGCCAGCGCACCAAGGGAGGGAGCCGTTCCTTTTCTCCTTTTCCCAAGTCCTAGTAGGACTCTTTTCCTACTGCGTTTATTCCGTATCTATTCCTAGATCTATTCCTCTTGTTTCCTAATCCTAATCTATTTCTTGCCCCCTACCCCAAGCAAAACCCCTCCCCTCCCCAATATAAATACCCAAGCACCCCCCCCCCCCTCCAACACATCAAATCAACTCTCCTCTCCTCTCCTCCGCAGCAGCAGCAGCAGTGCCGCCGCCGCCATAGCCGCGCCGCCGCCGCCCTACGCCGCCGCCCCTCACCAGCGCCGCCGCCGCCATAGCCGAGCCGCGCCGCCGCCCTCGCCGCCGCCCCTCACCAGCCGCCGCCGCCAATTGCCGCCGCCGCCCTCGCCGCCCCTCACCAGCCTTGCCCGCCGCCATGAGCCCCTCGCCTCTTCGAGGTACTAGCCCCAGCGTCACGTTTTCTAGATCGGTTTTCTAGACCGGTTTCCGTTCCGTTTTCTAGATCGGTTTTCGTTTGGTTTCCTTTCCAAACCCTAGATCGATTTTTCGCCGGTTTTTCTTTCCGGTTACATTTAGCGGCGTTCGCTCGATAGATTTTTCTTTTTATTTTTAAGTCCCGTCACGGACCTATCCGTAGTCCCTAATCTTCAAACGTTCATAACTTTTTACTCGTAAGTCGGAATCCAACGAAACCAACGCCCACTTCTTCGTTATGATCTCCTCTATCCGATAATACAACTCAAACATGTTTTGAAAGTTTTAAAATCTGATTTCAAACAGATTTGTATTTGAACTTCGTTTGATCATAACTTGAGTTTCGTAACTCCGATTTAGTTGATTCTTTTGCAAATCGAAGCTCTTGACCTAAACTTTCTGATAAGGCCAAATACACATAGTTTTGGTACTGTTAGAAATTGTTTTATGATGCAAGAGTTATTAGATTTGGATTTGTCGTTTTCCAAATTGTTTCATCGATCCTTCCGATCTTTTTAGTGATTGCTTATGTGTGTTTACTATTGATTGATTACTATAGATTGACCGGAGTGTGACGAGTAGAACTATCAAGAGTTTTGAGTGCGAGTCATCTTCATCAACTTTGCAGGCAAGTAACACTTTGGTCATACTCTTCTCATACCCAGTTTTTATGCATTAGATCTATTCCTCAAACACTTGCATGATTAGGATCTAATTAAATTGTGGGATGGGAAGTAGTTTGAGGTAGTACCTATTACCTGCTTTTATTATCAAACCCTTGGGAGTTACTTCTACGTTTGCTTATTACGCCATGCTATGCTCAGAGACGTGGATTGGGTTTGAGTGAATATCCATGATGTATGTGAGATTGATAATTAATGGTTTATCTAAGGTGGCAACTTAAACACACATCTGGGTGGATTGAGGCACTGGCTATTCCAGACTTGCCTGTCAAGGCACACAGGTAGACAGGATTTGCCTGTATTTCTTCGGACCGCCACCTGTGCTCAAAGGGATCATAAGATTATTCAAACTAGAAACTTCATGTGCACCCACAAGCCATTATGGGCTCGCATAGTTGACTAAGTTGTGCGAACTCTTACGGGTAGGCTAGCTGATGTAGGGGATGTAGGTTGGTACGGTCTACCCACATGTAAGGTGCTAGTGCTTCTGAAAGACTGTGTCTCAATCATCCGTCTCTCAAACACCATGTAGTGCGAGAACCAAACGGAGGCGATCGAGTCTTGTGGGGAAAAGTGCGCAAACCTCTGCAGAGTGTATAAACTTATCATGATTAGCCGTGTCCCCAGTTATGGACATCTTGAGTATCTAGTTCTTGGATTATCCTGTTGATCTCATCACGTTACTTAATATAATTTGTTTGGGTTTTATGAGTACTTTTAATTGGGATTGAGGATGTCATCAACCATTCTCAATGTTCAACAACCACCATGCTAGTTAAATAAATTTATTCCTTTGTAGTAGGGAAAAATTGGCATTTCTCAAAAACTCTAACCATAGAGCATTCCACCAGCCATATAAGCATGAAGTAAAGCCTATTCTTACATTACTCTCTATGTGTTAAATAGCCAGAATATTCCATGTGCTGACCCGTAATCGGGCTGCAACTTTTCATGCCGCAGACTTTTCGCATTTACGAGTAAGTGATACGTTAGGGTTACGATTTCCTATACTCAACTTTGCCGTTGGTGTTGATGGGAATCCACAACCTTGTTGCTTCCGCTTATATTTGGATCGAGGTAATAGTATTTACGTTACTTTATACATGTGATTTACCTCTGTTATAAATCCTTCGAAAGTCGTGTGTGTCAAAGATACCGATCCGTGGATGACACGAAAGCACAGAGACTTGATCCATTCGGGTCGGGTCGCTACAAGATGGTATCAGAGCACATGTTGACTATAGGACGTGACCCTAGAAAATGGCAAGCCCATAGGAAAGATTTTTCTCTACAACTTCATTTTCAAAAGAGATCTTTTACCTCTCTTCTCTTCTGAGTTTATTCAAATATTCCCTTTTTAGTGAGACCATACCCCTTTTCCCTTTTGACCACTCGAAGATTTGACCAATGAGACCACTCCAATGAGACAAGATATCGGACAACTAAGACCATTTGGAATGAAGAGGATTTTTCCATGTAAATGGAAACTACAACTGTTGAAGACTCCGAACACTTGGAGAATTTGAAGGCTCTGAAGAATTCCCAAATTTGTATGACCCAGGAAGGCTACCTTTATGGAACCTGGCAGACTATGGAAGTTATCAATACCCGAGATCAAGGTGTATTGGATCTGGAGTGTTACATCAGAAAGTTAAGATGGACCCACAAGAAGGTAAATTTTGACAAGGAAGTATTTCATGAAGAACTCAGGATCCAGAAGCTGAAAGTAGACAAGATGAAGGAGCAAAACATCGAGATACCGGAGATTTGACAAGAATCAAGGACAAGAGGATCATGGATCATATCAAGGATGTTGAAACCGCGGTTGGAACGTAACTCCGAAATATTGAAGGACGTCGCGAGAGACTTCGCGTCAACAGAGATGATCTGGCAAAAGAACTTGAGAAGGACAAGCATGATCAGCAGGAGCCACCGGAGACATGAACAAGACTTGAAGAGTGTGATGACTTTGAGATCTATTGAACTTTAGAAGACCAAACCCCTGTTACATACCTACGTTAGATGCGACGATTGTGAGCTGTCATTTTGTTTGATGTTTTTCCGACAGCCACAATAAAATCTGTCTTTTGAAAACTTTTGTTTGTATTGTGTGCATCCCTCTCGATCTCTCTTATCCCACCCCAAACCCATGGACCCGTTAGAGGACGAATGGAGATGAGCTTGTATTCTCTGGACCGATGAGTCAAATGGAGACAGACCGATGGATTTAGAACATGGAGGATCACCCGGAGAATAATCCTATAGCCGGAAAGGATATGACCAGCATGCTCTTGAGTGCTTTGAAAGAGGTGCTGCTACTTGATGGAGGATATACCGAACTATCCATGGATGGCAATGAGTAACCACTTGGGAAGAATTTAAGTTGACTCTGCCAAAGTCTCGGTTTGTGTCCCAGAAGTTGAAGCCTTATGGAAATGATATGGAGAAAGTGCATGCAAGCTTTGTGGAGAAATAGGACACAACCATAAAGAAAATAAGGACGAATACCCTCATAATCGGAGGATTATCAAAGGAGTTAGCCGAGGATTTTCAGGGAACTTTGGTTGGAGATTGTTCCCAAAGGTTTTGTTGCAGCAATGGAAGTTCAGTCTACATTGTTGAGAAAGATCCGTGAAGCTCAGAAGGATGACAAAGATATTGTTGAGGTAAAACAGAGGATGAGCAAAGGAAAGGCCAAAGTTTTTCGTAAGGATGAGCACGACACCTTATGGTTTGAGGACAGTGTACATATACCCAATAATGCAAAGATCAGGAAGTTAATACTTCAGGAGACTCATGACTCACCATACTTGATTCGCCACGAAACACCAAGATGTATTTGGATTTGAAGGAGTGTTTCTGGTAGACTGGTATGAAGAAGGATATTATGGAGTATGTAGACGTAAGTGATGCATGCCAGAGAAAGTAAAAGTAGAGCATCAGAAGCCAGCAGGATTACTACAGCCTATGCCGATACCCGAATGGAAGTGGGATAAGCTTGGCATGATTTCATTTCTGGATTTCCCAGAACCCGATTGGGATATGATTCTATCTGGGTAGTAGTTGATTTGCTTGACCAAAGTGGCTCACTTTATCCTGGTGAAAACCACCTATACAAGTGTGAAGTTGGCCAAGATATATTTGACAAGGATTGTATGTCTGCATGGAGTTCCGAGGACCATCATAGAGGAACACAGTTTACCTCAAAGTTTTGGAATCAGTTGCGTAAAACTTTGGGTACTAGGCTAGAGTTAAGTACAGCCTTTCATCCGCAGACAGATGGACAGACTGAGAGAGTAAATCAGATTTGGGAGGACATGTTGAGAGCGTGTGCGCTAGATTATGGATCTAGTAGTGATGATAATCTACCTTACGCGGAGTTCTCATTCAACAACAGTTACCCAGCCAGTTTGAAGATGGCCCCTTTTGAAGCTTTGTATGGGAGAAGGAGCGGACACCGTTGATGTGGGATGAAGTTGGAGACCTTCATTGTTTGGACCAAAGGTGATCAAGGATTTGTAAGAGAATGTTAAGTTGATTCGAGATAGACCAAGGTAGCTCACCAGGCAGAATAGTTATGCATACTCAATAACGCAAGAAGGTAGTCAATAAAACCGGAAACAAAGAATATCTTCGTGTGCCCCCTCTGTGAGGAGTTAAGCGATTTGGAGTTAAAGGAAAGTTTGCCCCGAGATTGTAGGACCATACTGAGTTGGAACGTATGGGAGAAGTTACCAACAAGTTGGAGTCACCCGAAGGACTGTCAGGAGTTCATGATGTGTTTCACGTTTCCCAGTTGAAGAAGTGCCATGCAGAGATGGCCAAAATTCCCTGTAAGGATGCTTGACCCTGGAAAGGATAATGATGTTCCACGAAGTGGAGTATGGACTTCATAAGTATAAGTTTTTTTATCTTGGTATGTGGGATATTCCACGAGGATGAAGAGATGAATTACTATTGGATATAAAGGAGGTATGATGTTGGAAATATGGATCAAGGTAAATTCCATGATGAGTCTGAGTAATCATGTCCTAGTTTGGTGCAAATAGAAGGAAGGAAGACAAGTACAATTGGATGGATTTAAGTATACCAGAAGTTGGATGTTGGGATAACGATCACTGCCCCATTGATGAGTTCAAGGTTTACAAGTGATGAGGTGGGCCCATAACCCACAGGCCCCAGGACTTGCCAAGAAGCAAGCACACTCTTGCTGAAGGAAAACCCTGGAAGAAGTTACGATTTTATTGACAGACGATCTTATAGGAGTTTACGCAAAACCTGAGAGTTGTGAAGGATCGATATTTGTTTGTTTGGCTTGCAGAATCAATGGATTTTCCGAACTTGGTTCGTCGACAAGAGAAATTCTGCAATGCTTGTGAGGATGACCGAGTGTTAGAATGCGAGATTCGCTAAACCATGTGCAAGGTAATGATTTGGGTGCGGGATGGATTGATCACCATACCGACTTACTCTTATTATTCGCTTCGCTATATGGGATGGTAAATCTGAGTGACTTACCTATAGCAGAGAGACGACGATATTAAACCTTGTTTAAACCTTAGAATGGTGTAGGTATTTTTTCCCTTGTACAAGGCAGTTGTTGCCAACCGTAGGTTATACGGTGAGGTTCAACCTGCACCCGTTTTCTGCAGGAGAAACCATAAATTGTTGACCACCATGAGATATCGATAGTTGTTTAGAATTGGCGCTGCACCGTCATTATGAAGACCCAATCTCGGAATAACCTTACCAAGATTAAAGGACAAAAGGATTGAGGAAAAGGTTATGCCGTTACAAAAAGATCCCCGAGAAGGAATTATCCTTACGATCTGAGAAGACCGACACTGTCAGCAATAAGGATGGAGTATCTGAGTTTTGATGGAACCGTAACAATGCTTCTAAGGGTGGTAGCACCCGAGACCCGGAGACGATCGATGGATTTTGAGAAGACCCCAAACCCTAACCTATTTCTTGTTAGCCTCTCCGAATCTCGAGGACGAGATTCATTTTAAGGGTGGTAGTTTGTAACATCCCAAAATTCTAAATTTTGGAATGTTATAAACAAATAGATAGATTTGATTGATTGCTTGATTGATTGACTGAAAGTGAGTGATTTCGAAACTTTTGAAAGTTAGATGAGAGGGAATAAAAGGACTTTCCCAAACTTTCATTTTCTTTTATGATCTTCGGGAATTCAAATTCTTTCATCACAAAAACCCTGGAGAGAAGATGACATGACTTCTTCCATTTATTTAAATGACAAGGGGTGTTGAAAATATTTAAATTTCATTTGGAAAACATTTCCAATTCTGAAACTTTATGCAACTCGATGATTTTCACGGCGAAGATAAAATGACTTCTTCAAAACATATGAAATATGAGTTGGGAGTTTCAAGAATTAAATTCAAAGTTCCTTTGAATTATTTTCAATTTGGAGTTATTTGAGTTTTATTCAAATTATTTTTCTCCAAAAATAAAATACATAGAAAATAGGGTAACATGATTCCCTACAACAGAAAATTGGAGAGGAATAAATTGAATTCATTTTGGTATTTTTAAAATGATTTTTATTGAATTTTATTAGAGCTGAAGCACTGTTTGTTTTATTTGAATTTGTGTATATTTTATTTGAAGCTAAAATAATGTCCATGTTGTAGAAAATCTTTTTCTGCAAATTTTGATATATTATATGCCTATATAAAAGTTTTAGTCATTTTGTTTTTTTTTATTTTAAGTTCTCTGAAAATTTTGTTTAAAAAAAAAAGCTGCAGCGCCTTGGGCCAAAGGCCCAAGCCGCCTAGGAGCCACCGGCCGGCCACGAGGCCACAACGCCCACGCGCGCACCAAGGGAGGGAGCCGTTCCTTTTCTCCTTTTCCCAAGTCCTAGTAAGACTCTTTTCCTACTTCGTTTATTCCGTATCTATTCCTAGATCTATTCCTCTTGTTTCCTAATCCTAATCTATTTCTTGCCCCCTACCCCAAGCAAAACCCCTCCCCTCCTCAATATAAATACCCAAGCACCCCCCTCCCTCCTCCAACACATCAAATCAACTCTCCTCTCCTCTCCTCCGCAGCAGCAACAGCAGTGCCGCTTGTTGTCATAGCCAGCGCCGCCGCCCTCGCCGCCCCTCACCAGCCCTTGCCGCCATAGCCGAGCCGCCCGCCGCCCTCGCCGCCGCCCCTCACAGCCGCCCGCCCGCCACTTGCGCCGCCGCCGCCCTACGCCGCCGCCCCTCACCAGCGCCGCCGCTGCCACCGCCGGAGCCCCTCACCTCTTCGAGGTACTAGCCCCGCGCCGCGTCACGTTTTCTAGATCGGTTTTCTGGACCGGTTTCCGTTCCGTTTTCTAGATCGGTTTTTCGTTTCGGTTTCCTTTCCGAAACCCTAGATCGATTTTTCACGGTTTTCTTTCGGTTTTTGTTTAGCGAGCGTTCGCTCGATAGATTTTTCTTTTATTTTTTAATTCCCGTCATGGACCTATCCGTAGTCCCTAATCTTCAAACGTTCATAACTTTTTACTCGTAAGTCGGAATCCAACGAAACCAACGCCCACTTCTTCGTTATGATCTCCTCTATCCGAGAATACAACTCAAACATGTTTTTGGAAGTTTTAAAATCTGATTTCAAACAGATTTGTATTTGAACTTCGTTTGATCATAACTTGAGTTTCGTAACTCTGATTTAGTTGATTCTTTTTGCAAATCGAAGCTCTTGACCTAAACTTTCTGATAAGGCCAAATACACATAGTTTTGGTACTGTTAGAAATTGTTTTATGCTGCAAGAGTTATTAGATTTGGTTTTGACGCTTTCGAATTGTTTCTTCGATCCTTCCGATCTTTTGAGTGATTGCTTATGTGTGGTTACTATTGCTTGATTACGATAGATTGACCGGAGTGTGACGAGTAGAACTATCAAGAGTTTTGAGTGCGAATCATCTTCATCAACTTTACAGGCAAGTAACACTTTGGTCATACTCTTCTCATACCCAGTTTTTATGCATTAGATCTATTCCTCAAACACTTGCATGATTATGATCTAATTAAATTGTGGGATGGGAAGTAGTTTGAGGTAGTACCTATTACCTGTTTTATTATCAAACCCTTGGGAGTTACTTCTCGTTTGCTTATTACGCCATGCTATGCTCGTGAGACGTGGATTGGGTTTGAGTGAATATCCATGACAGATGTGAGATTGATAATTAATGGTTTATCTAAGGTGGCAACTTAAACACACATCTGGGTGGATTGAGGCACTGGCTATTCCAGACTTGCCTGTCAAGGCACACAGGTAGACAGGATTTGCACCAGATTTCTTCGGACCGCCACCTGTGCTCAAAGGGATCATAAGATTATTCAAACTAGAAACTTCATGTGCACCCACAAGCCATTATGGGCTCTGGCATAGTTGACTAAGTTGTGCGAACTCTTACGGGTAGGCTAGGCGATGTAGGGGATGTAGGTTGGTACGGTCTACCCACATGTAAGGTGCTAGCGCTTCTGAAAGACTATGTCTCAATCATCCGTCTCTCAAACACCATGTAGTGCGAGAACCAAACGGAGGCGATCGAGTCTTGTGGGGAAAAGTGCGCAAACCTCTGCAGAGTGTATAAACTAATCATGATTAGCCGTGTCCCCGGTTATGGACATCTTGAGTATCTAGTTCTTGGATTATCCTGTTGATCTCATCACGTTACTTAATATAATTTGTTTGGGTTTTATGAGTACTTTTAATTGGGATTGAGGATGCTGTCAACCATTCTCAATGTTCAACAACCACCATGCTAGTTAAATAAATTTATTCCTTTGTAGTAGGGAAAAATTGGCATTTCGCAAAACTGTAACCATAGAGCTTTCCACCAGCCATATATGCATGTAGTATAGCTTATTCTTTCATTACTCTCTATGTGTTACATTGCCAGCATATTCCATGTGCTGACCCGTTTTCGGGCTACAACTTTTCATGTTGCGTACTTTTCGAACGACGAGTAAGTGATACGTTAGGGTTACGATTTCCTATACTCAACTTTGCCGTTGGTGTTGACGGGAATCCACAACCTTGTTGCTTCCGCTATATTTGGATCGAGGTAATAGTATTTACGTTACTTTATACATGTGATTTACCTCTGTTATAAATCCTTCGAGTACTGTGTGTGTCAGCATACCGATCCAGGGATGACACGAAAGCATAGAGACTTGATCCATTCGGGTCGGGTCGCTACAACCTCCATATCTCAAAACAATTATCAAGCATCAAACTTTTCTTAGTATCCAACACACTCATAAGAATTCTTACAAATCTTGTATGCTTAGCATATTATGATTATTTAAGCAAATTACCATGATATTTAAGACTCTCAAAATAATATAAGTGAAGCATGAGAGTTCATTAATTTCTACAAAATAAAACTACCACCATGCTCTAAAAGATATAAGTGAAGTACTAGAGAAAATGACAAACTACTCCGAAAGATATAAGTGAAGATCAATGAGTAGCTAAGTAATTATGCAACTATGTGAAGACTCTCCCATTTAAGAATTTCAGATCTTGATACTTTATTCAAACAGCAAGCAAAGCTAAAGAAAAAAAATGACGCTCCAAGCAAAACACATATCATGTGGTGAATAAAAATATAGCTCCAAGTAAAGTTACCGATGAACGAAGACGAAAGAGGGGATGCCTTCCGGGGCATCCCCATGCTTAGACGCTTGGTTATCCTTGAATATTACCTTGGGGTGCCTTGGGCATCCCCAAGCTTAGGCTCTTGCCACTCCTTATTCCATAGTCCATCGAATCTTTACCCAAAACTTGAAAACTTCACAACACAAAGCTTAACAGAAAACTCGTGAGCTCCGTTAGCGAAAGAAAACAAAACACCACTTCAAGATACTGTAATGAACTCATTATTTATTTATATTGGCGTTAAACCTACTGTATTCCAACTTATGTATGGTTTATAAACTATTTTACTAGCCATAGATTCATCAAAATAAGCAAACAACACACGCAAAACAGAATATGTCAAAAACAGAACAGTCTGTAGTAATCTGTAACTAACGCAAATTCTGGAACTCAAACAATTATACCAAAATTAGACGACCTGGAAAATTTGTTTATTGATCAGAAGTAATTGGAATCACTATTTTATAACATTCTGGTGATTTTTAACAATTCGGGCACTGAGCGCAAAGATTCTGGAAATTACAGCAAGATCAAATAACTATCTCCCAAGAAGATCTAATATGTTTAACTTGGCAAAAACACTAATTAAAAGATAAAACCACACCTAAACAGAGGCTAGATGGGTTATTTATTCCTAAACAGAAGCAAAAACAAAAACTAAAAATAAAATTGGGTTGCCTCCCAACAAGCGCTATCGTTTAACGCCCCTAGCTAGGCATTATGATTTCAATGATGCTCACATAAACGATAGGAATTGAAACATAAAGAGAGCATCATGAAGAATATGAATAGAAAATTTAAGCCTAACCCACTTCCTATGCATAGGGATCTTGTGATCAAACAATTTATGGGAACAATAATCAACTTGCATAGGAAGGTCAAACAAGCATAACTTCAGAGCTTTAAGCACATAGAGAGGAAACTTGATATTATTGCAATTCCTACAAGCATATGTTCCTCCCTCATAATAATTTTCAGTAGCATCATGTATGAATTCAACAATATAACCAACACCTAAAGCATTCTTTTCATGATCTACAAGCATAGAATTTTTATTACTCTCCACATAAGCAAATTTCTTCTCATGAATAATAGTGGGAGCAAACTCAACAAAATAACTATCATGTGATTGAAAATTAAGATCAAGATGAAAAGTTTCATGGTTATAATTATTCTTTAAAGCATAAGTGTCATCACAATAATCATCATAGATAGGAGGCATGCTTTCATCATAGTAAATTTGCTCATCAAAGCTTGGGGGATAAAAAATATCATCTTCATCAAACATAGCTTCCCCAAGCTTGTGGCTTTGCATATCATTAGCATCATGGATATTCAAGGAATTCATACTAACAAAATGGCAATCATGCTCATCATTCAAAGATTTAGTGCCAAACAATCTATAGATTTCTTCTTCTAGCATTTGAGCACAATTTTCCTTTCCATCATACTCACGAAAGATATTAGAAAGATGAAGCGTATTAGACAAACTCAATTCCATTTTTTTGTAATTTTATTTTATAGACTAACTAGTGCTAAAACAAGAAACAAAAAGAATCGATTGCAAGATCTAAAGATATACCTTCACTTACCTAGCCTCCCCGGCAATGGCGCCAGAAAAGAGCTTGATGTCTACTACACAACCTTCTTCTTGTAGACGTTGTTGGGCTGCAAAGTGCACAGGTTTGTAGGACAGTAGCAAATTTCCCTCAAGTGGATGACCTAAGGTTTATCAATCCGTGGGAGGCGTAGGATGAAGATGGTCTCTCTCAAACAACCCTGCAACCAAATAACAAAGAGTCTCTTGTGTCGCCAACACACCCAACACAATGGTAAATTGTATAGGTGCACTAGTTCATGAAGAGATGGTGATACAAGTGCAAAATAGATAGTAGATATAGGTTTTTGTAAACTGAAAATATAAAAACAGCAAGGTAACAAGTGGTAAAAGTGAGCGTAAACGGTATTGCAATGATAGGAAGCAAGGCCTAGGGTTCATACTTTCACTAGTGTAAGTTCTCTCAACAATAATAACATAGATAGATCATATAACAAGCCCTCAACATGCAACAAAGAGTCACTCCAAAGCCACTAATAGCGTTTAACAAACGTAGAGATTATGGTAGGGTACGAAACCACCTCAAAGTTATTATTTCAAATCAATCCGTTGGGCTATTCCTATAAGTGTCACAAACAGCCCTAGAGTTTTTACTAGAATAACACCATAAGATACAAATCAACCAAAACCCTAATGTCACCTAGATACTCCATTGTCACCTCAAGTATCCGTGGGCATGATTATACGATATGCATCACACAATCTCAGATTTATCCAACCAACATAAAAGTACTTCAAATAGTGCCCCAAAGTTTCTACCGGAGAATCACGAACGTGTGCCAACCCCTATGCATAGGTTCCCAATGTCACGAAACCCGCAAGTTGATCACCAAAACATACATCAAGTGGCACATGATATCCCATTGTCACCACAGATAATCACGGCAAGACATACATCAAGTGTTCTCATAAAGACTCAATCCGATAAGATAACTTCAAAAGGGGAAGCTCAATTCATCACAAGAGAGTAGAGGGGGAGAAACATCATAAGATCCAACTACAATAGCAAAGCTCGGGATACATCAAGATTGTGCCATAGATTGGAACACGAGAGAGAACACGAGAGAGAGAGATCAAACACATAGCTATTGGTACATACCCTCAGCCCCGAGGGTGAACTACTGCCTCCTCGTCGTGGATAGCGCCGGGATGATGAAGATGGCCACGGAGATGGATCCCCCCTCGTGAGAATGCAGGAAAGGGGGCCCGATTGTTTTTTGGTGGTTCTGGAGGCTTGCAGCGGCGGAACTCCCGATCTAATCTCTGTTCTGGAAGTTTTAGGGTACGTAGGTATATATGGGTGAAAGGAGAACGTCGGTGGAGCTACGGGGGCCCCACGAGGCAGGTTGGCGCGCCCAGGGGGGTGGGCGCGCCCTCCACCCTCGTGGACAGCTCGGGGCTCCCCTGGCGTGCACTCCAAGCCCATTAGGTTGGTTTCCTTCCAAAATTAACTTCTCCAGTTGATTTCGTTCCGTTTTGACTCCGTGTGATATTCCTTTTCCTCGAAACACTGAAGTAGGCATAAAACAGCAAATCTGGGCTGGGCCTCCCGTTATTAGGTTAGTCCCAAAAATAATATAAAAGTGGAAAATAAAGCCCAATATTGCCTAAAACAGTGGATAATATAGCATGGAGCAATCAAAAATTATAGATACGTTGGAGACGTATCACACCCCCACAAACGCCTCACAGTAGAAGGCAAAAATGGACAGGAGGAGGATGAAGCTGGCATGAATGTGGAGCGCGTTGAGGCCATAGTGGTGAAGAACGGTGTAGAAGAAGCGGGAGAATGGGGCACCAGCCCCGAATAGACGCTGTGCAGGTAGAAGGGGAAGAAAGGGCTGTCCGCGGGCTCCGGCGCAGCGGTGGCGACCCGGAGCGCCGTCCCCTGCTACCTCTTGAGCACTGCGTTGGTTTTCCCTTGAAGAGGAAAGGGTGATGCAGCAAAGTAGCGTAAGTATTTCCCTCAATTTTTGAGAACCAAGGTATCAATCCAGTAGGAGGCTCCTCAAAAGTCCCTCGTGCCTACACAAACAAACAGGAACCTCGCAACCAACGCGATAAAGGGGCTGTCAATCCCTTCACGGTAACTTGCGAAAGTGAGATCTGATAGAGATAATAAGATAAGATAAATATTTTTGGTATTTTTATGATATAGATGGAAAAGTAAAGATGCAAATAAAAGTAGATGGAAAACTTATATGATAAAAGATAGACCCGGGGGCCATAGGTTTCACTAGTGGCTTCTCTCAAGATAGCATAAGTATTACAGTGGGTGAACAAATTACTGTCGTGCAATTGATAGAAAAGTGCATAGTTATGATAATATCTAGGAATGATCATGTATATAGGCATCATGTCCGTGACAAGTAGATCGAAACGATTCTGCATCTACTACTATTACTCCACACATCGACCGACTCACCTTTTGCATCTAGAGTATTAAGTTCATGAAGAACAGAGTAACACATTAAGAAAGATGACATGAAGTAGAGGGATAAACTCATGCAATATGATATAAACCCCATCTTTTTATCCTCGATGGCAACGATACAATACGTGCCTTGCTGCCCCTGCTGTCACTAGGAAAGGACATCGCAAGATTGATCCCAAAGCTAAGCACTTCTCCGATTGCAAGAAAGATCAGTCTAGTAGGCCAAACCAAACTGATAATTCGAAGAGACTTGCAAAGATAACCAATCGTACATAAAAGAATTCAGAGGAGATTCAAATATTTCTCATAGATAAACTTGATCATAAACCCACAATTCATCGGATCTCGACAAACACACCGCAAAAAGAGTTACATCGAATAGATCTACAAGAAGATCGAGGAGAACTTTGTATTGAGATTCAAAGAGAGAGAAGAACCATCTAGCTAATAACTATGGACCCGAAGGTCTGTGGTAAACTACTCACAACTCATCGGAGAGGCCTTGGAGATGATGTAGAGGCCCTCCATGGTCGATTCCCCCTCCGGTAGGCGCGGCGAAAGGCTCCAAGATGGGATCTCGTGGATACATAAGGTTGCGGCGGTGGAAATAGTTTTTCGTGGTGCTCCTAGATGTTTTCAGGGTACGTGGATATATATAGGCGAAGGAGGTATGTCAGGGGAGCCACGAGGGGCCCACGAGGGTGGGGGGCAGGCCCTCCTGCCTCGTGGCCACCTCGGCTGCTTCTTGGCGTCCACTCCAAGTCTCCTGGATTGCGTTTGTTCCAAAAAGATCGCTCCTGAAGGTTTCATTCCCTTTGGACTCCGTTTGATATTCCTTTTCTTCAAAACACTGAAATAGGCAAAAAAACAGCAATTCAGGCTGGGCCTCCGGTTAGTAGGTTAGTCCCAAAAATGATAAAAAGTGTAAAGTAATGCCCATAAACATCCAAAACGGGTAATATAATAGCATGGAACAATAAAAAATTATAGATACGTTGGAGACGTATCATCCCCTTTCACTCATTGTCCTCGCTCGCCTTCAGGAGGAGCGCGTTCTAGAGCTTCTCCCCGGCCACGCAGGGCGCAAGCAGCGCCGGCTCATACAGGTGGAGCCGGCAGCTGAGGCTGAGGCCGTGGTCTTCTCAGTGGCTATTGAGTAAAGGATTTTAGGGGAAAATCGGCAGATTTGGTGAGTTCTTCCGCTGCTGGGAGAAGGGGATCTGGAGCAAGACGAAGAGGAGGCAATGAAAGCCTAGCGGCGGACGGCAACCCTTTTGTCAGATGGAAACAGTTGCCGAGGCAGCGTGGGGAAGCGGAGTCGCCCACGTCCCATCATTCGCCACGCGTCATCAAGGCCGCAGGCGGTTAGGGCCCGCGGTGCTCCGTACTTGCCCTTCGGCTTTGCCTAGAAGCCAAGTCCGAGCGCGCCTTGGGCCCAGGGGCTACTGTCGGCATCCTGGATATGGGGGTATCTAGCCCTGCCTGCCTGCAGCCCACCACGTGGCTCCATCGACGGCCTGGTACGGCCCAGCTTCAGCATCAACAACTCAAGACCCTCGCGAGGGGCCAAGCCTCGCGAGGTGGACAACGCCAAGACCCCCAAGGGGACCGGCCTCCTCAGGCTGGCTCTCGAGGGGCGGAGAGTTCTATGCAAGGTTTACCTCATGAGGCTCAGCTGACGTGATCCATGACGACCAAGGCCAGGCGGGCGCAGGGCGCATGCTTCCTCTTCGGTGCAAAGGAGGCAAGCCACGGGCGTGGAGTCCCGAGGAATCAGCCAAAGGTTTCCATTCTAGTGCAACGAGACCAAGCCCGCCAGGACGGTAGGACGGAAGTCATCGTCGAGCCCACCGCAGCGTCACGACCAGAGGCTTTTCACAAGCGAAGACTACTTTTGTCAGGATAAGATGTACTACTTGTCCCCTTTCAAATCTGGCCGTTGTGGGATCCCTTCCCGCCAACATTTGGGAAGAGGACCAAGGCCACTATAAATAGGACTAGCCACCACCATAGAGGCAAGGACAAGTCGAACTATCTCACACCACACGAGCTCCCTTGAGCTCAAGAACACCTCACCTCCTGAGGCTAGTTCATCCACTGTACTTGTTCATCCTCAGCCCTCCGAGGCAATCCACCAAAACGTTGGAGTAGGGTATTACACCACAAGGTGGCCCGAACCAGGATAAACTGTTGTGTCTCTTTGTCTCTTTGAGCTTGTCGCGCTAGGCTTAGGAGAATCGCGAGTAAGCAGGCTGGGTAGGTTGAGATCTCCACACGCACCCCAGAGTTCGAACCTCTCAAGGGTTTGCGGATCCCTTAATCCGACAAAATCAAAATCTGGTTTTACTCATAGCTGGTCCCATCCGATCGTGGTCTGAGATGAGATATGCGCGGCTACTATGAGGGTGTCAGCACGTCGTGAGGTCTTGCTGGTTTTGTTTTACCATTGTCGAAATGTCTTGTGAACCGGGATTCCGAGCTTGATCGGGTTGTCCCGGGAGGAGGATTTTCCTCCGTTGATCGTGAGATCTTGTCGCGGGCTATGTTGGGACACCCCTGCAGGGTTTAATCTTTCAAGAGCCATACCCGCGGTGGCAGATGGTAGTTTTTAATATTCGGTTGTAGAGAACTTCACTCCAGATCCGAAATAAACTACACCAACCGCTTGTGTAACCATGACTGCATCTTTTCGAGCAAGTTCGGGAAGAGAATACGGTTGGGTTATGCTTGAACGTAAGTAGTTCAGGATCACTTCTTGATCATTACTAGTTGGCGACCGCTTGCGTAGTTTCTCATCTTATTCTTGTACTTGTAAGTTAGCCACCATACAATGCTTAGTTGCTTGCTGCAACCTCACCACTTATCCATTCCATACCCATTAAGCTTTGCTAGTCTTGATACCCATGGTAATGGGATTGCTGAGTCCTCGTGGATCATAGATTACTACAACAATAGTTGCAGGTACAGGTAGTGCGATGATCTAACGCAAGGGCGATGCTTATTTGTTTGGAGTTCTTCTTCTGCTTCTTCTTCGATCAAGGGATATAGGTTTTGGGTCGGGAGCCTGGGCTAGCAGGGTGGATGTCGTTCTTCTTTTTCATTTGATTTCATCCGTAGTCGGATCCCGCTCTTCTGTATGATGATTGCTATGTATTGATGAACTGTTGTATTCATGTTGTAGCTTGTGGTGAGTGTAAGCCTATATCTTGTACTATCATCTATTCAATACATGGTATGGTGTAATGATATCCACCTTTCTATGCGCTCGAAATGTCATTGTGCCCCAATCATGAATTCATCACGTGATTGGGATAGAATCGCATCTTGGGCGCTACAAGTTGGTATCAGAGCCTTACCGACCTTAGGAGCCCCTGCTTGATCAGATCGCTGACGTTGTTGAGTCTAGAAGCAAACCTATTTTGAGTCTAGTTATATCGGAGAGTAGGAATTCCTTTTGCTCCTTATCTCCTTCGTTGCTCTGGTGATGACTCCTGATGTAGATGTTTAGACTTCACTCTCTTCTTTTTCACTCAATTTTTTTAGGATCACGCGGGTATCTTGGAATCGGTCCGATATCATTGTGATGGGAATTCTGTCTTGATGCCTCCTGACATTTAGGGGTTGTGGCAGTATCCCAGAGAGTTGAGCTCCAAGGTGTTTTCGTCACAGTGCTTATCGTTTCAGTTCCGGAATACCAGAGGTCGCCGACATAAAAAATTCTTCTATACTCTTTGAGGTGACAGTAGTTTGACGACACCTACTACTGGGGAGAGCGATCAGATGTATTGCCACAGCTAGTATATCGTATGTTTTCGAAAGTCTGAGGTACACAATTTTCGAGGTTTTCTTGGTTATGTGTTGACGGATGGATATAGTTGGAGTGTAGGAATTGTTAGTTGTGTGAGATATTTGTGCCTCACTGTATCCCCAACACTAGATTGCATAACCAAGTAATTTTGAGAGCTCATAGGTGGGAATTCAAGTAGTTACCTAGGATATCTTTCCGACAGATGCATGATATGAGATTGGGGCTCGGCGTCTAGTGGTCCGCCTATTCACGGTTGGTTTTACAGTGGTCTTGTTGTGTCTTAAAGAGCCATGTGTAGCTTTGCTATGTCTCAGGGCGCTTCGTATGTCATGTGCACTGCCTTGTACATGATGGTGTTGTACGATCGAGCCTGTGTGGGCCCCACCACAAAACTTTCGGACGAAATCTCTATCATATGTTTGTTTCCGGCTTATTCTGCAAGCCCGATACATTGTTTTGTTTTGAGTTATGGTATTCAAGTTGCTTCGGTGTCAAGTGTTGATTCCATACCTTTCCTAAGCGGTGTTCTCATATTTCGATGTGAATGCTAATCCTTTCGATCATCAAGGTTGTCATGTCAATTCTTTTCCAACCGGCGTGCTTCTCTTCAGGGTAATCCAATCATTTCAACATTCACAAGATCAATTCTCAGTTTTCTCAACAATGTTTGTTTCATCCGTCCCAAGTTGCCTTTGTTTTCCCACCGTCCCACCCTTTTCTTCATCGTGGCAGTATCCATTTTATTCATGTCAGGTTATTTTCATTCTTTTCCATCAATGTTCTTACCCAGTGATTCTCTTGAAGTTGCTAAGGAAGTTTCAAGTTTATCATTATTTGTTCTTTTTTTTCTTCTTTTCTTCTCTGGTGAAGTAAATGTAATCTTTCGGTGTTAATCATATCCCATTCCTCGTTTCAAATGCTTTCCCATGCCGGTGCACCTCGTAATCATTACCCGCTTGTTATTCAATTCTTCTGGAGTGCTGAAGATATCTCTGAAGATTCGTGTTTCCACTCTGCATCAATTCAAGCTATTATAAGGTTGTTATATCATTCAAACCATTTAATTCAACCGGTGCAATCTCTCTTTAAATTCGTTCAACGGTGTTTCTCTTAGTGGGCCCTAACCCACAGGTCTTTTCCCAGGATCTTACCCGACTCTTCTAATTTTTTTGGAGTTGTTCTCAAATTCTTTTCAAAGTTTGACGTATGAATGATTTATCATCAGTCATATCCCTTCTCCAAGATCACTTTCAAAACATTTTCATCGTTGGCTTAACCTTTTCTATTTTCATTCTCCCGGAGTGTATCTACAATTTTGGTGGTGTTCTTCGCTGTCTTTCCCTGTGTTGAAGACCCAAGAAGAGTTCCTCTTAAAGCCTTACCCGTTCTTCCAAAGATGCGTAGTTCAAGATTGGTGCCATCCTCTCATAATTGTATTTGATTGTGAGAAATTCTTTCATACCCATCTGGAGCATTTAACCAGTTTCTTTCCTTTCTCGATCATCCAAAGGCCATCATCATTCGTTCACAACATTCAGCTCTCATTCCCCAACTCTACCGATGCATCGTCCAAATATCCTCTAATCAGCTCATTATTATCTCTTCGTTCTCTCGTATCTGAATTCCCTCAAGTATGTTCGTTCGTTTTCTAAAATTCTTCCTAGTGATTCGGTCACTTTTCTTTAATCGTCTTCAATTCTTACGATGGTTCGTTCAAGATTCCCCTTCCTTTGTTTTCATATCAATTCATTTGTTTTTTCCTAAATCCTACCGGTGGTTTGTTGAAGACCTTCTCCAAGTTTGCGCTATATCTCTCCCTAATCCTTCTCAACGAGAATAAGTAGTATACCATACCCGTTGCTTGTCATCAATTTAAGTTGATGAAGGATAAACATACAGTAAATCTTATTCTTGTTTCCTCGAGGTGATTCAATTCTTTCCGGAGTTCATTCGTGGTATCAATTCTCGATTCAAGCTGCTCACCTTTCTTTTCTGGAGTTCCAAGTTTTCTTGGATGTCTCATTAAGAAGCTCCATCTAAATCATTGCAAGGCTTCACCTTGTTCTTTCAACTTCTCTTTTCTTTCTATCATTCTCTTTTTATCGGGGTTCTTCATGGAGGCTATACATGGTGGTTCATCAAGGATTTAATTCATTCTCAAAGTGTTCTTCAAGATTCTTGTTGGAGGAGTTCACGCATTCTTCATCTTGCATTCCTAAGTTTAATTCCTTCTATCTTATCTTTTGAGATGGTGATATGTCATCCCTTACAATTTCTCTTCATGTTTCAGGATTCACAAGTTGTCAAGAATGAGATATTTTAAAAACCATCATTTTCTCTTCGATCATGATTTGTTTCAACCCATCATAATTGCTTCGTTGGAGGTTATCTTGGTATAGTTTTCACTAAAGCCTTCCTTTGGGAATGTTGCTATTTGTGGTGCTTACCAATGATCCAAGCTTTCTCCATATCCTTCTCGGTGAAAGAGGCTTTTCATCTTTTCGTTGATCTCATCCAATCAATTGATTCCGTTAGTGGCTGGTCTTCACCTCATAATTTTGGGATGTTTTCCATAAGACCACTGGAAATCATATCTTTTGTTGTTGAGTTTCCAACAACTCCATTCAACCCTTCTTCGTAGGAAGGCTTCTTCATGTTCATTCATAGTGGAAATTGTTGTTATTTTCTCTGTTCATTTCATTTCATTCTTTCATTTCTTCTGGAGGCATTGTGATGTTGCTCTCGTCTAGTATCATCTTGTTTGTCAAGATCATGTTCTTTTCCTTGCTTATCTATTAAACGGAAGTGTTGTGTACGCTTTTCAAGTTCTTTTCATCTTATCAAGTTTCCTTCTCTTTTCTATCAGAGTGCTGCCAAAATTCTTTTCTTTCTCATTCGTTGTCTATCTCATTTAAACCTGAGTGGCATCAAAATCTATCTTGTCCTTTCAGCTCTTGGTTCTCTTTCTGGTTCCTCTTGTCTAACAGAGTGTTTTAAATTATGTTCATCTCCTTCGTGTCATTTCTTCAGCTTTGCAACCTTTCAAGGTTCATGGTTTCACTCGTTTGTCTAAGAAGCAACTTTCTTCTACCCCTTCTTTCCTCTTACGTTTGTCATCCCTAGATCTCGGGGCGAGATCTCTTGTAAGTGGGGGAGTGTTGTGACGACCCGAGAACGACGCTCCAGATGCCTTCCATGTATTCCGAGTTTTGTCGTGTTTTTTTTGCTTGATCTATTTTATTTGTGCCTCACATCATGTCATCATGCCATCATGTCATTCAATTTTAAAACTCAACTAAACAAAATTGTGTGGATCTTCGATCCATTTAAATCGAGCGAATTCACATGGTGATTTCTCTTTATAACATATCCTCTCAATATTTTAGGGAGCTACAATAAATATCCCATTTGTATGGAATCAACCCAAACAAACTTGCATTTTAAATCTCTCTCGTTTTCAAATATTCTATGTCTTGATCTTTCTCCAAATACTTAAATTCCAGTTGTGGCACTTTGAAATATGTCAAAGTAGCTCCATGCCAGTTTTCAACTCAACTTGTGTTTATTTCGCCGTCCAAATAAATATTTTGCTTCTATCTCTTTTCTGTAAATAGAAAAGGAAAATCATTTTCCCCTTCTTTTCTTTTAATCCAGCCTGCTAGGCCTCCTGGCCTTTTTCCCCTCCACCGAAAAGGCCCAAGGCCGACCTAAACCCTTCATAACCCTAGCCCGATCGATCCCCTTAACCCCCCGATCGCTAGCCCTCTCTCTCTCGATCCCTTGGCCTCTCCCTCGTCTCCCTCCAGCGCCCCGCACGCACACAGTTGCCCCAGGAAGAGCGCCCACGCCCGATCTGCTCCAAGCCACATTGCAGGCCATGCCCTCGACCGGATCCTGCAGCTCCGCGCCCTCCTTCCGTGCAAGCTGCTGAGCTGCCGCTTCCCCGCAAGTGCAGCAGCGCGCCGAGGGAGTCCTGGATTAGGGGGTCCTCGGACAGCCGGACTATGTACTTGTGCCGGACTATTGGACTATGAAGATACAAGATTGAAGATTTCGTCCCGTGTCCGGGTGGGACTCTCCTTTGCGTGGAAGGCAAGCTTGGCAATTCGGATATGTAGATCTCCTTCTCCGTAACAGACTCTGTGTAACCCTAGCCCCCTCCGGTGTCTATATAAACCGGAGGGTTTAGTCCGTAGGATGACGACAAATCATAATCATAGGCTAGCTTCTAGGGTTTAGCCTCTACGATCTCGTGGTAGATTAACTCTTGTAATACACATATGACCAAGATCAATCAAGAAGGAATAGGGTATTACCTCCATCGAGAGGGCCCGAACATTGGTAAACATTGTGTCCCCGCCTCATGTTACCATTAGCCTTAGATGCACAGTTCGAGACCCCCTACCCGAGATCCACCGGTTTTGACACCGACATTGGTGCTTTCATTGAGAGTTCCACTGTGTCGTTACGATAAGGCTTGATGGCTCCTTCAATCATCTACAATGACGCGGTCCAGGGTGAGGTTTTCCTCCCCGGACAGATCTTCGTATTCGGCGGCTTCATACTGCGGGCCAACTCACTTGGCCACCTGGAGCAGATCGATAGATACGCCCCTGGCCATCAGGTCAGGTTTGGAAGCCTGAACTACACTGCCGACATTGGCGGAGACTTGATCTTCAACGGATTCGAGCCCATGATAGGTGCGCCGTACAGACACGATGAGCAGGACTTAGATCTGCCATCGGACGGTGTTCAGGAGAACGCACCTGCAGCTGCCTTGACCTTAGATCTTGAGCAGATCGTGTTGTCCGAGGACGGGTGGATAGACCCCGCCACGGAGGCCGTACACTCATCGGCAATAGAGCCGAACACAGACTTCGCCTCCAATGAGGTCTCTGTCATCGGACCCTCGGACTCGTCTCCGGCCATAGACTCCGAACCGCGCGCATCCGTGCCTATCGAATCTGATTGGGCACCGATCATGGAGTTTGCGTCCGCGGATATCTTTCAGCACTCACCCTTGGGAAACATGCTTAATTCACTGAAATATCTCTCCCTGTCAGGAGACTCTTGGCCGAACTATGTCCGGCTTGAGTGGGAAGTCGACAACGAAGAAATTCATTCCCCACCCACCACCCACTTAATAGCCACTGTCGACAACTCAACCGACATGCTTAATTTCGACTCCGAAGATATCGACGGTATGGATGACAATGCCGGAGAAGAACAGGAACCACCACCCAAAGGGCGCTGGACAGCCACCTCATCATATGATATATACATGGTGGACACACCCAAATTAAACAACGGTGAGGAACGGAAGGATGCAACGGAGGATAAGCCTCTTTAGAAGCAACTAAAGCGCCGACGTCGGCGCCGCTCTAAATCCCGCCACAGCAAAAACAGCGACAACGACACAAGAAAGAATAATACCCCAGTCGACTCCAAAGGTAACGACGACCCCATGGCCCCAGCGATGGAGCAGGATGAGCCAGGGGACGGCGAACATAGTCCGGGGACACTGTCCGATCACAGCGATGCCGAGGGTAAAACTCATCAACCTGTCTCCGAAGAGGAGAACAGTCCAGTCGACGATGCACTCATCATCCCGGAAAAGCACTTCGAACAAGAAGACCACCACAAAAGGCTTATCGCCACCGCGAGGAGCTTGAAGAAGCAGAAGCAAAGGCTTAAGGCCGCGCAGGATACGCTCAACCGTAGATGGAACAAAGTGCTCGACACTGACAAAAAATACGATGGCAATCGCCACACAAATAGCTACCCAAAGCGCAAGCTGCTGCCCGAATTCGACGACGAGGCTATAGAGCCCATCCCACTGAAAAATAATACGGCCGATCTGCCAGACCGACCACCCCGTGGCCGCGACAGGCCGGCTAATCACGCCACACACAAGTGAGCACACGATTTATGTGAGCACCAGGACAAAAAAGCTGGTATGACCAGGTCCATCTATGGATCTAGGAAGCGTACTCCGGCGCAGGATCACGGCCACCAAAACGACTATGCTGATCGAATACCAGCTCGGAATCAACACCGAACACTACAACCGTTGGCAGCATGCCATGACACATCCAAATACAAGGGTGCCGCACACCCCCTGTGCTTCACCGATGTGTTGCTGGATCATGAATTTCCAGAGGGATTTAAACCCGTAAACATAGAGGCATACGACGTAATGACAAACCCCACGGTCTGGATTGTGGAATTTATTCTTCACATCCACATGGCTCATGGAGATGATCTCCACGCCATCAAATACGTGCCCCTCAAGTTGAAAGGACCATCTCGGCACTGGTTGAAAAGCCTCCTCGAAAACTTGATTGGAAGTTGGGAAGAACTTGAGGACGCTTTCAGGGCTAATTTTCAAGGGACCTATGTCCGACCTCCGGATGTAGACGATTTAAGTCACATAATCCAACAACTCGGAGAGTCAGCCCATAAGCTTTGGAACAGATTTCTCACTAAGAAGAATGAAATCGTCGACTGCCCGGATGCCGAAGCCTTAGCGGCTTTCAAGCACAGTGTCTGAGACGAATGGCTCGCCAGACACCTCGGTCAGGAAAAGCCGAGGACAATGGCAGCCCTAACAAGCCTTATGACCCGCTTTTGCGCGGGCGAGGACAGTTGGTTGGCCCTTAGCGGCACCAGCGACCCAGGCACATCCGAAATCAGGGACGGCAATGGGAGGCCGCGACGCAATAAAAACAAGCGTCGAAACAATGAAGAAAGCCCAGACAACACGGCGGTAAATGCCGGATTCAGGGGCTCTCGATCCGGTCAACGGAAAAGGCCATTTAAAGGCAGCATAGATGGACCATCTAGCCTAAACAAAATTCTAGACAGATTATGTCAGATCCATGGCACCCCCGAGAAACCTGCAAATCACACCAACAGAGAATTTTGGGTCTTCAAGCAGGCCGGCAAGCTAAATGCCGAACACAAAGGGAGGGAGACGCCAAGTGAAGACGAGGACGAGCCTCGCCAGCCGAACAATGGGGGACAGAAAAAATTTCCACCAGAGGTCAAAACAGTGAACATGATTTATGCAACCCACATACCAAAGAGGACGTGCAAATGCGTACTCCGAGACGTATACGCTGTAGAACCCGTCGCCCCCAAGTTCAACCATGGTCGGCCTACCCGATCACTTTCGACCGCAGGGATCATCCGACTAGTATCCGGCATGGAGGTTCGGCTGCTTTGGTGCTAGACCCAATAATTAACGGATACCATCTCACCCGAGTCCTCATGGACGGCGGCAGTAGTCTTAATCTCATATATCAGGACACTGTCCGCGAGATGGGGATAGACCCGTCAAGAATCAGCTAAAGCAATACTACCTTTAAAGGAGTAATACCAGGCGTAGAGGCCCGCTGCACGGGTTCTCTGATACTAGAGGTTGTATTTGGTTCGACCGACAACTTCCAAAGCAAAGAACTAATCTTCGACATCGCTCCATCCCGAAGCGGCTACCATGCACTACTTGGAAGAATGGCCTCCGTTCGTTTCAATGCAGTTCTGCATTACACTTATCTTAAACATAAGATGCCCGATCCACGTGGCGTCATCACAATTAGTGGAAATATAGAGCGTTCCTTACGTGCGGAAGAATATGTGGCGGCTCTAGCAGCCGAACCACTAAGCGACCTCTCCAACCAGAATAAATGATCGGTCGTCAAGACCACAGACACGGTTAGACGTGTCCGGCGCACCACTAGTTGTAGCATCCCAGATAAACCTGAGCTTGGGTCGGATATACCTCCATAGGTGGTGCTAGGGGCTGCCTGCATGTAAAAAGGCCCATAGTTCGGCTCGACCCTATTAATACAATAATGTATTGCATTTTCATGGTTCATTAAGAATAACCAACTTTTTCGCACGATCACACCAGATTCTTCCACCTGCCTTTTTCTTTTTTACAGATGATCACGGTGCTACACCCTTTAAGGAAACGGCACAACAGAGACAAAGGCGCAGGCGTGCAGCAGGGCCCCGTTCAAAGGTTTCTTTTTAGATTAAGACCCTGTGTAAACCTTTTTATTGTCTCTTGTTGCTTCACACCCTCCGGGCACTTAAAACAACCGAGAGGGACACTAGCGTTATTGGCATTTCGTCACGCCAGATTAATGCATGTACCTGGATACTCAGGGCTCATTATCGAGGGCGGTACTCAGCCCAGAATATGTTTTAAAGTCCGAATACCTTCGGAGTGTTCGGCGTCGCGTGTTTGGCCTTATATGCATCAGCTCTGAATCATGTCTTTGGTCAATAGTTGGGTTTGCCAGGCTCCCGTGTTTTGCTACCTTACGTTCCGCTCTATCAGCTAAGGTGGCACCGGGAGAACAACTGCAATTGTGACCTCGTTCACCTGGATGAGCACCTCAGTAGAGAAAGCCGAAAACTGACTGTCATGATAAAGCGAGAGACTGGTCAACCACTCGATGACTCAGCGGAATCTTCGCGATTCCTCCGCATTAACGAAGGACCGGTTTCCTGGTCACGTATGTACGCGCACCGTATTCGGTTGAACGCAGAAATACCAGGGGCTATATAGTAGCCCCACCGTCAAACTCCTATGGCTAAGTGAAAGTGTTAAAGCTATATAGTCCGTTTGCCTTGTTCGCCGCGCTATCACCTCCTTAATGGAACAAGACATTGGATCAAGTGTGATTACGCGCTTTACCAAACACCCCCGCATTATATGCGTGGGGGCTGAAGCCGACGACTGCAAACTTTCAGGTTATATACATAAACGGCCGCAGAGGAGGCACTATAATACTTTATGGGCAAAAGTATAAATACAACCCTTATAATCAAAATAGCATTGTTTTTACAATCAAGATACATGTCACTTGAACATGGTACTCTTTGAGCACTGAGCCTCTATTAAACGGGCACCTTCTAGGACTTCTTCAAAATAGTGTTCGGGCGAGTCCTGGCCTCCGGGCGGACCCCTGGTTGCAACAACGGTGGCCTCCATTTTCGCCCAATATGTCTTCACACGGGCAAGAGCCATCCGCGCACCCTCTATGCATGTCGGCCTCTTGACAGCATCGAGATGCGGCACAACACGAAGAAATCGTTGCACTAAACCAAAATAACTATCCAGACTTGGTTCCTTCGGGCAAAGATGATCCACGACAGACTTCATGGCAAGCCCGGACAACCTATGGAGCTCGGCCCACTCGGCCATTTGCTCATTCAACAACAGCGGATGCTTTGGACCGTTGAACTGCGACCAGAACACTTTTTTCACCTCATGATCTTTTAGATCTTTGAAATACTCAGTCGCATCAGCAGCACTCTTTGCTAAATCCAAGTACGCGTCTGCAGAACTCCACAGTTGATCCAGAGGGGCATACTTCGGATCACCGAACTTCGTCCGCAATTGAAAGGGCTTCCCAGCCGTGATATCTCCGGCTTGACGAAGCACCTCCCGTGCCGCTCTGATTTCAGAGCGAGTTTCCTTGGCTGCTTCCAAGGCCTTCTTTAGGTCAGCCGCTTTAGCTTGGCTTTCCTTTTCAAGGAGCTCATATCGGCTGGCGGCATTTTGCAGCTCAATAGCCATGTTGGCTATTTTATCTTCGATCTGGCGATGAGCAGCCTGTTCGGCTCTTAAATCTTTGGCTGCCTTCAGGGCAGCCGCATCACTTCTCCTGGCTTGTTCCTTGGCTCGGGCAAGTCCTGCCCGAAGGGCCTCCACGGCAGCAACTCCATCTGCAGTCAAAGCATATTATAGATACTAGCATCATACTCCTATTAATATTTGCTGACCACCCGAATATTCATACGCTATGCCTCGTCAAGCCGCTTGTTCACAAGCGTGATGTCCGCGTCCGCAACATCAAACTGCCGCCTCAATTAAGCAAAATCAGCAGTCCGGCCAGCCGCCGGACTCTCAGCCGCCTGCGCATGAAAGCAACGCTATCATTACCTGAGACTATGATCCTCTGCTTACCACCTCTGGACGGCAACCAGAGTCTCAGGGGCTACTATCTATACATAGCACACCTACCATGTGCGGTACAGTCAAAAATATATATATATTACTTTGCGTACCACAAAGCCTCTTAGTAGGCTCGTAAAAGCTTCATTCAATCCGCTTTTGGCGGATGAGATCCTCTCAACCACCGTACCCATTAAGGTACGATGTGCCTCTGAGATAGCCGCTTTCTCCAAAAGATCCATCAAAGTGTCTGGTTGTACACCAGATAGTCCCGGGCTTTTTCTATTGGTCTCCCTCAGAGCCGAGAACCCCGGACTTCGGGCGGCCGAAGAATTACCTTCTGGCCTTTGCGGATCAGGAGAAATCCGCCGCGACGACACCTCAGGGTTGTCCGTCTCACGAGGCGGGGAAGCAGGAGGAGGCGTTTCGCTCTCCATCATCTCCGGAAGAAGATCCCCCGAAGACGAACTTTGTTGGGAAGGGCTATGAGCCGTACTGCAAAACATATGTCTCGGTTGTTATTCTCAGAGAAAAAGCAGGATATATTTACCAAAGTGCTTTCATTCACTTATGGCTCGGTTGACGGCTGGCCCCCTTGCGGGCGTTGTGCAGTAAGGACGCCCCCCGGGGCAGGGCCCCCTAGCGAAGATTTCCTCCCTCACTTGGAAACCTCCGTTTCCAAGTCTTCAAAGGTGTTCCTTTTCTTCCCGTGGGGAGAGGGGATTTTAGATTCACCTTCCCAATCACCCTCCTTTGCGGAGGGCACTAATTCCCCCGGTTTGGATGTGTAACGTATGAAGCCCGCTCTCGGATTCTCTATTCCTCTCCTCATCTTCTCCCGATGGCACTTGATAGGGTGCGCGAGCCAGCATCCTGGTTAGTACAGGATCCGGCGAGCCTTCGGGAAGAGGGGCCGAACATCTGATCCTCTCTGCCTTTCTTATCCAGTCCTGGAAAAGGGCAATTTTTCATAATGATGTTGTGACAAATATAATAACAGCATGTTCGGTCACAGAGTTACTTACTTGGGTATCCGGACGGTTGCAGTTCAGACCCGCATCCTCAGTGGTGTCCGGACACTTTATTCGTGATCCGAAGAATAATCGATACATCCCTTCGAGCGTCACGCCGAAGAAATGTTGAATAGTTCGCGGTCCTTCCGGGTTGAACTCACACATACGGAGAGATCTACGTTGGCATGGCAGGACCCGACGAACCAACATTACTTGAATTACTTTGACAAGACTGACATTCCTCTTGAGGAGATCTTGGATGCGGCTTTGCAATGTCAGCATGTCATTAACTGGCCCCCAGTATAGCCCTTTGTTGACCCATGATGCCAGTTGGGGCGGAGGGCCCGAGCGGAAGGCTGGGGCGGTTGCCCGCTTTGTACCTCGGGGTGCTGTGATGTAGAACCACTCCCGTTGCCATAAGTCGGACACCTCCGGGAAGGAACCCTTTGGCCATAGGGCGTTGGCACCTTTGCTTATTATAGCGCCTCCGCACTCCGCGTGTCGCCCGTCGATCATCTTCAGCTTCACATTGAAGGTCTTGAGCCATAAGCCGAAGTGTGGGGTAATGCGGAGGAAGGCCTCACACACGACGATAAATGACGAGATGTGAAGGATGGAATCTGGAGCTAGATCATGGAAATATAGCCCGTAATAGAACATGAGCCCTCTTACGAAGGGATCAAGACTAAAGCCTAGCTCTCGGAGGAAGTGGGAAACAAATACGACACTCTTGTTGGGCTCGGGAGTGGGGATAACCTGCCCTTGAGAAGGTAGCCTGTGGGGGATTTCGACGGTCAGATACCTAGCCTTCCTAAGCTTCTTGATGTCCTCTATGACAGAAGAGGCCATCCACCGGCCTTGAAGGTTGGATCCGAACATGGTTGAAGGTCCGAAGCGCTTAGCCTGAACCTTGGGTGTTGGAACTCGAGGTAGGGGAAGGGAAGGATCGATCGTGGAAAGAAAAGGACAAGTCTTGGCCCCTTTATAAAGAGGGTGAATATCAAGCGTCCTCCGCGTGGCCGTTTGGAACTTGCCTAAAATCGATGAGTCATACTAACAGGCGCGGTTGGGTTACCCACACCCATATTGATGAGAATCCCGTGATAAGGGGAACACGATCTCTGCTTCAACAAGACGTGCCAATAAAACTGCCTCACGATATGTGCAGTAGCAGGTTGATAAAAATGGTTTGAATAATGACTCGGCCGCGGCGTGATGTCACGCAACGAAAAGTTGTCAGTAGATTAGATTTGTGGAATATTGTGCTCTCTACGGTGGTATGTGGAATTTATTTTGCAGAGCGGGACATGGTCCTCATGTTCAAAATCTTCTATGGAGTATTCGGAGAAGGAACCCGCCTTGCAATGCAGAAGACGATCTGCGCGCCAGACTCATCGTCATTGAAGCCTAGTTCAGGGGCTACTGAGGGAGTACTGGATTAGGGGGTCCTCGGACAGCCGGACTATGTACGTGTGCCGGACTGTTGGACTATGAAGATACAAGATTGAAGACTTCGTCCCGTGTCTGGGTGGGACTCTCCTTTGCGTGGAAGGCAAGCTTGGAAATTCGGATATGTAGATCTCCTTCTCTGTAATCGACTCTGTGTAGCCCTAGCCCCCTCCGGTGTCTATATAAACCGGAGGGTTTAGTCCGTAGGACAACGACAAATCATAATCATAGGCTAGCTTTTAGGGTTTAGCCTCTACAATCTCGTGGTAGATCAACTCTTGTAATACTCATATCATCAAGAACAATCAAGCAGGAAGTAGGGTATTATTACCTCCATCGAGAGGGCCTGAACCTGGGTAAACATTGTGTCCCCCGCCTCCTGTTACCATTAGCCTTAGACGCACAGTTCGGGACCCCCTACCCGAGATCCGCCGGTTTTGACACCGAGGCGCCTCCTCTGCGCCAAGGTCGCGGCCTCACCAGCCGGCCATCAGAGTCGCCGCCCATGTTCCATGCCCGAGGCCACCTCCTCGACTCCTCCGCATTTGAGCCGGCAATGGTGTCGCCATTCCTGCTAGCGCGCCTACATCGCTCGGCCTCCTCCCCATGCCCAAACCTCCATGGCAGCGCCGCTCCAAGCTCCGCCACTGGTCGCCTCAACTCCAGGTCTGACGACGTCCTCGGGATCCGCAGCGGCGACCTCAGCCTCCCTGTGCTCAACCTTGGCCTCCTCTGCTTTGCCTTCTCAACGGAGAAGGCGTCGCTGCATCTCCTTCACCTCCTGCCTGAGTCCCTTGCATCAGCCCCGGTAGACGCCGTCCCCTGCTAGTGGTCTCCGCTGTCCCCGTGCACCTACGCTTGCTGTTGCCATTGACGAAAAGTCGGACGACTACCGAACAGGGAGTAGATCCAAGTTCCATCGTTGAAGGTTTCGTCAAGTACCCCTGGATTCTCTAAACACCACACTGCAAGCGCCAAGTACCACGAGGGCCCTCTAAGAGTTCGGATTCGACAAGTCCGACGATGCTCTACACAACTACGTTGCCGAGACTGATACCGGCAAGACCACTTAAACGCCCGAACGACTACCGCACCGGGTCGACAAGTTCAGTGATAAGCCAAGTACCTCTGTTGATGGCCCCAAACACCTACGGACATGTACGACTACCATTGCTCGAAGAACCATGGGTCACAAGATCCGTGTACAACTACCGTCGTCGTGTACCACTACTTCGACTACGACCGTCTCGAGAACATCTACTTCCCTCAACGAACTTGATCCATTCCGAAAATACACGCTTCAAAGGTATAACCCCGAGACAACGCCCGTGAATGAATGCATGTGTGTTGTATGAGATGCTCGTGTTTGCACCGTGTTCGAATTGATGCTTGCGATGCCCCTCTTTTTCCATGCCACCGTCATGTGGGACACCCAGTATCCGGGAGCACTCCCCATCACTCTTGCATGTTCCGCACTTCCGATCACTTCTTTTGCACTGGTATCTCAACGAGTAATTGGAACCGATATGTTGTCGTGGCATCATTTTCGGATTCGTCGTGGTGGCACCCTTTCTTTCCACCATGGTGACAAAATACTTCATATCTTATATCATGTCAACATTTTCATAAAAATTGCATAAAACTTGCATATGTCATCCGCATCATGATAACGACATTTGAAATGTTTAAAATTGTTGTTGCATTAAATTGCAAAATAACATATTGGGATTTTACGGAATTGTTGTTTGTGTTTCCTGCCTCATTTAAACTTGCCTAAATAGTTAATTTAATTATGCTTCACCTTTTGCCATGTTTAACAACATTTAATATTGATGAGTAGCATAAATGAGAGCGAACTAAATAAATCCAATGTGGTGTTTCGTCAACATGCAACTCGTTGCATATTGAGCTCTATTTAATTTGTAGTATTGTTTGTTGCACTTTCTAGTGCCATGTTTATGTGATGGTTGTTTACTATTTGTTTGCTTCTTTCCGGTTGTTCCTCTTCTTGATAGTTGACGCTAACATTGCGATTGTGAGGATTCGTTCAACTATGTTGGTTCATCTTCTTCATAGATTCAGTCTTCTTCCTAGCGGGATTTCAGGCAAGATGACTGTCACCTTGGATCTCACTACTATCTTTGCTATGCTAGTTGTCTCGATGCTATCGCTATGTCGCGCTACCTACCACTTGTTTTTTCTAGCCTCCCAATATGCCATGAAACAACCTCTAACCTTTTTCACCATCCCAGCGAACCGTTGTTAGGCTATGTTACCGCTTTCCTCAGCCCCTCTTATAGCGTTGCTAGTTGCATGTGCAGTTGTAGGTTGTTCCATGTTGGAACATGGATATCTTGGAATATTACCATATCTCTTATATTTAATTAATGCGTCTATATACTTGGTAAATGGTGGAAGGCTCGGCCTTTTGCCAGGTGTTTTGTTCCACTCTTGTCGCCCTAATTTCAGTCATACCGGTGTTATGTTCCTTGATTTTGCGTTCCTAACACAGTCGGGGTTTCTGGGCCCCCCTTCACAGTTCGCTTTGAATAAACCTCTTCTAGCAAGGCCCATCATTGGTTTTACCATTTTCCTAATAACAACTAAAACTTGCATAGGGACCGGCTAGTGATATGTCTCCAACATATCTATAATTTTTTATTGTTCCATGCTATTATATTACCCGTTTTGGATGTTTATGGGCTTTACTTTACACATTTATATCATTTTTGGGACTAACCTACTAACCGGAGGCCCAGCCCGTATTGCTGTTTTTTTGCCTATTTCAGTGTTTCGAAGAAAAGGAATATCAAACTGAATGAAACCTTCGGGAGCGTGATTTTTGGAATGAACGTGATCCGAGAGGACTTGGAGTGCAAGTCAAGAAGCGATTTAGGCGGGCACGAGGGTGGATTTGCGCCCACCCCTGCTGTATGCGCGCCTCCTATCTCATGGGCCCCTCGGGCGGCCACCGACCTACTTCTTCCTCCTATATATACCCACGTACCCCGAAAACATCCAGGGAGCCAATGAAAACCTATTTCCACCACCGTAACCTTATGTATCCGCGAGATCCCATCTTGGAGTCTTCACCGGCGCTCCGCCGGAGGGGGAATCGACCATGGAGGGCTTCTACATCAACACCATAGCCCCTCCGATGAGTTGTGAGTAGTTTACCACAGACCTTCGGGTCCATAGTTATTAGCTAGATGGCTTCTTCTCTGTTTTGGATCTCAATACCATGTTCTCCTCGATCTTCTTGGAGATCTATTCGATGTAACTCTTTTTGCGGTGTGTTTTTCGAGATCCGATGAATTGTGGGTTTACGATCAAGTTTATCTATGAGAAATATTTGAATCTCCTCTAAATTATTTTATCTATGATTGAGTTATCTTTGCAAGTCTCTTCGAATTATCAGTTTGGTTTGGCCTACTAGATTGATCTTTCTTGCAATGGGAGAAGTGCTTAGCTTTGGGTTCAATCTTGCGGTGTCCTTTCAAAGTGACAGCAGGGGCGGCAAGGCACGTATTGTATTGTTGCCATCGAGGATAAAAAGATGGGGTTTATATCATATTGCATGAGTTTATCCCTCTACATCATGTCATCTTTCTTAATCTGTTACTCTGTTCTTATGAACTTAATTCTCTAGATGCATGCTGGATAGCGGTCGATGTGTGGAGTAATAGTAGTAGATGCAGGCAGGAGTCGATCTACTTGTCGCGAACGTGATGCCTATATACATGATCATGCCTAGATAATCTCATAATTATTCACTTTTCTATCAATTGCTCGACAGTAATTTGTCACCCACCGTAATACTTATGCTATCTTGAGAGAAGCCACTAGTGAAACCTATGGCCCCTGGGTCTATCTTTTATCATATAAGCTTTCAATCTACTTTTATTTGCATCTTTACTTTTCCAATCTATATCATAAAATACAAAAAATAAATTTATCTTATCATACTATCTCTATCAGATCTCACTTTCGCAAGGGATTGACAACCCCTTTATTGTGTTGGTTGCGAGTTCTTTGTTTGTTTGTGTAGGTGCGTGGGACTTTTGAGGAGCCTCCTACTGGATTGATACCTTGGTTCTCAAAAACTGAGGGAAATACTTACACTACTATTGCTGCATCACCCTTTCCTCCTCAAGGAAAACCAATGCAAGCTCAAGACATAGCAAGAAGGATTTCCGGTGCCGTTGCCAGGGAGGTCTTCGCTCAAGTCAAGAAATACCAAGTACCCATCACAAACTCATCTCCCTCACATTTACATTATTTTCCATTTGCCTCTCATTTTCCTCTCCCCCACTTCACCCTTGCCGTTTTATTTGCCCTCTCTTTCCCAACCTCTCTCTCTTTCGCTTGCCTTTTTCTGTTTGCTTGTGTGTTGGATTACTTGTTGCCATGGCACAAGATAATACCAAATTGTGTGATTTCTTCAATACCAATAACAATGATTTCCTTAGTACTCCGATTGCCCCTCTTAATGATGTTGAGTCTTGTGAAATTAATATTTCTTTGCTGAATCTTGTTATGAAAGATCAATTCGCCGGCCTTCCTATTGAAGATGTCGCTACCCATCTAAACAACTTTGTTGATTTGTGTGATATGCAAAAGAAGAAAGATACGGATAATGATATTGTTAAATTGAAGTTATTTCCATTTCACTTAGAGATCATGCTAAAGTTTGGTTTTCGTCTTTGCCTAAAAATAGTATTGATTCTTGGAATAAGTGCAAAGATGCTTTTATCTCTAAATATTTTCCTCCCGCTAAGATCATCACTCTTAGGAACGATATTATGAATTTTAAACAACTAGATCATCAGCATGTTGCCCAATATTGGGAAAGAATGAAATTGATGATTCGCAATTGCCCTACTAATGGTTTGAATTTATGGATGATCATAAAAAAAATTGTGCCGGTTTGAACTTTGCTTCTAGAAATCTTTTAGATTCGTCCGCGGGAGGAACGTTTATGGAAATCACTTTAGGAGATGCTACAAAACTTCTTGATAATATTATGGCTAATTATTCTCAATGGCACAATCAAAGATCTACTAGTAAAAAGTGCATGCTATAGAAGAAATTAATGTTTTGAGTGGAAAGATGGATGAGCTTATGAAATTGTTTGCTACTAAGAGTGATCCTATTGATCCCAATGATATGCCTTTGTCTACTTTGATTGAGAATAATAATGAATCTATGGATGTGAATTTTGTTGGTAGCAATAGTTTTGGAAACAATGCTTATAGAGGAAACTTTAATCCTAGACCGTTCCCTAGTAATTCCTCTAATAATTATGGAAATTCCTACAATAATTCTTATGGTAATTTTAATAAGATGCCCTCTGATTTTGAGAATAGTGTGGAAGAATTTACGATCTCTTAAAAGAATTTTAATGCCTTGCTTGAAGAAAAATTGCTCAAAGTTGATGGTTTGGCTAGGAACGTTGATAGACTTTCGCTTGATGTTGATTCACTTAAACTTAGATCTACTCCTCCTCAGCATGATGGCAATGAGTCTCTCAAAGCAATGAGAATTTCCATTGATGAGTGCAACGAAAGAACCGCTAGATTGCGTGCTAAGAAAGATTGCTTTGTCAAGGCGTGTTCTACTAGTTTCAATGAAAATAATGATGAAGATCTTAAAGTTATTGATGTGTCCCCTATTAGATCTTTGTTTTGCAATATGAATCTTAATAATGATGGGACTGGAGATGAGTAAACTTTAGTTAAAAGGCGTCCCAATAATTCGGAGTTTTTAGATCTTGATGCTACATTTGGTAAAAGTGGGATTCGAGAGGTCAAGACTTTAAATAGCATGGAACCCACTATCTCGGATTTCAAGGAATTTGATTATGATAATTGTTCTTTAGAAGGTTGTATTTCCTTGTTGCAATCCGTTGTTAATTCTCCTCATTCTTATAGTCAAAATAAAGCTTTTACCAAACATATCGTTGATGCCTTGATGCAATCTTATGATGAAAAACTTAATTTGGAAGTTTCTATACCTAGAAAACTTAATGATGAGTGGGAACCTACTATAAAGATTAAAATTAAAGATCATGAGTGTTATGCTTTGTGTGATTTGGGTGCTAGTTTTTCCACAATTCCATAAACTTTATGTGATATTCTAGGTTTCCATGATCTTGATGATTGCTCTTTAAATTTGCAGCTTGCGGGTTCCACCATTAAAAAGCCAATGAGAAAGATCAATGATGTTCTCACTGTTGCAAATAGAAATTTGGTGCCCGTAGATTTTATCGTTCTTGATATAGATTGCAATCTTTCTTGGCCTATTATTCTTGGTAGACCTTTCCTTAGAACGATTGGCGCGATTATTGATATGAAGGAAGGGAATATTAGATTCCAATTTCCATTAAGAAAGGCATGGAGCACTTTCCAAGAAAGAAAATCAAATTACCTTATGAATCTATCATGCGAGCTACTTATGAATTGAGTGCCAACGATGGCACTACTTAGATCTATCTTCGCTTTTATGCCTAGCTAAGGGCGTTAAACGATAGCGCTAGTTGGGAGGCAACCCGATTTTATTTGTGTTCTTTGTTTTTATTTCCGTTTAGTAATTTTTTTGCATCTACCTTATTTTCAGTTGTGTTTTTATGTTTTAATTAGTGTTTGTGCCAAGTAGAACCTATAGGATAACCTACGGTGATAGTTAATCTGATTCTGCTGAAAAACAGAAACTTTGCGCGCACGAAAATAATTTTGTTAATTCACAGTAACGTGATTTTGCATTGATTCTTTTTTTCTGTAGATCAATAGACAAATTTCACAGGACTTCCTATTTTGGTAGGATTTTTAGAGTTCCAGAAGTATTTGAGAGTTACAGATTGCTACAGACTGTTCTGTTTTTGACAGATTCTGTTTTCCGTGTGTTGTTTGCTTTTTTGATGCATCTATGGCTAGTATTAAGTGGTATGAACCATAGAGAACTTGAAATACAGTAGGTTTAACACCAACATAAATAAAGAATGAGTTCATTATAGTACCTTATGTGGTGGTTTTGCTTTCTTTCACTAACGGAGCTTATGAGATTTCCTGTTGAGTTTTGTGTTGTGAAGTTTTCAAGTTTTGGGTAAACATTTGATGGACTATGGAATAAGGAGTGGCAAGAGCCTAAGCTTTGGGATGCCCAAGGCACCCCAAGATATTCAAGTCCAAAAGCCAAAGCTTGGGGATGCCCCCGGAAGGCATCCCCTCTTTCGTCTTCGTTCATTGGTAACTTTACTTGGAGCTATATTTTTATTCGCCACATGATATGTGTTTTGCTTGGAGCGTCTTGTATGATATTAGTATTTGATTTTTATTTTACCACAATCATCCTTTCTGTACACACCTTTTGGGAGAAGCCCACTTGATTGAAATTTCTTAGAATACTCTATGTGCTTCACTTAAATCTTTTGAGCTAGATAGTTTTTGCTCTAGTGCTTCACTTATATCTTTTAGAGCACGACGGTGGCTTAATTTTGTAGAAATTTCTAATCTATCATGCTTCACTTATATTATTTTGAGAGTCTTTTAGAACAGCATGTTATTTTCTATGGTTATAAAATTGGTCCTAGAATGGTAGGCATCCAAGTTGGGTATAATAAAAACTATCATAGGAAGTGAATTGGATGCTATGATCAATTTGATACTTGATAATTGTTTTGAGATATGGAGGTAGTGATATTAAAATCATGCTAGTTGGGTGATTATGAATTTAAAGAATGCGTGTGTTGAAGTTAGCAAGTCACGTAGCATGCACGTATGGTTAAAGTTGTGTAACAAATTTGAAACATGAAGCGTCCTTGGATTGTGCATCCTTATGAGTGGCGGTCGGGGACGAGCGATGGTATTTTCCTACCAATCTATCCCTCTAGGAGCATGCACATAGTGCTTGGTTTTTGATGAATTATAAATTTTTGCAATAAGTATATGAGTTCTTTTGACTAATGTTCAGTCCATGGATTATATGCACTTTTACCTTTCCATCATTACTAGCCTCTTCGATACCGTGCATTGCCCTTTCTCACCTTGAGAGTTGGTGCAAACTTCGCTGGTGCATCCAAACCCCGTGATACGATACGCTCTATCACACATAAACCTCCTTATATGTTCCTCAAAACAGCCACCATACCTACCTATAATGGCATTTCCATAGCCATTCCGAGATATATTGCCATGCAGCTTTCCACCGTTCCGTTTATCATCGTGACACGCATTACTTTTGTCATATTGCCATTGCATGATCATGTAGTTGACATCGTATTTGTGGCAAAGCCACCATGCATAATTTTTTCATACATGTCACTCTTGATTCATTGCCCATCCCGGTACACCGCCGGAGGCATTCATATAGAGTCATATCTTGTTCTAGTTTTGAGTTGTAATTCATGAGTTGTAAATCAATAAAAGTGTGATGATCATCATTATTAAAGCATTGTCCCCAAAAAGAAAAAAAGGCCAAAAGAAAAAAATGAAAGTACAAAGAAAAAAAGAAAAGAAAAAAAGGGAAAGGCCAAAAGAAAAAAAGAAAGGCCCAAAAAAAGAAAAAGAAAATAAAAGAAAATAAATAAAAAGGGGCCAATGTTACTATCTCTTTTTCCACACTTGTGCTTCAAAGTAGCACCATGTTCTTCATATATAGAGTCTCATATGTTGTCACTTTCATATACTAGTGGGAATTTTTCATTATAGAACTTGGCTTGTATATTCCTACGATGGGCTTCCTCAAAATGCCCTAGGTCTTCGTGAGCAAGCAAGTTGGATGCACACCCACTTAGTTTTCTTTTGTTGAGCTTTCATACATTTATAGCTCTAGTGCATCCGTTGCATGGCAATCCCTACTCCTCATGTTGACATCAACTGATGGGCACCCCCATAGCCCATTGATTACCGTCGTCAATGTGAGACTTTCTCCTTTTTTTTTCTTCTCCACACAATCCCCATCATCATATTCTATTCCACCCATAGTGCTATATCCATGGCTCACGCTCATGTATTGCGTGAAAGTTGAAAACGTTTGAGATTATTTAAGTACGACACAATTGCTTGGCTTGTCATCGGGGGTGTAGAATTTGGGAGCATTTTTGTGTGACGAAAATGAAGCATAGCCTAACTATATGATTTTGTAGGGATGAACTTTCTTTAGCCATGTTATTTTGAGAAGACATGATTGCTTTGATTAGTATGCTTGAAGTATTACTATTTCTTATGTCAATGTGAACTTTTATTTTGAATCATTTGGATCTGAACATTCATGCCACAATAAATAAAATTACATTGAGAATTATGCTAGGTAGCATTCCACATCAAAAATTCTGTTTTTATCAATTACCTCCTCGAGGACGAGCAGGAATTAAGCTAGGGGATGCTTGATACGTCTCCAACGTATCTATAATTTTTTTATTGTTCCATTCTATTATATTACCCGTTTTGGATGTTTATGGGCTTTACCTTACACATTTATATCATTTTTGGGACTAACCTACTAACCAGAGGCCTAGCCCGTATTGCTGTTTTTTTGCCTATTTCGGTATTTCGAAGAAAAGGAATATCAAACGGAGTCCAAACGGAATGAAACCTTCGGGAGCGTAATTTTTGCAACGAACGTGATCCAGAGGACTTGGAGTGCAAGTCAAGAAGTAGCCGAGGTGGCCACGAGGGTGGAGGGCGCGCCCCCCTATCTCGTAGGCCCCTCGGGCGACCACCGACCTACTTCTTCCTCCTATATATACCCATGTACCCTGAAAACATCCAGGGAGCCAACGAAAACCTATTTCCACCGCCGTAACCTTCTGTATCCGCGAGATCCCATCTTGGAGCATTCGCCGGCGCTCCGCCGGAGGGCGACTCGACCATGGAGGGCTTCTACATCAACACCATAGCCCCTCCGATGAGTTGTGAGTAGTTTACCACGGACCTTCGGGTCCACGGATCTCAATACCATGTTCTCCTCGATCTTCTTGGAGATCTATTCGATGTAACTCTTTTTGCGGTGTGTGTCGAGATCCGATAAATTTTGGGTTATGATCAAGTTTATCTATGATAAATATTTGTATCTCCTCTGAATTCTTTTATGCATGATTGAGTTATCTTTGCAAGTCTCTTTGAATTATCAGTTTGGTTTGGCCTACTAGATTGATCTTTATTGCAATGTGAGAAGTTCTTAGCTTTGGGTTCAATCTTGCGGTGTCCTTTCCCAGTGACAGCAGGGGCAGCAAGGCACGTATTGTATTGTTGCCATCAAGGATAAAAAGATGGGGTTTATATCATATTGCATGAGTTTATCCCTCTACATCATGTCATCTTTCTTAATGCGTTACTCTGTTCTTATGAACTTAATACTCAAGATGCATGCTGGATAGCGGTCGATGTGTGGAGTAATAGTAGTAGATGCAGGCAGGAGTCGGTCTACTTGTCGCGGACGTGATGCCTATATACATGATCATGCCTAGATAATCTCATAATTATTCACTTTTCTATCAATTGCTCGACACTAATTTGTTCACCCACCGTAATACTTATGCTATCTTGAGAGAAGCCACTAGTGAAACCTATGGCCCCCGGGTCTATCTTTTTTCATATAAGCTTTCAATCTACTTTGATTTGCATCTTTACTTTTCCAATCTATATCATAAAATACCAAAAATATATTTATCTTATCATACTATCTCTATCATATCTCACTTTCGTAAGTGGCCGTGAAGGGATTGACAACCCCTTTATTGTTGGTTGGTTGAGTTCTTTGTTTATTTGTGTAGGTGTGTGGGACTTTTGAGGAGCCTCCTACTGGATTGATACCTTGGTTCTCAAAAACTGAGGGAAATACTTACACTACTATTGCTGCATCACCCTTTCCTCTTCAAGGAAAACCAACGCAAGCTCAAGACGTAGCAGCTAGCACCCAGGACTCTTAATCAACTCCTGGCCAGTGCTCCTCATGAGTGTTGGTCCAAACCGGGCAACCTGCGGGGCCATCACGGGGAAACTCGAGATCTGGTTTTACTCATAGCTTGTGACATCCGATCGTGGCCTGAGACGAAATACGCGTGGCTACTATCAGGGTGTCGGCACGTCGAGAGGTCTTGCTGGTTTTGTTTTACCATTGTCGAAATTTCTTGCGAACCAGGATTCTGAGCTTGATCGGGTTGTCCCGAAGGAGGATTTTCCTCCGTTGATTGTGAGAGCTTGTCATGGGCTAAGTAGGGACACCCCTGCAGGGTTTAAACTTTCAAAAGCCGTGCCTGCGGTTATGTGGCAGATGGGAGTTTTTAATATCCGGTTGTAGAGAACTTGACACCAGATCCGAAATAAAATACGCCAAACGCGTGTGTAACCGTGACTGTCTCTTTTTGAGCAAGTTTGGGAAGAGAACATGGTTGGTGTCGGGGATAGGTGTATTCACCAAAGAGAACATGGCGTAACTACCCTCTTGATGCGGCTATCAAAACAATATTATCATCAGGGGCCAAAGAGAGTTTGTTGCACAGCACAACTCAAACATAGGCACCCGGCGAGCATAGCTCAAAAATATAGCACATGGGGGCTTCGGCTGACAAAGCGGAGTCCTGTCCATTAATCCGGCTATCACGCCACAACAAAGCTTGGGAGCTTCACACCCAAGGGGCCAAATAGAGTCTTGTTAATATGCACATCTCAAACATAGGCATCCATTGAGCATAGCTCACAAAGTTACTTGGGGGCTCTTTGTGTGAAGTAACAAAGAGTTTGAAAGGACCCTTGTAATTGGGTATCGACCATCGGCATGGATGCCTGGTGTATTCTCGTATAACCCCGGGTTAACCTGCCTTCATCAAGTAAGCCACTCCTATCCGGGTAATCACAGCACGACCCTTGAGCGTATGACAAGTTACTCTCATTGAGACCCTGAACTTGTCAAAGTTAAAATGAAGATTGGTTAGTTGGAGGCCCATCTTAAAAGGCTTTGTCAAATGGTTTAACTCAGCGGCCTGGCAGCCCATGAAAAGCCTCGAATTTGGGCCTGGCCGCCCTTGAAAAGCCTCGACTACACGATTTTATTTGTCTTTGTCAAGATTTTTCTCTTTTGATAAATTTTATGTTGAACCGGCGTCTATTGACCTGGCATGACTATCAGTCATCAAATTAACCCGGTGTTTCTTAACCCGGTGTGGCTTCCAGTTATCAAGCTGTTAGCACATAATCACTTATAATCCGGTGTTTATTGATCCAGCCTGGCTTTGGACTATAAGTCGCCAGTATATATCTGGATTGCACCATTGGAATTATGCGCTTATAAATCATTGGGTATATTATTCAAATAGCCAACATGGCTGGATTTTTATTATGGTTATCAATAACCAGTATTATGATTAAGGTTTTTAAAGTCGCTTTAGCGCAATGGCTATCATATTATCAATAGATATGATTTATTCTACAATTGAAGGAATAGTCCCGAGTTGCTGCAGGCTTATGACCCGGCACTTGGGGGCTACATTATTTCAGTTGAAATTACATCAAATACACAAGTCTCATGTCGCTGCAAGCATGCACCATGACACTTGGGGGCTAATGCAAAGTCATTTTTTGCTCACCTTATTGAAGACCCGACTAATCACATTGTAATGAGCCGGCCCTTGGGGGCTACCAATTGCCTCTGCCAACAATTTAAGGTACAAAGCTTTTTATCCATTACATTGAAGGGTCCACTGCTCAGTTGGTAAAGCACAAGGCTCTTAACCTTGCGGACGTGGATTCAAGTCCCATGATGGGGGTTACATCATATGATGTTATTTTCATTGAAGTATATATCAAGTCCCAGTTCAATATTATCTTACTGAGCTGGCCCTTGGGGGCTACACATCATTGCTCAAATCTACATGATTATACCTACAAAGTCCCTGCTCATTATTGCATAATGACCCGGCCCTTGGGGGCTACACTGGTTGAAATTTTTATGAGTATAAGATAATTACAAGTCCCAGGTTGCTGCGAGCATGACAACCCGGCACTTGGGGGCTACATAATATAGAGTACTCAGTTTTACTAAGTGACTGGGATGAACAACAAGGATTTCTTCTTAAGTGGCAGTATTTATATTGAAGCAAGTCTTAAGCCATCACTTTGTTCTGCTCAAGACTTGGGGGCTACAGGTATTATATTATTATTGAAGAACTATTTTCAAATTCTCTGTTTTGAGCAAACCGGATTGACCCGGCGTCACCAATCATTACGACCCTATGTCTGCAACCCGGCGTCATCAACAATCATGAACCGGCGTTGGCAACAATCATGACCCGGAATTATTAGTTTTTATAACCCGACAATGGTGGTAATCATAAACCGGCAAGTTTTACATCTTCAAGCCGGCTGGATATCAGTTGAATATTTCATAGACTAATATTTTTGTTAAGTCAGAGCATTGAAGTCCAATTCAAATGGATTCTTTATTTACAAAATATCTTCTGCAAGCAAGTTGATTATGAAACTGGTCTATTGACTCGGATTTTTTATAAGGAAGAAATGACAAGGATTTAAGGATGATCAAGTGCCGGTTTACAAGAATATTTAAACCGGAGCACAACCCGACAAATTTGTTCTTGTGTTTATGTTGCAGATCAGTTTTAACATGCATGAATCCAAATTAAACTGGGGGCTAATGTCGGGGATATACCCCGCGGTATAAACCGCCGGATGTATGACCCGGCTAGAGTTTGGAGATTCACTGGCGACCCACTTGGACCTGGCGGTTTACGATTCATTGGTAATCCGGTAGGCGGGTCAGAGGAGCGACAAGACCCGGTGGCCCGACGAGCGGTTTATGGAAGGCTGGATCACGCTATGGTGGGCCGGTTTATGAGGAAAGCCCAAGGAATACTTTTCTACAAAGGAAGCAAGACTAGGACTCCACTTGTAATAGAGTAATCCTAGTCCTACTAGGACTAGTCATGTAACCCGCCCCTTCAACATATATAGGAGGGGCAGGGCTCCCCAAGAGGGACAAGCTACAAGCAAGAAGAAACAATCTCTAGGGCTAGACACAAAGAGCCGTTTTACAGCATCTCCCTCGTGATGATAATGAGACCTAGCCTCAAACAGCATGTAGGGTTGTTACCGGATGATGTTTCCCGGGGCCCGAAGCTGTCTAAACCCTTGTCTTGTGTTGCGTCTCTAGATTCGGCTCAACCCCTCTCAAACTACCACATAGATGCATTGGCCTCGCGACTAAGTCCTGACACTAAGGACATCTGCCGTGACAAATCCACGACAGTTGGGTTATGCTTGAACATAAGTAGTTCAGGATCACTTCTAGATCATTAATAGTTGGCGACCGCTTGTGTATTTTCTCATTTTATTCTTGTACTCGTAAGTTAGCCACCATACAATGCTTAGTCGCTTGCTGCAACCTCACCACTTATCCATTCCATACCCATTAAGCTTTGCTAGTCTTGATACCCATGGTAATGGGATTGCTGAGCCCTCGTGGCTCACAGATTACTACAACAACAGTTGCAGGTACAGGTATAATGCGATGATCTGACGCGAGTGCGATGCTTGTTTGTTTGGAGTTCTTCTTCTGCTTCTTCTTCGATCAAGGAACATAAGTTCTGGGTCGGGTGCCTGGGCTAGCAGGGTGGATGTCGTTCTTCTTTTTTGTTTCGTTTCATCCATAGTCGGATCCTGCTCTTTTGTATGGTGATTGCTATGTATTGATGAACTGTTGTATTCATGTTGTAGCTTGTGGCGAGTATAAGCTTTTATCTTGTACTCTCATCTATTCAGTACATGGTATGTTGTAATGATATCCACCTTGTTATGCGCTCAAATGCGATTGTGCCCCAATCATGAATTCATCACATGATTGGGATAGAATCGCATCTTGGGCGCTACATGCAGTACAAAAAAATGACACATCCGTGACATTTTGGGCCGAACAATTTTTTTTTCTGTCATACATATGACACTTCTATGACGATAATTGTGACAAAACCCGGTATCATCATAGATGTGGTGGGCTCCTACTTCTATGACAAAAATCATGACAGAAAATGGGCTTTTTCGTCACTGGGCGGGTCAAGACGCAGCTGCATGACATTCTTTGGGCCGTCCATGACGGAAAAAACCGTGGTAGAAGCGAGGAGGAGGAAAATTTCGGGGAGTTCCCGGTTACGGTGGGAGGTCGGGGGCCGAGCGATGCGCGTTTATCTCGTACACGTACGTGCTGCAAAAGTGCGAGGCGTTGGCTCTAATCAACCCGGCGAGGCGTTGGGCTCTAATCGAACCCGGCGATTGCACCGCAGCTACGCGTTATCGAACCCGAGCGATCGATCGATGGCTGTTAATCGAACCCGATCGAAGCGATTCTTCGCCATCGCTGCAAACTAAAGCCAATCGATGTTGCCTCTGGGATGAGCAGTGAGCGTTGCGGGAGGGGGGGGGTGGATGAAAAGTGAGCGGTGGCGTTGCCTCTAGATGAACAGGACCCCATGGTGTGGAGGGCTGGATGAACAGAAGACGATGGAGGGGTGCCCGTCGAGGGGTGGTTGAACAGTAGCCGGTGGAGTAGCGCGCGGTGGAGGCTGGATGAACAGGAGCCCGTGGAGGCTGGAGGAGGTCGACGGTTGGCCGTGGAGGCTGGAGGAGGTCGACGGTGGAGATGAACAGTATCCCATGGAGTCCCGTTTTGCGGTATGCCACACCCCTCCCGATGAACAGGACCCCCATTTCGACCGTAGCACTCCAACACAAGTCCGTTTCGTCCATTTTGCGGTACGCCACACCCCTCCCGATCAACAGGACCCCATTTCGATCGTAGGAGGTCTGTTTCCTTCGTTTTGCCGTATGCCACACCCCTCCCGATAAACAGGACCCCCATTTTGACTGTGGGAGGTCCATTTCCTCCGTTTTGCGGTACGCCACACCCCTCCCGATCAACAGGACCCCGTTCCGATCGTAGGAGGTCGTTTCCTCCGTTCTGCAGTACGCCAGGCTTCGTTTCCATCGCCTGTTCCGTCCAAGCCCTCCCGATGAACACGACCACGCATTCCGTTCCGACCCAGCCGGTTGGCTCCCACACGTTCTGTTGCCTCCCGATGAACATGACGCATTCCGTTGCCTCCCCATGAGCACGACGCATTCTGTTGCCTCCCCATGAACACGATGACGACGTTGTTTCTTCGTTCCGACCCGGCCATGTACACGAGCCCTGGCCGTACGTATGCGCGAGTAGGCGTTCGAGACCCTGCCCGTATGTACGTACGTGGCTGTATTTTCTTTCTTGCACCCTGGCCGATGTACGTACGTGGACATGCTACGTGCGTGCCTCTACTACCACACGTATGCGCCTCTACTACGACACGTGCGCGCCTCTACATCAACCAGTATATATGTACGCACACGTTCGCGACCAGAATGACAACGCTACGTACGCTTCGACCAGGTGGGTCCCGACTGTCAGGCACTTCCCTGCGTGCAAAGATGTAGCTGGTGGGTCCCAGCGGTCAGGAGGCGAATCGTTTTTCTTTGACCGGACGCACTTCCTTGCGTGCGAAGATGTAGCTGGTGGGTCCTAGCAGTCAGGGGGGGCGAATCGTTTTTTTTGCCCGGACGCACTTCCTTGCGTGCGAAGGTGTAGCTGGTGGGTCCCAGCAGTCAGGGGGGAACGTTTTTTCGTGAAATACGGTGGCCCGTCCGGTTGGTCCCCGCTGTCAGGTGGAGGAATAAGGAGGCACTTCCTTCTTTGCGCCGTGGACCCGGTATCGCCTCTCCACGTCTGATCCACATCCGATGGAAGCCGTTCCTTGACCAGGTTGACCACGCCGCGTCGAGTGCACCAGGGCGGTGGACGACGGCGAGGCCTAGGAAGGGGACGACGCAGAGCCGGGGAAGACGCGGCAGTAGATGCCCACGCATAGAGGAGTACGAGGGATCACTGGTTCGCTGCGGTGTGAGGCTGCCGTCGCCGCAGAATAACAGGGGGTGTGGGTGAGTAGAGGGATGGCCTGGCCAACGGTGGGAGTAGTAGGGGGCGGTGAGGCCTCCGCCGCATCGCAGCCGGCCACGGGAGGCAGGAGCACGAGGCACGACCGACGCTGGTTTGGGCGGCTGGAGCAAGAAGATCAGAGGTTGAAGAAGCACTACGGCCGTTGGATGGACATCGTACGGCCATGGAGCTAGAATCGTGCATATTGACTAAGTTGACAAAGCCCTCCGTCCTGTCAACTTAGTAGGCCCACAAGTCAGCTTGCCACTATATCGGGTCCCAGCTAACAGGGAGTATTCATTTTTTGTGCGTAATAAGGAGGCACTTCCTTGCGTGCGAAGATGTAGTCAGTGGGTCCGAGCTGTCGGCCGCATGTAACGTTTTTTAAGTGAAATCTGAGGCCCTTTCGGTGGGTCCTCGATGTCGGTGGAGGAATCATTATTTTGCGCGTAATAAGGAGGCATTTCCTTGCGTGCGGCCGTGGACCCGGTATCGGCCTCTCCACGTACAGTCCACTTTAGATGCATGTCGGTCATTGACCACATTGACCAGGCCGCGCCGAGAGCACCAGGGCGATGGACGACGGCGAGGCCTAGGAAGGGAACGACACGGAGGCAGGGAAGACTTGATGCTTGTTTCCCACGCGAGGGGAGTACGATTGTATGAGGGTTTCTTGGTTAAATGCCGTCGCCGGAGAATAACGGCGAGTCTTGGTGAGTAGAGGGATGGCTAGGATAGCGATGGGAGTACGGTGGGGCAGTGAGGCCTGCGCGGTAGCACAGCCGGCCGTGGGGAGGAGGGAGCAGGCAGTCCTGCCGGCGCTTGTTTGAGTGGCTGGAGCAGGAAGAGCAGAGATTGAAGAAGCACGGCGGCCGTTCGATGGACATCCAACGATCCTTTGCTTGTGCATCAACCTTTTTTAGGAAAGCCTCAAATCTATGGAAAACAAGATACAGCCCATCTGCCATTATTTCTAATAATTTACAGCCCATTTGCTAATTCTTAAGGTTTTTTTTGGAGCCCATATTCTTTTTGTTAGCATTACAGCCCATATTGTAGCCACGGTTAAAAAATTATATGAAATTTTGCATATTTCGGTGTGGCCCGAACTGTTTTTAATCCCAAAATTTTGACTCACATTCAAACCGATTTTAAAAATAAATGTATATCAATATGAAATCCAACAAATTATCCACGCATAAAAATTAATGTAATTTAAAATCTCGAAATGAAAAAAAGATATTTGAAACTAATTGCCGGTTTGATGTGTTTTAAAAATGTACAACCCATTTCTCATTATTGATAGGCCATTTTCTCGGCCAGACGAATGAAGCTCTCCTCGTCTTGAAAGATTTGCAGCCAAACATGCCTGACAAAGTGACTTTCTTTGCAAATCACAAAAAAAATTGGGCTGTGGCCGTGGACCCAGCTATCAGCCTCTCCACATACAGTACTCTTCCGATGGAAGTCGGTCGTTGACCACATTGACCATGCCGCGCCGAGAGCACCAAGGCGGTGGATGACGGCGAGGCCTAGGAAGGGGACGACGCGGAGCCGGGGAAGACGCGGCACTGGATGCCCACGCGGAGAGGAGTACGAGGGTTCACTGGTTCGGCTGTGGCGTGAGGCTATCGTGGCTGCAGAATAACAGGGGGTGTGGGTGAGTAGAGGGATACCCTGGGCCAGCGGTGGGAGTAGTAGGGGGGCGGTGAGGCCTCCGCGGCATCACAGCCGGCCACGAGAGGCAGGAGCACACAGCACCACTGGCGCTGCTTTGGGCGGCTGGATCAAGAAGACCAGAGGTTGAAGAAGCACTATGGCCGTTGGATGGACATCGTACGGTCACTGGAGCTAGAATCATTCATATTGACTTAGTTGACAAAGCCCTCTGTCCTCGTCAACTTAGTAGGCCCACAAGTCAGCCACCCACTATGGTGGGTCCTAGCTAGCAGGGGGTATTCATTTTTTGGTGCGTAATAAGGATGCACTTCCTTGCGTGCGAAGATATAGTTGGTGGGTCCGACCTGTCAGCGGGGAGAACGTTTTTTTTGTGAAATACAGAAGCCCTTCCCACATACATTGCATGTACAGTTCGTAATACGGATGAATTTTCCTTGCGTGCGACCATGGACCTCGTGGGTCCCAACCGTCAGGCTCTACACGTACAGTCCTCTTCCGATGACTCTCATATGTTGACCATGCCGCGCCGAGCGCACCGAGGCGGTGGACGACGGCGATGCCCCAGACTGGAATGACCCGAAGATGGGGAAGACGCGGCAGTGGAGTCACAGACGGAGAAGAGTGGGAAACTTGACTGGTTCGGGTGCGGGGTGGGCCTACACTCGGCAGAGAATAATAGGAGGTGCGGAGTGGAGGGATGGCCTGGCCGTCGGCGAGTAGCGTTTGTTGAGGAGCACAAAACAACCTTTGGGCCGCCGAAAGGCTGCCGAGCGGTTCCGGCAGCGCTGGGGGAAGAAGATGAGAGATTGAAGAAGAATGTCGGCCGTTGGATGTAAATCCAACGCCTTCTTAGGCTTCGACCTACTGGCCCACATGTCAGCCAGTCCATTTGTTTTTTAGTCCATTTGGTGGGCTGGGTGAAACAATGATGTAGCATCTATGCAGCCCGTTTAAATCCCATTTGCATTTTTCTCGAAATCCGTGGAGTTGCTGGGTTGGGTGAAAATATCATGTTGGGCTAGACGGAGAAATGTTATAAAAACATAAACGCATGATTGCACGTCTATTACTGCATTGGTCAGTAAAATCTTTGCAAGCTTATGTACGCAATCACTAGGAGTTAACTTGCCAAGTCATATATAAACAATTATTATTATTATTTTGTAAGAACTTTCAACTTACGAAATAAAATATCATTTTAATTTGTTGAGTTAATAGTACGTGGGGTATTATTATTTTTTAGGCTAGACGTGGGACAGTTGAGTTGGTTCTAGGGAAAATCGAGAAAACTCAGTTTACATCGAAAAAGAAAGTGGGAGAAAATTCAGACCTGCTGGGTCCACCTGAGGAGGGGAATATGTTGGGAGGAAGAAGATTCAAAGCACGGCAGCCGGGTGAACTAGTTTTTTTAACGGACAAGCGAACTAGTTACATACATAAGAAAATAGCCACTAAAAAAGCAATCAGGTTAATGGGTTCTTAAAAGAAATGTTTCGGACAAAACAGATAATTACGACACATAGGCTAATGCATGAAACACTCAGATGATAAAGGTGCTTATAAATAGATAAATTACAACATCTAGACCTTCCCGCACGCTTGATCATGACGCCGCTGCTGTCCGTGTACTCGCCGATTCTGGGAAGCGTAACACGCCCTCATGTCCAAGATCTGCCTGTACATGTCGTAGCATGTGTATGCGTCCTTGGCCGCCTAGGTTATGTAGGCTAGATTCAGAGGTACCTCCCACGTGTTCAGGTCGTCTTCTTTCATGTTGGCCTATCAGGGGTCGATGATGGTCTCAGCGAGGTCAACCACGGAGTCCTTCTCCTGCCCGTTGCTAATGATCTTGTATTGCTTTTGGATGTTGACAAGCTTGTTGCACCAGATGGCCGAATTGTCACGTTCTTCCTTCTCTCCACCGCATCAAGGTGCAATAAGGCCGCCGATGAAACGGGCGAATGCTCCAGAACCTGGTGCAGCCATAGGACTGATGCCAGGCAGAGCTTCACCGAGTCCATATCGTTGGTGTACATCACATTCAACTTGGTGCAGCCATAGGACTGAATGGCGAACTCAAAGGGAACTCCTTGTCAAGTCCATATCCAGCAGGCTCACCCTCGGATCGCCATTGGAGTCTCTTCGAGTGAACGAGTGTGTAGGCGGCGGCAAAGAGTTCGCTTTTAGCTCTTGGGAACTGGATTCAACGAAGCTGAGTGTGTACAGCGACAACAAGCATTACCCCTCCCTCGCACGATGCACGCCTCGACGGAAGATGCACCCTCGGCGCATTCAAACGCCTCCATTAAGAAACCTACTCCGGCCACACGCCGGTTCACGAAGCTGGTCTATATCGGCATCAGAATAATGGAGTTAGTGGTCACTTTACTTAAATTTAATTAGCTTTAATAGAAATTTATATTTAAAACAAGCAATGCATTGGCTCGTTCTATCAGTGCCACAGGATCAACATGCACAACAATTAGAATTACTATTCCCAGGACGCACACGATCAGCACATTTGTCGCACTTTCACAAAGATAATACTACCAAGTTTGAATTGTTTGTTATGGTTGTTATCCTCTGCATCAACATGCCATCTTTCCCAGCTTGCAAGATTCAGAACCAACAAATAAGATCCAAATAATAAGTACAACAAAGATGCCTACACAACTCGTTGATTCCCAACTTGCAAGATTCAGAACCAACAAATAAGATCCAAATAATAAGTAGAACAAAGATGCCTACACATCTCATTGATTCCTAGCTTGCAAGATTCAGAACCAACAAATAAGATTCAAATAATAAGTACAACAAAGATGCCTACACATCTCACCGACTCCCAGCTTGCAAGATTCAGAACCAACCCATTAGAGCCTTTTGATAAAGTGAATATCGGGATTAAATCCATCTTGGCTAGCCATGTCATACAATCGAAGAACTTGGCGAATGCTCTTTACCGTCGAAACATTTGTAGTCGAGTATTCCTGTTTGCACAGCACAAACAAGGAGACAGGAGAGCATGATTCCGCTTTAATAGCGGCCTCCTTGAACTCAACCTACAGCTCCACTTGGATGAGGTCTGCCTGGAGTTCCATGATTCAATTCATGCGCCTTTTTCTGCAGTTCACCTGAAATGAAGCAAAGATTGCATCATTCAGCTAGCAAGAAGTACTTGCTCTTGTGAGATGGCAGGTTCTTCTTTAGTAGTTGCACTAAAATTGAGGAACATTAAGGTTGGCTGTCCGGCTCATGTAAGATGCAACTATAATTTTCTTATCCTTTTGTGCAGTTCCACTAAAATAAAGTGCCATTATGGTGACAGTGACGGCTCCATCTTGCAAAGGATAATAAAATGTTGCACGAGATTACCAGCAGAACTTGACGGAGATTTTGGAAACTCCAATCACCATTTTGTGCAGTTCCACCAAAATTGAGAAATGTTGCCCACGTGACATTTTAGTTGAACTGCACAAGACACTCATTCCAAAAAAGTGTTTTGTGTAGTTCACCAAAAGGTCACAATAGCAACAAGGTGAAATGGATATCCCTATCTACACAAAGATAGAAAGTAAACAGTTGCTGGTCAATAAGAATATACTGAAACATATACAAAATGAAAAGAAGCATCTTAATTATGTTCATGGCAATCACGCAAGGATAGTAGAAATTTTAAACGCCAAAGAACGCTTCAAGTTACCGTAAGCATTACGATCAACAATGAGATTCCTCAAATATGGGATTACTTTAATGGTGGCATTGCTTGTTTACCGGAACACGATAAATCAACAGCAGCTAAATAGTTGGTTTAAGGGCATGGGACCGTGGGGACACCAGGACACTCAACAGCGTAAAGGAGCAACTTACTTATCATACTGGAGAAAACAGCAGGAGTGCCATTTGTAACACAGTTCAATTGCATCTTATCACTGGAGGCATTAGATTAACAATAACACTGGTTAGACATGTCCCTAAGGTAATAGTGTGATCTCTTCATTTTACATGCGCCCTTACATTAACAACAGCAAAAGGTTGGTATAAGGACATGCGACAGTGGACGCATCAGCACAATGTACCTACAAAGGAGGCATAAAGTGGTGATGTCGAGTTCGTTCATGCTATGTGAGGGCAGCAAACCTAATCCTAGAGACCTTGTACTATGTGAGGGCAGCAAATCTAATCCTGGAGACCTTTTACTATGTGAGGGAAGCAAATCTAATCCTGGAGACATTTTACTATGTGAGGGCAGCAAATCTAATCCTGGAGACCTTTTACTATGTGAGGGCAGCAAATCTAATCCTGGAGACCTTTTACTATGTGAGGGCAGCAAATCTAATCCTGAGACCTTTTACTATGTGAGGGCAGCAAATCTAATCCTGGAGACCTTTTACTATGTGATGGCAGCAAATCTAATCCTGGACATACTCTGTTGACTTGTCCACCAACCGCCACTTTCTATCCTTTTTTCAACCAATAATAGATCTGTTCCTTATCCAGTTTGTACTGCGTTTTCCCATTATTTCCCTTTTCAACAAAGAGATCAGTTGGGTATCCGGTCTCTACTACTTTCACCATATTATTTCCTCTTTGAATCAAGTCATAAATTCATCCTACAACTTTCCCCCTTTCTTCGTTGTTTGAACAAAGCCCTAGATTCGAATGCATGAAGTAGCTTTACCTCTAATAATACTAAAAATTTAGGTGGCTTTGGAAGAGCTGATGGGAGTAGAAAAAGATGGACATGCAGACACGTGGGGAGCTGGGGCAGTGAAACAAGGCTGCTTTCGAAGAACTTATACCTGAGGGTCACCAGGATGTCGGCGGCGGCAGGTCGGATCTGCGGACAATACGGCAGGGAGGAAGAAGGGTCGGAGGACCTCCCGAGCCGGCGCTGTGTCGGAGAGAACAACATGGGCAGAGGATCAGGCCCCTCCGGCAGCTGTGGGTTTCCTCCCTCGGCGGTGATGACCGCGTGAACGATGCACCTTTTAATCCTCTACACACACCGGCCGAAGGGATCCGGCCGGATCTGTGACCAGCGGTGAGCAGAGAGAAAATGTCGCTACCGATGTATTGTTTATATCTGGAGAGGATGAGAGAATGAAGAGAGCAACCCTAGTAAAGAAAGCGCTCAGGCCCCTGCGTCCATTTATAGTGGAGTGATTATCTTTTTTCTCTCCACAACAAGCGTTTCAATTTGTGTACGTGGCATTAAAGAAAAGAAACTCTCTATTTAAGGTGACTCTTGTCATTTACTCCTACTTACTACTAGTAGTACTACAAGATTGTTCACTTGTGCTCCCCGCCCCTCCATTCATTGAACAACCCCATGGGTGAATAAACATACAGTAAGTACTGTATTTTTATAGAACGAACAAGCTCGAACTATTTTCGCGTAGTTAAAAGTTGAGGGCGGGGCTTTTCTTGGGCAGTACGCGCGGCAGTTTTCGGGTAGGCGGTTTGACAGAGAGGTGAGGAGGGTGAGCGAGTGGGGCTGTGCGATTTTACGGCACGTTACTGCTGGAAAGACTTGTGATATGACCACTCACTATAGTCATGAATTACTGGCGCTCCGACCGGGGTGATGCCCCCTTCCGCTCCGCTCTAATCTGGTGCATGACACGTCGACCCGGATGCTGGCTCTCCCACATGTCGGAGTAGTAAGAAGGAGCAAATAATGATGCGGTATATACTAGTACTATACTAGTACTACTCAGGTCGGAGGAGTGGGAACCACGGTAGCCCAGTGAACCAGCAGTGCGAACCACGGTAGCCCAGTGAACCAGCAGTAGAAAACAATGTGGTGATATGGCCATAAAAAACAATGTGCTATGGTCCACACTGCAGCATGTACAGTAACACTCCTCTTTGTGTGGATCCATGAGTTAGAGCTAGTTTGGGTTGAAATAGCCTCAAATTATCGAAACAAGAGGGGTTAGTTTGAGCTAGTTTGCTCTAACCCAGCTAAAAAAACTAGCCCGGTGGAGAGGTTCTAATTGGGTTAGTTATCCTTGGCCCACTAAAAGAGAACTAAAAAAATCTCCCCTACCCGCAGTAGATCGCTCCCCCCTCTCGCACGACTCCTCTCTGTTCCCCATAGGGCCGCCCGCCCAAGCGCCGCTCGCCCTCTCTCTCCTCCGGCCACCCTGTCCTTCCGGCCTCCGTTGCCCTACTCCGGCCACCCTCTCCCTCCGGCCTTCCAAGGTCGCCCCGCTCCCCCTTCACCAGGCGTTTTTCTCCCTCTGTCGTGTGCGCAGCGGAACATCTACCAGGGAGGTCGCGAGAGGGGTGAGTTTGTTCGTTCCTTCTCTGTCTCACGGCCATATCATTGCTCTAGTGCTAATTCTGATTTGGAAAAGTAGATCCTGATCAAACTTGTTATAGATTTGTGGTGCACGCATGGAATTGTTTGATGCTGCTTGAGGAGGTAATAAATCTTTCTAGAGGCCCAAAGATTGAGGTCACCTTTCTAGGTATTTCAATTTCAGGCTTGCATTATTTGTAGAGGCCCAAAGATTCAGTTCACCTTTCTAGGTATTTCAGTTTCAGGCTTGCATTATTTCTAGAGGCCCAAAGATTCAGTTCACCTTTCTAGGTATTTCAGTTTCAGGCTTGCATTATTTCTAGAGGCCCAAAGATTCAGTTCACCTTTCTAGGTATTTCACTTTCAGGCTTGCATTATTTCTAGAGGCCCAAAGATTGATTCACCTTTCTAGGTATTTCAGTTTCAGTTTGCATTATTTCTAGAGGCCCAAAGATTCAGTTCACCTTTCTAGGTATTTCAGTTTGTGCTTGCATTATTTCTAGAGGCCCAAAGATTGATTCACCTTTCTAGGTATTTTAGTTATAGGCTTGCATTATTTCTAGAGGCCCAAAGATTAAGTTCCCGATCGTGACAAGTGGCCCCTGCTACCATGCCGGCGTCGACCTCAACTTCGCAAGGGCCGTCGGAGGGGTTCCTGGCTTGGGCTCTCTGAGCCTTCCTCCAGAGCGACGATGGCGAGCTCCTCCTCGGTGCGTGAGGGGCTCGGGGCTCCCTCCCTATCGTGAATGACTTCGATGAGTTAGCTCATTCTTTGTTTCATGAAGTGTTTTTTATTTTGTGAAGCTTGATTGACGACTTGTATGTTTAAGTGGGATATCTCATTTGTATGGACAAAGTAAAATTATCATGTTTTGCATGCTTGATTTGTATAGATGGTTCCTTTATGTCAATTGTGAGCGGGAGGAGGCCATGTAAGAGCTGGCCATACCAAGAGGGTGCTTGGATCCAAGGGACTTATTTTAGTCGACTAAAATAGTCTCTTTAAGAGGCTAAAGTTCCAAGCACCCCGACTAAAGAGGGGCTAAAACTAGTCTTGAGACTAAAACCTTTTAGTCGGGGGTACCCCTACTAAAATGTGGATTAGTCCTCTCTCTCCTCATTTAACTCCTCTCCTTTAACACAGGCGAGTTCTGGATTGGAGGGTTTGGAGGATAATAAATGCTCATTAACTTGATTTTAGTCTCTTTAGTATTTGGATCCAAGCATGGGTGAGGCTAGCAAGTTTTAGTCCCACTAATTTTAGTCATGGAACTAAAATGTATCCAAGCACCCTCCAAATCCGACAGGAAATAGGGTCCAAAGTAGTCAAATGATTGAGATAGAGCATTTATTGTCAATCTAACCCTGCCATCCATACACCTCTTTGATTTAGAGTTAGTTCAGGGTTAGAATCTAACTCTAACCTCTAACTGAGTTAGGGTTCTCCTCGTCTCGGTTCATCACCATCATACTTTCCCCATTCCTGTGTTTTCAATATCCTGCGAATCAAAGAGGCCCTTTTTTGCGGGAAAAATCAAAGAGGCCCTTAGACTGGTTTAGGTCCGGTCATTTTTTATGAACTGTTATGTCCAAAATTTAATGAACGTGCTCCGGTTTCCATGAAAATAATCCGGTTTCATGTAGTAATTCATTCATTTATTTATTCTTTGGACTATGCATGTAATTCGTGAGGTCTGAAATGTAAAGTACCCTGGCATATGCTCCGAGTCTTGCATGCACTACGACCGAGATGCTCTATGTCCCACATGTCGGCGAATGGGAGCATGTGGAAATAGCCTAGGAGAACATATAGGAGGATAAATGCGTGAAAAAATATGTACTGTGAAGCGTAGCCACGGTTCGAAAAGGAGACCAAAAGTGATGACAGCTATAGGTCGCACGCACCGAACTAGTGGTACTAGACATACGACTAATTTTTCCCTCAAAAAAAAAAGAGGCACGAGTGCTCAGTACTCCTATTCTATAAACACGAGTCCCATCTGACAACAGCGTCCGTGCTACAACTAGCTCTCCTCCCTCGTTTCTCTCTTCTAATTCTAAACTCGGCCGACGCCCGGTGGGCGGGGTGGGTTTGCTCAACTGCGGCCCCACCTCACAGTGAAAACGTTACGACTGGAATAAAAATGCCATATACTCCCTCCATTCATAAATATAAGCCTTTTTAGATACTATTTCAAATGGAATACAGCATACAGATGTATGTAGACATAGTTTAGAGTGTAGATTCACTCATTTTGCTCCGTATGTAGTAGTCAGTTGCTGGAATCTTTAGAAAGACTTATATTTGGGAACGGAGGGAGTACTATATTAATAAAACATTAAGGCCACGAGGCGATGCAGTGCTGTTTACAGGAGGCAAGAAGAAGAGATGCATCCATCGACGACGTCCAGTTCCTCGACTCAGGCGTCGGCCCGCGAACAGCGCCCTAAGTACCAAAGGGCTTTCGTGGCCAAGTCAACGTGCTTCGAACAATGGCGTCCCAAAGATTCCAGCTACCGGAAGAAGGCCAATGTCTTCTGTCCTCCCTTGCCTTGTAGTGGCCTATGTAGACGATTTCCTCGTGACGTGGATGTGCAGGTCGACGGTTTCTTGCATGGCTAGCGCTTGCTGGCGAGCGCCAGCCTCGAGGTGCACATTCTTCGTCGCGACCTCCGGCACCTGCAGGGCCACCAGGGCTTGAAAGAATTCGTCACCATGGAGGCCGATGAGGGTGGCAGGCAATGAGGAGCCTGGGCGCGCGGGCTGGAGCAGTATGGCAAGGTCGTCCGTGTGCTTCTTGACAGTGGTGAACTTGCGGATGGAGTTGACCATCATGTCATCCATGCGAGAGGAGTAGCCGGCGTTGGCGAGGGCTATGATACTGCGATGCGCCATGCATACCGTTTGGAACGCTGCCTTTGTGGGGCCGCAGCCTTGCGCCTTGATGATTTGGCACAGCCATTGCCGCTCGCGTCCATCGCCTCCATAGGTGCTTGTGGCTGCTGGTCACTTGGTCTTGGATTGGAGTGAGCAGTGTTGCGCAGAGACTTGGGAGTAGATGGATTGGAGTGGTGGGGCGCCTTTATTATATGAGAGTCCAAACTCTGTTGCATTCACATCGTGCTGGCTCGTAACAAACTCTTTATCCTCCTCATTTAATATATGAGGCAAATATTTTGCCTCCGTTTCAAAAAGAAAACATCGTGCTGGCTCTATTCTGCTTCTCCAATTAATTCCCTCTGCATGTAATTGAGGATGCATCATTGACCGTTCAATATCTCGGGAAGCGCTATCCTCTCCCTCCTTGGCATTCAAGCACCTATGGACCCGTCAACGACGAGGTGCCTATGGTGACTTCGTAAATTTAAAGATGATAGTGCCGTGCGTGTGTGCATTCATAGGGGTGAGTGTATGCGCGTGTATATGAGCGCTATACGTGCATCTTGTGTCAAAAAAAAGCGTAAATGCGTGTCAAAAGAGACTAGTCAAGATACTCAATATTGTGCACCTCGGAGAGGAAAACGATAGAACTAGTACGTATTTATTTACGGTGCAGATTCACTCATTTTGCTCCATATGTACTCCGTCTCGGTTTAGTCTAGTCACTTGTTGAAATCTCTAGAAGGGAAAATACTCCTTTCTGGTTTACTGGGCTATACTAGCAAGTAGTTGTACGTACTAGTACAATAGTGGGCTCACATAGCAATTTTGTCTAATGCAAGAGCCTGGCTATAAGCGTGCTCCAATGTTCGCAACTGCAACGTTCGGTTTGCGCTTGGCTCTTCGCCTCTTCGAGAAGACGAACAATGATGTTACTACTATCGCTTCTCAAAGTGTCGAATCCATCTTTGCATGTCCGTCCACCATGGCGGGACGGATAGCTTGTTGTAGAAGTACTACTAAGCAAAAGCTCGGCCTCGTTTATAGCAAATCACACAGCATGGGCGAGGGAGAAGGCGTGTAGTAAAATCAAGCTTCTCCTTGTTGTACGAGTTGACGCGACATATCATAGCACCGGCCCCACATGCTTGCCTCTAAACTTGGCTGAAAAGACCCTTGATGTACAATATATTTGCTGCAACCTCTAACATTTACCCACCACAAATTAAAATATATGTGGTCGTATGCATCGCTGATGCAGAGGCCGGGGAGTCCCCCCTTTTCGAAAAAAAACAAATTAAAATATATATTCCTGTCTTGACCAGATGAGCGTGCAAACTACAATCACCAGGGTGACAGGTAGGGCCAAAAGACTATTTTAATTTTTTTTAAACTTCAAGACAACCACATAGCATGGAGCCGACCCCAACGATTTTAAGCTTACACGCACGGTACATGCTATCCTAGACTACTCTACACATGAAACTGCCACATGAGCATCCGGGCTGCCCTTGGCTCTTCGCCTCTTCGGGAAGTCGAACAATGATAGAGTACTACTGCACTGGAGGAGTACTACAGTATGCTTCTGGCCATCTGACACCGATTGACCTGCTGCATGTCCACCGCGTGCGGGAGGGAGAGCGTGTAGCGAAAGCTTCTCCTAGTCTTGCCAGCCACACCACGCTCATGGGCGAGGGAGGGACGCTCCTGCCTTTGCTTGTATGATAGGTGGGCCAGACAGGTGTGTGGCCAACCTGTCATACAGCCAAAGGCAGGTGTAGTTAAGTCCGCGAGGGAGAGGATAATCAAACTTCTCGTTGATGTACGAGTTGACGCGACACATCAAAGCACTGCACTCGATATATTTCAATAATTTGCGTTTACCGATGCATTAATTACAACGCATGCATGCATGTCGTGACTCTCCTTTTGATACTTGCATGTGTTGATTTAATGCACCTTTAAGTAGTATAAAATATGTGATGGTAAAGCTTTGTAATACCCCGGCCCAAGTCGAGAGATGGTTGTGCACGAGGAGGGCGAGATCATGCAGACCGAACGGGACCCGACGATGGAGCTCTCTAAGGTTTCGATGGACCTCACCGTGCTCCACTGCCCCTTGTGCCTCCGCCCCTTGACGGCTCCAGTGTATGAGGTTCGAATACACCTCGTCCGTTCGGCTGATTGAGCAATGTGCAGCTTTCTTGATAGATGTGTTATTCGATTGATTTCTACAATGCAAGGGAGGGCACCCTGCCTGCGCGGACTACCGCGTCGAGCGCCCCGGGAACCAGGGGCAGTGCCAGAAGTGCAAGCGCGGGGGTGGCTTCGACATGCGGAACACGGCGGTGGACTCTGTCCTTTCGTCGGTGAGGGTGGAGTGCCCGCATGAAGGCTGTGGGCTCTATGTCACTTACCACAAGCTCGCCGATGACCAGAGCATGTGTCCGCTCGCGCCCTGCAAATGCCTTGTGCCCGTCTGCGGCTACGAAGGCCCGCCGCCGGCGCTCTACCACCACATCAGCACCGCGCATCCCATGCCCGTGCACAGGATCCAGTACGGCAAGGTGCTCCAGCTGCAAGTGCCACTGTCGGAGCCATGGCTCTTGCTGTTCACGGAGGAGGACCGCCGCATGTTTTTCTTGGTCGGCGGTGTGCTCGACATCGGTGCGCCTATCACCGTGTCAGTCGTCTGCATCACAGCGGGGGTGTCCCCACTGCCGCACTACGTGGCCAAGCTGTGGGCTAACGGCCCGCCGGGGGAGCCCAAACGCACGACTGACGCCGTCAAGGTGGAAATGGAGGTGACAAGCAGCAAGGATCCCGGCGACGTCGACGTGCAGGAGCTGACCTTCTTGACAGTTCCGCCCAAGCTGCGGGCCGGGGCTAAGCTTGTGTCCCTCCACATTCAGATTGACAAAGCTCACGTGCTAAATGTTTCTACAGTGCCTTCTGTTTATCTTAGTAATATGCTAATATAGGGATTACCTTGGTCTACTTTAGCTTAAGAAATGGTGGGTTTTGGTGGCGATGCAGCAATTACTTCGACATCAGATCAGTAATTTCCAACAGTCGAACGGATATTTTGTGTCTGTTGGATATAAAGTTCCTTTGGGTAAGAAGTACTACTTGTCATCAAAATGGATAAAAGGAGATGTATGTAGACGTATTTTAGTTCTAGATACGTCCCTTTTCATCCATTTTGATGACAAGCACTCCCTCTGTTCCACAATACATGCCTTCCATTTGTCAAAATATAGATGTATCTAGACATGTTTTAGTATATAGGTACATCCATGATAGAGCCAATCGGATGGTTGAGAACACTACAATTCGTAGCTACAGATGCATGTGTGACTCCCAGATGCAGAGGCCGGGGGTCATCATCCTCCTTTTCGAGAAAAAACAGACGCGTGTGTGAGAGGACGAGTGCGTGCGTGCACCTCTTCTCTTCCTGTATAAAGTACTAAACTCAGAGTACAAGTTTTTGTGGGTGGCACGATGGTGCGTGCGAGAAGTCCCGAGAGATAGGTTTAATGCATCTGAAAAAAGACTATCCTAGAGCTCACCACGCGGCTATTCCTGTCGAACGCCCCATTAACCGTAAGATATGTATACGACGGTGCTAGTTATTGCACGTACACAACAGTACTCCCTCCTTTCCGGTTTATAGGGCTTAATTCAAAAATCTCACCAACCAAGATGGTGAGTGGTGGAATATTTTTTGTAGTTTGCAACAACACCTAATTAATGCTCTTGTTTTTCTCAAAAATTTATGTTTATCAATGCATTAATTGCAATGCATGCATGCATAAAGTACATGCATTGGTCAATTTAATCTTAATACTTGCATGCGATGATTTAATGCACCTTGGAATCTGAACATGTGTTGGGGAACAACCAAGTTGAGCCTTATAAAATGGAAAACTAAAATTTTGAGATAAGCCCTATAAAACCAGAAAGGAGGGAGTAGAAAAAGAACTACTCCCTCCTTTCCGGTTTATAGGGCTTATTTCAACTTTTTTGTTTTTCCAATTTAAAGGGCTCATCTCCATCACATTTTTAGTTTTCAAGGCGCATTAAATATTTCCATGCAAGAATTAAAAAGGAACACACAAATGCATGTAAAATTCCTACTCATCTACTCCCTCCGTTCCTAAATAATTGTCTTTCTAGCCATCTCAAATGAACTACAACATACGGATGTATGTAGACATGTTTTAGAGTGTAGATTCACTCATTTTGCTTCGTATGTAGTCACTTGTTGAAATCTCTAGAAAGACAATTATTTAGGAACGGAGGGAGTAGTGGCCAAGCATGCATGCACTGCAATTAATCCAAATTAATGCATGTGTTTAATTTGAGTAGTTTTGTAAAGTACGAGATACATTCCTCCACTCATAAAATGCCTTGGTTGATGTAATTTCAGATTTGAGCCCTATAAACCGGAAAGGAGGGAGTATTCCATCCGGGAATAGTGCCGCACCTCGAAACTAGAACCGTCAATAAATTTTGAGCTTGCGTCTCGTCACATTCCAAATTACTCCACGCTATATTGAATTGCAAACCTGTTCACACTGATCACAACCTAAACGGTTTCCCACTTAGGAGCGTATTAGTACCATGCTATATTGAATTGCAAACCTGTTCGCACCAATCACAACCTAAACGGTTTCCCACTTAGGAGCGTATTAGTACTCGGTTATAAATACTAGCACGCCAAGATGATCGCACATTCCTCCTCAACTCCTCATCCACAAAAACAAAAAGTCATTCAGATCCTTCCCTTGCGTACGCCATGGCTAGCGTGAGTTCTGGGTCGAGAGATTGCCACTGTGGAGAGGCGAGAATGGAAGCGGAAGCACGAGATGTCCCGCCTGCGCCCGAGCAGCCGACATGTCTCGCCCAGCGCGGAAAGTAGCACCAGAAGGTCCCGCCGCCCGTCGATGCAAAGCAGACTGGTTGGCTGCGCCCATGAAGCAGAGATGTCCCGCCGCCACGAATGCAGCAGAGATGTCCCACCGCTACCGTGGGGGCTCGGGAAAATTTCTCATGGGCGGCGACGTTATAAGGCGCATGCATGTGATCGTCCATAGCCGGATGGATCGGATATCCGGTGGGCGAGGTTGCGGGGCGACATGAAAGCCTCATTTGAACAGGCTACGGCGTCATCCGGCAACTAAAGGAGGGCAATGTGAGGCTCGGGCCGAGCACGACCTCTTGAGGGAGAAGATCGTCAAAGTGCGAGACCCGGCAGGAGGAGACCGATTGCCTTGTTGAAGAGGACCCGGCGTCATCGTCAAGAAACTTATGGACGAGAATTACATGCTCTGCAACGAGCGCCAAAGGCTGGTGGAGGAATCCGTGGATGTTCTCAAACAGCGTCTTGAGGACACGAAAGAGCTCATCACCGCTCGCCGCGGAGACTAGTTCCCGCGGCCTGCAGCAACGCATCAATAAAGTAGAGATCAGCGAGCCAGATCCTTGTCTTTCTTCTTCTTTCGCCCTTGTGTATTTCGGGCATAGCCGCATGTGGCTTTTTTAATTATCTTTCTAATTATATAAGACAATTAATCGTCCTTATCCTTCTGTGGAAGATCAATGTTGCGAGGCTGGAATGAAGAAAACTCTTCTTTGTGGCGACCACAGCGTTCTTTGTTCTTCTAGTTCTTTGTTGGGCTTCCTTGAGTTTCTGGTTTCTTTTGATGTAATAATCGGTTTAGGATGTGGATTGTGTCATCGGTTGTGAAATGTTGGGTTCTAAGCGTATGTTTGGCCTTTGTTGGCCTCTTGGGATGTTGCGATTTCAATCTGGTAGCTTTTAGTCCTTCGTGTTAGGCTGGAGTTGTGCTGAACTTCTTGTGAATTGTGGTGGTTTTCAGTAATGAAAATCGGAAGGGGCAAGCCCTTATTTGATCAAAAAAAAATTAATCGTCCTTATATATTCATCAGTATTGCTATAAGTCGCAGTAGATGCTATATGGGTCTGTCGGATCTTACATCAAGATCCGTGCTTTCAGATATTCTTTTTTCTCTCTTAAATCTCTGGCGAGTGAGACATAGCCACGCCATTAAACAGAGGCTCGGGCGCCATTAATAGAGACATTGGGAGAGAGGTGGACGGCAGATGGAGGTCAAAGGGCTCTCCTCCCGATAAGCACGCGCAGGGGTCTGATCGCACGCCTCTCGTACTAAAATAGCTACAGTGCACGACGCCTCCTAGCTAATAGAAAATGGGGACGCGTGGCGGCACGTAAATGGTACTAGTAAGTAGAACGCCCACGGTTTCAATAATACTTGTTTTTCCGATTGTAACGTGACAACACTTGTTCCAAAATGACTTTGTTGATTGTTAATGTGTGCGCCTTTGCAAATCAGACTACAAATTTACCACAACATGTTGGTGCCATGTCATGGCACCAAGCCAAGTTTCATTATTTTCATGCGTGTTTTGGATTCTGAGGAATTAAAAAACTATGTTTCTCAATGTTTCCAACCCAGCCACGACACCCGGAATTTTGAATTTCATTCCCATTTCTTGCATGGAACCTAGAAATTTACCCGAGGACACACATGTGATTTTTCCACCAACTTTGGTGCACTGGAACATGTGCTTGTATTTCAAATTTTAATTATGCACACAAAGGTGACACGTTCCCTCCCAGAACCACGAGCCTTCTTGAGAGAAGCTCCGATTTGCAAGAAGCTTATACCAAATTTTGTTCCTATTTGGCCAATTTTTTTACCACGGCATGGTACTACCATGCCATGTTTCATGATTTTAAAACCAAGTTTCTCAATGTTCTCGACCGAGCCATGATGCCCAGATGTTTGAATTTTATTCTCATTTTTTGCATGGGACCTACTCCCTCCTTCCATCTATATAGGGCCTAATGTCTTTTTCAATACAGCCTTTGACTATTGACAAGATTAATAGCACATGAGATGTATACTATGAAAATTATATTATTGGAAGCTCCTTTGACATACAAATTTGAAGGTATGCTTTGTGTAAGTTGCATGTCATATATTATTGCTCTAACGTTTGGTCAAAGTTAGCCTCGAAAAGTGCATTAGGCCCTATATAGATGGAAGGAGGGAGTAGAAATTCACCCGAGGACACAAATGTGATTTTTCAACCAACTTTGGTGCACGGGACAGCATGTGCTTATAGTTCAAATTTGAATTATGCACATTAAATGACCAAAAATTCAATTAATCTGTAAATAAGGCCAAACGAAGCCGGAATTATTCCAAAATTTAACAGGGCACTCATGTAGTTCTATGTTGCCTTTGTAAATAAACACAAGGGGGACAATGTATATCGTTTCGCACTCAAAGGTGGCACGTTCCCTCTTAGAACCACGAGCCTTCTTGAGAGAAGCTTCGGTTTGCAAGAAGCTTATACCAAAATTTGTTCCTATTCGGCCAATTTTTTTACCACAACATGGTAGTACCATGACATGACATCCATGCCAAGTTTCATGATTTTCAGACGTGTTTTGGATATACAAGAATTTTAAAACCAAGTTTCTCAATGTTCTCGGCCGAGCCATGATGCCCAAATGTTTTAATTTTATTCTCATTTCTTGCATGGGACGTAGAAATTCACCCGATGACACAAATGTGATTTTTCAACCAACTTTGGTGCACGAGAGCATGTGCTTGTAGTTCAAATTTGACTTATGCACATTATATGACCGTAAACTCAATTAATGTATAAAAAAGCGACAAAGCGAACCTGGAATAATTCCAAAATTTAAGAGGGCACTAAAGTAGTTCTATGTTGCCTTTGTTAAGAAACTCAAGGGGGGGCAGCGTATATCGTTTCACACTCAAAGGTTGCACGTTCCCTCTTAGAACCACGAGCTTCCAAATCGGCCCAATTTTTTACCACAACATGTTAGTGCCATGACATGACACCATGCCAAGTTTCATGATTTCCAGGTGAGTTTTGGATTTACATGAATTGAAAATCTAAGTTTCTCGATCTTCTCGGCTGAGTCATGACGCCCAGATGTTTGAATTTCATTCTCATTTCTTCCATGGGACCTAGAAATTCAACCAAGGACACACATGTGATTTTTCAACCCACTTTGGTGCACCGGAGCATGTGCATGCAATTCATATTTAGATTATGCACATTAAAAGTCCGTAAACTCAGTTATTGTATAAAAAGGCCAAATGAACCCGAAATAATTCCAAAATTTAACAGGGCACTCATATAGTTCTATGTTGCCTCTGTAAATAAAATCAGGGGGAGGCAGCGTATATCGTTTCGCACACAAAGGTGACACATTCCCTCTCGGAACCACGAGGCTTGTTGAGAGAATCTCTGGTTTTGCAAGAAGCTTATACCAAAACTTGCCCCAATTCAGCCAAAAATTATACGTATGAAAATAGGGTTTAGATTATCCCAAACATCTCGCTACCTAGACCAATAATTTACTATGATTTGAATTCAACATAAAATGGATACAAATATTTGAATTGGAGAGCGTATTGTACATGTAGTTCATAGTGAAATATGATTACTGCTATATGCATGTTTTTTCTTATCAAGATAATATTTAAATTATTGTATAACTTGACAACAATCGTATTCAAATAAGGAAAATTGATTCAAATTTAGTCCATATGGTAGACGACAATATATATGTTCACATGGTGGAGTAAAATGTTCATATATGATGGAAGATCAAAATGTACGACTACATCAATTATAAACCGCAAGGTCACCTAACGATATATTCGAATTCAACATAACGTGGATTCAAAAATTGAAATTCAAGATCATGGCATTTGTACTCATATAAAAAGGGACATTACTCTTTCTTTGGTGGGAATTGATTTGTTTTTTGTTGTTGTCGAGGGAAGTGCAAATCGATTTGGTACTGTGCAGGGTAATCTTGTTCTCCCGATTTTTTTACATTTTTCTAGTAGTTTTTTCAATGGCATCTATAGCAATATAGTAAAAGGGGACATGACTCTCTTGTGTCTTGTATGAATTGTTTTTTTACACGTTAAGTTTGTTCTGCCGAACAAGGAATCTGCACCTTGTTATCCCGAAATTTTCAAGCTCGAGTATCTTTTGTCTCACCTGCTTTGAAACTCCTGCTTCTTCAACCCGCGCCGCGCCTTGTTATCCCGAAATTTGGACGCGCGCGAGAACTCCCTCATCTGAAATCGCTCCCGTAGCCCAGATACGCGAAATCCCCCTTCTACCCCTCAGCCGGAAATAAAGCTCCACGTCGCGGTGTCAAAACCGGTGGGGGTACGCCGGTAACTTACCCTACATTTCGGACAAGCACGTCCCTAAGCTTGGCTCCCCCTCCCCCTTCGCCCCCCCCCCCCCCATTCGTACATAGAAGCCACCAAAACCCGCGAAACCCCACTCTCCTCCGTCGGCCTCCCGACCGCCGCCCAGCCGGAGACTCTTCCCCGACTGTGTCGTCCACCGCAACAGCTCGCCGTCCCTCATCCACCGCACCAGATAAGGATCCGTTGTCGATCTCGTCGTCCCGCCGCATCAGCCGCCCCGTCCTCCACCTCCAAGGAGTTGCCCCGACGTTCTCCTCGTCTATCGCGCCACCTCAATCCCCACAGCACCGTCTTGACCTGCCCCACCGGAACCGCAACACCCTCACCAATTCCTCCGATGAAGCCGAGGCCAACTCGGCGCCACCAAGGAGGTTCTGCACTCACCGCTGCATTTTATATTTTATTCGATCTCACGGGGCTGTCGGTGCTCGATACCGAGCAGACATGGCGTGTCTCCATCATCGGCGTTGTCGTCGGCCACATCATCCACCGCGTCTCTCCCCCATGTCGTTGTTTCCTCGGCGGTGACTTCTACAATGGCACTAGCTGCAGCTGCTCCGGCTCTCGCTCATGCTACGGCTCTGTTCTTGCTGTCGGACGCACTGCTGCACTGCTACTGCTTTCGTTCATGCTGCTACTCTGCTCTTGCTCTCGCTTCTGCTATTTCTTTCTTTGCCACGACCTCCGGCAGCTACATGAGTTGCTGCTTTAGCTTTTCGCTTCATGGTGCTCTTGCCACGACATGCTCTCTCTCTGCTAGTGCGTTCCCTGCTCGAGCGTCTGCTGATTTAGATCACTGCTTCTCTGCTACTAGTGCTCGAACGCCCTAAACATCTATTGCAATGATCTATTACTAGTTCAATCAGTTTCGACAGTAAAATTCAGTTTTGACTATGAAGTTCATTTTCTTCAGTTAAGTTCAGAGTGAACAGTACTTATAGCATCTGTCGGAGCGGCCATGGCGCGGCTGATGCGTTTTACATCTAGCACTTTTTGGTGATGTATTTTACATCATCTATTGCAGATTATATTAGGGTCCCACTTCAGATTAATGTTGTCTGTCTTGTCATGCTTCAGCCTCGTCGCCGTACGCCTTAGCGGAGCTTCTCCAACGACAGAACCGTCCATCACAGTGGAGCAGTACCCTCGGTGCCGTTTCCAGAGGCCTCGGATCTTCTTCCCTGCCTCCGACAGTCACACCAGCATCATCACCATCCTCCACGTCCAACCCAATGATGCTGAGGTCCACTAGGCTATGCCAAAGAGGTTGTACACTCGTCACATCACTTTGTTTCTCCATTCCTCTGTTCTTCCAATTCATGTGAGCCAAACACCTGTGTTGATCGAAATCCTATGTTTCCAAATGCTCTATTTTGCACGTGCATTCCTATCCTCTTCCTATGTTTTTCCTATCCCTGCGTTTATAGAATCCTCCAATTCTAAGGAGCCCTTACAGATTTACTTCATTTTCAGATAGGCGTCAAAGAAAACTCTGTGTTATGTCCTCGCTCTGCCGTGCCGTCATCCACCCCACCGTAGGTGCACAATCGATGTGTTGCTCATCGCAGCAGAGATCCCTCCAGCAGACTTTCTTTCGCCGCCTTAGATCATCTTCCCCATTGCCGACAGCCACGCCAACTGCATTACCATCATCGAGTGAGCAGATGAACCTGAGGACTACATAGTTCTGGAAGAGAGGTCGCAGTCTTTCATGTTTGCTTATGTTATACATCGGTTATTATTACCTGCTACTTTATTGTTCAATCTTGAGTTTTGAATTGCCCATGGGTCTCATATCAAGCCAGCAACGAATAGTACCTGTCTACTATCTGGTTCATCTGGGGTCTTCTATGTGGTTCATGTTGGGTGGGCAACAAACAATAGATGATCCATTGTCTATCTTTTTAAACTGAAGCTATAATCTACCTACTATCATTAGTTTTGGATCCATCCACTCGTTTGGTACCATCAGTCTTGATTTTTGCATGCACCCCTTAGGCCTTACAAAATCTAACTATTTTTTTGTTATGCATGTCAGATATTGTACACAATCGTACTGAACATGTAGAGAAAAAGAGAAGACCGTTGGGTGCGAATATAATGTCATGCAGACGCCGCTCCATGGTGGGCGAAGTGCCCCTCCCCCCCTCCTGCATTTCCAAATTGTATTCCAGAGTAAGACAACTGTTCAGATGGAGATTCAGAAGGAACCGACCACCCTGTTTACCACCTGAGGTTTTGCTCTAACCTGGCATGCTGATGTTGGTCATATCATGCATATGGCGCCTTTCATTGCTTACATTATACATCTTATATGTCATCAGCTTAGTTTAGGTTTTTCTTTGTGTGAATGCCACTTGTTTTGTTTCTATAACATACTCCCACCATTCCTAAATATTTGTCTTTTTAGAGATTTCAACAAGTGACTACATACGGAACAAAATGAGTGAATCTACACTTAGAGTGTAGATTCACTCATTTTGTTCCGTATGTAGTCACTTTTTGAAATCTCTAAAAAGACAAATATTTAGGAACAGAGGGAGTATATGGGAATTTTGCAATGCCATCTTCTTTAGCCAGGCATCATATACGTGAATCATGCAATGCCATCCAGTTTAGTCAGTCATCGTATATGTGAATTGTATTGTGCCATATTTTTTTCCATAATGTATTCCATTTGTCAACAATGTTTATACATTCGTCTACTCTTCCTGTGCATCAGCCATTTGAGTCGGTCATGGGAAAATCTGGAGTGAAAACAAGGTCTTCGATCGATTGCTACACTGTCGATCTTGATTTCTTCTTTGATTCTGAGATAGCTCCTCATAGGAGGATTCACAGAGAGATGACCAGTCGTATCCCCCCCCCCCGAGGTGCATGCTCTAACTTGGCTGGGTTATATTGCTCATATCATACATATGGTGTCTTGCATTACCAAGCCATCTGCTTAGATTAGACATGCTTTGTGTGAATGCCTCCTGTTTGCTTTCTATATCAGATATGTGAATTATGCAATGCCATGTTTTTCGGCCAATTATCATATATGTGAATTATGCACCGCCATGGAGCCAGGCATCATATATGTGAATTATCTCATGCCCTCTTTTTTTTCATTACATATTCCAGTTGTCAACAATCTGTGTATATTGAACTACTCTTCATGTGTATCAGCCATTTGAGCCGGTTATGGAAAAATCTGGAGTGAAAACAAGGTCTTCAGAGCAGTGCAATGGTACTGTTGAAGCATATAACTCGATGGTTCTGAGGAGCTCCTCGAGAGGAGGATTCAGTAGATAGATGACCAGTCCTATATCCCACCTGAGGTGTATGCTCTAAGTTGCAATGTTTATATTTCTCATATGATGCATATGGTGTCTTGCATTGCTTAGTTTAGACATCATACGCACAATATTGAATTCTATCTGCTTAGTTTAGAGATCATACATGCGAGTGCCAGCTGCTTAGTATATGAATCAATTATGTCGATTATATCATGCCATCCTCTATACTTAGACAACATGTATGTGAATTATTTCATCCCAACCTATTTTAGAAAGACATCATATAGTTTGTCATGTCATCCTGTTTAGGTACTCATCATATGTTGAATTATGCCATTATATCCTGTTAAGTTATCAATCATATATCTGAAACTGTGTCATGCTATTTTGTTTAGTTAGGCATCATATATGTGAAATTGTGTCATGCTGTCCTGTTTGGTTAGACAACATATATGTGAATTACCACATCTGTCTATCATACAATGTCTGTACGTTCAATTTCTTTTCTTGTTTATCGACCATTTGAATTGGAGGGGGTGATGGCAGTATCTAAGGGAGCAAAAACCCGTTCTTCACAAAAGACAGTGCTACCCGTCGATGCAGATAGAACCATGGTTGTACTGGCCCACAAACTAGCCCCACCACACATAATCAAGACTCTTCCAGATTGCACACTTACACCGTTGGGCAGAGAACCAGCTACAACCCATCTAACCGCAACCCCCGCGGATAGTAACCCACTTATAGTTGACAAATCACCATGTACACCACAGTACCCCCACACGAGCAGTTTGTAAAGCTACTGCGGTGCCCAAAACACGAACCACCACAGCTAACCCAAACTCCACGTTTAAAGCGGAAGAGCAACTGTTCTCGTGTCGATTCCGTAGCTATGGTCCATACTCCTTTCTTTGTTGCATCACCGTATTTACTCATACCAACTACTTTCGAATTTGAAGGATCCAATTGAAACTCCAATGGCGCATAGCAGTATGTTTTAAACCTATTTATTTAAGCGGATTGATGTTCTAACTTCTTACTCTATGTTGATTTCAGTTTAAGTTGTATAAACAGTTATGTTCTCATGTGATGCACATTACAAGTGCTGCCAATCTTTGTGTAGTTTCTCACACTTATATTCTGTCTATCTTTCATTGTGTCTTAAAAAATATGAGTTGAACTGTGTCTCTATCTTCATTAGTGAACATAAACTAGAATGATATGGACAATACAGTGACCATAGTACATAGATATATGTTTGTTTCATGTTGTTATCCTGTCCACCTTACTCTTGAACGGTTTACCAAAATGAGTTTCAGATACTACATGCTAAACCTATGATGTGTCTGCTTGTTTCTCTTGTAGTATGCAAACAGAATATTGGAGAAGAGCACCCCACTATGCAATGGTAGAGAAAGTAATGTAGATAAGGTTCAAGATAGTGAGACAACCCTGTTGGTCTCCACGAAAGGTGATAAAAACGATCTTGTAGACAGTGAGAAAACCCAGCAGCCTGCGTTGATGTAGTGTTCGAGTTATCTTGGCGATGCTGGCACAAGCTCTTCGAACTTCGCTGCTGAATCACTTCAGCTTCTTGATCTCAGCTACAAGCTGAAAGGCATCGATCGGTGTGCTGCGGCAAGAAACCGAAGGACCGAGGAAGTCCTTGCGTAATTCAGATCGTACTTTCTTGTGCAACAATATTTGGAGGATTTAAGCGCCAAACAAGAGAAAGTTAATAAGCTTGCTAAGCATCTTGCCAGCATTATGGGTACCCAGGATATTGTTTCTTGAACTCTTCTGAAGTGGTTTCAGTTCTGGACTTGTTTTGCTGCGACGTTTATATGCTGCTTTGTTCCCTATATTTGCACTGGTGGCGAACTTTGATGCCCAGTGGATGTAATATGTGTAATAGCCGTGATAGCCTAGCATAAGTTGCTTGCTTATTTATTTCCTTGTTGTCTAGTTTACTTGTTTCCTTGTAGTCAGTGCAGTTCTTTTTCCGCGGTTTGCTAGTGGCTGCAATAACCTATTTTTTAAAACTAGGCCACAATAACCATGGGCTAATATTTACTATAGTGACATTGGGCCTCCTACGGGCCATAGAAACAGTGGGCCTTCTATGAGCCGTAGAAACAGTAGGCCTTCTACGGGCCATAGAAACAATGGGCCTTCCATGGGCCGTAGAAACAATGGGCCTTCTATGGGTCGTATCATCAATGGGCCTTATACGGGCCGTATGATCGATTGGCCAAACATGGGCCAATAACAGGCCGCATTATGGCCGTAAACGGGCTAGAGTTGGAATCGCCCATTCATGGGCCGACCATAACGGGCCATCATTAATAGGCCGTGTTGATGACGCCTATGAAAGCGTCCCAACGTATTAACGGACCACAAAGCAGGCGAGTGTAACCACGGGTTGAATTTGGCCCACAAGCGTAAAATGACAAGAACGGGCCGTAAGTGGCGAATCTTTGGAAATGAGGCCAAGAATAAATGGGCTCTGAGAAGGCCGAAAGATAACATGGGCTGGAAACGGCCCAACGAAATAATGGGCCGTTAATGGGTATAAAGTTATACATTGTTCATTATGGGCCAGTTTCACCACGGGTCGTTAATGGGTGTAAAAGAGATACACTGTTCATTACGGGCCAGTTTCACCACGGGCCGTTAATAGGCCAAGAGTTACATAGGGCCTCATATGGGCCGAAAGACGTCATGGGCCATACATGGGCCAGAAGTGAAAACGGGCTGGAATCATATTGGATGGCCCAAATGACGCTACTGGGCCTAATTCGGATAGGGAGTAACGGGCCTTGGGTTAGCGGGCTTTAGATGGGCTATATGCGAATAGGCCGTTATCAGGCTTTCCATGGGCCGGCCCGCCATCTTTTGACCAAGTCAAACGGGCCGGCCTTTTCACAGGAATGGGCCTCTGTTGGGCCGTGCCACATGTCGTCGTATCATAGGCGCCTTCGGTCCAATGAGTGGATGACATCTATCCCAACGATGAGCCGACACGTGTTTCCTCCAGCCAATGATGATTTTACACATGGAAAATCCCCATTGGTCAGGGTTGTTAACGGGTTATCGGATCCAAAACCTGACCCGATAGCTTAATGGCGTTCCGTTACGGTGGATGCCACGTGTCGGTCACCCTTGACGAAAGCACTTCTATGACAGCGATATATCGTCATGGAAGTGGACACTTCCGTGATGATAATTTTGGTAATGTCATGGAACACTTCTATGACAGCACATGTATGACTATCTTGATTATGTCATAAAATCGTCATGGATGTACATGCATGACAAAAAACGCGACCTACTGTGACAAACACGTATCATCACGGAAGTGTATTTTTTTGTAGTGATGCCTTGAGCGTGATAATGCTATCTCTACTGCTGAATGCTCTACTGCTTCTGAAGTCGCAATATCTTCATCTGTTGATGTGGTAACTAACCCCTCTTCTGAGGATGCCACTACTATTGCTGATGAGAATGCCAGGTTGAAGACATTGCTTGAAACATGCATGTACAAAAGCCTCAAAGGGCATCAGACTCTATGTGATGTCCTCAAGAGCAGATTCTGAACCGAAACGCTAGGAAAGAGGGTGTTGGGTTCGAGAGGAAAATGAATGTTGATGGTGCCTACTAGAAGCCTGAGCAGTACCCCAAAACCACATGGGTTGCTGCAAAGGGCCCTTCAGTGGATCCATCCACCTTATCTAGTTTCACTTGTGCTAACCGAATGCTAAACCTATATCATTGATGAGTCATTTGACTCAAACTATAGATTGTTTAAGAATCAAAATGATGAAGCGTTTGCCAGGTTTATTGGAACTAACTGCAGGAATTGGCCACCTATGAAGAAGATCTGGGTTGCTAAAAGTCGTCTTGAGAACCTTTCCATGAATGTCATCATGACACTACCAGGAAAGAAGAAAAACCCTAGACCAAATGCTTCATATGGCCCAAAGGCTTCATACAGACAGAGGACCTCACAAGGTCACCCTAACGCCAATGTTTTGCAGGGAAACTATCATCAGACTCATGAGTATGATCGTGTTTCGTAGAACCTCTATGTTCACAAAACAAAGAAGTTTTTCCATATTCTTATGAATACTATTCACATCCTGCAAAACTATTTGTTAGGGCTCCAAAGCTGTCGAGGATATACCCCGCGGTATGACCCAGCTGGAAGTATGACCCGGTCGGATTTGGCGACTCACTAGCGACCCGTCCTGACTTGGCGACTCACTAAGTGACCTGCCCGGGTCTCTCCACTCTCTGATGACTCGGCTGGGCCTGGTGACTAATTGGTGCCCCGACAGGTGGGTCAGAGGAGCGACAAGACCCGGGGGCCCAGAAGGCGGTTCGTGGAAGGCCGGCTCATGTTACGCCGGCTTAAGAGGAAAGACATAAGTAATATTCCCTTACAAAGGAAGCAAGACTCTAGGACTCCACTTGTAATAGAGTAATCCTAATCCTACTAGGACTAGTCATGTAACCCGCCCCTTCAACTTATATAAGGAGGGTCAGGACACCCAAGAGAGAGGAGTTTTCGGAAGACAGACAAATCAATAGCTCGAGAGAGAGGTAGCAAAAGAGCACCCTTATAATTGTGAGCATCATCATCAATAAAAATGAAGCAGGATGTAGACTTTTACCTCCACCATGAGCGGCTGAACCTGAGTAAAACCTCGTGTCTCTCGTCCCACTCAACCCCTTTCAAGCTACCATAAAAATGTGTTGGCCTCACGACTAAGTCCTCACACTAAAGACATCTGCCGTGACAAAACCACGACAGTTGGCGCCCTTTGTGGGGCCACGCACGATGGTGTTTAGTTCTAGGATGGATCTCTACCGGGGATTGAAAAGTTCGCAATTTTTAAGGTGAAGAAAGATTCAACATGGAAGGATTCACATCAACTACAAATTCATCAGTCAATATCAAAAGAAGTTTTCAGCGGCGGCATGTAAAGATTGTTATCAAGAGAGAGCTAGGGTTGCGTCCGCCCTGCCGCTGCTATCCAGAAAAATCGCCGAGACCGAGGTTTTTTCTTCTCGGATTAAGGGACTTATGCACCGAGGCCGACGCAAAGTCATCTCGTGCTATTGTCAACTCGCCGTAGTCGTGTTTCTCCTCCAATCGCTCAAGCTAGGCACAAGCACATGCAAGGGATCAGACCGGCTGCCTTGTCCTCATGTGAAACCTGCAAAAACAATGGGAAGACACCTCTGATCATACGAGAAATAAGTAGCAATCTTTCTACTTCAATTAGTACTCTGCCACATGATGGCCAAAGTTATCTACAAATTTTCTATTGACCAAAATTGCTACAGGGGGGAGCGACCAGACCGGATCTGCCTTTGCAAATTCATACAGAAAATACTCACCAAGAATACTGAAGCTACCACGTGGTGCTAGATATTGTTGCTAGTATGCAAGTGGTCAAAAGGAAAAACACCAGGGATTAACGAAGTCAGACGATGGGACTCGACCTCGGTTTCACGGCCTCGCCCTGCCGCTCGCTTCGGACTGAGAGGCCTCAAGTCTCTGTCTCGGTCTCTGTTTCAGAGTCACTACTTGCCTCCTCCGTCGCCGAGTTGTCTCACCAAGGGCCCTGCAAAAAAGTATCGGGCCGCCGTCTTTGTGGCTAGAGCCTCGACCCGACGTGCCTTGCTCCTTCGGCCAGGGATGCGCTGAGAGCCGCCAGCGCCAGGCCAGCCCCGCAACTGCCTCGAAGTCGCCGTCGTGGGATCGCCGTGAGCCGCCAAGATGCCTCCGCCTCGAGCCTTTCCGCTGGCCTCTGCCGCAAAACCATTGTGCTTGGCTCCGGCCATCAACGCCACCTGGCCAAGTCGCCGCACCTCCAAACCCAGCTCCGGGCTGTCGTCTCCACCTCAGCCGCGTTGAGCCGCCCTGGCCTTGAGCAAGCCGCCTCCATTGTTCGCCTCGTGCCACGGCCTCGTCACCGGCTGCGGCCGCAACCAACCTTGCCGGGGGGCTCAGTAGTTCTGTTCCAAGCCGCACCCGTTGCCACCTGTGAGTGCTGCCGGGTCTCCACTGCGGACGAGTCGCCACCCCTCGCCCCGACGGCCTCCGAGTCGCTACTACTTCAGCCTTGACGACTCAAAACCGCCATTCTGAGCCCCTGACAAGTTGCCCGCCTCGCGCCTTTGCCTCCAAGCCGCCCGCGCTAAATCGCTGGTCTCCACCTTGCATAACCACCACCATGGTCTTGCTGACTCAACACGCCAACTGTGAGCTTCCCTGCGTTGCCGATCTACCGAGCGTGCCTCAAGTCGCCGCCTTGGCCTCCCTCCGATCCGCCACTGAAGTCGCTGCGACTTTCGAGCTGTTTCGGTTTCAACCCGTTGGCCTCCACCTGACCAAGCGGCTTTACGTCGGGATGCCCGCACCGCACCTATCTCGTCTCAAGTCGTCCATAGCCGGCTAAGTCGCCGGATCGTTTCCACAACCAACCCGGCCGCCTCTGCGCTGTTTTTCCCGTTGTTCGTGCCTCTCGCTGTCCCGTGCTGGCAGCGTCTCGCGCGCCTCCGCGGCCGGTTGCGCCGCGCCCGTCGGCGGCCGGCTTCGCCCGTGCCTCTACGCTGCTCCCTTCCCGTGCGCGCAGCCTTTGCTCGCACAGCCGCCCGCATCGGCCTCCGCCTCTAAGCCGCCGTGGCGCTTCTCTTCCTACTCTGTGCGCCTGCAGCAGGCCCAACCGCCGCGCCTCTCCCTACTGGGCGTCGCCTCCTGCTCAAGCCTCCACGCATCTGTCGTGACTCGCAACCACTGGTCCACCCGCGCCAAAGCTGCCCTCATCGAGCTCTGCCTCCTTCTCTCCGTTTTTTAGCTGCCAGCGTCCTTGCCGGCGCTGACAAGACGCTGCTGCTGCCGCCTGCTTTCAAAGCCTTCTCCGTGCGTCCCTTCAAAGTTCTCAAATGCTGCACTTAGACTTATTGTTTCTAATCCATCTCTTCATATGTGGTTGGTTAAGAAAAATTAACTTCTCTTGCAGGGATGAGTCTCCAGCCGAAAATCATTGACTTCTGAAGACAATGCTGAAGACCTGAAAAATCTTGTTGGGCTCAAGAGAAAATGTCAAAATGGTCTTACCATTTATCACGCCCATGGTTTTCTTGATGATCGTCCTACCATATCCTCAACTATGCTTACCTATGATGAACAACTCTATCGATACATGTTTGTTCTTCACAATACTCTTGGTGAAGCATATCTTACTAATTGCACTGTAGGGTACAACTCCGGAAGCTACTGAATGGATCATGGATAGTGGATGCACTAACCACATGACTGATGATCGAAGTCTTCTCATGGATTCTACTCTTCGACCATGTTCAAAAAGCTATATGACATTTGTTAACACCGGTAAAAGCAAGGCATTGGGCCCGGGTAGAGTTGCTATCTCAGTGGATCAACACATGGATAAAATGATGCTTGTTGAATCCCTTGGATACAACTTAATGTCTGTCTCAATGCTTTTAGATATACAACTTAATGTCTCGTGCTAATGGCTTCTGACAAATCTTTAGTCTTCGAAGGCTATCGAAGAGATGATATATATATATATATATATATGGTAGATTTCTCCACAGGACCACAGCTTCCTGTATGTATTCTAGCAAAAGCTTCAGAGTGCTGGATTTGGCATCGAAGGCTAGGACATGCAGGCATGAGGAACCTGTGTTGGGAAACGAAGCATGCAATTTCAAAAAAGTTCCTACGCTCACGCAAGATCTATATAGGAGATGCATAGCAACGAGAGGGGGAGAGTGTGTCCACGTACCCTCGTAGACCTAAAGTGGAAGCGTTAACTTAACGCGGTTGATGTAGTCGAATGTCTTCTCGAATCAACTGATCATGTACCGAACATATGACATCTCCGAGTTCTGCACACGTTCAGCTCAATGACGTCCCTCAAACTCTTGATCCAGCAGAGTGTCGATGGAGTCGATGAGATCCGTCAGCATGACGGCGTGATGACGATGTTGGTGATGTGATCCGCGTAGGGCTTCACCTAAGCACTACGATGATACTATCGGAGGAGTAAACGGTGGAGGGGGGCACTGCACACGGCTAAGACAATTGTTGTGCCTTTGAGGTGCCCCCCGCCCCCGTATATAAAGGAGGGGGGAGGAGGCCGACCACCAGGGGCGCGCCATGGAGAGGGGAGTCCTACTAGGACTCCACTCCTAGTAGGATTTGTTGGGGAACGCGGTAATTTCAAAAAAAATCCTACGATCACGCAAGACCTATCTAGGAGATGATAGCAACGAGAAGGGAGAGTGTGTCCACGTACCTCATAGACCGAAAGCGGAAGCGTTTAGTAACGCGGTTGATGTAGTTGAACTTCTTCGCGATCCAACCGATCTAAGTACCGAATGTACAACACGTCCACGTTCAGCACACGTTCAGCTCGATGACGTCCCTCGTGCTCTTGATCGAGTTGAGGACGAGGGTGAGTTCCTTCAGCACGACGGCGTGGCGACGGTGATGATGATGTTACCGACGCAGGGCTTCATCTAAGCACTACGGCGATATGATCGAGGTGTGTTACTGTGGAGGGGGGCACCGCACACGGCTCAGGCAAAACTTGGTGTGTTCTAGGGTGCCCCCCTGCCCCCGTATATAAAGGAGGTAGGGGAGGCCGGCCGGCCCTTGCAGGGCGCGCCAGGAGAGGGGAGTCCTACTAGGACTCCAAGTCCTTGTAGGATTCCACCTAGAGGAGAGGGGAAAGGAAGGGAGAGGGGGGCCGCGCCCCCAACCCCTTGTCCAATTAGGACTGGGCTTGCGGGGGGGGGGGGGCTGCCTCTCCTTTCCCACTAAGGCCCACTAAGGCCCATCAACTCCCCGGGAGGGTCCGGTCACCTCCCGGTACTCCGGAAAATACCCGAACTTCACCGGGACCATTTTGATGTCCGAATATGGCCTTCCAATATATCAATCTTTATGTCTCGACCATTTCAAGACTCCTCGTCACGTCCGTGATCTCATCTGGGACTCCGAACAAACTTCGGTCATCAAAACACATAACTCATAATACAAATCGTCATCGAACGTTAAGCGTGCGGACCCTATGGGTTCGAGAACTATGTAGACATGACCGAAACACATCTCCGATCAATAACCAATAGCGGAACATGGATGCTCATATTGGCTCCTATATATTCTATAAAGATCTTTATTGGTTAAACCGCATAACAACATACGTTGTTCCCTTTGTCATCGGTATGTTACTTTCTCGAGATTCGATCGTTGGTATCATCATACCTAGTTCAATCTTGTTACCGTAAAGTCTCTTTACTCGCTCCGTAATGCTTCATCCCGCAACTAACTCATTAGTCACATTGCTTGCAAGGCTTATAGTGATGAGCATTACTGAGAGGGCCCAGAGATACCTCTCCGAAACACTGACCGACAAATCCTAATCTCGATCTATGCCAACCCAACAAACACCTTCGGATACACCTGTAGAGCATCTTTGTAATCACCCATTTACGTTGTGACATTTGATAGCACGCAAGGTGTTCCACCGATATTCGGGAGTTGCATAATCTCATAGTCTGCGGAACATGTATAAGTCATGAAGAAAGAAGTAGCAATGAAACTGTAACGATCATAATGCTAAGCTAACGGATGGGTCTTGTCCATCACATCATTCTCCTAATTATGTGACCCCGTTCACCAAATGACAACACATGTCTATGGCTAGGAAACATAACCATCTTTGATTAACGAGCAAGTCTAGTAGAGGCGTACTAGGGACACTTTGTTTTGTCTATGTATTCACACATGTACTAAGTTTCTGGTTAATACAATTCTAGCATGAATAATAAACATTTATCATGATATAAGGAAATAAATAATAACTTTATTATTGCCTCTAGGGCATATTTCCTTCAGTCTCCCACTTGCACTAGAGTCAATAATCTAGATTACAAAGTAATGATTCTAACACCCATGGAGTCTTGGTGCTAATCATGTTTTGCTCGTGGAAGAGGCTTAGTTAACGGGTCTGCAACATTCAGATCCGTATGTATTTTACAAATCTCTATGTCTCCCTCCGCGACTTGATGCCGGATGGAATTGAAGTGTCTCTTGATGTGCTTGGTTCTTTTGTGAAATCTGGATTCCTTCGCCAAGGCAATTGCACCAGTATTGTCACAAAAGATTTTCATTGGACCCGATGCACTAGGTATGACACCTAGATCGGATATGAACTCCTTCGTCCAGACTCCTTCCTTTGCTGCTTCCGAAGCAGCTATGTACCATGCTTAACACGTAGATCCCGCCATGACGCTTTGCTTGGAACTGCACCAACTGACAGCTCCACCATTCAATAAAAATATGTATCCAGATTGTGACTTAGAGTCATCCGGATCAGTGTTAAAGCTTGCATCGACGTAACCGTTTAGGACAAGCTCTTTCTCACCTCCATAAACGAGAAACATATCCTTAGTCCTTTTCAGGTATTTCAGGATGTTCTTGACCGCTGTCCATTGCTCCACTCCGGGATTACTTTGGTACCTCCCTGCTATACTTATAGCAAGGCACACATCAGGTCTGGTACACAGCGTTGCATACATGATGGAACCTATGGCTGAAGCATATGGAATGCCTTTCATTTTCTCTCTATCTTCTGCAGTGGTCGGGCATTGAGTCTGACTCAACTTCACACCTTGTAACACAGGCAAGAACCCTTTCTTTGACTGATCCATTTTGAACTTCTTCAAAACTTTATCAAGGTATGTGCTTTGTGAAAGTCCAACTAAGCGTCTTGATCTATCTCTAGAGATCTTGAAGCCCAATATGTAAGAAGCTTCACCGAGGTCCTTCATTGAAAAACTCTTATTCAAGTATCCCTTTATGCTATCCAGAAATTATGTATCATTTCCAATCAACAATATGTCATCCACATATAATATTAGAAATGCTACAGAGCTCCCACTCACTTTCTTGTAAATACAAGCTTCTCCAAAAGTCTGTATAAAACCATATGCATTGATCACACTATCAAAGAGTTTATTCCAACTCCGAGAGGCTTGCACCAGTCCATAAATGGATCGCTGGAGCTTGCACGCTTTGTTAGAACCCTTTGGATCGACAAAACCATCTGGTTGCATCATATACAACTCTTCTTCTAGAAATCCATTCAGGAATGCAGTTTTTACATCCATCTTCCAAATTTCATAATCATAAAATGCGGCAATTGCTAACATGATTCAGACAGACTTAAGCATCGCTACGGGTGAGAAAGTCTCATCGTAGTCAACTCCTTGAACTTATCAAACACCTTTCGCAACAAGTCGAGCTTTGTAGACAGTAACATTATCGTCAGCGTCAGTGTTCTTCTTGAAGATCCATTTATTTTCTATGGCTTGCCGATCATCGGGCAAATCCATCAAAGGCCACACTTTGTTCTCATACATGGATCCCGTCTCAGATTTCATGGCCTCAAGCCATTTCACGGAATCTGGGCTCATCATTGCTTCCTCATAGTTCGTAGGTTCATCATGGTCTAGTAACATGACTTCCAGAATAGGATTACCGTACCACTCTAGTGCGGACCGTACTCTGGAAGACCTACGAGGTTCTGTAGTAACTTGATCTGAAGTTTCATGATCATTATCATTAGCTTGCTCACTAATTGGTGTAGGAATTGCTGGAACTGATTTCTATGATGAAGTACTTTCCAATTCGGGAGAAGGTACAATTACCTCATCAAGTTCTACTTTCCTCCCACTCACTTCTTTCGAGAGAAACTATTTCTCTAGAAAGGATCCATTCTTAGCAACGAATATCTTGCCTTCGGATATGTGATAGAAGGTGTACCCAACAGTTTCTTTTGGGTATCCTATGAAGACGCACTTCTCCGATTTGGGTTCGAGCTTATCAGGTTGAAGCTTTTTCACAGAAGCCTCGCAACTCCAAACTTTATGAAACGACAACTTTGGTTTCTTGCAAAACCACAGTTCATAAGGCGTCGTCTCAACGGATTTTGATGGTGCCCTATTTAAAGTGAATGATCCGTCTCTAAAGCATAACCCCAAAACGATAGCGGTAAATCAGTAAGAGACATCATAGATCGCACCATATCCAATAAAGTACGGTTACGACGTTCGGACACACCATTACGTTGTGGTGTTCCAGGTGGCGTGAGTTGCGAAGCTATTCCACATTGTTTCAAATGAAGACCAAACTTGTAACTCAAATATTCTCCTCCATGATCAGATCGTAGAAACTTTATTTTCTTGTTACGATGATTTTCCACTTCACTCTGAAATTCTTTGACCTTTTCAAATGTTTCAGACTTATGCTTAATTAAGTAGATATACCTATATCTGCTCAAATCATCTATGAAGGTAAGAAAATAACGATACCCACCACGAGCCTCAACACTCATTGGACCGCATATATAGGTATGTATTATTTCCAATAAGTCAGTAGCTCGTTTCATTGTTTCGGAGAACGGACTTTTAGTCATCTTGCCCATGAGGCATGGTTTGCAAGCACCAAATGATTCATAATAAAGTGATTCCAAAAGCCCATCAGCATGGAGTTTCTTCATGCGCTTTACACTGATATGACCTAAACGGTTGTGCCACAAATAAGTTGCACTATCATTATCAACTTTGCATCTTTTGGCTTCAATATTATGAACATGTGTATCATCACGATCGAGATTCAAGAAAAATATACCACTTAGCAAGGGTGCAATGGTGCCGTTTATTTGAGTTAGACGACCTCATGTGTATCATCAAAAATAGTCCGCCCACTTTGCAATGGCGCCTTTTGTCTTTCTTGGCCCGCAATCAAAGAACAGGGAGGCCACCCGGTCGGATAGACGACCCCATGGCAAACATAGAGCGGCAAACGGCGCCGCACACAAGCCGGTACGCGATCCGCACAAGGATTCGCATCAAAAAGATGGCCCAGTTAGATCTATCTACGGGCCAAGAAAGCAAGCTCTAGTAAGCAATGCAACACATCAAGTATCCGAACATCACGGTACACCTAAATATAGGGGTGCCGCACACCCCCTATGTTTCACCGATGAGGTGCTGGATTATGAATTTCCAGCGGGTTTCAAGCCCGTAAATATAGAGGCATACGACGGAACAACAGACCCTGGAGTCTGGATTGAGGATTACATCCTCCACATACACATGGCTAGAGGAGATGACCTTCACGCCATAAAATACTTACCCCTCAAGCTCAAAGGGCTAGCCCGGCATTGGATTAAAAGCCTCCCCGAAAACACCATTGGAAGTTGGGAAGAGCTCGAGGATACTTTTCAGGCAAATTTTCAAGGGACCTATGTCCGACCTCCGGATGCAGATGATTTAAGTCACATAACTCAACAACCCGGAGAGTCAGCCCAAAAATTCTGGAACAGATTCCTTACTAAAAAGAACCAAATAGTCGACTGTCCGGACGCCGAAGCCTTAGCAGCTTTCAAACACAACGTCCGAGACGAATGGCTCGCTAGACACCTCGGCCAAGAAAAGCCAAGAACAATGGCCGCATTAACAAGCCTCATGACCCGCTTTTGCGGGAGAGGACAGTTGGTCGGCAAGATGCGCGTACCAACGACCCAAGTACATCCAAGTCCGGATGGAAAGCGGAAACCGCGACGCAGCAAGGACCAGCGCCGGACCAAGGGAAATAGCCCGAAGAGCACGACAGTCCACGCCGGATTCAAAAGCTCTCGGCAGAATCATAAAAACTGCCCCCTAAGGATAACAGGGACGAGCTATCTAACTTAAACAAAATCTTGGACAAGATATGCCAAATCCACAGTACTCGGAAGCACGCAAACCATACCCACAGAGATTGTCGGGTCTTTAAGAAGTCCGCAAACTCAACGCCGAACACAAGGGGCTCGACACACCAAGCGACGACAATGACGAACCCCACAAGCAGAGCACCGGAAAACAAAAGAATTTCCCACAAGAAGTCAAAACAGTAAACACGCTTCATGTGACAAAAGGGAAAAACAGAGTGGCGCCCATAGAGATACGCGCCATACGGCCTATCCCATAGGAGTCCCGCCACTGGTTGTTAAAACCAATCACGTTCGACCATCAGGATTACTCTAGAAGTATCCAGAATGCAGGATGGACTGCCTTGATATTAGATCCGATAATCGACGGACTCCAATTTTCACAAGTCCTAATGGACGGCGGCAGTGATCTAATTAAACCTGCTATATCAGGCACAATCCGCAAAATGGGGATAGACCCAACCAAAATTTTCCATAGCAACACTTCCATTCAAGGGGTAATGCCAGGCCCATATGCCCATTATGCGGGCTCTCTCTTGCTAGAAGTTGTGTTCGCTCACCCGACAACTTCCGCGAAAAGTTAACCTTCCACCTCACCCCATTTACAAGTAGCTACCAAGCACTACTTGGGGCCGAAGCTTTCGCCCGCTTTAACGCAATACCGCATTATGCATCCCTTACACTTAAAATGCCCGGTCCGCGAGGCATCATCTCATTAAAGGGGAATATCGAGTGTTCCTCGAGCGAGGAAGATTGTGTGACTGCCTTGACAGCCACACACTAAACCGGCTTCACTAATCAAAGCACCTAAACAGGTCATTCAAACCCCGGACACGGCTGGACGAGTCCGGCGTAAACATACAAGGGCTTACTAGCCGCATACCCCCGCACAAGGGGCTCCGCGCATGTACAACAAGAGACAATAAAGCTCAATTTTATTCATTTTTGAATCGTACTTTGTTTATTTAAATATAACGTACATTCTCGCACGACCTTTTTCAACTAAGTTCCTCTCTTTTACAGATGAACACCGTGCTACACCCGTCCAGGATACGGCACAACGGAGACACAGGCGCAAACGTGCAGTAGGGACCCGTTGCAAGGATTCTTTTCAGATTAAGACCCTGCGTAAACCTATTTTACTGTCTCTTGTTGATACACATCCCCCGGTTTCTTGCTATAACCGAGGAGGAGGCTGGCATCTTGGCATGGGCCACGTCAGAATTTTGCGCGTACCTGGACACCAGGGGCTTATTACTAAGGGCGTTGTTCGGCCCGTTTTCATAAAGACCGAATACCTTAGGGAGTGTTCGGCGTCTCGAGTTAGGCCTTATATGCATCAGCTCCAAATCATGCCTTTGGTCAAATGTTGGGTTTGTCTGGCTCCTGTATTTTGCTGCCTTACGTTCCGCTCTATCGGCTAATGCGGCACCAGGACAACTACTGCGATTGTCCCCTGGTTCGGCCAGGCGAGCACCTCAGTAGAGAAAGCCGAAAACTGACTGTCATGATATAGCGTGAGACTGGTCAACCACTCGATGACCCGTCGGAATCTTTAGAATTGCTCCGCATTAATGAAGGGCCGTTTCCCGGTCAGGCACATACGCATACAATTCGGGGTGAGCTGGTGCCCCTAGGGGCTATATAGTAGCCCCACTGTCAAACTCCTATGGCTAAGTGAAAGTGATAAAGCATTATAGTCCGGTTGCCTAGTTTGCTGCGCTATCACCTCCTTTATGGGACCAAGACGTTGGATCAAGTGTGAAAATGCGCCTTTTGCAAACACCCCTGCATTATATGCGTGGGGGCTGAAGCCAAAGACTGCCATCTTTCAGGTTATATACACATATACATTAACGGCCGCACATGAGGTATTTTAATTCTTAAAAGCACAAGTATAAAAAGCTTTTATATTTCATCAAAACATTGTTTCACAATAATACATGTTATTCGAACATAATATCCTTCGAGCACTGTGTCTCTATTAAACGAGCGCCCTGCAGAACTTCCTAAAAATAGTGCTCGACAGGTACCCGGCTTCCGTCCGAATCTTGGGATGCAACATCAGTGGCCTTCATCTCCGCCCAGTATGTCTTGACACAGGCAAGAGCCATCTGTGCACCCTCTATGCATGTTGACCGCCTCATTGCATTGATATGCGGCACCGCACCAAGGAATTGCTGCACCAAGCCAAAATAACTCTTCGGCCCGGGCCTTTTCGGCCACAAATGACTCACGACATCCTTCATGGCAAGTCCGGACAACCTATTCAGCTCGGCCCATTCGGCCAAACGATCGGTTAATGGAAGTGGGCGCTCTGGATTATGGAACTGCGACCAAAAAAGCTTTTCCATTTCGTGATCCTTTTGATCTCGGAAGTGTTCGGCCGCGTCCGCGGCACTCGCCGCCAAGTCCAGATAAGCATCCGCCGCACTCCACAGCCGGTCCAACTGAGCATATTTAGGATCCACGAACTTCCTCCGCAGCAGAAAGGGCTTTCCAGCCGCGATATCTCCGGCCTGACGTAGCTCCTCCTTCATAGCTCTCATCGCAGAGCGAGCATCCTTGGCCTCGGTAGTGGCCTTCTTCAGGTCCTCTTGCTCCGCTTGACCTTCTTTTTCAAGAAGCTCGCAGCGGTCGGTAGCATTCTTCAACTTCACGACCATCTCGGCCATTTCCTTCTTGCTTGGCGATGAGCAGCCTGTTCGGCTTTTAGCTCTTGACGCCTTTAAGGCAGCCCCATCACTTTTTCTGGCCTGCTCCTTGGCTCGGGCGAGCTCCGCCCGAAGGTTCTCCATGGCAGCGGCACCATCTGCATCAAGCATACATGTTGTAAGGCACGGGCATAAAGCTCCCTTACCAGGTGACCGCGGAGAAACTGCATACCTTGTGACTCGTCAAGCCGCTTATTGACAAGCGCGATGTCGGCGTCCGCCACGTCAAGTTGCCGCTTTAGTTCGGCAAATTCATCAGTCCGGCTAGCCACCGGACACTTCGCCACCTACATAGGAAGGGCGACATATTATACCTGGGATTATGATCCTTGGCGCGCTGTCATTTTTGACAACACACTGAGCCTCAGGGGCTACTATCTACACAGGGCGCATTTTATGTGCGGAACTTTCAGAAGGTACATCATTTTGCGTACCTCAAAACCCGTCAGTAAACTTCTGACGGCTTCATGCAATCCTCTCTCAGCGGATGAAATCCTTTCAATCACCGTACCCATTAGCACACGGTGATCTTCTGAGATAGACGCTCGCCCGAGCAGATCCTTCAGCTCCTCCGACCGTGCACCAGGCGGTGCCGGACGCGGAGGGCTTTGGGGGGACATACGACTGCCTTTCGGCCCCGCCGGATTCGGAGAAACCCTCCGCGACGACACCTCAGGGTCGCCTGCCTCGCAAGGCGGTACGGCAGGGGGAGGCGTTCCGCTCTCCATCATCTCCGGACGAAGATCCCTTGAAGATGAGCTCTGCTGAGAAGGGCTGAGATCCGAACTGCAAGGTAAAATTTCCACAAGGGATATCTTTTATTTTAAAACTCCCCTTTTTACTTACGGCTCGGTGGAGGGCTGATCCCCTTGAGGGCACAGTGCGGCTGAGGCATCTCTCGGCGCAGGACCCTCTGACGAAGATTTCTTCCCCCGCTTTGAGACCATGGTCTCCGGGCCTTCAGAGGCGGTCCTCTTCTTCCCTTGGACGGAGGGATTCTCGATGCCTCCTTTCCTGACAGCCTCCTTCGCGGAGGCGGTAGCTTCCTTGTTCCCCCCTTCACCTTCTTCCGATGGCGCAACCTCCAGCATCCTGGTTAACACGTGATCCGGCGTGGTCTCGGGGAGGGGGGCCGGACACCTGATTAATTTTGCTTTCGCTATCCACTCCTGTTTAAGGGACAGCTCTTTTAAGGGTGAGTTTATGATAAATATACGGATAGCGTGTCCGGGTATAGGACTACTTACAGATACTAATGGCGCACCACATAGAAGTGCGCCATTAGTATCTGGTATACTAATGGCGCACCACATAGAAGTGCGCCATTAGTAACATTTTTTTTCAATTTTTTTTTCAATTTTTTTTTCAATTTTTTTTTCAAACTTTTTTCAGAATTTTTTTAAATTTTTCTTAATCTCAGTTCACTATGGCTTAATCTCGGGTCAATATGCTTAATCTCAGGTCAAATCGCACTCCGTGGTCAAACTTCCTGAAAGGTCACCCATCCTCACACTACTCCAGCCCAAGCACGCTTAACTTCAGAGTTCTATCCAACCCCAAAGAATACTCACTTCACGGGCACTTGTTGATATATCTAGCATATCAATCTCAAGTATACCTTGTTAATGTCTAGGACTTTGTTCATGTTCATGACTATGATGAAATTTTGAAAAATATTTCAAACTTCCCGGTCATATTACGTATCATTTTTTGAAAAAAAATTAAAAAAAATTCAAAACCATTTTTTTTTCTGTTACTAGTGGTGCACCACATCCATGGTGCGCCACTAGTAAGTTTGAAAATTTTTGAATTTTTTTGCCGCTAGATCTTGAAAGCCCCGTAACTTTTTTTCTGTTAGGTTTTTGGGGATTTTGAAAATGTTTAACGGGGTTCCCCCCGGTTAAATTTGGATGTAACTTTTCGAGTAGATGATTTTTCATATAAAAAACTTTATCATCCGAGTTCGTATGCAAAAGTTATGCCCATTTTACAAATTTCCAGAGAGATTTTGCAAATGAAGTCGAAATTCATATTTGCAAATTTTCCCAACAACTAGACCACATATCACATGGGAAACTTATTTTCTTTTTTTTTTGACATTGTCATCATTTTCTTTTACTTTTTTTAAACTAAAAGGCGATCCACCGAGGGGTGCATTCGTGGAAGTGGTGGCCGATTACTAATGGCGCACCGTGGGGTGGTGCGCCATTACTAGTTCAACTAGTAATGGCGCACTACTCCCACGGTGCGCCATTATTAGTTTTGAAAAAAATTAAAAAAATTGATATTTTTTGATTTTTTTGAAAAAACTTAGTAATGGCGCACCAGTGGACAGTGCGCCATTACTAGTTAAAACTAGTAATGGCGCACCGAGACATGGTGCGCCATTAGTAACAAATATTTTTTTAATTTATTTTTACTTTTTTTTCAAAACTACTAATGGCGCACCACACACCAGGTGCGCCATTACTATGGCAATTAGTAATGGCGCACTATGCATCGGTGCGCCATTAGTAACAAAATTTTTTTTAATGTTTTTTTTTAAACTACTAATGGCGCACCACACACCAGGTGCGCCATTAGTAATATATTACTAATGGCGCACCGAGACATGGTGCGCCATTAGAATATAGTAATAGCGCACCACATCACAGGTGCACCATTAGTAGCCATTCCATCTATAGCCCTTTTTGTAGTAGTGACCTGCGCTACTACGACCATATTGATCTCTCTCTAGGAGGTCTTGAATGCGGCCCTGCAACAAGGGCACATCCTTGGACGGCCCCCAGTCGAGCCCTTTATTGACCCATGACGCCAGCCGCGGTGGAGGACCCGGGCGAAAGGCAGGTGGCGTCACCCATTTGGTGCCCCTAGGAGCTGTGATATAAAACCACTCTTGTTGCCATAGGCTGAGCTCCTCTTGAAAAGAGCCCTCGGGCCATGGAGCGTCAGCATTCTTGCTTATAACGGCCCCTTCGCACTCTGCCTGCTGCCCCTTGATCATCTTCGGCTCCACTTTGAAGGTCTTGAGCCACAATCTAAAGTGAGGGGTAATGCGGAGGAAGGCTTCGCATACGACAATGAACGATGAGATGTGGAGGATGGACTCCGGACCCAAGTCGTGAAATTCCAACCCATAATAAAACATAAGCCCCCTCGCGAAAGGGTCCGTCGGGAAGCCTAGCCCCCGAAGGAAGTGAGACGCGAACACCGCGCTCTCACCAGGCTTGGGAGTGGGAATAACCTGCCCTTGGGCAGGCAGCCTATGCGAAATTCCGCCGGTTAGATACCTGGCATCTCTTAGCTTTAGCACGTCTTCTTCCGTAATGGAGGAAGGCATCCACCGGCCTTGAAGGTCGGAGCCGGACATCATCGAAGGTCCGAAGCGCCTGAATCTAAGGCTTTGGGTGTTGGAACTCGAGGCGAGGGCGGATTTGATTGAGATTGAAAGAAAGGAGTTGAGCCTTGGTCTCTTTATAAGGAGGTTGAATACCAAGAGCCTTCCCCGTGACCGTTCGGGACTCGCCTTCGATAGAGGAGACGTGCCAACGGGCACGACTGGGTTACCCACGCCCGTATTAATGAGAATCCCGGAATAAGGGGACACGATCTCTGCTTTGAGAAGGCGTGCCAAGGAAACCGCCTCGCTAAACGCGCTGAGGTGGGACAGTAAAAACGATTCGAATAAAGGCTTGGCCGTGATGTGATGCCACGCTACGGAATACGTCAGCAAATTGAATTTGTGTAAATATTATTCTCTCTACGGCGGTATGTGGAACTTGTTTTGCAGAGCCGGACACTATCCTTGTGTTCAAAATCTTTTATGAAGTGTTCGGAGGAGGAACCGCCTTGCAATGCCGAAGACAATATGCGCGCCGGACTCGTCGTTATTGAAGCCTGGTTCAGGGGCTACTGAGGGAGTCCTGGATTAGGGGGTGTCCGGATGGCCGGACTATAGCCGTTGGCCGGACTCCTGGACTATGAAGATACAAGATTGAAGACTTCTTCCCGTGTCCGGATGGGACTTTCCTTGGCGTGCAAGGCAAGCTCGGCGATACGGATATGTAGATCTCCTACCATTGTAACTGACTCTGTGTAACCCTAACCCTTTCCGGTGTCTATATAAACCGGAGGGTTTTAGTCCGTAGGACGAACAACAATCATACCATAGGCTAGCTTCTAGGGTTTAGCCTCTCTGATCTCGTGGTAGATCTACTCTTATACTACCCATATCATCAATATTAATCAAGCAAGAGTAGGGTTTTACCTCCATCGAGAGGGCCTGAACCTGGGTAAAAACATCGTGTCCCTAGACGCACAGTTCGGGACCCCCTACCCGAGATCCGCCGGTTTTGACACCGACAATGACCATAAAATATATTACTCATATAAAGAGAACAACCATTATTCTCTGATTTAAATGAATAACCGTCTCGCATCAAACAAGATCCAGATATAATGTTCATGCTCAACGCTGGCACCAAATAACAATTATGCCGGTCTAAAACTAATCACGACGGTAGATGTAGAGGTAGCGTGCCGACGGCGATCACATCGACCTTGGAACCATTTCCGACGTGCATCGTCACCTCGTCCTTAGCCAATCTTCGTTTAATCTGTAGCCCCTGTTTCGAGTTGCAAATATGAGCAACAGAACTAGTATCAAATACCCAGGTGCTACTATGAGCATTAGTAAGGTACACATCAATAGCATGTATATCAAATATACCTTTCACTTTGCCATCCTTCTTATCCGCCAAATACTTGGGGCAGTTCCGCTTCCAGTGACCAGTCCCTTTGCAGTAGAAGCACACGCTTGTGCTTAGGTCCATACTTGGGTTTCTTCTCCTGAGCAGCATCTTTCTTGTCGTTCTTCTTAAAGTTCCTCTTCTTCCCTTTGCTCTTTTTCTTGAAACTAGTGGTCTTGTTAACCATCAACACTTGATGCTCCTTCTTGATTTCTACCTCCGCAGCCTTTAGCATTGCGAAGAGCTCGGTAATCGTTTTCGTCATCCCTTGCATATTATAGTTCATCACAAAGCCTTTATAGCTTGGTGGCAGTGATTGAAGAACTCTGTCAATGACACTATCATCAGGAAGATTAACTCCCAGCTGAGTCAAGTGGTTATGGTACCTAGATATTCTGAGTATGTGTTCACTAACAGAACTATTCTCCCCCATTTTGCAGCTATAGAACTTGCTGGAGACTTCATATCTCTCAACTCGGGCATTTGCTTGAAATATTAACTTCAAATCTTGGAACATCTCATATGCTCCATGACATTCAAAACGTCTTTGAAGTCCCAATTCTAAGCCGTAAAGCATGGCACACTGAAATATCGAGTAGTCATCAGCTTTGCTTTGCTAGACGTTCTTAATGTCGTCAGTTGCGTCTGCAACAGGCCTAGAACCTAGCGGTGCTTCCAGGACGTAATTCTTCTCTGCAGCAATGAGGATAATCCTCAAGTTACAGACCCAGTCCGTGTAATTGCTACCATCATCTTTCAACTTAGCTTTCTCTAGGAACGCATTAAAATTCAAAGGAACGGTAGCACGGGCCATTGATCTACAATAACATAGACATGCAAAATAACTATTCGGACTAAGTTCGTGGTAAATTGAAGTTCAATTAATCATATTACTTAATAACTCCCACTTAGATAGACATCCCTCTAGTCATCTAAATGATCACGTGATCCAAATCAACTAAACCATGTCCGACCATCACGTGAGATGGAGTAGTTTTCAATGGTGAACATCACTATGTTGATCATATCTACTATACGATTCATGTTCGACCTTACGGTCTCAGTGTTCCGAGGCCATATCTGCATATGCTAGGCTCATCAAGTTTAACCTGAGTATTCTGCGTGTGCAAAACTGGCTTGCACCCGTTGTATGTGACGTAGAGCTTATCACACCCTATCATCACATGGTGTCTCGGCACGACGAACTGTAGCAATGGTGCATACTCAGGGAGAACACTTATACCTTGAATTTAGAAAGGGATCATCTTATAATGCTACCGTCGTACTAAGCAAAGCAAGATGCATAAAAGATAAACATCACATGCAATCAAAATATATGACATGATATGGCCATCATCATCTTGTGCTCATGATCTCCATCACCGAAGCATCGTCATGATCTCCATCATCACCAGCGTGACACCTTGATCTCCATCGTAGCATCGTTGTCGTCTCGCCAACTATTGCTTCAACGACTATTGCTACCGCTTAGTGATAAAGTAAAACAATTACATGGCGATTGCATTGCATACAATAAAGAGAAAACCATATGGCTCCTGCTAGTTGCCGATAACACTGTTACAAAACATGATCATCTCATACAACAATTTATATCACGTCATGTCTTGACCATATCACATAACATCACTACAAAAAAAAGACACATCTGTGACATTTTGGGTCGAACGAAAAAAATTCTGTCATACTTATGACACTTCTATGATGATAATTGTGACAAAACCCGGTATCATCATAGATGTGGTGGGCTCCTACTTCTATGACAAAAAATCATGACAGAAAATGGGCTTTTCGTCCTGGGCGGGCCGGAGACGCAGCTGCATGACATTCTTTGGGCCGTCCATGACGGAATAAACCATGGTAGAAGCAAGGGCGGGGAAAATTTCGGCGAGTTCCTGGTTAGGGTGGATGGTCGGGGGCCGAGCGATGCGCGTTTCTCTCGTACACGTACGCGCGTGTGTGCGAGGTGTTGGCTTTAACTGAACCCGAGTGAGGCATTGGGCTCTAACTGAACCCGAGCGATTGCACTGCAGGCTACGCGTTACTGAACCCGAGCGATCGAGCGATTCCTTTGCTACTGCTGCTAACTAAAGCCGATCGATGTTGCCTCTGGATGAACAGTGAGCATTACGGGGGGGGGGGGGGTGGATGAACAGTGAGTGGTGGAGGTGGATGAACAGGACCCCATGGTGTTCCCTCTGGATGAACAGGACCCCGATCGATCGATCCGGTTAGGGCTGGATGAACAGGATCCCGTTGAGGGCTGGATGAACAGTAGATAGTGGAGGGGTGGATGAACAGTAGCCTGTGGAGGTGGTTGAACAAGAGCCCGTGGAGAGGGGTTGTTGAACAGTAGTCGGTGGAGTAGCGCGCGGTGGAGGCTGGATGAACAGGAGCCCGTGGATGAACAGTCGCAGGTGGATGCTGGAGGAGGTCAACGGTGGATGAAGCGATGGCCCGTGGAGGCCGGAGGAGGTCGACGGTGGAGATGAACAAGTGTCCCGTGGAGTCCTATTTTTGCGGTACGCCACACCCGTCCTGATCAACAGGACCCCGTGTCGATCGTAGGAGGTCCAACACAAGTTTGGTTCCTCCGTTTTTCGGTACGCCAGACCCCTCCCGATGAACAGGATCTCGTTCCGAACGTGGCCGGTCGAACACAAGGCCGCTTCTTCTGGTCTGCTGCATGAAGGCCTCGTTTCCATCGCCTGTTCCGTCCAAGCCCTCCCGATGAACACGACGACGCATTTCGTTCCGACCCAGCCGGTTGGCTCCCCATGAACACGACGACGACGTTGTTTCTCCATTCCGACCCAGCCATGTACACGAGCCCTGGCCATACGTATGCGCGAGTAGGCGTTCGAGACCCCGCCCGTATGTACGTACGTGGCCGTATTTACTTTCTTGCACCCTGGCTGTTGTACGTACGTGTACATGCTATGTGCGCGCCTCTACTACGACATGTGCGCGCCTCTACTACGACACGTGTACGCCTCTACAACGACCAGTATGTACGTACACGTTCGCGACCAGAATGACAACGCTACGTACGCTTCAACCAGGTGTGTCCCGACTGTCAGGCACTTCCTTGCGTGCGAAGATGTAACTGGTGGGTCCCAGTAGTTAGGGGGCGAATTGTTTTTTTTTCGGATGCACTTCCTTGCGTGCGAAGATGTAGCTGCTGGGTCCCAGTAGTCAGGGGCGAATCATTTTTTTGCGAAATACGGTGGCCCGTCCGGTGGGTCCCTGCTATCAGGTGGAGGAATTATTTTGCGCGTAATAAGGAGGCACTTCCTTGTGGCCGCCGTGGACCCAGCTATCAGCCTCTCCACGTACATTACTCTTCTGATGGAAGTCGTTCCTTGACCATGTTGACCACGCCGCGCGGAGAGCACCAAGGCGGTGGACGATGGCGAAGCCTAGGAAGGGGATGACGCGGAGCCGGGGAAGACGCAGCAGTGGAAGCCCGCGCGGAGAGGAGTACGAGGGTTCACTGATTCGACTGCGGTGTGAGGCTGCTGTCGCCTTAGGGCCTGGCCAGCGGTGGGAATAGTAGGGGGCGGTGAGGCCTTCGCGGTAGCACAGCCAGCCACGGGAGGCAGGAGCATGCGGCACGACAGGCGCTGCTTTGGGCGGCTGGAGCAAGAAGACCAGAGGTTGAAGAAGCACTACGGCCGTTGGATGGACATCATACGGTCACTGGAGCTAGAATCGTTCATATTGACTAAGTTGACAAAGCCCTCCGTCCTGATACGTCTCCAACGTATCTATAATTTTTTCATTGTTCCATGCTATTATATTACCCCTTTTGGATGTTTATGGGCTTTATTTTACACATTTATATCATTTTTGGGACTAACCTACTAACCGGAGGCCCAGCCCGTATTGCTGTTTTTTTGCCTATTTTAGTATTTCGAAGAAAAGGAATATCAAACGGAGTCCAAACGGAATGAAATCTTCGGGAGCATGATTTTTGGAACAAACGTGATCCAGAGGACTTGGAGTGCAAGCCAAGAAGCAGCCGAGGCGGCCACGAGGGTGGAGGGCACGCCCCTAATCTCGTGGGCCCCTCGGGCGGCCACCGACCTACTTCTTCCTCCTATATATACCCACGTACCCCGAAAATATCCAGGGAGCCAACGAAAAACAATATCCACCGTCGTAACCTTCTGTATCCGTGAGATCCCATCTTGGATCCTTCACCGGCGCTCCGCCGGAGGGGGAATCGACCACGGAGGGCTTCTACATCAACACCATAGTCCTTCCGATGAGTTGTGAGTAGTTTACCATAGACCTTCGGGTCCATAGTTATTAGCTAGATGTCTTCTTCTCTCTTTTTGAATCTCAATACAATGTTCTCCCCCTCTCTTGTGGAGATCTATTCGATGTGAACTCTTTTTGCGGTGTGTTTGTCGAGATCCGATGAATTGTGGGTTTACGACCAAGTTTATCTATGAGAAATATTTGAATCTTCTCTGAATTCTTTTATGTATGATTGAGTTATCTGTGCATGTCTCTTCGAATTATCGGTTTGGTTTGGCCTACTAGATTGATCTTTCTAGCCATGGGAGAAGTGCTTAGCTTTGGGTTCAATCTTGCGGTGTCCTTACCCAGTGACAACAGGGGTTGCAAGGCACGTATTGTATTGTTGCCATCGAGGATAAAAAATGGGGTTTATATCATATTGCTTGAGTTTATCCCTCTACATCATGTCATCTTTCTTAATGCGTTACTCTGTTCTTATGAACTTAATACTCTAGATGCATGCTGGATAGCGGTCGATGTGTGGAGTAATAGTAGTAGATGAAAGCAGGAGTCAGTCTACTTGTCACGGACGTGATGCCTATATACATGATCATGCCTAGATAATCTCATAATTATTCGCTTTTCTATCAATTGCTCGACAGTAATTTGTTCACCCACCGTAATACTTATGCTATCTTGAGAGAAGCCACTGGTGAAACCTATGGCCCCCGGGTCTATCTTTTGTCATATAAGCTTTCAACCTACTTTTATTTGCATCTTTACTTTTCGCATCTATATTATAAAATACCAAAAATATATTTATCTTATCATACTATCTCTATCAGATCTCACTTTTGCAAGTGGCCATGAAGGGATTGACACCCCTTTATTGCGTTGGTTGCGAGTTCTTTGTTTGTTTGTGTAGGTGCGTGGGACTTTTGAGGAGCCTCCTACTGGATTGATACCTTGGTTCTCAAAAACTGAGGGAAATACTTAAGCTACTATTGCTGCATCACCTTTCCTCTTCAAGGAAAACCAACGCAAGCTCAAGACGTAGCGAGAAGGATTTCTGGCGCCGTTGCCGGGGAGGTCTTTGCTCAAGTCAAGACATACCAAGTACCCATCACAAACTCATCTCCCTCGCATTTACATTATTTGCCATTTGCCTCTCGTTTTCCTCTCCCCCACTTCACCCTTGCCATTTTATTTGCCCTCTCTTTCCCAATCTCTCTCTCCCTTTCGCTTGCCTTTTCGCGTTTGCTCGTGCGTTAGATCGTCTACCTTGTCGTTATGGCTAGTCCTCCTATCCTTGTTATTACCCCCGAACATGAAATTCTCAATTTTAAGCAAAGGGAGGGATAAAATTTAAAAGATGCTTGGCATAGAATTTGCAATGCTCAAAATAAGTCTACTAGGAAGCTTTCTACTTCTGTACTTCTTCGCAATTTTTATGTGGGCATTACTCCTTGGAATAGATGCGTTCTTGATACCGTTACCGGAGGAGATTTCTTGAGTAGCCATACGTTTGATGATTATAATGCTATGCTAGATTTGTTTGGCCCACCACCTCTTTTGGTTAATGGAACTGTTTTAACTTTAGAACATGTGATGCAACGGCTTGAAATTATTTAAAATAAAGTTGCCACTGTTGATTTGATTGAAAATTTGGATAAAAAGATTCATAATCATATTACCCAATACGGATCTAGGGTTGGAGTTACTTTGAAAAATCTTAAAGAGAAAGAACCTATAGTTAATGAAAAAATAGATCTAGATTCTGCACGAATCGGTAAACTTGAGGATATCATTACCAACTTAGGTTCGGCGTTTTCTTCCATGAAAAACACTCCAAAACCTCCTACCAAAACTGCCAAATTTATTTATGTTCCTAAAAATGAGGGTGAATCTTCTAGTAAGGGAGACGTGGATCTCAAATCAATAAGTGTTCATGCCAATTGTCTCTCCATCATTAAGGAACCTTTTGCTACAAATGAATTTCTTGAATTTTTGTCTAAAGTTTTAGTCATTGCCAAAAAGGGAGAAACCCCTAAAGATTATAAGTGCTCTATTGAGGATTTGAGTGCCAAAGATGGCACTACTTAGATCTATCTTCGCTTTTATGCCTAGCTAGGGGCGTTAAACGATAGCGCTAGTTGGGAGGCAACCCAATTTTATTTGTGTTATTTGTTTTTGTTTCTGTTTAGTAATAAATTTTGCATCTACCTTCTGTTTAGATGTGTTTTTATGTTTTAGTTAGTGTTTGTGCCAAGTAGAATCTATAGGATAACCTATGGTGATAGTTAATTTGATTCTGCTGAAAAATAGAAACTTTGCACGCAAGAAATTAGTTTTGTTAAATCACAGAAACGTGCTTTTGCATTGATTCTTTTTGCTGCTGATCAATAGACAAATTTTCCAGGACTTCCTATTTTGGTAGGATTTTTAAAGTTCAACAAGTTTGCGTTAGTTACAGATTGTTACAGATTGCTAGTATTAAGTGGTATGAACCATAGAGAACTTGGAATAGAGTAGGTTTAACACCAAAATAAATAAATAATGAGTTCATTACAGTACCTTATGTGGTGGTTTTGTTTTCTTTCACTAACGGAGCTTATAAGATTTCCTGTTGAGTTTTGTGTTGTGAAGTTTTCAAGTTTTGGGTAAAGATTTGATGGACTATGGAATAAGGAGTGGAAAAAGCCTAAGCTTGGGGTTGCCCATGGCAACCCAAGATATTCAAGAGTAGCCAAAAGCCTAAGCTTGGGGATGCCCCCGGAAGGCGTCCCCTCTTTCGTCTTCGTTCATTGGTAACTTTACTTGGAGCTATATTTTTATTCGCCACATGATATATGTTTTGCTTGGAGCGTCTTGTATGATATTAGTATTTGCTTTTTAGTTTACCACATTCATCCTTGCTGTACACACCTTTTGGGAGAAGCCCACTTGATTAGAATTTATTAGAATACTCTATGTGCTTCACTTATATCTTTTGAGCTTGATAGTTTTTGCTCTAGTACTTCACTTACATCTCTTAGAACACGGCGGTGGCCTAATTTTGAAGAAATTGCTAGTCTCTCTTGCTTCACTTATATTATTTTGAGAGTCTTTTATAACAGCATGGTATTTGCTATGGTTATAAATTGGTCCTAGAATGGTGAGCATCCAAGTTGGGTATAATAAAAACTATCATAGGAAGTGCATAAAACACTAGGATCAATTTGATGCTTGATAATTGTTTTGAGATATAGAGGTGGTAATGTTTAGAGTCATGCTAGTGGGTAATTATGAAATTGAGAAATACTTGTGTTGAAGTTGGCAAGTCCCGTAGCATGCACGTATGGTAAAGGTTGTGAGACAAATTTGTTGCATGAGGTGCTCTTTTGATTGTCTTCCTTATGAGTGGCAGTCGAGGACGAGCGATGGTCTTTTCCTACCAATCTATCCCTCTAGGGGCATGCGTGGTAGTACTTTGCTTCGAGAGCTAAGTAGACTTTTGCAATAAGTATATGAGTTCTTTGTGACTAATGTGAGTCCATGGATATACGCACACTCACCCTTCCACTTTGCTAGCCTCTATTGTGTCACGCAACTTTCGCCGGTATCATGCACCCATTATTTACCTTCCTCAAAACAGCCACCATACCTACCTATTATGGCATTTCCATAACCATTCCGAGATATATTGCCATGCAAATTTCCATCGTTCCAATTATTATGACACGCTTCATCATTGTCATATTGCTCTTTGCATGATCATGTAGTTGACATTGTATTTGTGGCAAAGCCACCATCATAATTTTCATACATGTCACTCTTGATTCATTGCATATCCCGGTACACCGCCGAACGCATTCATATAGAGTCATATCTTGTTCTAGCTTTGAGTTGTAATTCTTGAGTTGTAATTCTTGAGTTGTAAATCAATAAAAGTGTGATGATCTTCATTATTAGAGCATTGTCCCAGTGAGAAAAGGATGATGAAGACTATGATTCCCCCACAAGTCGAGATGAGACTTCGGCCTTTAAGAAGAAGAAAAAAAGAAAAAAAAAGGCCAAAAAGAAAAAAAAAGAGAAAGGCAAAAGAAAAAAAGAAAGAAAGAAAAAAAGGGAGAAAGGAAAAAAATAAAATGAGAGAAAAAGAGAGAAGGGACAATGCTAATATCTCTTTACCACACTTGTGCTTCAAAGTAGCACCATGATCTTCATGATAGAGAGTCTCCTATGTTGTCACTTTCATATACTAAGTGGGAATTTTTCATTATATAACTTGGCTTGTACATTCCAATGATGGGCTTCCTCAAAATGCCCTAGGTCTTCATGAGCAAGCGAGTTGGATGCACACCCACTTAGTTTCTTTTGTTGAGCTTTCATATATTTATAGCTCTAGTGCATCCGTTGCATGGCAATCCCTACTCACTCACATTGATATCTATTGATGGGCATCTCCATAGCCCGTTAATACGCCTAGTTGATGTGAGACTATCTTCTCCCTTTTTGTCCTCACAACCACCACCAAATACCACCATAGTGCTATGTCCATGGCTTGCGCTCATGTATTGCGTAAGATTTGAAAAAGCTGAAGCGCGTTAAAAAGTATGAACCAATTGCTCGGCTCGTCACCGGATTGTTCATGATGGGAGTATGTTGTGTAATGAAAATGAAGCATGGCCTAACTATATGATTTTTTAGGGATAAGCTTTCTTTGGCTATGCTATTTTGATAGGACATGATTATTTGTTAGTATGCTTCAAAGCATTATTATTTTTATGTTTTATAAGCTTTTATCTTGAATCATTTGGATCTGAACAATCATGCCACAATAAATAAAATTACATTGAGAATTATGCTAGGTAGCAATCCACATCAAATATTCTGTTTTTATCATTTACCTACTCGAGGACGAGCAGGAATTAAGCTTGGGATGCTTGATACGTCTCCAATGTATCTATAATTTTTGATTGTTCCATGCTATTATATTACCACTTTTGGATGTTTATGGGCTTTATTTTACACATTTATATCATTTTTGGGACTAACCTACTAACCGGAGGCCCAGCCCGTATTGCTGTTTTTTTACCTATTTCATTATTTCGAAGAAAAGGAATATCAAATGGAGTCCAAACGAAATGAAACCTTCGGGAGCGTGATTTTTGGATCAAACGTGATCCAAGGGACTTGGAGTGCAAGCCAAGAGCAGCCGAGGCGGCCACGAGGGTGGAGGGCGTGCCCACCCCTACAGGGCGCGCCCCCTATCTCGTGGGCCCCTCGGGCGGCCACCGACCTACTTCTTCCTCCTATATATACCCACGTCCCCGAAAACATCCAGGGAGCCAACGAAAAACAATTTCCACTGCCGTAACCTTCTGTATCCGCGAGATCCCATCTTGGAGCCTTCGCTGGTGCTCCGCCGGAGGGGGAATCGACCATGAAGGGCTTCTACATCAACACCATAGCCCTTCCAATGAGTTGTGAGTAGTTTACCATAGACCTTCGGGTCCATAGTTATTAGCTAGATGGCTTCTTCTCTCTTTTTGGATCTCAATACAATGTTCTCCCCCTCTCTTTTGGAGATCTATTCGATGTAAACTCTTTTTGCGGTTTGTTTGTCGAGATCCGATGAATTGTGGGTTTATGATCAAGTTTATCTATGAGAAATATTTGAAACTTCTCTGAATTCTTTTATGTATGATTGAGTTATCTTTGCAAGTCTCTTCGAATTATCAGTTTGGTTTGGCCTACTAGATTGATCTTTCTTGCCATGGGATAAGTGCTTAGCTTTGGGTTCAATCTTGCGGTGTCCTTACACAGTGACAGTAGGGGTTGCAAGGCACGTACTGTATTGTTGCCATCGAGGATAAAAAGATGGGGTTTATATCATATTGCTTGAGTTTATCCCTCTACATCATGTCATCTTTCTTAATGCGTTACTCTGTTCTTATGAACTTAACACTCTAGATGCGTCTTTGGATAGCGGTCTACGTGTGGAGTAATAGTAGTAGATGAAGGCAGGAGTCGGTCTACTTGTCGCGGACGTGATGCCTATATACATGATCATGCCTAGATAATCTCATAATTATTCGCTTTTCTATCAATTGCTCGACAGTAATTTGTTCACCCACCGTAATACTTATGCTATCTTGAGAGAAGCCACTAGTGAAACATATGGCCCCCGGGTCTATCTTTTATCACATAAGCTTTCAATCTACTTTTATTTGCATCTTTACTTTTCGCATCTATATTATAAAATACCAAAAATATATTTATCTTATCATACTATCTCTATCAGATCTCACTTTCGCAAGTGGCCGTGAAGGGATTGACAACCCCTTTATTGCGTTGGTTGCGAGTTCTTTATTTGTTTGTGTAGGTGCGTGGGACTTTTGAGGAGCCTCCCTCTTTGGATTGATACCTTGGTTCTCAAAAACTGAGGGAAATACTTACGCTACTATTGTTGCATCACCCTTTCCTCTTCAAGGAAAACTAACGCAAGCTCAAGACGCAGCACGTCCCCGTAAACTTAGTAGGCCCACAAGTCAGCCTCCCACCAAGGTGGGTCCCAGCTAGGAGGGGAGTATTCATTTTTTGTGCGTAATAGGGTGGCACTTCCGGTGGGTCCGAGCTGACAGCGGGGGGAACGTTTTTTTCAAGAAATATGGTGGGTCCGCAAGTCAGCCACCAAATCTACCGGGTCCCAGCTGTCATCTGGAGGAATAGTTTTTTTCACATTACAAGGAGGCACTTCCTTCAGTGCGAAGATACAGCCGGTGGGTCCCAGCTGTCAGGGGAAGGAAACAACTTAATAAGGAGGAACTTTCCTTGCGTGCGATCATGGACCTCGTGGGTCCCAGCCGTCAGGCTCTCATGACATTCCTCTTCCGATGACTCTCGTTTGTTTACCACGCCGCGCCGAGCGCAGCGAGGCGATGGACGACGGTGAGGCCCCAGACTGGAACGACCCGGAGATGGGGAATATCTTGGCGATGGAGTCATGAGCGGAGAGGAGTGGGAAACTTGACCGGTTCAGGTGCGGGTGGGCCTACACTCGGTGGAGAATAACATGAGGTGCGGAGTGGAGGGATGGCACAACCGTCGGCGGGTAACATTTCGCTGCGAGGTCATAAAAACGTCGCCTGGGCCCGGAGGGCTGGAGCAGGCGGTTCCGGCAGCGCTGGGGGAAGAAGACGAGAGATTGAAGAAGAATGCCGGCCGTTGGATGTAAATCCAACGCCTTGCTTAGGCTTCGACCTACTGGCCGACATGCAAGCCAGTCCATTTGTTTTTTTAGTCCATTTGGTGGGCTGGGTGAAACAATGATGTAGCATCTATGCAGCCCGTTTATATATATGATAGAATTTAAAGCCCATTTGCATTTTTCTCGAAATCTGGGCTGGGTGAAAATATCATGTTGGGCTGGACGGAGAAATGTTATAAAAACATAAACACATGATTGCACGTCTATTACTGCATTGGTCAGTAAAATCTTTGCAAGCTTATGTGCACAGTCACTAGGCGTTAACTTGCCAAGTTATATATAAACAATTATTATTATTATTTTGTAAGAACTTTCAATTTACGAAATAAAATATCATTTTAATTTGATGAGTTAATAGGACGTGGGGTATTATTATTTTTTAGGCTAGACGTGGGACAGTTGAGTTGGTTCTAGGGAAATGTACTGAGAGAAAACTCAGTTTACATCGAAAAAAAAGAGGAAGAAAATTCAGATATAGGATTAATGAAAACAAAAAATAAAGGAAGTGGGAAGGTCTATAAAATGGTTGGACGAACGACAGGTTTAATGGAACCTTATGGTTACACACACACACACACACACACACATATATATATACATGTGTGTGTGTGTGTCTATATATATATATATATATATATATATATATATATATATATATATGTGTGTGTGTGTGTGTGTGTGTGTGTGTGTGTGTGTGTGTGTCATAAAATAAGATATATATATATATTATTATTATTATTGAAGGGAAAACATAGGTTCAGTTTTGCATTCCTATAGAAAAAAAGAACTGAGCTGTGCGTCGTCTTGAAAAAACAAACATAACTTGGGCTGCTGATGTTACAGACAAGCTAGGTTGGGAGGCCCAGAGGCCGCTAGATCCAAAAAAAGTTGAAACATGTCGTGGGTTGCCCATGTTAAAAAAATGAGACCAACCCAAGGGCTAACCCTCGTTGGCATTTTTTATAGGAGAAAATGTTGCTACTGTTGTCTTGTTTAGGTCTGGAGAGGATGAGAGACTGAAGAGAGCAACCCTAGTAAAGCAAGCGCTCAGGCCCCTACGTACATATATAGTGGAGTGATTATATTTTTCTCTCCACAACAAGCGTTTCAAATTGTGTATGTGGCATTAAAGAAGAGAAACTCTCTATTTAAGGTGACTATTGTACGACTCCTACTTACTACTAGTAGTACTACTAGTATTGTTCACTTGTGCTCCCCGCCCCTCCATTCATTAAACAACCCCACGGGTGAATAAACATACAGTAAGTATTTATATAGAACGAACAATGTCGAACTATTTTCGTGTAGTTAAAAGTTGAGGGCGGGGCTTTTCCCGGGCAGTATGCGCGACAGTTCTCGGGTAGGCGGTTTGACAGAGAGGTGAGGAGGGTGAGCGAGTGGCGGATTCTCAAACTTACTTCTGGAAAGGTCGGGTTGTGCGGTTTTACGGCGCGTTACTGCTCGAAAGACTTGTGATATGACCACTCACTATAGTCATGAATTACTGGCGCTCCGACCGAGGTGATGCCCCCCTTCCGTTCTGCACTCTAATCTGGTGCATGACACGTTGACCCGGGTGCTGACTCTCCCACATGTCGGCGAAGTACGTAGTAGTAAGAAGGAGCAAAGAATGATGCAGTATATACTACTACTACTACTACTACTACTACTACTACTACTACTACTACTACTACTACTACTACTACTACTACTACTACTACTACTACTACTACTACTACTACTACTGCTGCTGCTGCTGCTACTACTACTACTACTACTACTACTACTACTACTACTACTACTACTACTACTACTTAGGTCGGAGGAATGCGAACCACGGCAGCCCAGTGAACCAGAAGCGAAGTAACCACGGTAGCCAGTGAACCAATAGAGAAAACAATGTGGTGATATGGCCATAAAAAACAATGTGCTATGGTCCACACTTTGTAGCATGTACAAGATTACTCCTCTTTGTTTGGATCCTCGAGTTAGAGCTAGTTTGGTTTGATATAGACTCAAATTATCGAAACAGGAGGGGTTAGTTTGAGCTAGTTTGCTCTAACCCAGCTAAAAAAACTAGCCCGGTGGAGAGGTTCTAATTGGGTTAGTTATTCTAGGGCCCACTAAAAGAGAACTAAAAAATCTCCCCTGCCCGCACCAGATCGCTCCCCCCTCTCGCATGACTCCTCTCTGTTCCCCATAGGGCCGCCCACCCAAGCGTTGCTCACCCTCTCTCTCCTCCGACCGCCCTCTCCTTCCGGCCTCCACTGCCCTACTCCGGCCGCCCTCTCCCTCCGGCCTTCGAAGGTCGCCCCGCTCCCCCTTCACCGGTCATTTTTCTCCCTCACAGATGCTTGTGGCGCATCTACCAGGGAGGTCGCGAGAGGGTGAGTTTGTTAGTTCCTTCTCTGTCTCACAGCCATATCATTGATCTTGCTCGCTCTAGCGCTAATTCTGATTTGGAAATATAGATCCTGATCAAACTTGGTATAGATTTGTGGTGCACGCATGGAATTGTTTGATGCTGCTTGAGGAGGTAATAAATATTTCTAGAGGCTCAAAGATTCAGTTCACCTTTCTAGGTATTTCAGTGTCATGCTTGCCTTATTTCTAGAGGCCCAAAGATTCAGTTCACCTTTCTAGGTATTTCAGTTTTAGGCTTGCATTATTTCTAGAGGCCCAAAGATTCAGTTCACCTTTCTAGGTATTGTACTTTCAGGCTTGCATTATTTCTAGAGGCCCAAAGATTAAGTTCCCAGTCGGTGGCAAGCAGCCCTGCTACCCATGCCGGTGTCGACCTCAACTCATAAGGGCCAACATCGGAGGGGTTCCCGGGGCTTGGGCTGTACAGAGCCTTCCTCCAGAGCGACGATGGCGAGCTCCTCCCTCGGTGCGTGAGGGGCTTCGGGCTCCCTCCCTATCGTAATTCCGTCATGAGTTAGCTCATGTTTTGTTTCATGGAGTGTTTTTTGTGTGAAGCTTGAATGACGACTTGTATGTTTAAGTGGGATATCTCATTTGTATGGACAAAGTAAAAATTATCATGTTTTGCATGCTTGATTTGTAAAGATGGTTCGTTTATGTCTATTGTGAGCGGGAGGAGGCCACACAAGAGATGGCCACCCCAAATCTGGCAGGAAATAGGGTCCAAAGTAGTCAAATGATTGAGAAAGAGCATTTATTGTCAATCTAACCCTGCCATCCATACACCTCTTTGGTTTAGAGTTAGTTCAGGGTTAGAATCTAACTCTAACCTCTAACTGAGTTAGAGTTCTCCTCATCTCGGTTCATCGCCATCATACTTTCCCCATTACTTTGTGTTTCGGTATCCTGCGAATCAAAGAGGCCCTTTTTTGCGGGAAAAATCAAAGAGGCCCTTAGACTGGTTTAGGTCCGGTCATTTTTTATAAACGTGTTATGTACAAAATTTAATGAATGTGCTCCGGTTTCTACGAAAATAATCCGGTTTCATGTAGTAATTCATTTATTTATTTACTCTTCTGCGGGGGGCTTGCATGTAATTCATGAGGTCTGAAATGTAAAGTACCCCGGCATATGCTCTGAGTCATGCATGCACTATGACCCAGATGCTCTATGTCCCACATGTCGACGAATGGGAGCACGTGGAAATAGCCTAGGTGTACATATGGGAGGATAAATGCGTGAAAAAATATGTACTGTGAAGCGTAGCTGCGGTTCGAAAAGGAGACCTAAAGTGATGACAGCTATAGGTCGCACGCACCCAACTAGTGGTACTAGACATACAACTAATTTTTCCCTCAAAAAAAAGAGGTACGAGTGCTCAGTACTCCTATTCTATCAACACGAGTCCCATCTGACAACAGCGTCCGTGCTACAGCTAGCTCTGCTCCCTCATTTCTCTCTTCTAATACTAAACTCGGCCGATGCCCGGTGGGCGGGGTGGGTTTGCTCAACTGCGGCCCCACCTCATAGTGAAAACGTTACGACTGTAATAAAAATGCCATATACTCCCTCCGTTCCTAAATATAATCCTTTTTAGATACTATTTCAAATGGAATACAGCATACAGATGTATGTAGACATAGTTTAGAGTGTAGATTCAATCATTTTGCTCCGTATGTAGTAGTCACTTGCTGGAATATGTAGAAAGACTTATATTTGGGAACGGAGGGAGTACTATACTAATAAAACATTAAGGCCACGAGGCGATGCAGTGCAGGTTACAGGAGGCAAGAAGAAGAGATGCATCCAACGACGACGTCCACCTCCTCGACTCAGGGCGCCGGCCGACCGAACGACACCTAAGTAGCAGCGGCTTTCGTGGCCAGGTCGACGTGCTTCTGAACAATGGCATCCAAAGATTCCAGCCGCTGGAAGAAGACCAATGTCTTTCTATCCTCGCTTGCCTTGTAGTGGCCTATGTAGACGATTTCCTCATAGACATGGATGTGTAGGTCGACGGTTTATTGTATGGCGAGGCGATGCACGGCGAGCGCGGCCTCGAGATGCACATTATTCGTCGCGACCTCTGGCACCTGCAGGGCCACCGGGGCTTGAAAGAGTTGGTCACCATGGAGGCCAATGAGGGTGGCAGGCAATGAGGAGCCTTGGCGCGCGGGCTGGAGCAATACGGCAAGGTCGTCTGTGCGCTTCTTGACGGTGGTGAACTTGTGGATGGAGTTGACCATCATGTCGTCCATGCGAGAGGCGAAGCCGGCATCGGCGAGGGCTACGATCTTGCGTGATGCGCCAGCACCGTCTGGAAACACTGCCTTTGTCTTGGGGCCGCACGCCTTGGTATATGGATGATTTGGCACAATAGCTGCCGCTCAGCGTCCATCGCTTTGGTCTTTGGTGGCTTCGTCACTTGGTCTTGGATTGGATTGAGCGGTGTTGCGCAGAGACTTAGGAGTAGATGGATTGGAGTGGTGGGCGCCTTTATGTGAGAGTCCAAACTACATTGCGTTCACATCATCTTTGGCTCTATTCTGCTTCTCCAATTAATTCCCTCTGCATGTGATTGAGGATGCATCATTGACCGTTCAACGTCTCCGGAACCGCTACCCTCTCCCTCCTTGGCATTCAAGTACCTATGGAGGCGACTGCCACTCGCGTCTATCGCGTGTTAGGAGACGTTCCCGTCCGACGACGAGGTGCCTATGGTGACTTCGTAAATTTCAAGATGATAGTGTCGTGCGTGTGTGCGTTCATAGGGGTGAGTGTATGTGCGTCTATATGAGCGCTTGCGTCTGTACTGTGTAAAAAAAACGTAAATGCGTGTCAAAGAGAGACTAGTCAGTATACTCAATATTGTGCACCTCAAAGAGGAAAATGAGAGAACTATGTATTTATCTACGGTGCAGATTCACTCATTTTGCTCCATATGTACTCCGTCTCGGTGTAGTCAAGTCACTTGTTGAAATCTCTAGAAAGGCAAATACTCCTTTCTGGTTTACAGGGCTATACTAGCAAGTTGTAGTACGTACTAGTACAATAGTGGGCTCACATAGCAATTTTGTCTCATGCAAGAGCCTGGCTATATGCGTGTTCCAATGTTCGCAACTGCCACGTTCGGGTTGCGCTTGGCTCTTCGCCTCTTCAACAAGACGAACAATGATGTTACTACTACTGCTTCTACAGTGTCGAATCCACTGCTGCATGTCCGTCCACCGCGAGTGGGAGGGATAGCTTGTTGTAGTACTATAAGCAAAAGCATGTCCTCGTTTGCGAGCAACCGCGCGCATGGGCGAGCGAGAAGGCGTGTAGTAGTAAAATCAGGCTTCTCCTCGTTGTACGAGTTGACGTGACACATCATAGCACTGGCCCCACATGCTTTCCTCTAAACTTGGCTGAAAGACCCGCAGTGTACAATATATTTGCTGCAACCTCTAACATTTACCCACCACGAATTAAAATATATATTCCTGTCTTGACCAGATGAGCCTGCAAACTACAATCACCAGGATGACAGGTAGGGCCAGAAGACTATTTTCATTTTTTTTAAAACTTCGAGACGGGCACATAGCATGGAGCCGACCCCAATGATTTTAAGCTTACAGACACGATACACGCTATCCTAGACTACTCTACACATGAAACTGCCACACGAGCATCCGGGCGCGCTTGGCTCTTTGCCTCTTCGGGAAGTCGAACAATGATGGAGTACTACTGCCTTTGGAGGAGTACTACAAAGACGCTTCTCGCCATCGACACCGATTGAACTGTTGCATGTCCACCGCGTGCGAGGGAGAGCGTAGCGACAGCTTCTCCTAGTCTTACCAGCCACCACACTCATGGGCGAGGGAGGGACGCTCCTGCCTTTGCGTGTATGACAGGTGGGCCCGATAGGTGGGTGGCCAACCTGTCATACAGCCAAAGGCAGGTGCAGTTAAGTCCGTGAGGGAGAGGATAATCAATATTCTCGTTGATGTACGAGTTGACGCGACACATCAAAGCACTGCACTCGATATATTTCAATAATTTGCATTTACCGATGCATTAATTACAACGCATGCATGCATGCCGTGACTCTCCTTTTGATACTTTCATGTGTTGATTTAATGCACCTTGAAGTAGTATAAATATGTGAAGGTAAAGCTTTGTAATGCCCCGGCGGTGGCTTCGACGTGCGGAACACGGCGGTGGACGCCGTCCTTTCGTCGGTGAGGGTGGAGTGCCCGCACGAGGGCTGTGGGCTCTACGTCACTTACCACAAGCTCGCCGATCACCAAAGCGTGTGTCCGCTCGCGCCCTGCAAATGCCCCGTGCCCGTCTGCGGCTACGAAGGCCCGCCGCCGGTGCTCTACCACCACATTAGCACCGCGCATCCCATGCCCGTGCACACGATCCAGTACAACAAGGTGCTCCAGCTGCAAGTGCCACTGTCGGGGCCACAACTCTTGCTGTTCACGGAGGAGGACGGCCGCGCGTTTTTCTTGGTCGGCGGCATGCTCGACATTGGCGCTCCTATCGCTGTGTCGGTCGTCTGCATCAGAGCGGGGGCGTCCCCACTGCCGCACTACATGGCCAAGTTGTGGGCGAACGGCCCGCCGGGGGAGCCCAAAGGCACGACTGACGCCGTCAAGGTGGAAATGGAGGTGACGAGCAGCAAAGATCCCGGCGACGTCACCGTGCGAGGCTGACCTTCTTCCGCGATTACGCCCAAGCTGCGGCGGGGCTAAGCTGGTGTCCCTCCACATTCAGATTGACAAGCTCACGTCCTAAATGTTTCTACAGTGCCTTCTGTTTATCTTAGTAATATGCTAATATAGGGATTACCTCGGTCTACTTTAGCTAAGAAATGGTGGGTTTTGGTGGCGATGCAGCAATTACTTCGACATCAGATCAGTAATTTCCAACAGTCGAACGAATATTTTATGTCTGTTGGATATAAAGTTCCTTTGGGTAAGAAGTACTACTTGTCATCAAAATGGATAAAAGGAGATGTATGTAGACGTTTTTTAGTTCTAGATACGTCCCTTTTTATCCATTTTGATGACAAGCACTCCCTCTGTTCCACAATACATGCCTTCCATTTGTCAAAATATAGATGTATCTAGACATGTTTTAGTATATAGGTACATCCATTTTTGGACAAATGGAAGTCAAGTTGAGTAGTATTTTGGAACGGAGGGAGTATATGCTTGTTTGTTCACGAAGTGTTTCATACTTGTGCGAGTTGACGCAACACATCAAAGTAGTACTAATACTAGTAATACTCCCTCCGACCCTAATTTCTCTACGCATATGTCGAGGCACAGATACCAAGCAAGGCCTGGTTGTGTTGGACAACTCACCAGACTGCGCACCAGGCAGACAAAGCTCGTGTCGTGTTGGTGCCGTGTGCGACTGCGGCCCGCACATTAACCAAAACCTCGCGCCTCCAGCTTAGCCTCCGCGTTTGAAGCTTCTCAATCTCAAGGCCAAGGAGAAACGTGAATCCTATGGTAGAGCCAATCAGATGGTTGAGAACACTACAATTCGTAGCTACAGATGCGTGTCTGACTCCCAGATGCAGAGGTCGGGGGTCATCATCCTCCTTTTCGAGAAAAAAACATATGTGTGTGCGAGAGTACGAGTGCGTGCGTGCACCTCTTGTCTTCATGTATAGCGTACTAAACTCAGAGTACAAGTTTTTGTGGGTGGCACGATGGTGCGTGCGAGAAGTCCCGAGAGATAGGTTTAATGCGTCTGAAAAAAGACTAGCCTATAGCTCGCTGATGACCCACAAGTATAGGGGATCTATCGTAGTCCTTTCGATAAGTAAGAGTGTCGAACCCAACAAGGAGTAGAAGGAAATGATAAGCGGTTTTCAGCAAGGTATTCTTTTTTTTTTAACCGGGCATAACCCCTTTCCATTACTGTGACATAACGAAAATACAAACAAGTCCACATAATGAGGTGGGAGAGGGGAGAGCGGGTTCAGGCATCGCCGGGAAACCTACTGTGAGCACTCGCCATCGAGATAACCCACTGTAGGGAAAAAACCCGGCGACACCAGTCATTCAGAGTTTCAGATGGGGCAACCCCCCAGACAGCTCACAGGCGAGCACCAAAATGACAGTCCCACACAGGGGGATGAACTTCAGGAATGAAACAAATAACCAAAGCAAAAGATAACCATCAGAAGCACGCATCTCCTTGTGATGACGTATCACCATTCCCTCCAGCAGTACTCCAGCGAGCTTCTCAGTCTTCGTTCGCAGCGCACTTGCGCATCAGTCTCGACGCACTATTCTTCAGCGTGTCCACGCCTACCCGCAGATCCACGGCATCCTCTTGCTTCAGCAATCCTGCCCAGTAACCAAGAAGAGCACACATAGAGAAGCATCATTCAAAAGGTGTTTGCAAACGCTTAGATTCGATGTCCAAATAGCCCAACAAAGAGCAGCTATGCCAACTGTGTAGAAAATCTCCCCATTTGGGAAGTGAGCATAACACCAGGAGTAAGCCTGCCATAAAGCTGACCGACGCAGATCGATTAGAAGCATACTGAGCAACACATCTCCAAGTAACCTTAGCTATAGGACAGGTAAAGAAGAGATGCTGAGAAGTCTCATTCTCTCCACAGAGTGAACACTTCGGGTTTCCTTTCCATCCTCTTTTTTCATCACCTCCCGAGTAAGGACAGCATCCTGGAACAGCTGCCACATAAAGATTTTGATCTTTAAAGGGATGCCAGCTTTCCAAACCCACCCAAAGTTGCAACCTGTGATGTTTCTTTCCAAGAAAGAATAAACCGATTTGGTCGTAAAGATTTTTTTGGGACCCAGGCCCCACTTAATGTAATCTGATTCATCAGATACACAGCTACCTCTAGCAGTGGCAACTACCTGCTTCCATTGTTCCTTGAGCTCATTGTTTAATCTTCTCCAAAAGAATGTTAAAGGATCTGCCTCCCAACATTTATCCACAATGCATTCAGGGGAGTTGCAGATCGAGAATAGCTGAGGGAACTGGTCCTTAGAAGGTTTTTGATCACCAATGGGATCGATCCAAACCCTAGCTATATTCCCAGATTGAAAAATGACCCTTCTACCAGGCATATAAAGGTTTTTCACCTTCATAATAGCTTTCCAGCAAGGCGAATCATTCACCTTCGCTTTGACAGAAGCTACCATGTCTCTAACAAGGTATTTAGCTTTAATAATCTCCTGCCAGAGACCAGTTTTGGTCTCCAACTTCCACCACCACTTAGTAAGAAGGCTCAGGTTTTGCTTATGTAAATCTTTCACACCCAAACCACCTTTCTCCTTCGATCTACAGATACGAGTCCACCGCACTAGATAGTAACGTTTTCTATTTTTAGACACTTGCCAAAAAAAACTTCTACGGTGTTTATCCAGCCTGTCAATAATGGTCTTCGACAGGAGGAACATAGACATGTAATAATAAGCAATACTGGATATGTTAGCATTCAGCAACATCAGTCTATCCCCCGAGGATGCATTACAGCCTAATCCAGAATCACGTCTATTGATATACTTGGCTTCCAAAAAATCCCAGTCCACACCTCGAATGGATGAATAACTAGCTGGTACCCCCAAATATTTCATAGGGAAGTGGCCAATTTGACAGTTGAAAATGTCAACATAAGTTTGCAAGATATTGTCATCCCCTCCAACACAGAGAATCTCACTTTTTTGGTAGTTTATTTTCAAACCTGACATGAGCTCGAACATATAAAGGAGAAGTTTCAAATTCACAGCTTTAACAGGGTCGTGCTCAATACAAAGGACCGTATCATCTGCATATTGCAGAATTGCTGCCCCATTCTCAACCAGGTTCTCGGCCAACCCAACAAAGAGATTATTTTTTGCGCTTGTAGCACCATTTTACATAAGCACTCAGCAGCAATATTAAATAGAAACGGGGAAATAGGGTCTCCCTGCCTGACCCCTTTATGGCTTTGGAAGTATGGGCCCATTGTATTGTTTAGTTTGACACAAATTGTGCCATTATATAGGATCTTTCTCATCCACTCACACCAAGTTTCCCCAAAACCTCATTTTCAAGACACTTCAAAAGGAAGTCCCAATTAACCTTGTCATATGCTTTCTCAAAATCGAGCTTAATGACAATGCCGCATTTTTTCTTAACATAAGTATGATGAAGAACCTCGTGCAAAGACAGCACCCCATCCATGATATTCCTTCCTTTGATAAAGGCATTTTGATGTTTGATAAACAAAACATCAGCAAAAAGGGCCACTCTATTATCCAAAACTTTGTAATCAGTTTATAAGGACATCTCAACAGACATATTGGTCTGAATTGTTGAATCTTATCTGCTCCATAGATCTTAGGGAGAAGGGTAATGATGCCATAGTTCAACCTATAAACATCCAGTTCCCCTTTATGAAAGGCACGAAACAGGCCCATGATGTCATCTTTTACTATCCCCCAACAATGTTGGTAAAACTCGGCCGGAATGCTATTTGACCCAGGAGCCCTATTACTATTCATAGAAAACAGAGCATTTTTCACTTCTTCTTTAGAAAACGGCCTAGTTAGCATCATATTATCATCCTCATTAATCCTCTCCCCCTCACTCCAAACCTCAGGATCCATTTGGAATAAGTTTCCAGGGGCAGGCCCAAATAACTCCTTGTAAAAATCAGTTGCATGTTTAAGAAGGTCCTCAGTTCCTTCAATGATCTGATCCCCAACCTTCAGAGAGAATGGTGTTTTTCCTCTTATTACCATTAGCGATCTTCTGATAATAAGCTGTGTTACTATATCCTTTAAGCAACCATCTCTCTTTAGATTGTTGCAGCAGGTAGAGTTCCTCATTGACAAGGATTTCATTGAGCTCCACCAATAGACTTTGCTTTTTACACAGCAACTCAGGGTCGAGATTGCCATTTTCTTCCAACTCTTCAATCTTCTCCAATTCTTCCTTAATACCATTCTTCCTAATTCTCTCATTCCCAAACTTGTTAGACCCCCAACCTTTAAAGAACTTTTTCAGTCTTTTCAACTTGATGTTCAAAACATCAACAGGATCAGATGCATTGACTTTCTTAGTCCAGATCTTTTCGACCAGTGGGAGGAATTCTTCAGATTTGAGCCAGCTCAACTCGAATCTGAATTCTCTTGTGTGTGGGACTCATACAACATTATTGTTCGAGGACACCAAGAGAGCATTATGGTCTGAGATATCCCGGACCAACTTTCTAACATTAACAAGAGGGAATATATTCTCCCAATCATTACTCATCAACACACGATCTAACTTTTCTAAAGTCGGGTGCGGTTGATTGTTAGTCCATGTGTACATACCCCCATGCATATGGATCTCGCTCAAGCACATGGAGTTTATAACAGAATTGAACATGTCAGTATAAGTGGAATGGTGCCAATTCTGGTTCTTCTCTCCATAATGTCTAAGAATATTGAAATCCCCACCAATAAGGAAAGGGGTTTGAATGTGACTACAGAAATCTGCTAACTCCACTAAGAAGTCATTTTTGTCACATTGATGAGCATCACCATACACTGTACATAGGGTCCAAATTTTCTGTATTTTTACATCAAGGAAACAACTTGAAGAATAAATCTCCCTTTCCTCCAAGAAATAACTTCAAACCTCTCCTTGTTCACTCCACACAGGATGCCTCCTGATTTCCCAATAGCTGGGATCCAATCCCAGTCAAACATACTATGAGGATCTATTTTTCTGAAGTAACTGTCAAGAAAAATTTTCTTATGGGTCTCTTGCAAGCAAACAAACTCCAGGGAATGATCTCTAATCATGTGGGATAGGCAGGAACTCATCCCTTTTTTTGCTGCCCCCCTACAATTCCAAAAAATGCCTATCATTTAATATGACTTTTCCTCCCCCCCCCTCTGGTGGCCCTGTGATGATGGACAGGGCTGCCAGCTTTGACCTTATCTTTTCTTATAGCAGGATTTTGGCTCCTGGTTACAGGTCTAGATATAGCTATTTAAACCTTGGGACTTTTCTTTTTTCTGGACTTCACGAGAATAAAATTGGCCTCAAGATCATCTCCCTCTTCCCCCCATTCAGTACTAACAGGAGTCTGATCACCCTTTTCATTAGTGATGTACATCACACATCCCCCATTCTGACTATCAGAGGAGGGGGCTTGTACATCATTACTATTTTCCCTCACTTTCTGTAACTCTCTAAGAATATCCACACTAGAGAAATTAGAATCAGGAATAATCACACCCAGCACATCAAAAGAATTGTGGCATAAGGAAGTACCTTCAAGGTTTCTCTTCTTAGATAAAGCCACAGCCTTATCCTGCATTTTGCCAGCCATGTTCTTCAAATTCCTCATGCTGAATCTAATCATGTCTTCAGATATAAGTGGAGGAGTAGGTATCACCTCCCCCATATCATCAAGTGAGGTAGGATACTGTACCATATACTCCACTTTTTCCTGCATCTTCTCTTCCAGATCACCCTCAATCTCTTCAGCCTGGATACATGAGTTTCCCATCTCTGTATGAGATATTTTTTCATTTGGGATATCAGCAGCAGAACTAGATGAAACATCATTGCATACCTGGATCTCCTCAGCAGATATCCTGTTGTTATCAACAACCAGGAGTGCTTGAGATCTCAGTTCCCCTTCCTTGTTACAAGCCTCTTTAGCTATAGTCTCAATAAGAAGGGTGTTATCCTCCTCTGAGTCATCTGATTCCTCCTGTTCTTTCTCAATAGAATCTGTAGGAGTAGATTTTCCTGACATGTTACACTTGCTGGATTCCCAACCTCTCTCCTTTTCTGAAATATTTGGATTAACTCTGCTTGGAGTCTGTTTTCCCATAGGCATGTTCTTTTAGAAGAATCCACTTGAAATGTGCCAGTCTGTCTTTCAGGGTCACGAACCAAGACCTTTTCAATTTCAGCAAGGTATTCTCTGCAAGTACTGAAATAAGTGGTAACAGATAGTTTTGTGATAAGGTAAATTGTAACGAGCAACAAGTAACAAAAGTAAATAAGGTGCAGCAAGGTGGCCCAATCATTTTTGTAGCAAAGGACAAGCCGGAACAAACTCCGATAATAGGAAAAGCGCTCCCGAGGACACATGGGAATATCATCAAGCTAGTTTTCATCACGCTCATATGATTCGCGTTCGGTACTTTGATAATTTGATATGTGGGTGGACCGGTGCTTGGGTGCTGTTCTTACTTGAACAAACATCCCACTTATGATTAACCTCTATTGCAAGCATCCGCAACTACAACCAAAGTATTAAGGTAAACCTAACCATAGCATAAAACATATGGATCCAAATCAGCCCCTTACGAAGCAACGCATAAACTAGGGTTTAATCTTCTGTCACTCTAGCAACCCATCATCTACTTATTACTTCCCAATGCCTTCCTCTAGGCCCAAATAATGGTGAAGTGTTATGTAGTCGACGTTCACATAACACCACTAGAGGTTAGACAACATACATCTTATCAAAATATCGAATGACTACCAAATTCACATGACTACTAATAGCAAGACTTCTCCCTTGTCCTCATGAACAAACGTAACTACTCAAAAAGCATATTCATGTTCATAATCAGAGGGGTAATAATATGCATAAAGGATCTGAACATATGATCTTCCACCAAATAAACCAACTAGCATCAAGTACAAGGAGTAATCAACACTACTAGCAACCTACTAGCACCAATCCCGGACTTGGAGACAAGAATTGGATACAAGATATGAACTAGGGTTTGGAGATGATATGGTGCTGATGAAGATGTTGATGGAGATTGCCCTCTCCCGATGAGAGGAGCATTGCTGATTATGATGACGATGATTTCCCCCTCCCGGAGGGAAGTGTCCCCGGCAGCACAGCTCTGCCGGAGCCCTAGATTGGTTCCGCCAAGGTTCCGCCTCGTGGCGGAGTCTCGTCGAAAGGTTGCTTCCGATTTTTTTCTCATCGAAAGACTTCATATAGGAGAAGATGGGCATCGGAGAGCCACCAGGGGGCGCGCCCAGGGGGAGGGGGCGCGCCCCCACCCTCATGAGAAGGGTGTGGGCCCCCTGGCCTTCATCTTTGGCGACGATTTTTCTTTATTTATTTTAAGGTATTCCGTGGAGTTTCAGGACTTTTGGAGTTGCACAGAATAGGCCTTCAATATTTGCTCCTTTTCCAGCCCAGAATTCCAGCTGTCGGCATTCTCCCTCTTCATGTAAACCTTGTAAAATAGGAGAGAATAACCATAAGTATTGTGACATAACGTAAAATAACAGCCCATAATGCAATAAATATTGATATAAAAGCATGATGCAAAATGGACGTATCAACTCCCCCAAGCTTAGACCTCGCTAGTCCTCAAGCGAAAAGCCGATAACAATAAATATGTCCTCATGTTTAGAGGTAGAGGCGTCGATAAAAATAAAATACGGACATGAAGGCATCATGATTATTCTCATAATAGCAACATATATAGATTTGTCATATGATTACTTATGTTCAAGTGATGATCTTTTCACAATGCAAAAGTATAAATCAGAAACCTTATTGGGCACTAACAAATTATAACCTCAGTCATTGAAGCAATTGAAATTTATCATAACATCGGAAAGAGTCTATGTCAGAGCTTAAAAGCAAGCCCACATACTCAACTATCACTTAGTCCTTCATAATTGCTAGCACTCACGCAATACTTGTCGTTACGGAGTTTTAACCGGAACCACGAGAGAAAGATAGGGGCTTGTAGTTTTGCCCCTGACCTTTTACCTCAAGGGTAAGTCAACAATAATAATTCATGCTCACCTACATCCAATTAGATATATATATCATGTTCTTTCCAACATGTCGGGCTTGCCAAAGGATAAAATGAAAAAGGAAAGGTGAAGATCACCGTGACTCTTGCATAAGGTAGAGGATAATAATAAAAGATAGGCCCTTCGCAGAGGGAAGCAGAGGTTGCCATGTGCTTTTATGGTTGGATGCTCAAAATCTTAATGCAAAAGAACGTCACTTTATATTGCCCCTTGTATGTGGAACTTTATTATGCAGTACGTCGCTTTTATTACTTCCACAACAAGTTCGTACAAAGCTTATTTCTCTGCACTAATAAGTCATGCATATTTAGAGAGCAATTTTTATTGCTTGCACCGATGACAACTTACTTGAAGGATCTTACTCAATCCATAGGTAGATATAGTGGACTCTCATGGCTAAACTAGTTTAAGGGTATTTGGAAGCACAAGTAGTATCTCTACTTGGTCTTTGAGAATTTAGCTAACATGAGGGGGAAAGGCAAGCTCAACATGTTAGGAGATCCATGACAATATACTTTATCTCAGATACAAGAAAACATAACTCATTATGTTGTCTTCCTTGTCCAACATCAACTCTTTAGCATATCATATTTTAATGAGCGCTCCCAATCATAAAAGATGTCAATGATAATATATCTATATGTGAAACCTCTCTCTCCTTATTACTTCCTATTAATTGCAACGATGACCAAAGCTATATTTGCCAACTCCCAACAACTTTTAATCATCGTACTCTTTCTATGTGAAGTCATTACTTTCAATAAGATCAATATGAACTCTTTGTTTCTTTTTGTTCTTTTCTTTTATTCACTCAAGATCATGGCAAAGTAATCAAGCCCTTGACTCAACACTAATCTTTATTATATATAGCTCACGGACTCGATTACATAGAGGGATCATAAAGCAAACTCCAAAACTAGATTATGCCATGACTTTATTCTACTAAATCAAGATGCTACTAATAGGATCGAACTAAGAAAAACGGTAAAGATAGAAGTTGTGATGGTGATACGATACCGGGGCACCTCCCCCAAGCTTGGCAGTTGCCAAGGGGAGTGCCCATACCCATGTGATTATGTCTCCTTCTTTGTTGTTGGCGGTGGAGGTGTTGTTGATGATGCAAGCTTGTCGTCCACCTTCTATGGCATAGGCTCACCCTCATAGAAGGATGATCGAGTCTCCGAAATCCTCAAATCTGCAACCGGAACAGCTCGAAAGCAGCAGAGGATATTTGCGTGATACTGATGGTCAAAACCTTGGGAGAATATATAATGAATTTTTACCGACCAAAATACGTATCGTGCAAGAAAACGGAGTCCGGAGGGCACACGAGGTTCTCACGAGGTAGAAGTGCGCCCGGGGGTAGGCGCGCCCTCCACCTCGTGGAGGCCTCGTGTCCTCCCGGACTGCTACTTATTTTCTAAATATTCCAAAACAGAAATATTGCCTTACAATTTGTTTTGGAGTCGGTTTACTTACCGTAACACATACTTATTCCTTTTGAGATGCAGGCGTTCGGAAAGTGTCCCTTATGTATTCCTCAGGTTACGGTTTCAATAATATTAGTTTCAACATTTATAGGATTACGAGATATAGTGTTTGATCCTTTGTTGTTTACCACCTTGGTTGTGCTGCAAGTTGTTGATTTTTATGGCACCGAACGATAGACCTCCTCGATAACGTAGGGACCTTCCCATTTAGAGAGAAGTTTTCTTGCAAAAAATCTTAAACGAGAGTTTTATAGCAATACATAATCACCTACATTGAACTCACGCTTTTGTATCCTTTTGTCATGCCATCTTTTAACTTTTTCTTTAAATAACTTGGCATTTTCATAGGCTTGGGTTCTCCATTCATCAAGTGAGCTAATATCAAATAACCTCTTCTCACCGGCAAGTTTGAAATCATAGTTGAGCTCTTTAATATCCCAATATGCCTTATGTTCTAATTTGAGAGGTAAGTGACATGCTTTTCCATAAACCATTTTATACGGAGACATACCCGCCCATAATGCATCATCAAGTTTCTTGGACCAATTCTTTCTAGACCTATTAACAGTCTTTTGCAAAATTAATTTGAGCTCTCTATTACTCAATTCTACTTGACCACTAGACTGCGGGTGATAAGGAGATGCAATTCTATGATTAACGTCATATTTAGCAAGCATTTTACGGAAAGCACCATGAATAAAATGTGAACCACCATCAGTCATTAAATATCTAGGGACTCCAAACCTCGGAAAAATAACTTCCTTAAGCATTTTAATAGAAGTGTTATGATCAGCACTACTAGTTGGAATAGCTTCTACCCACTTAGTAACGTAATCGACAAAGAACTAAAATATGTGTATATCCATTAGAGGCAGGAAAAGGTCCCATATAATCAAAGCCCCAAACATCAAATGGTTCAATAACAAGTGAATAATTCATAGGCATTTCTTGACGTCTACTAATATTACCAATTCTTTGACATTCATCACAAGACAAAACAAACTTACGGGCATCCTTGAAGAAAGTAGGCCAATAAAAACCAGATTGCAATACCTTATGTACAGTTCTATCTCCAGCGTGGTGTCCTCCATAAGCTTCAGAGTGACACTTGCATAGGGTATGTTCCTGTTCATGCTCAGGTACACAACGTCTAATAACACCATCTACTCCTTCTTTATAAAGATGTGGATCATCCCAAAAGTAATGTCTCAAATCATAAAAGAACTTTTTCTTTTGTTGGTATGTGAAGCTAGGGGGTATAAATTTAGCAACAATATAATTAGCATAATCAGCATACCATGGAGTGCTGCGAGAAGTGCTTATGACATTTAATTGTTCATCGGAAAGCTATCATCAATAGGTAGTGGGTCATCAAGAACATTCTCTAACCTAGACAAGTTATGCGCAGCAGGGTTCTCAGCTCCTTTTCTATCAACAATATGTAAATCAAATTCTTGCAGCAAGAGAACCCGTCTAATAAGTCTAGGTTTAGCATCTTTCTTTTCCATCAGATATTTAATAGCAGCATGATCAGTGTGAATAGTTACTTTAGAATCAACTTATCACAAGCAGATACAACTGCTAAGAATTCTTTTTCAGTAGTAGCATAGTTTCTTTGAGAATTGTCTGGAGTCTTACTAGCATAATGGATAACATTTAATTTCTTGTCGACTCTTTGCCCTAGAACAACACCTACTGCATAATCACTAGCATCACACATAATTTCAAAGGGTAAATTCCAATCAGGTGGCTGAACAACGGGTGCAGAGACTAATGCTTTCTTAAGTATTTCAAATGCTTCTACACAATCATCATCAAAGACAAATGGTACATCTTTTTGTAGTAAATTAGTCAGAGGCCGAGAAATTTTTGAGAAGTCCTTAATGAACCTCCTACAAAATCCGGCATGACCAAGGAAACTTCTTATACCTTTGATGTCCTTGGGACATGGCATCCTTTCAATAGCATCAACCTTGGCTTTATCAACTTCAATACCTCTTTCAGAAACTTTGTGCCCCAAGACAATACCTTCATTAACCATAAAGTGGCACTTTTCCCAATTCAAGACAAGATTAGTTTCTTCACATCTTTGCAAAACTCGATCAAGATTGCTCAAGCAATCCTTAAAAGAGGAACCATAGAAGGAAAAGTAGTCCATGAAAACCTCACAAATCTTTTCACAAAAGTCAGAGAATATAGCCATCATGCATCTTTGAAAGGTAGCAGGTGCATTACATAAACCAAAAAGCATACATCTATAAGCAAAAGTACCAAAAGGGCATGTAAAAGTAGTCTTTGATTGATCTTTAGCCGACCACGGTATTTGAGAGAAACCAGAATAACCATCTAGAAAGCAATAATGTGTATGTTTGCATAATATTTCTAGCATTTGATCAATAAAAGGTAAGGGTAATGATCTTTCTTAGTAGTTTTATTTAATTTGCGGAAATCAATTACCATCCTCTAACTGTGATAATTCTTTGCGGAATCAATTCATCTTTATCATTAGGGACAACGATAATACCTCCCTTCTTGGGGACACAATGGACAGGACTTACCCATGACTATCGACAGCGGGATATATTATACCTGCCTCCGAGCTTGAGTATTTCTTTTCTTACCACTTCTTTCATTTTAGGATTCAAGCGTCGTTGAGGATCACGAACTGGTTTGGCGTCCGCTTCAAATTTATTTTATCTTTGACATAGAGTGGGACTAATGACCTTAAGATCATCCATAGTATATCCAATAGCGACGCGGTGCTTCTTGTAGTTTTCAATAATCTTTCTTCTTCATGCTCTGAAAGGTTAGCACTAATAATAACAGGATATATTTTCTTTTCATCAAGATAAGCATACTTAAGATTAGCGAACAGCGGTTTAAGCTCAAACACGAGATCACCCTTGGGTGGAGGAGGATCCTAGGATTTCAACAGGAAAATTGTGTTTGAGAATAGGTTCTTGTTTAAAGAATACTTCATCTATTTCCTTCTTTCATTCATAAACATATCATTTTCATGGTCTAGCAAATAGTGTTCCAAAGGATCACTAGGAGGTAAGGCAATAGAAGCAAGACCAATAATTTCATCCTTACTAGGCAATTCTTCCTCACGATGTTGTTTACTAAATTTAGAGAAATTAAACTCATGAACCATATCATCCAAGCCAATAGTAACAACATTCTTTTAAGTAGTCTATCTTAGCATTAACAGTATTCAAGAAGGGTCTACCGAATATAATGGGACAAAAGATATCTTGTGGAGAACCAAGAACAAGAAAATCAGCAGGATATTTAGTTTTCCCACACAAGACTTCAACATCTCTAACAATTCCCCTTTGGTGAAATAGTATCTCTATTGGCAAGCTTAATTGTGACATCAATTTCTTCTAACTCAGCGAGGTGCAATTTCGTGCATAATTTCTTTATATAAGTCAATGGGTATAACACTAGCACTAGCACCCATATCACATAAGCCATGATAATAATGATCTCCTATTTTAACTTGAAATAACGAGCACGCCTACCACGGGTCTATGTTTATCTCTATCACAGGGTTTAGCAATTCTAGCAGTTTCACCAGAGAATTCAATGACATGCCCATCAATATTATCTGACAAGAGATCTTTAACAATAGCAATATTAGGTTCTACTTTGACTTGCTCGGGAGGTGTATAAGTTCTAGTATTGCTTTTACGAACAACAGTTGAAGCTTTAGCATGATCCTTTACTCTAACGAGGAAAGGTGGTTTCTCAGCATAAGAGGTGGGAACGATAGGATCATTATAAGTGATAGTCTTTTCTTCAACTTTAATAGGTGCAGCTACTTTTACTTCTATGGGAGGATGATATTTAAACCACTTCTCCTTAGGGAGATCAACATAAGTAGCAAAAGATTCACAGAAAGAAGCTACTATCTTAGAGTCAAGTCCATATTTAGTGCTAAACTTACGGAAAATATCGGTGTCCATAAAAGATTTAACACAATCAATCTTAGGTGTCATACCTGACTCCTTACCTTCGCCGAGGTCCCAATCTTCAGAGTTGCGTTTAATTCTATCCAATAAAATCCATCTGAATTCAATAGTCTTCATCATAAAAGAGCCAGCACAAGAAGTATCGAGCATGGTTTGATTATTATGAGAAAGCCGAGCATAAAAACTTTGCATAATTATTTCTCTTGAGAGCTCATGGCGGGGCATGAATATAACATTGATTTAAGCCTCCCCAAGCTTGAGCAATGCTTTCTCCTTCATGAGGCCAAAATTATATATATAATTGTGATCACGATGAACAAGATGCATAGGGTAATACTTTTGATGAAATTCCAATTTCACTCTTTTATAATTCCATGATCTCGTATCATCACATAGCCTATACCATGTCAATGCGTCTGCCTCCAAAGATAAAGGGAAAGACTTCTTCTTAACAAAATCATCGGGTATACCTGCAAGCTTAAATAGTCAACAAATATCATCCACATAGCGTAGATGTTCGTCAGGATGCTTTGTTCCATCTCTTGTGAAAGGATTAGCTAGCAGTTTTTCCATCATACCCGAAGGAAATTCAAAAGGAGTTTCATTTTCAATAGGTTCAGTAGGTTGAGGAGCAACTCTTTGCTCTCTTGGGCCGGGTGAAGATACCCGAACAAGCCCCTCGGAGAATTACTTTCCATAGTAACAAGTGACAGAAAATTTCAGCACACTATATAAATTTTTCCTTACCAAATTCCACTTACCAAAGGCGCTACACTCCACGGAAGCAGGCGCGAGAAAAGAGTCTTGATGACCCACAAGTATAGGGATCTATCATAGTCCTTTCGATAAGTAAGAGTGTCGAACCCAACGAGGAAGCGGAAGGAAATGATAAGCGGTTTTCAGCAAGGTATTCTCTGCAAATCTTTGAAATAAATGGTAACGAGATAGTTTTGTGATAAGGTAAATTGTAACGAGCAACAAGTAACAAAAGTAAATAAGGTGCAGCAAGGTGGCCCAATCCTTTTTTAGCAAAGGACAAGCGGAACAAACTCTTATAATAGGAAAAGCGCTCCCGAGGACACATGGGAATATCGTCAATCTAGTTTTCATCACGCTCATATGATTCGCGTTCGGTACTTTGATAATTTGATATGTGGGTGGACCGGTGCTTGGGTGCTGTTCTTGCTTGAACAAACATCCCACTTATGATCAACCTCTATTGCAAGCATCCGCAACTACAACAAAAGTATTAAGGTAAACCTAACCATAGCATGAAACATATGGATCCAAATTAGCCCCTTACGAAGCAACGCATAAACTAGGGTTTAAGCTTCATCACTCTAGCAACCCATCATCTACTTATTACTTCCCAATGCCTTCCTCTAGGCCCAAATAATGGTGAAGTGTTATGTAGTCAACGTTCACATAACACCACTAGAGGTTAGACAGCATACATCTTATCAAAATATCGAACGACTACCAAATTCACATGACTACTAATAGCAAGACTTCTCCCTTGTCCTCAGGAACAAACGTAACTATTCACAAAGCATATTCATGTTCATAATCAGAGGGGTAATAATATGCATAAAGGATCTGAACATATGATCTTCCACCAAATAAACCAACTAGCATCAAGTACAAGGAGTAATCAACACTACTAGCAACCTACTAGCACCAATCCCGGACTTGGAGACAAGAATTGGATACAAGAGATGAACTAGGGTTTGGAGATGAGATGGTCTTGATGAAGATGTTGATGGAGATTGCCCTCTCCCGATGAGAGGAGGCGTTGGTGATGATGATGACGATGATTTCCCCTCCCGGGAAGTGTCCCCAGACCTGCAGCTCTGCGGAGCCCTAGATTGGTTTCGCCAAGGTTCCGCCTCGTGGCGGAGTCTCGTCGAAAGGTTGCTTCGATTTTTTCTCATCGAAAGACTTCATATAGGAGAAGATGGGCATCGGAGAGCCACGAGGGTCACAAGAGTTATTGGGCGCGCCCCCCACCATCGAGAGCATGGTGTGGTCTACCAGGCCTTCATCTTTGGTGAAGATTTTTCTTTATTTATTTTAAGGTATTCCGTGGAGTTTCAGGACTTTTGGAGTTCTTGCAGAATAGGCCTTCAATATTTGCTCCTTTTCCAGCCCAGAATTCCAGCTGCCGGCATTCTCCCTCTTCATGTGAACCTTGTAAAATAGGAGAGAATAGCCATAAGTATTGTGACATAACGTAAAATAACAGCCCATAATGCAATAAATATTGATATAAAAGCATGATGCAAAATGGACGTATCACTCGCCACGTGGCTATTCCTGTTGATCGCCCCATTAACCGTAAGATATGTATATGATGGTGCCAGTTATTGCACGTACACAGCAGTAGAAAAAGAACTCCCATGCCACAGCCGAGAACACATGCCCACGTAACACCATCCGGGAATAGTGCCGCACTTCGAAACTAGAACCGTCGATAAATTTTGAGCTTGCGTCTCATCACATTCCAAATTACTACTACTACCACACTATATTGAATTGCAAACTTGTTCACACCGATCACAACCTAAACGGTTTCCCACTTAGGAGCGTATTAGTACTCGGTTATAAATACTACTATGCCAACATGACTGCACATTCCTCCTCAACTCCTCATCCACAAAAACAAACAAGTCATTCAGCATCCTTCCCTTGCGACTGCCATGGCCAGCGTGAGTTCTGGGTCGAGAGATTACCACCAGGGAGAGGCGAGCATGGAAGCGGAAGCACGAGAGATGTCCCGCCTCGCTGCGAAAGCAGCCAACATGTCCCTCCGCGTGGAAGGAGCAGCACAGAGGTCCAGCCACGCCGCCGAAGCAGCACGGAGGTCCCGCCGCGCCGTCGATGCAGCAGACTGGTCCGGCCGCGCCACGGAAGTAGCAGAGATGTACCGCCGCACCGTGAATGCAGCAGAGATGTCATGCCGTGCCACGACGGCCTGGGAAAATGTCTCGCGGGCAGGCGACGACTCTTACAGGCGCATGCATGCGATCGTCCATAGCCAGATAGATCAGATCTCCGGCTGGGCGAGGTTGCAGGACGACATGAAAGCCTCGTTTGAACAGGCTACCGGCGTCATCCGGCAACTAAGGGAGGGCAATGAGAGGCTCCGAGCGGCGCGACTGCTTGGCGAAGATTGTCCGAAGTGCAGACCAGCAGGAGGAGACCAGTGCCTTGTTGAAGAGGATCGACGCCATCGTCAAGAAACTTATGGACGAGAATGACATGCTCCGCATCAAGCGCCAAAGGCTGGTGGAGGAATCCGTGGATGTTCTCAAGCAGCGTCTTGAGGACACGAAAGAGCTCATCGCCGCTTGCTGCGGAGACTAGTTCCATGACTGCAAAGAACGCATCAAGAAAGTAGAGATCAGCGAGCCAGATCCTTGTCTTCCTTCTTCTTTGGCCCTTGTGTATTTCGGGCGTAGCCACATGTGGCTTTTTTAATTATCTTCCTAATTATGTAAGACAATTAATCGTCCTTATATATTCATCAGTCTTGCTATAAGTCGTAGTAGATGTTATATAGGTCCGTCGGATCTTACATCAAGATCCGTGCTTTCATATTTTCTTTTTTCTCTCTTAAATCTCAGGCGAGTGAGACATAGCCACGCCATTAAACAGAGGCTCGGGCACCATTAATGGAGACCTTGGGAGAGATGTGGACGGCAGATGGAGGTCAAAGGGCTCTCCTCCTGATAAGCATGTGCAGGGGTCTGATCGCACGCCTCTCATACTCAAATAGCTACCCTGCACGGCGCCTCCTAGCTAATAAAAAAGGGACACGTGGCAGCACGTAAATGGTACTCGTAAATAGAACACCCACGGTTTCAATAATACTTGTGTTTCCGATTGTAACGTGACAACACTTGTTCAAAAATAACTTTGTTGATTGTTAATGTGTGCGCCTTCGCAAATCGGACTGCAAAATTACCACAACATGTTGGTGCCATATCATGGCACCGAGCCAAGTTTCATTATTTTCATGCCTATTTTGGATTTACAGGAATTAAAAAACTAAGTTTCTCAATGATTCCAGCCTAGCCACCACGCCCAGAATTTTGAATTTCATTCCCATTTCTTGCATGGAACCTAGAAATTTACCCGAGGACACACATGTGATTTTTCAACCAACTTTGGTGCACTGGAGCATGTGCTTGTATTTCAAATTTGAATTATGCACACAAAGGTGACACGTTCCCTCTCAGAACCATGAGCCTTCTTGAGAGAAGCTCCGGTTTGCAAGAAGCTTATACCAAAATTTGTTCCAATTCGGCCAATTACCACAGCATGGTACTACCATGACATGACACCATGCCAAGTTTCATGATTTTAAAACCAAGTTTATCAATGTTCTCGACCGAGCCACGATGCCCAGATGTTTGAATTTTATTCTCATTTCTTGCATGGGACCTAGAAATTCACCCGAGGACACAGATGTGATTTTTCAACCAACTTTGGTACACGGGAGCATGTGCTTGTAGTTCAAATTTGAATTATGCACATTAAATGACCAAAAACTCAATTAATGTATAAAAAGGTCCAAACGAACCCGGAAAAATTCCAAAATTTAACAGGGCACTCATGTAGTTCTATGTTGCCTTTGTAAATAAACTCAAGGGGGACAGCGTATATCGTTTCGCACTCAAAGGTGGCACGTTCCCTCTCAGAACCACGAGCCTTCTTGAGAGAAGCTTTGGTTTGCAAGAAGCTTATACCAAAATCTGTTCCTATTCGGCCAATTTTTTTACCACAGCATGGTAGTACCATGACATGACACCATGCCAAGTTTCATGATTTTCAGACGTGTTTTGGATTTACAAGAATTTTAAAACCAAGTTTCTCAATGTTCTCGGCCGAGCCACAATGCCCAGATGTTTGAATTTTATTCTCGTTTCTTGCATGGGTCCTAGAAATTCACCCGAGGACACAGATGTGATTTTTGAACCAACTTTGGTGCACGAGACATGTGCTTGTAGTTCAAATTTGACTTATGCACATTAAATGACCAGAAACTCAATTAATGTATAAAAACGACAAACGAACCCGGAATAATTCCAAAATGTAACAGGGCACTCATGTAGTTCTATGTTGCCTTTGTAAAGAAACTCAAGGGGGGGGGCAGCGCATATCGTTCCACACTCAAAGGTGGCACGTTCCCTCTTACAACCATGAGCTTCCAAATCGGCCCAATTTTTTACCACAACATGTTAGTGCCATGACATGACACCATGCCAAGTTTCATGATTTCCAGGCGAGTTTTGGATTTACATGAATTTAAAATCTAAGTTTCTCGATGTTCTCGGTCGAGTCACGATGCCCAGATGTTTGAATTTCATTTCATTTCTTCCATGGGACCTAGAAATTCAACCAAGGACACACATGTGATTTTTGAACCAACTTTGGTGCACCGGAGCATGTGCCTGCAGTTCAAATTTGGATTATGCACATTAAAAGTCTAGAAGCTCAATTAATGTATAAAAAGGCCAAACGAACCCAAAATAATTACAAAATTTAACAGGGCACTCATATAGTTCTATGTTGCCTCTGTAAAGAAAATCAGGGGGGAGGCAGCGTATATCGTTTCGCACACAAAGGTGACACGTTCCCTCTTGGAACCACGAGGTTGTTTGAGAGAATCTTCGGTTTTGCAAGAAGCTTATACCAAAACATGTCCCAATTCAGCCAAAAATTATACATATGAAAACAGGGTTTAGATTATCCCGAACATCTCGCTACATAGACCAATAACGCACTATGATTTGAATTCAACATGAAATGGATACAAATACTTGAATTGGGGATCGTATGGTACATGTAGTTCATAGTAAAATATGATTACTGCTATATGCATGTTTTTTGTTATCAAGATAATATTTAAATTATTGTATAACTTGACAACAACCGTATTCAAATAAGGAAAATTGATTCAAATTTAGTCCATATGGTAGACGACAATATATATTTTCACATGGTGGAGTAAAATGTTCATATATGATCGAAGATCAAAATGTACGACTACATCAATTATAAACCACAAGGTCACCTAACGATATACTCGAATTCAACATAACGTGGATTCAAACATTGAAATTCGAGATCCTGGCATTTGTAATCATATAAAAAGGGACATTACTCTTTCTTTTGGTGGGAATTGATTTGTTTTTTGTTGTTGTGTTGGGAAGTGCGAATTGATTTGGTACTGTACAGGGTAATCTTGTTCTCCCGATTTTTTTTACATTTTTCTTGTAGTTTTTTCAATGGCATCTATAGCAATATAGTAAAAGGGGACATGACTCTCTTGTGTCTTGTATGAATTGTTTTTACGCGTTAAGTTTGTTGTGCCGAACAAGGAATCCGCACCTTGTTATCCCAAAATTTTCAAGCTTGAGTATCTTTTGTCTCACCTGCTTTGAAACTCCCGCCTCTTCAACCCGCGTAGCGCCTTGTTATCCCGAAATTTCAACGCGCGCGAAAACTCCCTCCTCATCCAAAATCGGTCCCGCAGCCCAGACACGCGAAATCCCCCTTCTACCCCTCAGCCAGAAATGAAGCTCCACATCGCGGTGTCAAAATCGGTGGGGGTACGCTGGTAGCTTACCCTACATTTCAGACAAGCGCGTTCCTAAGCTTGGCTCCCCATCCCTTCCCCTTCGCCCCCCCCCCCCAATTCGTACACCGAGGCCACCAAAACCCGCGAAATCCGACGCTCCTCCGTCGGCCTCCCGACCGCCGCCGAGCCGGAGACTCTTCCCCGACTACGTCGTCCACCGCAACAGCTTGCCGTCCCTCATCCACCGCACCGGATGAGGATCCGTCATTGATCTCGTCGTCCCGCCGGATCAGCCGCCCCGTCCTCCACCTCTAAGGAGCTGCCCCGACATTCGCCTCGTCTATCGCGCTACCTCAATCCCCACAGTGCCATCTTGACCTGCCCCACCGGAACTGCAGCACCCACACCAATTCCTCCGATGAAGCCGAGGCCAACTCGGTGCCACCAAGGAGGTTCTGCACTCACCGCTGCATTTTATCTTTTATTCGATCTCACGGGGCTGTCGGTGCTCGATACCGAGCAGCCATGGCGGGTCTCCATCAACGGTGCAGTCACCGGCCACATCATCCACGGCGTCTCTCCCCCATGTCGTTGCTTCCTGGCGGCGACTTCCATACCGTCACTATCTGCAGCTGCTCCGGCTCTCGCTCGTGTTGCGGCTCTGTTCTTGATGTCGGTCGCACTGCTGCACTTCTCTTGCTGTCGTTCATGCTGATGCTCTGCTCTTGCTCTCGCTTGCCTTCTTTCTTTCTTTGCCACGACCTCCGGCAGCTTCTGAGGAGTTCTTGCTTTAGCACTCGCTCGTGGTGCTCTTGCCACGACTTGCTCTCTGCTAGTGCGTTCCCTGCTCGAGCGTCTGCTGATTTAGATCACTGCTTCTCTGCTACTAGTGCTCGAACGCCCTAAACATCTATAGCAATGCTCTGCTACTAGTTCAATCAGTTTCGACAGTAAAATTCAGTTTCGATTGTAAAGTTTAGTTTCTTCAGGTAAGTTCAGAGTGAACAGTACTTACAGCATCTGTCGGAGCGGCCGTGGCGCGGCTGATGCGTTTTACATCTAGAACATTTTGGTGATGTATTTTACATCATCTATTGCAGATGATATTAGGGTCCCACTTCATATTAACGTTATGCATCTTGTCACCTTGACCTCGCCGCCGTACACCTCACCGGAGCTGCTCCAACGACGGAACCGTCCATCACAGCGGAGCAGTTCCCTCGGCGCCGTTTCCAGAGGCCCTGGATCTTCTTCCCCGCCTCCGACAGTCACACCAGCATCACCATCCTCCACGTCCAACCCAATGATGCTGAGGTCCACAAGGCTATGCCAAAGAGGTTGTACACTTGTTGCATCACTTTGTTACTATGCATTCATGTCGATCCCTCGGGGATCCTTTGCTATGGAACTACTATTCGTGCATTTGGTTAGAAGGAGTGGAGCAAAGCAAAACCGGAGGATTTTTTCCTTTGGTGTCTCTTTTGAAGAAAAAAACGTAGGAATTTTAATATTCACTTGGACGTCCTTTTCAAATTAATATGCATGAAGAACAGAACTAATTGCATTACTGGCATAATAAGATTTTTATTTTTTTCATTTTCACGTGGTTTGACTTTAATTTGACCACGCTTCTCCATTCCTGTGTTCTTCCAATTCATGTGAACCAAACACCCAGGTTGACTGAAATCCTATGTTTCCAAATGCTCTGTTTTGCACGTGTATTCCTATCATATTCCTGTGTCTTTCCTGTCCCGGCGTTTATAGAATCCTCCAATTCTAAGGAGCCCTTACATATTTACTTCATCTTCAGATAGGCGTCAAAGAAAAATTTGTGTGTTATGTCCTGCTCCTGTCGTGTCGTCATCCACCCCACTTGAGGTGCACCATCGACAGAAGCATTCACTGCAGCAGAGATCCCCCTGCAGACTTTCTTTCACCGCCTCAGATCATCTTCCCCGTTGCCGGCAGCCACGCCAACTGCATTACCATCATTGACTGAGCAGATGAACCTGAGGACTACGCAGTTTCGGAAGAGAGGTCGCAGTCTTTCGTGTTTGCTTACGTTATACATCGGTTATATTACCTGCTACTTTATCGTTCAAACTTGAGTTTTGAAATGCACGTGGGTCTCATATCGAGGCAGCAACGAATAGTATCTGTCTACTATCTGGTTCATCTGGGGTCTTCTATGTGGTTCATGTTGGGTGGGCAACAAACAATACATGATCCATTGTCTATCTTTTTAAACTGAAGCTATAATCTACATGTGCTACCTCTTGAGCACTGCGTTGGATTTCCCCGAAGAGGAGAGGATGATGCAGCAAAGTAGCATAAGTATTTCCCTCAGTTTTTGAGAACCAAGGTATCAATCCAGTAGGAGGCCACGCACAAGTCACTCGTACCTGCACAAAACAATAGCTCCTCGCAACCAACGCGATTAGGGGTTGTCAATCCCTTCACGGTCACTTACGAGAGTGAGATCTGATAGAGATGATAAATAATTTTTTTTGTATTTTTGATATAGAGATGCAAAGTGAAAAGTAAAAGTCAAAGTAAAAACAAAGCAAGTATTAAAGTAATGGAGATTGATATGATGAGAATAGACCCGGGGGCCATAGGTTTCACTAGTGGCTTCTCTCAAGAGCATAAGTATTCTACGGTGGGTGAACAAATTACTGTTGAGCAATTGATAGAATTGAGCATAGTTATGAGTATATCTAGGTATGATCATGTATATAGGCATCACGTCCAAGATAAGTAGACCGAAACGATTCTGCATCTACTACTATTACTCCACTAATCGACCGCTATCCAGCATGCATCTAGAGTATTAAGTTAAAAATAGAGTAACGCCTTAAGCAAGATGACATGATGTAGAGGGATAAATTCATGCAATATGATAAAAACCCCATCTTGTTATCCTCGATGGCAACAATACAATACGTGCCTTGCTGCCTCTTACATCCTTTGGGAAAGGACACCGCAAGATTGAACCCAAAGCTAAGCACTTCTCCCATTGCAAGAACTACCAATCTAGTTGGCCAAACCAAACGGATAATTCGAAGAGACTTGCAAAGCTAACCAATCATACATAAAAGAATTCAGAGAAGATTCAAATATTATTCATAGATAAGCTGGATCATAAACCCACAATTCATCGGCCTCAACAAACACACCGCAAAAAGAAGATTACATCGAATAGATCTCCACGAGAGAGGGAAGAACATTGTATTGAGATCCAAAAGAGAGAAGAAGCCGTCTAGCTACTAGCTATGGACCCGAAGGTCTGAAGTAAACTACTCACACTTCATCGGAGGGCTATGGTGATGATGTAGAAGCCCTCCGTGGTGGATGCCCCCTCCGTGAGCTCCTAACAGGTCCCAAGATGGGATCTCGTGGATCTGAGGAAGTTGCGATGGTGGAATTAGGTTTTGGCTCTGTTACGATCGTTTGAAGTGCGTAGGTATATATAGGAGGAAGGAGTACGTCGATGGAGCAACAGGGGGCCCACGAGGAAGGGGGCGTGCCCTAGGGGGTGGCGCGCCCCCCACCCTCGTGACCGCCTGTTTGTTCCTTGGAGTAGGGTCCAAGTCCCCTGGATCACGTTCGGTGAGAAAATCACGTTTCCGAAGGTTTCGTTCCGTTTGGACTCCGTTTGATATTCCATTTCTTTGAAACACTAAAATAGGCAAAAAAACAGCAATTCTGGGCTGGGCCTCCAGTTAATAGGTTAGTCCCAAAAATAATATAAAAGTGGAAAATAAAGCCCAATATAGTCCAAAACAGTAGATAAAGTAGCATGGAGCAATAAAAAGTTATAGATACGTTGGAGACATATCAGGCATCCCCAAGCTTAATTCCTGCTCGTCCTCGAGTAGGTAAATGATAAAAAGAGAATTTTTGATGCGGAGTGATACTTTGGCATAATTTCAATGTAAATATTCTTAATTGTGGTATGAATATTCAGATCCGAAAGATTCAAGACAAAAGTTCATATTGACATAAAAATAATAATACTTCAAGCATACTAATCAAAGTAATCATGTCTTCTCAAAATAGCATGGCAAAAGAAAGGTCATCCCTACAAAATCATATAGTTAGGCTATGCTTCATTTTCGTCACACAAAGATGTTCCCAACTTCTATACCCCGATGACAAGCCAAGAAATTGTTTCATACTTAAATAATCTCAAACTTTTTCAACCTTCACGCAATACATGAGCGTGAGCCATGGATATAGCACTATGGGTGGAATAGAATATGATGATGGGGATTGTGTGGAGAAGACAAAAAAGGAGAAAATCTCACATTGACGAGGATAGTCAACGGGCTATGGAGATGCCCATCAATTGATGTCAACATGAGGAGTAGGGATTGCCATGAGCGGATGCACTAGAGCCATGAATGCTCAACAAAAGAAAACTAGTGGGTGTGCATCCAACTTGCTTACTCATGAAGACCTAGGGCATTTGAGGAAGCCCATCGTAGGTATATACAAGCCAAGTTCTATAATGAAAAATTCCCACTAGAATAAAAAGACAACTTATGAGACTCACTATATGAAAAACATGGTGCTACTTTGAAACACAATATATGAGACTCACTACATGAAAAACAAGGTGCTACTTTGAAGCACAAGTGTGGAAAAAGAGATAGTAACATTGCCCTTTTTATTTGTTTTCTTTTTTTTGGGCCCTTTTTTTTATTTTTGGCCTTTCTCTTTTTTTCTTTTGATTGGGCAATGCTCTAATAATGATGATCATCACACTTCTATTGATTACAACATAAGGATTACAACTCGAAACTTAGAACAAGATATGACTCTATATGAATGCCTCCGGCGGTGTACTGGGATGGTGCAATGAATCAAGAGTGACAAGTATGAAAAATAGCATGGTGGCTTTGCCAAAATACGATGTCAACTACATGATCATGTAATGGCAATATGACAAAAGTAAAGTATGTCATGATGATGATGAACGGAACGGTGGAAAGTTGCATGGCAATATATCTCGGAATGGCTATGGAAATGCCATAATAGGTAGGTATGGTGGCTGTTCTGAGGAAGATATAAGGAGGTTTATGTGTGATAGAGCATATCATATCATGGGGTTTGGATGCACCGGCGAAGTTTGCACCAACTCTCAAGGTGAGAAAGGGCAATGCACGGTATCGAAGAGGCTAGCAAAGGCGGAAAGGTAAAAGTGCGTATAATCCATGGACTCAACATTAGTCAAAAGAACTCATATACTTATTGCAAAAATTTAGAAGTCATCAAAAATCAAGTACTATGCGCATGCTCCTAGGGGATAGATTGGTAGGAAAATACCATCGCTCGTCCCCGACCGCCACTCATAAGGATGCACAAGCCAGGTACACTTCATCTTTCAAATTTGTTACACAACTTTAACCATACGTGCATGCTACGGGACTTGCAAACTTAAACACAAGCATTTCTCAAATTCACAACTACTCAATTGGCACGACTTTGATATTATCACCTCCATATCTCAAAACAATTATCAAGAATCAAACTTTTCTTAGTATTCAACGCACTCAAAAGAAAGTTTCACATATCTTGAATACCAATTATATTAATATTAAGCAAATTACCATGCTATTAACGACGCTCAAAATAATCTAAGTGAAGCATGAGAGATCAATAGTTTCTTTAAAACAAATCCACCACCGTGCTCTAAAAGATCTAAGTGAAGCACTAGAGCAAAAATTATCACGCTCAAAAGATATAAGTGAAGCACTATGAGCAAAACTATCAAGCTCAAAAGATATAAGTGAAGCACAAAGAGTATTCTATCATATTCCAATTTATGTATGGCTCTCTCAAAAGGTGTGTACAGCAAGGATGATTGTGGTAGACTAACAAGAAAATACGCAAATAATACAAGACGCTCCAAGCAAAACACTTATCATGTGGTGAATAAAAATATAGCTCCAAGTAAATTACCGATGGAAGTAGGCGAAGAGGGATGCCTTCCAGGGCATCCCCAAGCTTTGACTTTTGGTGTCCTTAGATTATCTTGGGGTTGCCATGGGCATCCCCAAGCTTAGGCTCTTGCCACTCCTTGTTCCATAATCCATCAAAAGAATTTACCCAAAACTTGAAAACTTCACAACACAAAACTCAATAGAAATCTCGTGAGCTCCGTTAGAGAAAGAAAATAAAAGACTACTTTAAGTTACTGTAATGAACTCATTATTTATTTATATTGGTTTTAAACCTACTGTATTCCAACTTCTCTATGTATTATAAACTATTTTACTAGCCATAGATTCATCAAAATAAGCAAACAACACACGAAAAACAGAATCTGTCAAAAACAGAACAGTCTGTAGTAATCTGTAACTAACGCAAACTTCTGTAACTCCAGAACATCTACCAAGATTAGACAACCTAGAAAATTTGTTTATTGATCAGCAGAAATTGGAATCAGTATTTTATCACGTTCTGGTGATTTTTAATAATTCGGGCACTGAGCGCAAAGTTTCTGGAAATTACAGCAAGATCAAATAACTATCATCCAAGAAGATCCAATAGGTCTAGCTTGGCACAAACACTAATTAAAGCATAAAACCACATCTAAACAGAGGCTAGATGGATTATTTATTCCTAAACATAAACAAAAACAAAAACTAAAAATAAAATTGGGTTGCCTCCCAACAAGCGCTATCGTTTAACGCCCCTAGCTAGGCATAAAAGCAAGGATAGATCTAGGTAGTGCCGTAGTAATAAGATAGATCGGTGAAACTCATTTCATATTCTCTATGTTCGCAGCAAGTTTTCTTTGGGGCAAGCAAAAGTAATCAAAAGGGCTAAATTTAATAGGACAAAAGTCCCCAAGATCAATTTTAGGAGGTATCGGTTCCTCTTTCGGCCCTTCGTATTGCACAACCAATTCATCATTATAAGCGTTCTTCTGACAGAACTTGGTGAGCCTATACTCAAGAGAGCATCCTAGCTCATTATTTCGAATAGCCAAATCATCATTAAGCTCAGAGATTCTATCAATTAAAATATTGGTAGGCACCATTTTCTAAGATTTTCATTGAAAGCAACATAGTCGATAGATTGAAAACGCATTATTTCTTCTTGATCAAAAGGATAGATTATATGGGAGGACGGCCAGCGTCCACCTATAATGCTGTAAATATTTCTTTGGCTTGTTTTATTATAAATCTGAATTCATGAGCCAAAAAGATAGTAGCGGCACGCTTAACAGAGGAGTGTTCAATATTAGAAAATTCTAGGAAAAATCTTTGTATAGATGGGTGCATATGCATAAATTGCCTTTCAAGTTCAACGATAAGCATGGCAATAGCGTCCGCAAGGCTACTAGTTCTATGGAGAATAGAACCACCCATAGAGGGTAAAGCACCAACACAAGTAAAGAAATCTTGAATAACTCCTTTTCCAATAATATTACCACTACCGATTCAAAATCTGTTTGTATGATAGGTAGGGGATTCTTCAGCAGGAGCTTCAGAATTTTCCATGATATTATTATCGCCCATATCGGCAATAATTTCCCCAATTTCAGACATAACAACAAGCAAGCAAACTAACACACAAGCAAACAAACGGCAAGCGAGAAGGAAAACGGGAAAAAGAGGAGGAGGTTGGGAAAGAGAGGGCGAATAAAACGGCAAGGGTGAAGTGGGGGAGAGGAAAACGAGAGGCAAATGGCAAATAATGTAATGCGGGAGATAGGGATTGTGATGGGTACTTGGTATGGTGCTTGACTTGCTCTTGCGTGAGCCTCCCCGACAACGGCGCCATAAATTCTTCTTGCAACCTCTTGAGCACTGCGTTGGATTTCCCGAAGAGGAGAGGATGATGCAGCAAAGTAGTGTAAGTATTTCCCTCAGTTTTTGAGAACCAAGGTATCAATCCATGGAGGCCACGCACAAGTCCCTCATACCTGCACAAAACAATAGCTCCTCGCAACCAACGCGATTAGGGGTTGTCAATCCCTTCACGGTCACTTACGAGAGTGAGATCTGATAGAGATGATAAATATATTTTTTGGTATTTTTGATATAGAGATGCAAAGTGAAAAGTAAAAGGCAAAGTAAAAACAAAGCAAGTATTAAAGTAATGGAGATTGATATGACGAGAATAGACCCGGGGGCCATAGGTTTCACTAGTGGCTTCTCTCAAGAGCATAAGTATTCTAAGTTGAGCAATTGACAGAATTGAGCATAGTTATGAGTATATCTAGGTATGATCATGTATATAGGCATCACGTCCAAGACAGGTAGACCGAAACGATTCTGCATCTACTACTATTACTCCACTCATCGACCGCTATCAATCATGCATCTAGAGTATTAAGTTAAAAACAGAGTAACGCCTTAAGCAAGATGACATGATGTAGAGGGATAAATTCATGCAATATGATAAAAACCCCATCTTGTTATCCTCGATGGAAACAATACAATACGTGCCTTGTTGCCCCTTCTGTCATTGGGAAAGGACACCACAAGATTGAACCCAAAGCTAAGCACTTCTCCCATTGCAAGAACTACCAATCTAGTTGGCCAAACCAAACGGATAATTCGAAGAGACTTGTAAAGATAACCAATCATACATAAAAGAATTCAGAGAAGATTCAAATATTATTCATAGATAAGCTGGATCATAAGCCCACAATTCATCGGTCTCAACAAACACACCACAAAAAGAAGATTACATCGAATAGATCAACACGAGAGAGGGGGAGAACATTGTATTGAGATCCAAAAAGAGAGAAGAAGCCATCTAGCTACTAGCTATGGACCCGAAGGTCAGAAGTAAACTATTCACACTTCATCGGAGGGGCTATGGTGATGATGTAGAAGCCCTCCGTGGTGGATGCCCCCCTCGTGCAGGCTCGGAACAAGCCCCAAGATGGGATCTCGTGGATACAGGAAGTTCTTGGCGGTGGAATTAGATTTTTGGCTCATGTTACGATCATTTGAAGTGCGTAGGTATATATAGGAGGAAGGAGTGCGTCGGTGGAGCAACAGGGGGCCCACGAGGCGCGCTCCCCACCCTCGTGACCACCTCTTTTGTTCCTTGGAGTAGGGTCCAAGTCCACGGATCACGTTCAGTGAGAAAATCACGTTCGAAGGTTTCATTCCGTTTGGACTCCGTTTAATATTCCGTTTCTTGAAACATGAAATAGGCAAAAAACAGCAATTTGGGCTGGGCCTCCGGTTAATAGGTTAGTCCCAAAAATAATATAGAAGTGGAAAATAAAGCCCAATATAGTCCAAAACAATAGATAAAGTAGCATGGAGCAATAAAAAATTATAGATACGTTGGAGACGTATCAACCTGCTATCATTAGTTTTGGATCCATCCACTCGTTTGCTACCAACAGTCTTGATTTTTGCATGCACCCCTTAGCAGTGGCGGAGCTTGCAGCCCAAACATGGGAGGGCCAACAAAAAGAACATAGCTTATGGGCTGTTGTTTTAAGGCCCAAGAGTAGATGCATATTGTATAAAACTTCATGGGCTGGGTGGGCCACAGCCCATTCAGCCTTGCTGAAGCTCCCCCATGTAGAGAAAAAGAAAAGACCGTTGCACGGGAATATAATGTCATGCGGACGCCGCTCCATGGTGGGCGAAGTGCCCCCCCCCCCACCTCCTGCATTTCCAGATTGTATTCCAGAGGAAGATAACTGTTCAGATGGGGATTCGGAAGGAGCCGACCATGCCTGTTTACCACCTGAGGTGTTTGCTCTAACCTGGCATGCTAATGTTTGTCATATCATGCATATGGCGCCTCGCATTGCTTACATTATTCATCTTATACGTCATCAGCTTAGTATAGATTTGCTTTGTGTGAATGCCACCTGTTTGGTTTCTATATCATACTCCCACCATTCCTAAATATTTGTCTTTTTAGAGATTTCAACAAGTGACTACATATGGAACAAAATGAGTGAATCTACACTCTAAAATATGTCTATATACATCCGTATGTGGTAGTCCATTTGAAATCTCTAAAAAGACAAATATTTAGGAACTGAGGGAGTATATGGGAATTATGCAATGCCATCTTCTTTAGCCATGCATCATATACGTGAATCATGCAATGCCATCCTATTTAGCCAGTCATCGTATATGTGAATTGTATCGTGCCATATTTTTTCCATAATGTATTCCATTTGTCAACAATATTTATACATTCATCTACTCTTCCTGTGCTTCAGCCATTTGAGTCGGTCATGGGAAAATCTGGAGTGAAAACAAGGTCTTCTGAGCAGTCAGTGCTACCTATCGATGCAGATTTCTTGCTAGTTACAGATAGCTCCTCAGAGGAGGATTCAGAGACAGATGACCAATCGTATTCCCCGAGGTGCATGCTCTAACTTGGCTGGGTTATATTGCTCATATCATGCATATGGTGTCTTGCATTGCCATGCCATCTGCTTAGATTAGACATGCTTTGTGTGAATGCCTCCTGTTTGCTTTCTATATCAGATATGTGAATTATGCAATGCCATGTTTTTCAGCCAGTTATCATATATGTGAATTATGCACCGCCATGTAGCCAGGCATCATATATGTGAATTATCTCATGCCATATTTTTTTCATTACGTATTTCATTTGTCGACAATTTGTGTATATTGAACTACTCTTCATGTATATCAGCCATTTGAGCCGGTTATGGAAAAATCTGGAGTGAAAACAAGGTCTTGAGCGAGGTAATGGTACTGTTGAAGCATATATCTCGATGGTTCTGAGGAGCTCCTCAGAGGAGGGTTCAGAGGCAGATGACCAGTCCTATATCCCACACGAGGTGTATGCTCTAAGTTGCAATGTTTATATTTCTCATATGATGCATATGGTGTCTTGCATTGCTTAGTTTAGACATCATATGCACAATATTGAATTCCATCTGCTTAGTTTAGAGATCATACATGCGAGTGCCAGCTGCTTAGTATATGAATCAACTATGTCAACTATATCAAGCCATCCTGTATACTTAGACAACATGTATGTGAATTATTTCATCCCAACCTATTTTAGAAAGACATCATATAGTTTTGTCATGTCATCCTGTTTAGATACTCATCATATGTTGAATTATGCCATTATATCATGTTAAGTTATCCATCATATATCTGAAAGCTGTGTCATGCTATCCTGTTTAGTTAGGCATCATATATGTGAAATTGTGTCATGCTTTGTCTTGTTTGGTTAGACAACATATATATGAATTACCACATCATCTATCATACAATGTCTATACGTTCAATTTGTTTTCTTGTTTATCAGCCATTTGAATTGGAGGGGTGATGGCAGTATCTAAGGGAGCAAAAACCCGTTCTTCACAAAAGACAGTGCTACCCGTCGATGCAGATAGAACCATGGTTGTACTGGCCCACAAACTAGCCCCACCACACATAATCGAGACTCTTCCAGATTGCACACTTACACCGTTGGGCAGAGAACCAGCTACAACCCATCTAACCGCAACCCCAGCGGATAGTTACCCACTTCCAGTTGACAAAGAACCATGTCCATACTCCTTTGCTGTTGCATCACTGTATTTACTCACACCAACTTCTTCCGAATTTGAAGGATCCAATTGAAACTCCAATGGCGCAACATGTATGTTTTAAACCTATTTCTTTAACTGGATTGTTGTCCTAACTTCTTTCTCTATGTTGATTTTAGTTTAAGTTGTATAAAAGTTATGTTCTCATGTGATACACATTACAAGTGTTGCCAATGCTGTGTAGTTTCTCACACTTATATTACATCTATCTTTCTTTGTGTCTTAAAAATATATGAGTTGAACTGTGTCTCTATCTTGATTAAGCAACATAAACTAGAATGATATGGACAATACAGTGACCATAGTATATAGATATATGTTTGTTTCATGTTGTTATCCTGTCCACCTTACTACTGAACCGGTTTACCAAAATGAGTTTCGTATACTACAAGCTAAACATGTGATGTGTCTGCTTGTTTCTCTTGTAGTATGCAACAGTATATTGGAGAAGAGCACCCCACTATGCAATGGTAGAGAAAGTAATGCAGATAATGTTGAAGATAGTGAGACAACCCTGTTAGTCTCCAAGAAAGGTGATAAAAACGATCTTGTAGACAGTGAGAAAACCCCACAGTCCTGCGTTGATGTAGTGTTCGAGTTCTTGGCGGTGCGGTCACTGGCACAAGCTCTTCGAACTCGCTACCTGAATCACTTGGCTTCTTGATCTCAGCTACAAGCTGAAAGGCATCGATCGGCTGTCCTGTGGCAAGAAGTCAAGGATCGAGAAGTCCCCTGAGAACTTCGGATCGTACTTTCTTGTGCAATAGCAAGTGCTGGAGGATTTAAGGGCCAAACAAGAGAAAGTTAATAAGCTTGCTAAGCATCTTTCCAGCATTATGGGTACCCAGGATATTGTTTCTTGAGCTCTTCTGAACTGGTTTCAATTCTAGACTTGTTTTGATGCGGCGTTTATATGCTGCTTTGTTCCCTATATTTGCATTGGTGGCGAACTTTGATGCCCAGTGGATGTAATATGTGTAATAGCCGTGATAGCCTAGCATAAGTTGCTTGCTTATTTATTTCCTTGTTGTCTTGTTTATTTGTTTGTTTGTAGTCAGTGCAGTTCTTTTTCCGCGGTTTGCTAGTGGCCGCAATAACCTATTTTTTTAACTAGGCCACAATAACCATGGGCTACATAATTACTGTAGTGACACTGGGCCTCCTACTGGCCGTAGAAACAATGGGCCTTCTACGGGCCGTAGAAACAATTGGCCTTCTATGGGCCGTAGAAACAATGGGCCTTCTACGGGCCGTATCATCAATGGGCCTTATATGGGCCGTATGATCGACCGGCCAAACATGGGCCAATAACAGACCGCATTATGGTCGTAAACGGGCTAGAGTTGGAATCGTCCGTTCATGGGCCAACCATAATGGGCTATGAAAACGGCCCAATGTATTAACGGGCCACAAACGGGCCGACTGTAACAACGGGCTGAATTTGGCCCTGGCGAAAAATAGCGATGGGGCCGTAAGTAACCAAGTGCTGGAAATGAGCCCAAGAATAAATGGGCCCTGAGAAGGCCGAAAGATAACATGGGCTGGAAACGGCCCAATGGAATAATGGGCCGTTAATGGGTATAAAGTGATACACTGTTCATTACGGGCCAGTTTCAGCACGGGCCATTAATGGGCCAAGAGTTACAAAGGGCCTCATATGGGCCGAAAGGCGTCATGGGCCATACATGGCCCGGAAGTTAAAACGGGCTGGAATCATATTGGACGGCCCAGATGAAGCTACTGGGCCTAATTCGTATAGGCCGTAACGGGGCCTGTGTTTGCGGGTTGTAAATGGGCTATATGCAAACAGGTCGTTAACAGGCTTTCCGTGGGCCGGCTCGCCACCTTTTGAACAAGTCAAACGGGCAGGCGTTTTCACAAGAATGGGCTCTGTTGGGCCGTGCCACGTGTCCACGTATCATAGGTACCTTCTGTCCACCGAGTGGATGACATCTGTCCCAACGGTGAGATGACACGTGTTTACTCCAGCCAATGATGATTTTACACATGGAAAATCCCCATTGGTCGGGGCTGTTAACGGGTTATCGGATCCAAAACCGGACCCAATAGCTTAACGGCATTCTGTTACGGTGGATGCCATGTGTCGGTCACCCTTGACGAAAGCCCTTCTATGACGCGCGAATTATCGTCATGGAAGTGGCCACTTCCGTGATGATAATTTTGGTAATGTCATGGAACACTTCTCTGACAAAGACAGGTATGACTATCTTGATTCTGTCATAAAATCATCATGGATGTACATGCATGACAGAAAACGTGACCTACTGTGACAAACACGTATCATCACGGAAGTGTATTTTTTTGGTAGTGCATCAAGCCCTGCAAAAACAAGTTAGACGTCCTCTACTTTGTTGTTGCAAATTTTACGTGGTTGTATGGGCTTCTAGCAAGAACCGTTCTTACCTACGCATCAAAACCACAATGATTTTTTGTCAAGTGTGTTGTTTTAACCTTCAACAAGGACCGGCCGTAGTCAAACTCGATTCAACTAAAGTTGGAGAAACAGACACCCGCGAGCCACCTATGTGCAAAAGCACGTCGGTAGAACCAGTCTCATGAACGCGGTAATGTAATGTTGGTCCAGGCCGCTTCATCCAACAATACCTCCGAATCAAAGTAAGACGTTGGTGGTAAGCAGTATGACTATTATCGCCCACAACTTTTTGTGTTCTACTCTTGCATAAAACATCTATGCATAAACCTGACTCTGATACCACTGTTGGGGAACGCGGTAATTTCAAAAAAAATCCTACAATCACGCAAGAACTTTCTAGGAGATGCATAGCAACGAGAGGGGAGAGTGTGTCCATGTACCCTCGTAGACCTAAAGCGGAAGCGTTTAGTAATGTGGTTGATGTAGTCGAACTTCTTCACGATCCAACCAATCTAAGTACCGAACATACGACACCTCCGCGTTCAGCACACATTCAGCTCGATGACGTCCCTCGTGCTCTTGATCCAGTTGAGGATGAGGGTGAGTTCCGTCAGCACGACGACGTGGCGACGGTGATGATGATGTTACCGGCGCAGGGCTTAGCCTAAGCACTACGGCGATATGATCGAGGTGTGTTACTGTGGAGGGGGGCACCGCACACGGCACAAAACTTGGTGTGTTCTAGGGTGCCACCTGCCCCCGTATATAAAGGAGGGAGGGGGAGGCCGGCCGGCCCATGCAGGGCGCGCCAGGAGAGCGGAGTCCTACTAGGACTCCAAGTCCTAGTAGGATTCCACCTAGAGGAAAGGGGGAAAGGAAGGGAGAGGGGGGCCGCGCCCCAAACCCCTTGTCCAATTCGGACTGGGCTTGGGGGGTGCGCGCCACCTCCTGGCGCTGCCTCTCCTTTCCCACTAAGGCCCACTAAGGCCCATCAACTCCCCGGGGGGTTCCGGTAACCTCCCAGTACTCTAGAAAATAACCGAACTTCTCCAGAACCATTCCGATGTACGAATATAGCCTTCCAATATAATATTCTTTATGTCTCGACCATTTCGAGACTCCTCGTCACGCTCGTGATCTCATCCGGGACTCCGAACAAACTTCGGTCATCAAAACACATAACTCATAATACAAATCATCATCGAACGTTAAGCGTGTGGACCCTACAGGTTCGAGAACTATGTAGACATGACCGAGACACATCTCCGATCAATAACGAATAACGGATCCTGGATGCTCATATTAGCTCCTACATATTCTATGAAGATCTTTATTGGTCAAACCGCATAACAACATACATTGTTCCCTTTGTCATCGGTATGTTACTTGGCCGAGATTCGATCATTGGTATCATCATACCTAGTTCAATCTCGTTACCGGCAAGTCTCTTTACTCCTTCCGTAATTCTTCATCCCGCAACTAACTCATTAGTCACATTGCTTGCAAGGCTTATAGTGATGAGCATTACCGAGAGGGCCCAGAGATACCTCTCCGAAACACGGAGTGACAAATCCTAATCTCGATCTATGCCAACCCAACAAACACCTTCGGAGACACACAGAGAGCACCTTTATAATCACCCATTTACGTTGTGACGTTTGGTAGCACAGAAGGTGTTCCTCCGGTATTCGGGAGTTGCAAAATCTCATAGTCTGAGGAACATGTATAAGTCATGAAGAAAGTAGTAGCAATGAAACTGTAACGATCATAATGCTAAGCTAACGGATGTGTCTTTTCCATCACATCATTCTCCTAATGATGTGATCCCGTTCATCAAATGACAACACATGTCTATGGCTAGGAAACATAACCATCTTTGATTAACGAGCTAGTCTGGTAGAGGCATACTAGGGACACTTTGTTTTGTCTATGTATTGAAGTCTACTACACAACCTTCTTCTTGTAGACGTTGTTGGGCCTGCAAGTGCACGGGTTTGTAGTACAGTAGCAAATTTCCCTCAAGTGGATGACCTAAGGTTTATCAATCCGTAGGAGGCGTAGGATGAAGATGGTCTCTCTCAAGCAACCCTGCAACCAAATAACAAAGTCTCTTGTGTCCCCAACACACCCAATACAATGGTAAATTGTATAGGTGCACTAGTTCGGCGAAGAGATGGTGATACAAGTGCAATATGGATGGTAGATATAGGTTTTTGTAATCTAAAAATATAAAAACAGCCAGGTAAGTAATGATAAAAGTGAGCGTAAATGGTATTGCAATGATAGGAAACAAGGCCTAGGGTTCATACTTTCACCAGTGCAAGTTCTCTCAGCCATAATAACATAGATAGATCATATAACAAGCCCTCAACATGCAACAAAGAGTCACTCCAAAGCCACTAATAGCGGAGAACAAAGCGTAGAGATTATGGTGGGTACGAAACCACCTCAAAGTTATTCTTTCGGATCGATCTATTAAAGAGTTAAATGCAGGAATAACACCTTAAGACACAAATCAACCAAAACCCTAGTGTCACCTAGATACTCCATTGTCACCTCAAGTATCCGTGGGCATGATTATACGATATGCATCACACAATCTCAGATTCATCCAACAAAGTACTTCAAAGAGTGTCCCAAAGTTTCTACCGGAGAGTCAAGAACGTGTACCAACCCCTATGCATAAGTTCATGGGCGGAACCCGCAAGTTGGTCACCAAAACATACATCAAGTGGCACATGATATCCCATTGTCACCATAGATAAACACGGCAAGACATACATCAAGTGTTCTCATAAAAGACCCAATCCGATAAGATAACTTCAAAGGGGAAACTCAATTCATCACAAGAGAGTAGAGGGGGAGAAACATCATAAGATCCAACTATAATAGCAAAGCTCGCGATACATCAAGATCGTGCCATAGAGAGAACATGAGAGAGAACACGAGAGAGACAGATCAAACACATAGCTACTGGTACATACCCTCAGCCCCGATGGTGAACTACTCCCTCCTCGTCATGGAGAGCGCCGGGATGATGAAGATGGCCACCGGTGATGGGTTCCTCCTCCGGCAGGGTGCCGGAATGGACTCCTGAGAGGTTTTTGGTGGCTACAGAGGCTTGCGGCGGCGGAACTCCCGATCTATCTTCTCCGTGGATGTTTTTAGGTGCATTGGGACTATATAGGCGAAAGTAGTCGGTCGGGGGTGCTCGAGGGGTCCACGAGACAGGGGCCACGCATACAGCAGGGGGCACCCCTTTCTCCTGGGCTCCTCGAGGATCTTCTGACTTGATCTCCAAGCCTCCAGGATCATATTCTTCCCAAAAATAACGCTATCGAAGGTTTCATTCCGTTTGGACTCCGTTTGATATTCCTTTCCTTCGAAATACTGAAACAGGCAATAAAACAACAATATGGGCTGGGCCTCCGGTTAATAGGTTAGTTCCAAAAGTAATATAAAAGTGAATAATAAAGCCCAATATTGCCCAAAACAGTAGATAATATAGCATGGAGCAATCAAAAATTATAGATACATTGGAGATGTATCAAGCATCCCCTAAGCTTAATTCACCTTTCGTCCTCGAGTAGGTAAATGATAAAAAGATAGTTTTTGATGTGGAATGCTAGTTGGCATAATTTCATTGTAATTCTTCTTAGTTGTGATATGAATATTCAGATCCACAAGATTCAAGACAAAAGTTTATATTGACATAAAAATAATAATACTTCAAGCATACTAACTAAGCAATTATGTCTTCTCAAAATAACATGGCCAAAGAAAGTTATCCCTACAAAATCATATAGTCTGGCTATGCTATATCTTCACCACACAAAGTATTTAAATCATGCACAACCCGGATGACAAGCCAAGCAATTGTTTCATTCTTTTGACATTCTCTAACTTTTTCAATCTTCATGCAATACATGAGCGTGAGCCATGGACATAGCACTATACTGGAATAGAATGGTGGTTGTGGAGAAGACAAAAAGGAAGAAGATAGTCTCACATCAACTAGGCGTATCAACGGGCTATGGAGATGCCCATCAATAGATATCAATGTGAGTGAGTAGGGATTGCGACGCAACGGATGCACTAGTGTAGCGACCAGACCCGAATGGATCTAGTGCTCTGTGCTTAGTGTCATCCCTGGATCAGTAATGCTGACACCACACAGTACTTCGAAGGATTTATAGCAGAGTAGCAATCACACACTTATTACATCGTTGTCCACAAGGGAACTTAATACAATAATATGGCTTAAGGCCATCTAATAATAACAGCGGAAGGCTTGGAAGACAAGTGAGTCCATCAACTCCATCGGCATCATCGAGTATAGAACCACGACCTAACACCTTACTGTCGTCTGAAAAGTCTGCAACGTGAAAGTTGCAGCCGAAAATGGGTCAAGACATGGAATATCTTGGCAATGTAACACATAGAGAACAATGAAGCAACAAGCCTATACTACATGCATATATGGCTGGTGGTAAGGCTCTCTGATTTACATTTTTGCATAAAGCTGGTTTTTCCCTACATCAAAGGAATAATTTTATTTAACTATCATGGTGGTTGTTAAACATTGAGAATGGTTGACAGCATCCTCAATCCCAATTAAAAGTACTCATTAAAACCCAATAACATTTATTTGAAGTAACATGTTGAGATTCACATGATATTCAAGTACTAGATACTCAAGATTTGTCCATAACCGGGACACGGCTAATCATGATTAGTTTTACACTCTCTGAGAGGTTTGCGCACTTTTCCCCACAAGACTCGATCGCCTCCGTTTGGTTCTCGCACTTCATGGTGTTTGAGAGACGGATGACCGAGACACAGATCTTTCGTAAGCGCTAGCACCTTACTTGTGGGTAGACCGGTACACCTACTTTCCCCTACATCTGCTAGTCTACCCGTAAGAGTTCGCACAACTTAGTCAACTATGCGAGCCCATAATTGGCTTGTGGCTGCACACGGAAGTTTCAGTTTGAATAATCTTATGATCCCTTAGAGCACGGGTGGCGGTCCAAGAAATACAGCAAGTCCCGATAGAAACCAGTGCCTCAATCCACCCAGGATGTGTGTTTAAGTTGCCACCTTAGATAAACCATTAATTACAATCTCACATCATCATGGATACCACTCACCCAATCCACGTCTACTAGCATAGCATAGCATAATAAGCAAACGTAGAAGTAACTCCCAAGGTTTCATAAATAAAACAGGTAATAGGTACTACCTCAATCTACTTCCCATCCCACAATTTAATTAGATCCTAAACATGCAAGTGTTTTGAGGGTTTGATCTAATGCAATAAAAAGCTGGGTATGAGAAGAGTATGATCAAAGTGTTACTTGCCTTCGATGATCCATGAGACCTAGAGATTCAAGTAACAAGCGGCGCACTCCGGGTGATCTAACGCAGACAAACAACAAGAATACAATAAGTACTCATCTAATGCACAGGTAAATCTCTAATAAAAGATCTAACCAGATAGTTCAACTTAAGAACCCTGGTTGCAAAATAATCGAATCAAATAAAGCATCGAAAGTCGGAACTCGAGAGAGAACGACTCGGTTTAGCAATCTGAAACTAAGTCAAAATTTTACAGTAGCAAAACTCGGTGTAAGTAGGTTAGTCGGAACGGCGGTTTCGTAACGAAACTCCAGGCGCTTGAATCACCTGATTCCGATAAACGAGCAAGAAATAAAACCGATTTGAAAATCGGATCGGAAATCGAATCGGGAAAATAACGGATTTAATCCGATTAAAAGAAAACGACGAACGGATTAAATAGCGGACGTTCGTTAATGAGAACTAATCCAACGAACACATTCATTTAAACGAACGGTTCGGTGAACGTTCGTTAATTAAGAAAACCGAAAAAAAATAAAAACCATCTAGGTTTTGAAAAAAAAACCGAACAACGAACGAAAAAAAAAACCGGATCGGGTTTTCTTAGAGAAAACCGGATCGGGACGGGGCGGCGTCGGCTACCTCCGGTGCCACGGCTGAGGCTCCGCGGGTTCCGTGCGGCCAGGGGTCCGCGGGTCGGGAGGCGGCGAGGCGGCGGGTTCTCGGCGACGGCGAGGAACGGCGGCGTCCTTCGGCAAGCGGCGGCTCGGTGAGGGCGGCGGCGGCTCGAGGTGAGGAAAGAGGGGGGGCGCCGTATAAATAGAAGTGGGGGGCTCCGCGCTTTGGGAAGGGGCCAGGGCGGGCGACGACGTGTCCGACCGGACACGGCAGCGACGGGCGGCGTATGGCGGCGGGCTCGCGGCGGGCGTGAGCGTGAGGGAGAGAGGGAGGCGGGTCGGGCGCTGGGGCCAAGGCGGGCTGGCCGGGCTGGGCTTGGCCTTGGCCCGAAGCGATATTATTTTTTTTTTAAAACAAAACAAAACGGATTAAAAAAAATACCAAACGAACTCCGATTTTAATAAAAATAATTTTCCCCGACTCCTAAAAATGAGTCGAACAAAATGAACTTTAAAAACGGCAAACATGCATATTTTTTTTTAAATGCTCATTGTTGCCTAACCAAAATAAATCTTCCAAATCCAAATTTTTGATTTATTTATAAAATCTCCATTTTTCCTAAATGTTGGGAAAGTCATATTATTCCCTCTCTTAAGTTTTTATAGGAAAAACTTTATGAAGATAATTAAATAAATCCAATGATCCTATTTTCAAAATTTGAGAAATCCCAAATATGAAAATAATGAAACTTCCAACTCTCTCCGAGGGTCCTTGAGTTGCGTGAAATTTTCTAGGATCGGAAAAATGCGAAAAAATATGATATGCATGATGACCTAATGTATAACATTCCAAATTGAAAATTGGGATGTTACAAACCTACCCCCTTAAGATGAATCTCGCCCTCGAGATTCGGGTTAACTAGAAAATAGGTGAGGGTGGTCCTTGAGCAAAACTTCCTCTCTTTCCCAGGTGGCTTCATCCTCAGTGTGGTGGCTCCACTGAACTTTGCAAAACTTGATAACCTTGCTGCGGGTAACTCTGCTGGCATAATCGAGAATCTTAACCGGTTTTCCTCATATGTCAAATCATCCTTCAACTGTATTGCTTCCGGTGTACTGTGTCTCTTAACGGTACCTCTGCTATCTCGGGTGACATTTCTTCAATCGAGAAACATGGAATACATCATGAACTCCTGACAGTCCTTCTGGTAATTCCAACTTATAAGCAACTTCTCCCATGCGTTGCAAAATCTTATATGGTCCAACGAAATGGGGTGCTAACTTTCCTTTAACTCCAAAACGCTTAACTCCTCGAAGTGGGGATACTCTGAGATATACTCTGTCTCCAACTTCATACTCAATCGCTTTGCGCTTTGAATCGGCATAGCTCTTTTGTCTGGACTGGGCTACTTTGAGCCTGTCTCGAATCAACTTAACTCTCTGTTCGCACTCCTTAATCAAATCTGGTCCAAACAATCGACGATCTCCGGTTTCGTCCCATAACAACGGTGTCCTGCACCTTCTTCCATACTGAGCCTCGAAGGTGCCATCTTCAAGCTGGTTTGGTAATCGTTGTTGTAGGAAAATTCTGCATACGGCAAATTATCATCCCAGCTAGATCCATAATCTAGGGCACAAGCTCTCAAAGATGTCCTCCAAAATCTGATTGACTCTCTCGGTCTGTCCATCGGTATGTGGGTGGAAAGCTGTTCTGAATTCCAATCGGGTTCCCAATGTTTCGTGCAACTGGTTCCAAAATTTCGAGGTAAACTGGGTTCCTCTATCTGATACGATGCTCCTCGGAACTCCGTGTAAGCACACAATTCTGGTCATGTATATCTTTGCCAACTTAGCACTGCTATAGGTGGTTTTGACTGGAATGAAATGAGCTACCTTTGTTAAACGGTCGACTATAACCCAAATCGAGTCATAATCTGAACGAGTCTTTGGCAATCCTGTGATAAAATCCATGCCTAGTTTATCCCACTTCCATTCGGGTATCGGCAATGGTTGTAACAATCCTGCTGGCTTCTGGTGTTCTGCCTTTACTTTCTGACTGTCGGGTAACGTAGTAATTTCAAAATTTTCCTACGCACACACAGGACCATGGTGATGGCATAGCAACGAGAGGGGAGAGTGTCTGTCCACGTACCCTCGTAGACCGAAAGCGGAAGCGTTATAACAACGCGGTTGATGTAGTCGTCGTCTTCACGATCCGACCGATCCAAGTACCGAACGTCAAAGCACCTCCGAGTTCTGCACATCGTTCAGCTCGATGACGATCCCGGACTCCGATCCACGCAAAGTGTCGGGGATGAGTTCCGTCGACGACGGCGTGGTGAAGATGATGATGCTCCACCGACGCAGGGCTTCGCCTAAGCTGCGCGACGATATGACTTCACCGGCGCGGGGCTTCGCCTAAGCTCATGACGATATGACCGAAGTGGAATATGGTGGAGGGAGCACCGCTGCGGCTAAGGAACGATCCGTAGATCAACTTGTGTGTCTTGGGGTGCCCCCTGCCCCGTATATAAAGGAGGCAAGGGGAGGTGGCGGCCCTAGGGGAGGCGCGCAAGGAGGAGTCCTACTCCCCGGGAGTAGGACTCCCCCCTCCTAGTTGGACTAGGATTGGAGGAGGGAAGAGGGAAGGCGCCGCCCCCTTTCCTTGTCCTATTCGGACTAGAGGGGAGGCGCGCAGCCCACCTTGGCTGGCCCTTCCTCTTCTCTCCTATGGCCCATTAGGCCCATGGACCTCCGGGGTTCCGTAACCTCCGGTACTCGGTAAAATCCCGATTTCACCGGAACACTTCCGATGTCCATATGTAGGCTTCCAATATATCAATCTTTATGTCTCGACCATTTCGAGACTCCTCGTCATGTCCGTGATCACATCCGGACTCGAACAACCTTGGTGCATCAATACTTATAAACTCATAATGAACTATCATCGAAGCGTTAAGCGTCACGGACCCTACGGGTTCGAGAACTATGTAGACATGACCTAGAACCATTCTCGGTCAATAACCAATAAGCGGAACCTGGATGCCCATATTGGTTCCTACATATTCTCTGAAGATCTTTATCGGTCAAACCGCATAACGACATACGTTGTTCCCTTTGTCATCGGTATGTTACTTACCCGAGATTCGATCGTCGGTATCCAATACCTAGTTCAATCTGCGTTACTGGTAAGTCTCTTTACTCGTTCCGTAATACATCATCTCACAACTAACTCATTAGTTGTAATGCTTGCAAGGCTTAAGTGATGTGTATTACCGAGAAGGCCTAGAGATACCTCTCCGACAATCGGAGTGACAAAACCTAATCTCGAAATACGCCAACCCAACAAGTACCTTTGGAGACACCTGTAGTACTCCTTTATAATCACCCAGATTACGTTGTGACGTTTGGTAGCACCAAAGTGTTCCTCCGTAAACGGAGTTGCATAATCTCATAGTTACAGGAACATGTATGGGTCATGAAGAAAGCATTAACATACTAAAGCGATCAAGTGTTAAGCTAATGGAATGGGTCATGTCAATCAGATCATTCAACCAATGATGTGACCTTGTTAATCAAATAACAACTCCTTGTTTATGGTTAGGAAACATAACCATCTTTGATTAACAAGCTAGTCAAGTAGAGGCATACTAGTGACATACTGTTTGTATATATATTCACACATGTATTATGTTTCCGGTTAATACAATTCTAGCATGAATAATAAACATTTATCATGATATAAGGAAATAAATAATAACTATATTATTGCCTCTAGGGCATATTTCCTTCAGTCTCCCACTTGCACTAGAGTCAATAATCTAGATTACAAAGTAATGATCCTAACACCCATGGAGTCTTGGTGCTGATCATGTTTTGCTCGTGGAAGAGGCTTAGTCAACGGGTCTGCAACATTCAGATCCGTATGTATTTTGCAAATCTCTATGTCTCCCACTTGGACTTGGTCCCGAATGGAATTGAAGCGTCTCTTGATATGCTTGGTCCTCTTGTGAAATCTGGATTCCTTTGCCAAGGCAATTGCACCAGTATTTTCACAGAAGATCTTCATAGGTCCCGATGCACTAGGTATGACACCTAGATCGGAAATGAACTCTTTCATCCAGACTCCTTCATTTGCTGCTTCCGAAGCAGCTATGTACTCCGCTTCACATGTAGGTCCCGCCACGACGCTTTGTTTAGAACTGCACCAACTGACAGCTCCACCGTTTAATAAAAACACGTATCCGGTTTGCGATTTAGAATCGTCCGGATCAGTGTCAAAGCTTACATCGGCGTAACCATTTACGACTAGCTCTTTGTCACCTCCATATATGAGAAACATATCCTTAGTCCTTTTCGTGTATTTCAGGATGTTCTTGACCGCTGTCCGATTGATCCATTCTGGATTACTTTGGTACCTTCTGCCAAGCTTACAGCCTAAGCATACGTCAGTGCGGTACACAGACATTGCATACATGATAGAGCCTATGGCTGAAGCATAGGAACATCTTTCATTTTTTCTCTATCTTCTGCCGTGGTCGGGCATTGAGTCGACTCAATCTTATACCTTGTAACACGTGCAAAAACCTTTCTTTGCACGATCCATTTTGAACTTTTTCAAAACTTTATCAAGGTATGTGCTTTGTGAAAGTCCAATTAAGCGTCTTGATCTATCTCTATAGATCTTGATGCCCAATATGTAAGCAGCTTCACCGAGGTCTTTCATTGAAAAACTTTTATTCAAGTATCCTTTTATGCTATCCAGAAATTCTATATCATTTCCAATCAATAATATGTCGTCCACATATAATATCGTAAATGCCACTGAGCTCCCACTCACTTTCTTGTAAATACAAAGCTTCTCCAAAAGTCTGCATACAAACCCATATGCTTTGATCACACTATCAAAGCGTTTATTCCAACTCCGAGAGGCTTGCACTGCACCATAAATTGATCGTTGGAGCTTGCACACTTTGTTAGCATCCTTTGGATCGACAAAACCTTCTGGTTGCATCATATACAACTCTTCTTCTAGAAATCCATTCAAGAATGCAGTTTTTACATCCATTTGCCAAATTTCATAATCATAAAATGCGGCAATTGCTAACATGATTCGGACAGACTTAAGCATCGCTACTGGTGAGAAAGTCTCATCGTAGTCAACCCCTTGAACTTGTCGAAAACCTTTACGCAACAAGTCGAGCTTTGTAGACAGTTATATTACCATCAGCGTCGGTCTTCTTCTTAAAGATCCATTTATTTTCAATGGCTTGCCGATCATCGGCAAGTCAACCAAAGTCCATACTTTGTTCTCATACATGGATCCCATCTCAGATTTCATGGCTTCCAGCCATTTTGCGGAATCTGGGCTCACCATCGCTTCTTCATAGTTTGTAGGTTCGCCATGGTCAAGTAACATGACTTCCGAATAGGATTACCGTACCACTCTGGTGCGTATTTTACTCTGGTTGACCCACGAGGTTCGATGAGTAACTTGATCTGAAGCTTCATGATCATTATCATTAGTTTCCTCACTAATTGGTGTAGTTGTCACAGAACCATTTCTTGTGATGAACTACTTTCCAATAAGGGAGCAGATATAGTTATCTCATCAAGTTCTACTTTCCTCCCACTCACTTCTTTCGAGAGAAACTCTTTCTCTAGAAAGGATCCGAATTTAGCAACGAAAATCTTGCCTTCAGATCTGTGATAGAAGGTGTACCCAACAGTCTCCTTTGGGTATCCTATGAAGACACATTTTTCCGATTTGGGTTCGAGCTTATCTGGTTGAAGTTTCTTTACATAAGCATCGCAGCCCCAAACTTTAAGAAACGACAACTTTGGTTTCTTGCCAAACCACAGTTCATAAGGCGTCGTCTCAACGGATTTTGACGGTGTCCTATTCAATGTGAATGCGGCCGTCTCTAAAGCATAACCCCAAAAGCGATAGCGGTAAATCGAAATAGACATCATAGATCGCACCATATCTAGTAAAGTACGATTCTGACGTTCGGACACACCATTTCTCTGTGGTGTTCGGGTGGCGTGAGTTGCGAAACTATTCCACATTGTTTCAAATGTAAACCAAACTCGTAACTCAAATATTCTCCTCCACGATCAGATCGTAGAAATTTTATTTTCTTGTTACGATGATTTTCCACTTCACTCTGAAATTCTTTGAACTTTTCAAATGTTTTAGATTTGTGTTTCATTAAGTAGATATACCCATATCTGCTCAAATCATCTGTGAAGGTGAGAAAATAACTTGATACCCGCCACGCGTGCCTCAACAGTCATTGGACCACAAACATCAGTATGTATGATTTCCAACAAATCAGTTGCTCGCTCCATAGTTCCGGAGAACGGCGTTTTGGTCATCTTGCCCATGAGGCACGGTTCGCAAGTACCAAGTGATTCATAATCAAGTGATTCCGAAGCCCATCAAGATGGAGTTTCTTCATGCGTTTTACACCGATATGACCTAAACGGCGATTGCCACAAATAAGTTGCACTATCATTATCAACTCTGCATCTTTTGGCTTCAACATTATGAATATGTGTATCACTCTTGTCGAGATTCAACAAGAATAGACCATTCTTCAAGGGTGCATGACCATAAAAGATATTACTCATATAAATAGAACAACCATTATTCTCTTATTTAAATGAATAACCGTCTCGCATTAACAAGATCCAGATATAATGTTCATGCTCAAGCTGGCACCAAATAACAATTATTTAGGTCTAAAACTAATCCCGAAGGTAGATGTAGAGGTAGCGTGCCGACTGCGATCACATCGACTTTGGAACCATTTCCAACGCGCATCGTCACCTCGTCCTTAGCCAATCTTCGCAATCCGTAGTTCCTGTTTGAGTTGCAAATATTAGCAATGTAACCCGATTATCAAATACCTGTGTACTACTGCGAGTATTAGTAAGGTACACATCAATAACATGTATATCACATATACCTTTGTTCACCTTGCCATCCTTTTTATCCGCCAAATACTTGGGGCAGTTCCGCTTCCAGTGTCCGGTCTACTTGCAGTAAAAACACTCAATTTCAGGCTTAGGTCCAGACTTGGGTTTCTTCTCTTGATCAGCAACTTTCTTGCTGTTCTTTTTGAAGTTTCCCTTCTTCTTCCCTTTGCCCTTTTTCTTGAAACTAGTGGTCTTGTTGATCATCAACACTTGATGCTCTTTCTTGATTTCTACCTCCGTAGCTTTTAGCATCGCGAAGAGCTCAGAATTGTCTTAGTCATCCCTTGCATATTATAGTTCATCACGAAGCTCTTGTAGCTTGGTGGCGATGATTGGAGAATTTCATCAATGACACTATCATCCGGAAGATTAACTCCCAGCTGAATTAAGTGATTGTTATACCCGGACATTTTGAGTATGTGCTCACCGATGTAACTATTCTCCTCCATCTTGCAGCTATAGAACTTATTGGAGACTTCATATCTCTCAATCCGGCATTTGCTTGAAATATTAACTTCAACTCCTGGAACATCTCATATGCTCCATGACGTTCAAAACGTCGTTGAAGACCCGGTTCTAAGCCGTAAAGCATGGCACACTGAACTATAGAGTAGTCATCACTACGCTTTGCCAGACGTTCACAACTTCTCGCTCAAGATCTGCAGCAGGTTCGCTACCCGGGTGCTTCCAGGGCGTAATTTTTACGTGCAGCAATGAGGATAATCCTCAAATTACGGACCCGATCCGTGTAATTGCTACCATCATCTTTCAACTTTGCTTTCTCAAGGAACGCATTAAAATTCAACGGAACAACAAAGACGAGCCATCTATCTACAAAGAAACATAGACAAGCAAAATACTATCGGTACTAAGTTCATGATAAATTTAAGTTCAATTAATCATATTAAAAACTCCCACTTAGACAGACATCTCTCTAGTCATCTAAGTGATCACGTGATCCATATCAACTAAACCATGTCCGATCATCACGTGAGATGGAGTAGTTTCAATGGTGAACATCACTATGTTGATCATATCTACTATATGATTCACACTCGACCTTTCGGTCTCCGTGTTCCGAGGCCATATCTGTTATATGCTAGGCTCGTCAAGTTTAACCTGAGTATTCCGCGTGTGCAATTGTTTTGCACTCGTTGTATTTGAACGTAGAGCCTATCACACCCGATCATCACGTGGTGTCTCAAAGACGAAGAACTTTCATAGCGGTGCATACTCAGGGAGAACACTTCTTGATAATTTTAGTGAGAGATCATCTTATAATGCTACCATCAATCAAAGCAAGATAAGATGCATAAAGGATAAACATCACATGCAATCAATATAAGTGATATGATATGGTCATCATCATCTTTTGATAGTGATCTCCATCGCCAAGCACCGTCATGATCACCATCGTCACCGGCGCGACACCTTGATCTCCATCGTAGCATCGTTGTCGTCTCGCCAACTATTGCTTCTACGACTATCGCTACTCCTTAGTGATAAAGTAAAGCAATTACATGGCGTTGCATTTCATACAATAAAGCGACAACCATATGGCTCCTGCCATTGCCGATAACTCGGTTACAAAACATGATCATCTCATACAATAAAATATAGCATCACGTCTTGACCATATCACATCACAACATGCCCTGCAAAAACAAGTTAGACGTCCTCTACTTTGTTGTTGCAAGTTTTACGTGGCTGCTACGGGCTGAGCAAGAACCGTTCTTACCTACGCATCAAAACCACAACGATAGTTTGTCAAATAGACTCCGTTTTAACCTTCTCAAGGACCGGGCGTAGCCATACTCGGTTCAACTAAAGTGAGAGAGACAGACACCGCGGTCACCTTTAAGCAACGAAAGTGCTCGGGCGGTGAAACCAGTCTCTCGTGGCGTCTGGCGTAATGTCGGTCCGGCCGCTTCATCTCACAATACCGCTGAACCAAAGTATGACATGCTGGTAGGCAGTATGACTTGTATCGCCCACAACTCACTTGTGTTCTACTCGTGCATATGACATCAACGCATAAAACCGGGCTCTGATACCACTGTCGGGTAACGTAGTAATTTCAAAATTTTCCTACGCACACACAGGACCATGGTGATGGCATAGCAACGAGAGGGGAGAGTGTCTGTCCACGTACCCTCGTAGACCGAAAGCGGAAGCTTTATAACAACGCTGTTGATTTAGTCGTACCTCTTCACGATCCGACCGATCCAAGTACCGAACGTGACACCTCCGGAAGTTACTGCACATCGTTCAGCTCGATGACGATCCCGGACTCCGATCCAGCAAAGTGTCGAGGATGAGTTCGTCAAGACGACGGCGGCGTGGTGGCGATGATGATGCTCCACCGACGCGGGGCTTCGCCTAAGCTCGTGACGATATGACTTCACGGCGCGGGGCTTCGCCTAAGCTCATGACGATATGACGAAGTGGAATATGGTGGAGGGGGCACCGCTGCACGGCTAAGGAACGATCCGTAGATCAACTTGTGTGTCTTGGGGTGCCCCTGCCCCATATATAAAGGAGGCAAGGGGAGGTGGCCGGCCCTAGGGGAGGCGCGCAAGGAGGAGTCCTACTCCCAGGAGTAGGACTCCCCCCTCTCCTAGTTGGACTAGGATTGGAGGAGGGGAAGAGGGAAGGCGCCGCCCCTTCCTTGTCCTATTCGGACTAGAGGGGAGGGGCGCAGCCCACCTTGGTTGGCCCTTCCTCTTCTCTCCTATGGCCCATTAGGCCCATGGACCTCCCGGGGTTCCGTAACCTCCGGTACTCGGTAAAATCCGATTTCACCGGAACACTTCCGATGTCCATATGTAGGCTTCCAATATATCAATCTTTATGTCTCGACCATTTCGAGACTCCTCGTCATGTCCGTGATCACATCCGGGACTCGAACAACCTTGATTGCATCAATACTTATAAACTCATAATGAACTGTCATCGAAGCGTTAAGCGTGCGGACCCTACGGGTTCGAGAACTATGTAGACATGACCTAGAACCATTCTCGGTCAATAACCAATAGCGGAACCTGGATGCCCATATTGGTTCCTACATATTCTCTGAAGATCTTTATCGGTCAAACCGCATAACGACATACGTTGTTCCCTTTGTCATCGGTATGTTACTTACCCGAGATTCGATCGTCGGTATCCAATACCTAGTTCAATCTCGTTACGGTAAGTCTCTTTACTCATTCCGTAATACATCATCTCACAACTAACTCATTAGTTGTAATGCTTGCAAGGCTTAAGTGATGTGTATTACCGAGAAGGCCTAGAGATACCTCTCCGGCAATCGGAGTGACAAAACCTAATCTCGAAATACGCCAACCCAACAAGTACCTTTGGAGACACCTGTAGTACTCCTTTATAATCACCCGATTACGTTGTGACGTTTGGTAGCACCAAAGTGTTCCTCCGTAAACGGAGTTGCATAATCTCATAGTTACGGGAACATGTATGGGTCATGAAGAAAGCATTAACATACTAAACGATCAAGTGTTAAGCTAATGGAATGGGTCATGTCAATCGGATCATTCAACCAATGATGTGACCTTGTTAATCAAATAACAACTCCTTGTTTATGGTTAGGAAACATAACCATCTTTGATTAACAAGCTAGTCAAGTAGAGGCATACTAGTGACATACTGTTTGTCTATATATTCACACATGTATTATGTTTCCGGTTAATACAATTCTAGCATGAATAATAAACATTTATCATGATATAAGGAAATAAATAATAACTATATTATTGCCTCTAGGGCATATTTCCTTCACTGACATACATCGCAAACTGCTACATACTCCGCAATATCCTTCTTCATTCCGGTCCACCAGAAAGTATTCTTCAAATCCAAGTACATCCTGGTATTTCCTGGGTGAATAGAATAGGGTGAATCATGAGCTTCTTGTAAAATCAACTTCCTGATCTCTAGGTCATTGGGCACATAAACACGGTCTTCAAACCATAGGGTATCGTGCTCATCCTCACGAAATCCTTTAGCTTTTCCTTTGCTCATTTTCTCCTTTATAGAGGCAACTTCCTTATCTCCTTTTGGGCTTCTCGATTTTGTCCATCAGCGTTGACTGAATCTCCAATGCTGCTACATAGCCTCTCGGAACTATTTCCAACCATAGCTCTCAAGGTCCTCGGCTAACTCATTGGGTATTCCTCCCATCATTAGAGTATTGACGTGGCTCTTACGGCTCAATGCATCAGCTACGACATTAGCCTTTCCGTGGTGATAATGCAATCTCATGTCATAATCCTTGATAAGCTCTAACCATCTCCTTTGTCTGAGATTCAATTCCTTCTGTGTGAAAATGTACTTCAAACTCTTGTGATCCGTATATACTTCACAATGATTTCCAATGAGAAAATGTCTCCATGTCTTCAAGGCATGCACAACGGCTGCTAGCTCCAAATCATGAGTGGCATAATTCAACTCATGGGGCTTAAGTTGTCGTGAAGCATAATGAAACAACTCTTCCTTCCTGCATAAGCACTGCTCCAAGTCCTCGGCGTGAAGCGCCGCAATACACCTCATAATCCTTAGTCCGATTCCGCAATATCAAGACTGGTGAGGTGACCAATCTTTTCTTCAACTCCTGAAAACTTGCCTCACAGTCCTCAGTCCATATAAATTTGTTTTCCTTTTCAACAATTCTGTCATAGGCTTAGCAATCCTTGAGAAATTCTCAATGAACCTTCGGTAGTATCCTGCGAGTCCAAGGAAACTCCGAATCTCTCCAACTGTCGTTGGTGCTTCCCATTTGGTTACGGTCTCAACTTTTGTGGGGTCAACTGCTATCCCTTCTCCGGATATAACATGTCCGAGAAATCCAACTCCCCTTAGCCAAAACTCACATTTGCTGAACTTGGCATACAACCGGTGTTCCTCGGTTTCTCCGTAACCAATCGCAAATGTTCCTTGTGTTCCTCTTCATTCTTCGAGAAAATCAAAATGTCATCAATGAACACCACGACGAACTTATCCAAAAACTCCATAAACACTTTGTTCATCGTGTTCATGAAATAGGCTGGTGCGTTAGTCATCAAATGACATAACGGTATACTGCATACAGTCCATATCTCGTGGTAAATGCTGTCTTGGGTATGTCCTGCTCCCGAATCTTCAATCGATGGTACCACGATCGCAAGTCGATCTTGGAAAACACCTTGGCTCCTTGCAAGCGATCAAACAGATCATTTATCATAGGTAGTGGGTACTTGTTCTTGATTGTTACTTCATTCAATCCACGATAATCAACAACCATTCTTAACGATCCATCCTTCTTCTCCACTAGCAAAACGGGTGATCCCCAAGGTGAAGAACTTGGGCGTATAAAACCTTTATCCAAAAGCTCCTTAATCTGCTTCTTGATTTCCGCCAAATCAGGTGCGGGCAGCCTATCCGGTCGCTTCGATATTGGGCATGTTCCCGCAAAAGTTCTATCAAAACTCAATGTCTCTATCTGGTGGCATTCACAGCAACTCTTCCTAAATACATCAGGAAAATCCTTCACCACCGGTACTTCTTCCTGCACCACTCACGATAGGCAATTAACTTGCGCTCTTCTCGGCTCGTGCCGTGATACATACTTAATCCTTCTTCCTCCACAGGGTGGTGAGGAAAATCGTCTTACTTGCGCAATCGATGTTTCCTCCATACATCGACAGCCAATCCATACCGAGAATTACATCAAATCCTTGCGATTCCGTAATGATCAAATCCATCGGGAATACATGCCTTCCTATACTTAATGGCACTTGAAAACATCCTTGTTCCGCCATATACTCCGCTCTGGTGAGCTTACTAGCAAAGGGGTTTTAAGAATCCGAGTAGGTAGGCTATACTTCTACAAATCCCCTTGATATGTATGAATGCGATGCACGGTATCGAAAAGAACTAGTGCAAGAAATGAGTTAACCAAAAACTTACCGACATCGCATCGGGCTGATCTTCAACCTCCTCCACATCAATGTGGTTCACCTGTCCCCTATTGAAAGGGTTGGGCTTCTTTCCGAGCTTCCGTTGCCATTTCCATTCTCGCCTTCAGGCAGTCATTGGCAAAATGCCCATCTTATGCGGCACTTAAAGCAAGTAATATGACTCAGGTCTACTTTGGATGGTGTTGACGGGTTGGTGCGATTCTGTCCGTTGCTTCCTCCATTCCCGTTCCCATTCTTCGTCCTGTTATGGTTATGCGAATTACCTCCTCCATGGGTATGCTGAAACTGAATTCCTGATTTAGGGGTATAACGAGGTTTCTGCTGAGCTCCAGAGTTATACTTCCCTTGCCCATACTTCCGCTTGCGGTTCTCAATTTGCTGTTGCTTTCCTTCAATCATGAGGGCTCGGTCTACTAACTCCTGGTAGTTATTGAACCGGCTACCATCAACGGCATCTTTGAACTCATCATTCAGTCCTTCTAGGAACTTCTCTGTTTAGTCTGCATCGGTAGCAACGTCATCCGGGGCATAACGTGCTAATTTACTAAAGTCATCCACGTCTGGCCAACAGTCCTTCCTCCTTGGCGTAAGTTGCGAAACTCACGCTTCTTCATGGCCATAGCTCCTGCTGAAACATGGGCAGTGCGGAAAGCTTGCTGAAATTGATCCCATGTGACAGTGTCTATAGGGTAAGTGGCTGTGAAATTCTCCCACCATGCTGCTGCGGGTCCTTCAAGCTGATGTGCTGCAAACTTCACTCTTTCACCATCATGCATCCTGCAGTGGTCAGCTCCCTTCCTATCTTGCGGAGCCAGTCATCTGCTACAATCGGCTCGGTGCTACTGGAATACACCGGCGGGTTTAGTCTAAGGAAATGAGTCAGATGATCCGCAGGTGGTGGTGGTGGTGGGTTGTTATTGTTGTTGCCCTGGTTCTGCACCAATGTTTGAATTAGGGTATTCTGCTGCTGGATCAGTTGGGTGATCTCTGGCGGAAAAGCAAATCCGGGGTCGCGTCTCGGAGCCATCTGATGGGTTTAGAAAAGAAGAGAAATGTAGAATTGAATGAGGTCTAAGGGGAATCACTACCCAATTGCACATGAGCAAATGCACACAAAAATCACTTCATTCAATCAAACAAGGGCTTACAACGATCTAACTATCGCAAAAGTGCGTGCACTATAGTGTTTACATGGAGGGAATACTACTAATATGTGGGGGACTTCTACTAATTTGAACCGGTGGAAGACTCCATAATGTCTGCTCCTGCTTCATCTTCAAAGTCGGGTTCACTTGGATCCGAATCGGTGTCGTCGATGTTGATGTAGTCGCTTGGGCAATCGACATACTGGTCTTCATTCCTGGGCGCCAACTTCTTCTTGAGTTCTTCAATCTCGTACTTAAGATCGTTATTGTGTCTTGCTAGAGCTACGATCTCGTCCATATAGTCCTTGCGAGTTGTCTTTAGTTCTTCTTCAAGTTCGATGATCCTTCCCTTTGCATTCTGCAACTCCAACATATCATTGCACATTTGGTTCTCCTGGTGTCGAATGTGCTGATTTAACTCCTGGATGAACGCTGCAATGGATCTATCCTTCTTGGTGCTGACGACGTCCCATTTGTTATCTCGGCGTCCGCAAATCTGGTAGATAGTGTCCTTGAGGTCTTCTTGATAAACTTCTCCAATGCGTCCCATGGTGATGTGAGCTGCCATGCTCTTTCCTGCACTCCAAGTTGGTGCACCAAAACACTATCTATAGGCTTGGTGATTGGGGCGAATGTCCTTCCCGAACGTGAGAGTGAATCTTCCAAACTCCTCTTGAGCAGAGTGGCGTTGAAAGTCCCGTGAAGCTGGGTAGTCCAATGTTCAGGTACTTGGTAGCTTCCTTCAAGTGAAATCCAAAAGGTGTGCCTTCATCCGGTTGGGTGTACTTGATCTTCGCGTCCTTCATCCTAAAGAGAGTAGAAAAGATGAGGAGTTAGAAAATGGGAAGAGAATAGTGATCTATGGCTTTATCTTAGTGGTCGTGTCTCATACGGCGTGTGCTCGATACCATTCTCTGGGCGACCGGACCGAATGGATCTAGTGCTCGTGCTCGGTGTCATCCCCTGGATCGATAATCTTGACACCACACGATTCAAGGATTTATAGCAGAGTAGCAATCACACACTTATTACATCGTTGTCCACAAGGGAACTTAATACAATAATATGGCTTAAGGCCATCTAATAATAACAGCGGAAGGCTTGGAAGACAAGTGAGTCCATCAACTCCATCAAGATCATCGAGTATAGAACCACGACCTAACACCTTACTGTCATGCGAGAAGTCTGCATAGCGTGAAAGTTGCAGCCAAAACGGGTCAAGACATGGAATATCTTTGGCAATGTAACACATAGAGAACAATGAAGCAACAAGCCTATACTACATGCATATATGGCTGGTGGTAAGGCTCTACGGTTACATTTTTGCATAAAGCTGGTTTTTCCCTACATCAAAGGAATAATTTTATTTAACTATCATGGTGGTTGTTAAACATTGAGAATGGTTGACAGCATCCTCAATCCCAATTAAAAGTACTCATTAAAACCCAATAACATTTATTTGAAGTAACATGTTGAGATTCACATGATATTCAAGTACTAGATACTCAAGATTTGTCCATAACCGGGGACACGGCTAATCATGATTAGTTTTTACACTCTGCAGAGGTTTGCACACTTTTCCCCACAAGACTCGATCGCCTCCGTTTGGTTCTCGCACTACATGGTGTTTGAGAGACGGATGACCGAGACACGATCTTTCGTAAGCGCTAGCACCTTACTTGTGGGTAGACCGCACACCTACTTTCCTCTACATCTGCTAGTCTAACCGTAAGAGTTCGCACAACTTAGTCAACTATGCCAGAGCCCATAATTGGCTTGTGGCTGCACACGGAAGTTTCCAGTTTGAATAATCTTATGATCCCTTAGAGCACAGGTGGCGGTCCGAAGAAATACAGGCAAGTCCTGATAGAAACCAGGTGCCTCAATCCACCCAGATGTGTGTTTAAGTTGCCACCTTAGATAAACCATTAATTACAATCTCACATCTGTCATGGATACCACTCACCCAATCCACGTCTACTAGCATAGCATAGCATAATAAGCAAACGTAGAAGTAACTCCCAAGGTTTCATAAATAAAACAGGTAATAGGTACTACCTCAATCTACTTCCCATCCCACAATTTAATTAGATCCTAAACATGCAAGTGTTTTGAGGGTTTGATCTAATGCAATAAAAACTGGGTATGAGAAGAGTATGATCAAAGTGTTACTTGCCTTGTCGATGATCCGCGAGACCTAGAGATTCGAAGTAACAAGCGGCACACCGGTGATCTAACGCAGACAAACAACAAGCATACAATAAGTACTCATCTAATGCACGGGTAAATCTCGAATAAAAGATCTAACCAGATAGTTCAACTTAAGAACCCTGGTTGCAAAAGAATCGAATCAAATAAAGCATCGAAAGTCGGAACTCGAGAGAGAACGACTCGGTTTAGCAATCTGAAACTAAGTCAAAATTTTACAGTAGCAAAACTCGGTGTAAGTAGGTTAGTCGGAACGGCGGTTTCGTAACGAAACTCCAGGCGCTTGAATCACCTGATTCCGATAAACGAGCAAGAAATAAAACAGATTTGAAAATCGGATCGGAAATCGAATCAGAAAAATAACGGATTAAATCCGATTAAAAGAAAACAACGAACGGATTAAATAATGGACGTTCGTTAATGTAACTAATCCAACGAACACATTCATTGAAACGAACGGTTCGGTGAACGTTCGTTAATTAAGAAAACCGAAAAAAAATAAAAACCATCTAGGTTTTGAAAAAAAAACCGAACAACGAACGAAAAAAAACCGGATCGGGTTTTCTTAGAGAAAACCGGATCGGGACGGGGCGGCGGCGGCTACCTCCGGTGCTTCGCCGGCGGGCTCCGGGCGCGGCGGGGGGTCCGCGGGCCGGGAGGGCGGCGAGGGGCGGCGGGGTTCTCCGGCGACGGCGAGGAACGGCGCGGCGTCTTCGGCAAGGCGGCGGCGGCTCGGGTGAGGGCGGTGGCGGCGGCTCAAGGTGAGGAGAGAGGGGCGCTGGTATAAATAGAAGGGGGCTCGCGCTTTGGGGAAGGGGCCAGGCGGCGGCGACGGCGTGTCCGACCCGGACACGGGCGGCGGGCGGCGTGGCGGGCAGGTGGTTCACAAGGCAGCGTCTTGTGAGGGAGAGGGAGGCGGGCCGGGGCGCTGGGCCGGGGCGCGGCTGGCTGGGCCGGCTGGGCCTTGGCCCAGGGGGGGGGGCGCGATTTTTTTTATTTAAAACAAAACAAAACGGATTAAAAAAATACCAAACGAACTCCGATTTTAATAAAAATAATTTTCCCCGACTCCTAAAAATGAGTCGAACAAAATGAACTTTAAAAACGGCAAACATGCATATTTTTTTTTAAATGCTCATTTTTGCCTAAGCAAAATAAATCTTCCAAATCCAAATTTTTGATTTATTTATAAAATCTCCATTTTTCCTAAATGTTGGGAAAGTCATATTATTCCCTCTCTTAAGTTTTTATAGGAAAAACTTTATGAAGATAATTAAGTAAATCCAATGATCCTATTTTCAAAATTTGAGAAATCCCAAATATGAAAATAATGAAACTTCCAACTCTCTCCGAGGGTCCTTGAGTTGCGTGAAATTTTCTAGGATCGGAAAAATGCGAAAAAATATGATATGCATCATGACCTAATGTATAACATTCCAAATTGAAAATTTGGGATGTTACAACTAGAGCTATAAGTATATGAAAGCTCAACAAAAGAAACTAAGTGGGTGTGCATCCAACTCGCTTGCTCACGAAGACCTAGGGCATTTTGAGGAAGCCCATCATTGGAATATACAAGCCAAGTTCTATAATGAAAATTCCCTCTAGTATATGAAAGTGACATCATAGGAGACTCTCTATCATGAAGATCATGGTGCTACTTTGAAGCACAAGTGTGGTAAAAGGATAGTAGCATTGTCCCTTCTCTCTTTTTCTCTCATTTTTTTATTTTTGTTTTTTTATTTGGGCCTTTTCTTTTTTGGCCTCTTTTTTTATTTTATTTTTATTTTTCGTCCGGAGTCTCATCCCGACTTGTGGGGGAATCATAGTCTCCATCATCCTTTCCTCACTGGGACAATGCTCTAAAAAATGATGATCATCACACTTTTTTTATTACAACTCAAAAATTACAACTCTATTCTGAGAACAAAATATGACTCTATATGAATGCCTCCGGCGGTGTACCGAGATGTGCAATGACTCATGAGTGACATGTATGAAAGAATTATGAACGGTAGCTTTGCCACACATACGATGCCAACTACATGATCATGCAATGGCAATATGACAAAAGTAAAGTATATCATGATGATGATGAACGGAACAGTGGAAAGTTGCATGGCAATATATCTCGGAATGGCTATGGAAATGCCATAATAGGTAGGTATGGTGGCTGTTTTGAGGAAGATATAGGGTGGATGTATGATACCGGCGAAAAGTGCGCGGTATTAGAGAGACTAGCAATAGTGGAAAGGTGAGAGTGCGTATAATCCATGGACTCAACATTAGTCATAAAGAACTCATATACTTATTGCAAAAATCTACAAGTTATCAAAGCTAAGTATTACGCGCATGCTCCTAGGGGGATAGATTGGTAGGAAAAGACCATCGCTCGTCCCTGACCGCCACTCATAAGGAATACAATCAATAAATAAATCATGATCCGACTTCATCACATAACGGTTCACCATACGTGCATGCTACAGGAATCACAAACTTTAACACAAGTATTTCTCAAATTCACAATTACTCAACTAGCATGACTCTAATATCACCATCTTTATATCTCAAAACAATCATCAAGCATCAAACTTTTCTTAGTATTCAACACACTAATACGAATTTTTACAAATCATTTATGCTTAGCATATTAGGATTTTTTAAGCAAATTACCATGCTATTTAAGACTCTCAAAATAATCTAAGTGAAGCATGAAAGATAAATAGTTTGTATAAAACAAATCCACCACCGTTCTCTAAAAGATATAAGTGAAGCACTAGAGCAAACGACAAACTACTCCAAAAGATATGAGTGAAGATCAATGAGTAGTTGAATAATTATGCAACTATGTGAAGACTCTCCCATTTAATAATTTCAGATCATGGTATTTTCTTCAAACAGCAAGCAAAGCTAAATAAAACTACATTGCAAGGATAGCACAACTCATGTGAAGAAGCAAAAACTTAGGCTCAACCGATACTAACCGATAGTTGTTGAGGAAGAAAGGTGGGATGCCTACCGGGGCATCCCCAAGCTTAGATGCTTGAGACTTCTTGAAATATTATCTTGGGGTGCCTTGGGCATCCCCAAGCTTGAACTTTTGTGTCTCCTTAATTCCTCTCATATCATGGTTTCTCTTTTTATCAAAAGCTTCATTCACAACAAACTCAACAAGAACTCGTGAGATAGGTTAGTATAAACCAATGCAAAACCTTATCATTTTCTACTGTAACAGATCACTAACATTATTATTCAACATTCAATACTAAATGCCTCTGCATATTTAATACACATATCTTTAAATAGAATCGTTAAACAAGCAAACATATGCAAACAATGCAAACATAACAGCAATCTGCCAAAACAGTACAGTCTGTAAAGAATGCAAGAGTATCAATACTTCCTGACTCCAAAAATTATGAACCAAAATTCCCACTGTAATAAATTTATCAGATCTCAATATGCAAAAGGATTCAACATTATACCACTCTCTGACTTTTCTAGGGAATTTTTGCAACAGCGGTTAACTTTCTGTTTTCAAACAGCAACATGTATACTAGCAAAATAAGCATGGCAAAGGCTATCCTTGACATTTTTATTGGAACTAAAGATGCAAAACATTATTCTAGATAACAGCAAGCAAAAATTAACAAGAGAAAATGACGCTCCAAGCAAAACACATATCATGTGGTGAATAAAAATATAGCTCCAAGTAAAGTTACCGATGAACGAAGACGAAAGAGGGGATGCCTTCCGGGGCATCCCCAAGCTTGGGCTTTTGGATAATCTTGAATATTACCTTGGGGTGCCTTGGTCATCCCCAAGCTTAGGCTCTTGCCACTCCTTATTCCATTGTCCATTGAATCTTTACACAAAACTTGAAAACTTCACAACACAAAACTTAACAGAAAACTCGTGAGCTCCGTTAGCGAAAGAAAAAAAAACACCACTTCAAGGTAATGTAATGAACTCATTCTTTATTTATATTGGTGTTAAACCTACTGTATTCCAACTTCTATATGGTTTATAAACTATTTTACTAACCATTGAGTCATCAAAATAAGCAAACAACACACGAAAAACAGAATCTGTCAAAAACAGAACAGTCTGTAGTAATCTGTAACTAACGCAAACTTATGGAACTCCAAAAATTCTAAAATAATTTGTGGACCTGAGGAATTTGTCTAGTAATCATATGCAAAAATAATAAACTAAATATCACTTTCCAGTAAAAAGTTCTAGCTAATATCGTGAGCGCTAAAGTTTCTGTTTTTTACAGCATGATCATAAAAACTTCACCCAAGTCTTCCCAAAGGTTCTACTTGGCACAAACACTTATTAAAACATAAAACCACATCTAAACAGAAGATGTATGGATTATTTATTCCTAAACATAACCAAAAATCAAGAAACTAAAATAAAATTGGGTTTCCTCCCAACAAGCGCTAACGTTTAATGCCCCTAGCTAGGCATGATGATTTCAATGATGCTCACATAAGAGATAAGAATTGAAATGTAAAGAGAGCCTCATGAAGAATATTACTAGCACATTTAAGTATGGCCCACTTCCTATGCATAGGGATTTTTTGAGCAAACAACTTATGGGAACAATAATCAACTAGCATAGGAAGGTAAAACAAGCATAAGTTCAAAAATTGAAGCACATAGAGAGGAAACTTGACATTATTGCAATTCCTAAAAGCATATGTTCCTCCCTCATAATAATTTTCAGTAGAATCATGAATGAATTCAAAAATATAACCAGCACCTGAAGCATTCTTTTCATGATCTACTAGCATAGAAAATTTACTAGTCTCCACATAAGCAAAATTCTTCTCATTCGGAATAGTGGGAGTATCATAAGAGACTTGAACACTAAAAATTGTTTCCACATTAAAAGAGTAATGTTAAGAAAAAGGGTAATCATAATCATGACAAGATTTATAAATATAATCATCACTACTTTTTATAGCATAAGTTTCATCAGAATAATCATCATAAGTAGCAACTTCGTTCTCATCATAATCGATTGAAACCTCTCCCAAGATAGTGGAATCACTAAATAAAGTTGACACTCTTCCAAATCCACTTCCGTATTCATCACAATAAAATTCGACATCCTCCAAAATAGTGGGATCACTACTTCCTAAAGTTGACACTCTTCCAAACCCACTTTCATCAATATAATCATCATAAGTAGGAGGCATGCTATCATCATAACAACTTTGCATATCAAAACTTGGGATGCTAAAATATCATCTTCATTAAACATAGCATCCCCAAGCTTGGGACAAACATTAATTTCAGCAAATATATTCTCAAATATTTCATCCTCATCAAACATAGCTTCCCCAAGCTTGGGCTCTTTCATATCATAAGCATAATTACTCTCATCATTAAAAATATGGATAGCACCAATAGTAAAGCAATTATCATCATCACAAGGAGTAGTAGGAGCAACATCATTTGGGAGGTATACCTTTTTACATTTGTTGCTCCTTCTTTTCTTTTTCTTCTTCATATTATGTGTGGGTTCAACCTTCCTCTTTGAGCTCCTTATTGATGGGATTGGTTGAATAGAAAGCTCCTCCCTGTTACCTGATTCATCATGAGAAATAATAGGAGGATATTGGGAAGTCTCTTCCCTTTCATTAGTATTCTCATCATCTTCTATTTGATTTCTTTTCTTTAGGTAATTGGCAATATAAGGATTTTCAATGCAATTCTCCGCACACAACATATAAATCTTTTCTAGATCAATATCAAGGAATTTCTTATGGGCAAATTCTGGAAGGTCCTTAAGTAAATGTTTCAATTCTTCATAACCCAAAAGTAAACTAATCTCATTGTAATGTGCAAGGGAGATCAAATCATCACAACTTTTGGACACGATTCGGTCATGAAACAATTTGCATTGGAGATGTAAATGACCTTGTTCATTGCAAAGTTCACAAGTACGGCAAAGGAATTTTAAGTTTTCAGCACTCACACCTAGCCTTTCTTGCAACCATTTAGTTTCTAAATGCTTATGCCTCTTGCAATAAATATCTTCTCTATTTGGTGTGTTCATGCAAACATGCACTCCACAAAAGTTGACATGCTCATAAGAGATATTTTTATCATGACTAGAGCAATCATAAATAATACTATGGATATTCAAGGAGTTTATACTAACAACATTGCAATCATGCTCATCATTCAAAGATTTAGTACCAAGCATTTTAATGCATTCTTCTTCTAGCACTTGAGCACAATTTTCCTTTCCATCAAACTCACGATAGATATTAAAAAGACGAAGCGTATGAGACAAACTTAACTCCATTTTTTGTAGTTTTCTTTTATAAACTAAACTAGTGATAAAACAAGAAACAAAAAGATTCAATTGCAAGATCTAAAGATATAACTTCAAGCACTAACCTCCCCGGCAACAGCGCCAGAAAAGAGCTTGATGTCTACTACACAACCCTCTTCTTGTAGACGTTGTTGGGCCTGCAAGTGCACAGGTTTGTAGGACAGTAGCAAATTTCCCTCAAGTGGATGACCTAAGGTTTTTGAATCTGTAGGAGGTGTAGGATGAAGATGGTCTCTCTCAAGCAACCCTGCAACCAAATAACAAAGAGTCTCTTGTGTCCCCAACATACCCAATACAATGGTAAATTGTATAGGTGCACTAGTTCGGCGAAGAGATGGTGATACAAGTGCAATATGAATGGTAGATATAGGTTTTTGTAATCTGAAAACATAAAAACAGCAAGGTAACTAATGATAAAAGTGAGCGTAAACGGTATTGCAATGATAGGAAACAAGGCCTAGGGTTCATACTTTCACTAGTGCAAGTTCTCTCAACAATAATAACATAGATAGATCATATAACAAGCCCTCAACATGCAACAAAGAGTCACTCCAAAGCCACTAATAGCGGAGAACAAACATAGAGATTATGGTAGGGTACGAAACCACCTCAAAGTTATTCTTTCGGATCGATCTATTAAAGAGTTCGTACTAGAATAACACCTTAAGACACAAATCAACCAAAACCCTAATGTCACCTAGATACTCCATTGTCACCTCAAGTATCCGTTGGCATGATTATACGATATGCATCACACAATCTCAGATTCATCCAACAAAGTACTTCAAAGAGTGCCCCAAAGTTTCTACCGGAGAGTCAAGAAAGTGTGCCAACCCCTATGCATAGGTTCATGGGCGGAACCCGCAAGTTGGTCACTAAAACATACATCAAGTGGCACATGATATCCCATTGTCACCACAGATAAACACAACAAGACATACATCAAGAGTTCTCATAAAAGACTCAATCCGATAAGATAACTTCAAAGGGGAAACTCAATTCATCACAAGAGAGTAGAGGGGGAGAAACATCATAAGATTCAACTATAATAACAAAGCTCGCGATACATCAAGATCGTGTCATAGAGAGAACACGAGAGAGAGAGAGAGAGAGAGAGATCAAACACATAGCTACTGGTACATACCCTCAGCCCTGAGGGTGAACTACTCCCTCCTCGTCATGGAGAGCGCCGGGATGATGAAGATAGCCACCGGTGATGGGTTCCTCCTCCGGCGGGGTGCCGGAACGGACTCCCGAGAGGTTTTCGGTGGCTACAGAGGCTTGCGGCGGCGGAACTCCCGATCTATCTTCTCCGTGGATGTTTTTAGGGTACGTGGGACTATATAGGCGAAAGAAGTTGGTCAGGGGGTGCTCGAGGGGTCCACGAGACATGGGGCCGCGCCCTGTAGGGGGGGTGCCCCCCATCTCTTGGGCTCCTCGAGGATCTTCTGACTTGATCTCCAAGCCTCCAGGATCATATTCTGCCCAAAAATAACGCTGTTGAAGGTTTCATTCCGTTTAATTCGCTTGATATTCCTTTCCTTCAAATACTGAAATGCATAATAAAAACAGCAATATGGGTTGGGCCTCCGGTTAATAGGTTAGTCCCAAAAGTAATATAAAAGTGAATAATAAAGCATAATATTGCCCATAACAGTAGATAATATAGCATGGAGCAATCAAAAATTATAGATACGTTGGAGACGTATCAAGCATCCCCAAGCTTAATTCCTGCTCGTCCTCGAGTAGGTAAATGATAAAAAGATAATTTTTGATGTGGAATGCTAGTTGGCATAATTTCATTGTAATTCTTCTTAGTTGTGATATGAATATTCAGATCCGTAAGATTCAAGACAAAAGTTTATATTGACATAGAAATAATAATACTTCAAGCATACTAACTAAGCAATTATGTCTTCTCAAAATAACATGGCCAAAGAAAGTTATCCCTACAAAATCATATAGTCTGGCTATGCTCTATCTTCACCACACAAAGTATTTAAATCATGCACAACCCCGATGACAAGCCAAGCAATTGTTTCATACTTTTGACATTCTCAAACTTTTTCAATCTTCACGCAATACATGAGCGTGAGCCATGGACATAGCACTATAAGTGGAATAGAATGGTGGTTGTGGAGAAGACAAAAAGGAAGAAGATAGTCTCACATCAACTAGGCGTATCAATGGGCTATGGAGAAGCCCATCAATAGATATCAATGTGAGTGAGTAGGGATTGCCACGCAACGGATGCACTAGAGCTATAAGTATATGAAAGCTCAACAAAAGAAACTAAGTGGGTGTGCATCCAACTCGCTTGCTCATGAAGACCAAGGGCATTTTGAGGAAGCCCGTCATTGGAATATACAAGCCAAGTTCTATAATGAAAATTCCCACTAGTATATGAAAGTGACATGATAGGAGACTCTCTATCATGAAGATCATGGTGCTACTTTGAAGCACAAGTGTGGTAAAAGGATAGTAGCATTGTCCCTTCTCTCTTTTTCTCTCTTTTTTTATTTTTATTTTTTTATTTGGGCCTTTTCTCTTTTTTTTGACTCTTTTTTTATTTTTATTTTATTTTTCGTCCGGAGTCTCATCTCGACTTGTGGGGGAATCATAGTCTCCATCATCCTTTCCTCACTGGGACAATGCTCTAAAAACTGATGATCATCACACTTTTATTTTCTTACAACTCAAAAATTACAACTCGGTTCTTAGAACAAAATATGACTCTATATGAATGCCTCCGGCGGTGTACCGGGATGTGCAATGACTCATGAGTGACATGTATGAAAGAATTATGAACGGTGGCTTTGCCACAAATACGATGCCAACTACATGATCATGCAATGGCAATATGACAAAAGTAAAGTATGTCATGATGATGATGAACGGAACAGTGGAAAGTTGAATGGCAATATATCTCGGAATGGCGATGAAAATGCCATAATAGGTAGGTATGGTGGCTGTTTTGAGGAAGATATAGGGTGGGTGTATGATACCGGCGAAAAGTGCACGGTATTAGAGAGGCTAGCAATAGTGGAAAGGTGAGAGTGCGTATAATTCATGGACTCAACATTAGTCATAAAGAACTCATATACTTATTGCAAAAATCTACAAGTTATCAAAGCAAAGTATTACGCACATGCTCCTAGGGGGATAGATTGGTAGGAAAATACCATCGTCATTCCCCGACCGCCACTCATAAGGAAGACAATCAATAAATAAATCATGCTCCGACTTCATCACATAACGGTTCACCATATGTGCATGCTACGGGGATCACAAACTTTAACACAAGTATTTCTCAAATTCACAATTACTCAACTAGCATGACTCTAATATCACCATCTTTATATCTCAAAACAATCATCAAGCATCAAACTTTTCTTAGTATTCAACACACTCATAAATTTTTTTACAAATCATTTATGCTTAGCATATTAGGATTTTTTAAGCAAATTACCATGCTATTTAAGACTCTCGAAATAATCTAAGTGAAGCATGAGAGATCAATAGTTTCTATAAAACAAATCCACCACCGTGCTCTAAAAGATATAAGTGAAGCACTAGAGCAAACGACAAACTACTCCAAAAGATATGAGTGAAGATCAATGAGTAGTTGAATAATTATGCAACTATGTGAAGACTCTCCCATTTAATAATTTCAAATGTTGGTATTTTATTCAAACAGCAAGCAAAGCTAAATAAAACTACATCGCAAGGATAGCACAACTCATGTGAAGAAGCAAAAACTTAGGCTCAACCGATACTAACCGATAGTTGTTGAGGAAGAAAGGTGGATGCCTACTGGGCATCCCCAAGCTTAGATGCTTGAGAATTCTTGAAATATTATCTTGGGGTGCCTTGGGAATCCCCAAGCTTGAACTTTTGTGTCTCCTTAATTCCTCTCATATCATGGTTTCTCTTTTATCAAAAGCTTCATTCACAACAAACTCAACAAGAACTCGTGAGATAGGTTAGTATAAACCAATGCAAAACCTTATCATTTTCTACTGTAACAGATCACTAACATTATTATTCAACATTTCATACTAAATGCCTCTGCATATTTAATACTCCTATCTTTAAATAGAATCATTAAACAAGAAACATATGCAAACAATGCAAACATAACAGCAATCTGCCAAAACAGTGCAGTCTGTAAAGAATGCAAGAGTATCAATGCTTCCCTGACTCCAAAAATTATGAACTAAAATTCCCACTGTAATAAATTTATCAGAGCTCGATATGCAAAAATATTCAACATTATACCACTCTATGACTTTTCTAGGCAATTTTTGCAACAGTGGTAAACTTTCTATTTTCAAACAGCAACATGTATACTAGCAAAATAAGCATGGCAAAGGCTATCCTTGACATTTTTATTCGAACTAAAGATGCAAAACATTATTCTAAATAACAGAGAGCAATATTTAACAAGAGAAAATGACGCTCCAAGAAAAACACATATCATGTGGTGAATAAAAATATAGCTCCAAGTAAAGTTACCGATGAACGAAGACGAAAGAGGGGATGCCTTCCGGGGCATCCCCAAGCTTGGGCTTTTGGCTACTATTGAATATTACCTTGGGGTGCCTTGGGAATCCCCAAGCTTAGGCTCTTGCCACTCCTTATTCCATAGTCCATCGAATCTTTACCCAAAACTTGAAAACTTCACAACACAAAAGTTAACAGAAAACTCGTGAGCTCCGTTAGCGAAAGAAAACAAAACACCACTTCAAGGTACTGTCGTGAACTCATTCTTTATTTATATTGGTTTTAAACCTACTGTATTCCAACTTCTCTATAGTTTATAAACTATTTTACTGTCCATATAGTCATCAAAATAAGCAAACAACACACGAAAAACAGAATCTGTCAAAAACAGAACAGTCTGTAGTAATCTGTAACTAACGCAAACTTATGGAACTCCAAAAATTCTAAAATAAGTTGGTGGACCTGAGGAATTTGCCTAGTAATCATCTGAAAAAAGAATCAACTAAATAGCACTTTCCAGTAAAAAGTTCTAGCTAATCTCGTGAGCGCTAAAGATTCTGTTTTTTACAGCATGATCATAAAGACTTCACCCAAGTCTTACCAAAGGTTCTACTTGGCACAAACACTAATTAAAAAATAAAACCACATCTAAACAAAATATAGATGGATTATTTATTCCTAAACAGAACCAAAAAGAAAGAAACTAAAATAAAATTGGGTTGCCTCCCAACAAGCGCTAACGTATAACGCCCCTAGCTAGGCATGATGATTTCAATGATGCTCACATAAGAGATAAGAATTGAAACATAAAGAGAGAATCATGAAGAATATGACTAGAAAATTTAAGTCTGACCCACTTCCTATGCATAGGGATTTTTTGAGCAAACAACTTATGGGAACAATAATCAACTAGCGTAGGAAGGTAAAACAAGCATAAGTTCAAAAATTGAAGCACATAGAGAGGAAACTTGAGATTATTGCAATTCCTACAAGCATATGTTCCTCCCTCATAATAATTTTCAGTAGCATCATGAATGAATTCGACAATATAACCAGCACCTAAAGCATTCTTTTCATGATCTACTAGCATATGAATTTTACTACTCTCCACATACGCAAAATTCTTCTCATTCGGAATAGTGGGAGTATCATAAGAGACTTGAACACTAAAAATTGTTTCCACATTAAAAGAGTAATGTTCAGAAAAATGGTAATCATAATCATGACAAGATTTATAAATATAATCATCACTACTTTTTATAGCATAAGTTTCATCACAATAATCATCATAAGTAGCAACTTTGTTCTCATCATAATCGATTGAAACCTCTCCCAAGATAGTGGAATCACTAAATAAAGTTGACACTCTTCCAAATCCACTTTCGTATTCATCAAAATAAAATTCAACATCCTCCAAAATAGTGGGATCACTACTCCTAAAGTTGACACTCTTCCAAACCCACTTTCATCAATATAATCATCATAAGTAGGAGGCATGCTATCATCATAACAACTTTGCATATCAAAACTTGGGATGCTAAAAATATCATCTTCATTAAACATAGCATCCCCAAGCTTGGGACAAACATTAATTTCACCAAATATATTCTCAAATATTTCATCCTCATCAAACATAGCTTCCCCAAGCTTGGGCTCTTTCATATCATAAGCATAATTGCTCTCATGATTAAAAATATGGATAGCACCAATAGTAAAGCAATTATCATCATCACAAGGAGTAGTAGGAGCAACATCATTTGGGAGGGATACCTTTTTACCTTTGTTGCTCCTTCTTTTCTTTTTCTTCTTCATATTATGTGTGGGTTCAACCTTCCTCTTTGAGCTCCTTATTGATGAGATTGGTTGAATAGAAAGCTCCTCCTCGTTACCTGATTCATCATGAGAAATAATAGGAGGATATTAAAGTCTCTTCCCTTTAATAAGTATTCTCATCATCTTCTATTTGCTTTTTTTTCTTTAGGTAATTGGCAATATAAGGATTTTCAATGAAATTCTCCGCACAAAACATATAAATCTTTTCTAGATCAATATCAAGGAATTTCTTGTGGGCAAATTCTGGAAGGTCCTTAAGTAAACGTTTCAATTCTTCATAACCCAAAAGTAAACTAAGCTCATTGTAATGTGCAAGGGAGATCAAATTATCACAATTTTTGGACACGATTCGGTCATGAAACAATTTGCATTGGAGATGTAAATGACCACGTTCATTGCAAAGTTCACAAGTACGGCAAAGGAATTTTAAGTTTTCAGCACTCACACCTAGCCTTTCTTGCAACCATTTAGTTTCTAAATGCTTATGCCTCTTGCAATAAATATCTTCTCTATTTGGTGTGTTCATGCAAACATGCACTCCACAAAAGTTGACATGCTCATAAGAGATATTTTCATCATGACTAGAGCAATCATAATTAATACTATGGATATTCAAGGAGTTTATACTAGCAACATTTTGCAATCATGCTCATCATTCAAAGATTTAGTACCAAGCATTTTAATGCATTCTTCTTCTAGCACTTGAGCACAATTTTCCTTTCCATCAAACTCACGATAGATATTAAAAAGACGAAGCGTATGAGACAAACTTAACTCCATTTTTTTTGTAGTTTTCTTTTATAAACTAAACTAGTGATAAAACAAGAAACAAAAAGATTCAATTGCAAGATCTAAAGATATACCTTCAAGCACTAACCTCCCAACGGGCGCTTTAAATGAGCTTGATGTCTACTACACAACCTTCTTCTTGTAGACGTTGTTGGGCCTGCACGTGCACAGGTTTGTAGGGTGGATGACCTAAGGTTTATCAATCCATAGGAGGCGTAGGATGAAGATGGTCTCTCTCAAGCAACCCTGCAACCAAATAACAAAGAGTCTCTTGTGTCCCCAACACACCCAATACAATGGTAAATTGTATAGGTGCACTAGTTCGGCGAAGTGATGGTGATACAAGTGCAATATGGATGGTAGATAAAGGTAATTGTAATCTGAAAATATAAAAACAGCAAGGTAACAAGGATAAAAGTGAGCGTAAACGGTATTGCAATGATAGGAAACAAGGCCTAGGGTTCATACTTTCACTAGTGCAAGTTCTCTCAACAATAATAACATAGATAGATCATATAACAAGCCCTCAACATGAAACAAAGAGTCACTCCAAAGCCACTAATAGCGGAGAACAAACGTAGAGGTTATGGTATGGTACGAAACCACCTCAAAGTTATTCTTTCGGATCGATCTATTAATGAGTTCGTACTAGAATAACACCTTAAGACACAAATCAACCAAAACCCTAATGTCACCTAGATACTCCATTGTCACCTCAAGTATCCGTGGGCATGATTATACGATATGCATCACTCAATCTCATATTCATCCAACAAAGTACTTCAAAGAGTGCCCCAAAGTTTCTACCGGAGAGTCAAGAACGTGTGCCAACCCCTATGCATAGGTTCATGGGCGGAACCCGCAAGTTGGTCACCAAAACATACATCAAGTGGCACATGATATCCCATTGTCACCACAGATAAACACAGAAAGACATACATCAAGTGTTCTCATAAAAGACTCAATCCGATAAGATAACTTCAAAGGGCAACCCAATTCATCACAAGAGAGTAGAGGGGGAGAAATATCATAATATCCAACTATAATAGCAAAGCTCGCGATACATCAAGATCGTGCCATAGAGAGAACACGAGAGAGAACACGAGAGAGAGAGAGAGAGAGAGAGAGAGAGAGAGAGAGAGACCAAACACATAGCTACTGGTACATACCCTCAGCCCCGAGGGTGAACTACTCCCTCCCTCGTCATGGAGAGCCGGATGATGAAGATGGCCACCGGTGATGGGTTCCTCCTCGGGTGGTGCTTGGAACGGACTCCCGAGAGGTTTTGGTGGCTACAGAGGCTTGCGCGCGGAACTCCCAATCTATCTTCTCTGTGGATGTTTTTAGGGTACGTGGGACTATATAGGCGAAAGAAGTCGGTCGGGGGGGGGGGTGCTCGAGGGGTCCACGAGACAGGGGGCCGCGCCCCTATCTCCTGGGCTCCTCGAGGATCTTCTGACTTGATCTCCAAGCCTCCAGGATGATAATCTTCCCAAAAATAACGTTGTCAAGGTTTCATTCCGCTTGGACTCCATTTGATATTCCTTTCCTTCAAATACCAAACAGTAATAAAACAAAGAATATGGGCTGGGCCTCCGGTTAATAGGTTAGTCCCAAAAGTAATATAAAAGTGAATAATAAAGCCCAATATTGCCCAAAACAGTAGATAATATAGCATGGAGCAATCAAAAATTATAGATACGTTGGAGACGTATCATGTATTCAAACATGTACTAAGTTTCCGGTTAATACAATTCTAGCATGAATAATAAACATTTATCATGATATGAGGAAATAAATAATAACTTTTTATTGCCTCTAGGGCATATTTCCTACAGGATTCGCCCCCCCCCCCTCTTTGTCCTTCTTACGGAGGGGGGAAAGAGGTGGAGAGGGAGAAGGAAAGGGGGGCCGCGCCCCACCCCTTGTCCAATTTGGATTGGAAAGGGGGGGCACCTCCTATGGCCTGCCCTCTCCTCTCTACTAAGGCACATGTGGCCCATTAACTTTACCCGGGGGGTTCCATTAACCTCCCGGTACTCTGAAAAATCCCCGAACCTCTTCGAAACTATTCCAGTGTCCGTATATAACCTTCAATATATCAATCTCTACCTCTCGACTATTTCGAGACTCCTCGTAATGTCCGTGATCTCATCCGGGACTCTGAACAACCTTCGGTCACCAAAACACATAACTCATATAATACCAATCGTCACCGAATGTTAAGCGTGCGGACCCTACGGGTTTGAGAACTATGTAGACATGGCCGAGGCACCTCTCCGATCAATAACCAATTGTGGAACCTGGATGCTCATATTGGTTCCCACATATTCTACGAAGATCTTTATCGGTCGAACCATAATGTCAATATAGTTATGCCATTTGCCATCGGTATGTTACTTGCCCGAGATTCGATCGTTGGTATCTTCATACCTAGTTCAATCTCGTTATCGGCAAGTCTCTTTACTCGTTCTGTAGTGCATCATCCCGTGGCCAACTCATTAGTCACATTGCTTGCAAGGCTTCATATGATGTGCATTACCGAGAGGGCCCAGAGATACATCTCCGATACTCGGAGTGAGAAATCCTAATCTCGATCTATCCCAACCCAACAAACACCTTGGGAGATACCGGCCCAGAGATACGTCTCCGATACTCGGAGTGAGAAATCCTAATCTCGATCTATCCCAACCCAACAAACACCTTGGGAGATACCTGTAGAGCATCTTTATAATCACCCAGTTACGTTGTGACATTTGATAGCACACAAGGCATTCCTCCGGTTTCCGGGAGTTGCATAATCTCATAGTCAGAGGAATATATATTTGACACTAAGAAAGCGGTAGCAATAAAACTGAACGATCATTATGCTAAGCTAATGGATGGGTCTTTTCCATCACATCATTCTACTAATGATGTGGTCCCGTTATCAAGTGACACCTCATGTCCATGGCTCGGAAACTTAACCATCTTTTGAACAACGAGCTAGTCTAGTAGAGGCATACTAGGGACACGTAGTTTTGTCTATGTATCCACACATGTATCAAGTTTCCGGTTAATACAATTCTAGCATGAATAATAAACATTTATCATGAATAAGGAAATATAAAATAACAACTTTATGATTGCCTCTACGGCATATTTCCTTCAGTCTCCCACTTGCACTAGAGTCAATAATCTAGATTACATTGTAATGAATCTGACACCCATGGAGTCTTGGTGCTGATCATGTTTTTCTCGTGGAAGAGGCTTAGTCAACAGGTCTGCAACATTCAGATCCATATGTATTTTGCAAATCTCTATGTCTCCCTCCTTGACCAAATCTTGGATGGAGTTGAGGCGTCTCTTGATGTGTTTGGTCTTTTTATGAATTCTGTATTCCTTCGCTAAGGCAATTGCTCTAGTATTGTCATAAAAGATTTTCATATGACCCGATGCACTAAGTATTACACCTAGATCTGATATGAAATCCTTCATCCAGAATCCTTCATTTGCTGCTTCCGAAGCAGCTATGTACTCCGCTTCACATGTAGATCCCGCCATGACGCTCTGCTTGGAACTACACCAACTGACAGCTCCACCATTCAATAAAAATACATATCCAGATTGTGACTTAGAGTCATCCAGATCAGTGTCAAAGCTAGCATCGACGTAACCATTTATGACAAGCTCTTTGTCACCTCATAAATGAGAAACATATCCCTAGTCCTTTTTCAGGTACTATAGGATGTTCTTGACCGTTGTCCAGTGATCCACTCCTGGAATACTTTGGTACCTCCCTGCTAAACTTATAGCAAGGCACACATCAGGTCTGGTACACAGCATAGCATACATGATAGAACCAATGGCTGAGGCGTAGGGAATGAATTTCATTTTCACTCTATCTTCTAAAGTGGTCGGGCATGAGTCTGACTCAACTTCACACCTTGTAATACAGGCAAGAACCCTTTCTTTGACTGATCCATTTTTGAACTTCTTGAAAACTTTATCAAGGTATGTGCTTTGTGGAAGTCCTATCAAGCGTCTTGATCTATCTCTATAGATCTTGATGCCCAATATGTAAGCAGCTTCACCAAGGTCTTCAATTGAAAAACTCTTGTTCAAGTATCCTTTTATGCTATTCAGAAATTCTATATCATTTCCAATCAACAATATGTCATCCACATATAATATTAGAAATGCTATAGAGCTCCCACTCACTTTCTTGTAAAAACAGGCTTCTCCAAAAGTCTGTATAAAACCATATGCTTTGATCACCTCATCAAAGCATATATTCCAACTCCGAGATGCTTGCACCCGTCCATAAGTGGATGGTTGGAGCTTTCACACTTTGTTAGCACCTTTAGGATCGACAAAACCTTCTGGTTGCATCATATACAACTCTTCTTTAAGAAATCCATTAAGGAATGCAGTTTTGACATCCATTTGCTAGATTTCATAATCATAAAATGCGGTAATTGCTAACATGATTTGGACAGACTTGAGCATCGCTACGGGTGAGAACGTCTCATCGTAGTCAACTCCCTGAACTTGTCGAAAACCCTTTGCAACAAGTAGAGCTTTATAGACAGTAACATTACCACCAGTGTCAGTCTTCTTCAAGATCCATTTATTCTCTATGGGTCGCCGATCATCGGGCAGGTCCACCAAAGTCCACACTTTGTTCTCATACATGGATCCTATCTCGGATTTCATGGCCTCAAGCCATTTATCGGAATCTGGGCTCATCATAGCTTCTTCATAGTTCGTAGGTTCGTCATGGTCAAGTAACATGATGTCGCGACCAGACCCGAATGGATCTAGCGCTCTGTACTCAGTGTCATCCTCGGATCGAATGTCTTGACACAAGATAGTACTTCAAGGATTTATAGCGCAGTAGCAATCACACACTTATTACATTGTTGTCCACAAGGGAACTTAATACAATAATATGGCTTAAGGCCATCTAATAATAACAGCGGAAGGCTTGGAAAACGAGTGAGTCCATCAACTCCAGCCGCATCACCGAGTATAGAACCACAACCTAACATCTTACTGTCATTCTAAAAGTCGCAACATGAAAAGTTGCAGCCCGAAAACGGGTCAAGACATGGAATATGCTGGCAATGTAACACGTAAGGAGCAATGAATGAATAAGCCTATACTACATGCATATATGGCTGGTGGTAAGGCTCTCTGATTTACATTTTTGCGAAAAGCCAATTTTTCCCTACATCAAAGGAATAATTTTATTTAACTATCATGGTGGTTGTTAAACATTGAAGATGGTTGACATCCTCAATCCCAATTAAAAAGTACTCATTAAAATCCCAATAACTTTTATTAGAAGTAACATGTTGAGATTCACATGATAATCAAGTACTAGATACTCAAGATTTGTCCATAACCGGGGACACGGCTAATCATGATTAGTTTATACACTCTGCAGAGGTTTGCGCACTTTTCCCCACAAGACTCGATCGCCTCCGCTTGGTTCTCGCACTACATGGTGTTTGAGAAACGGATGACCGAGACATAGTCTTTCAGAAGCGCTAGCACCTTACATATGGGTAGACCGTACCAACCTACATCCCCTACATCAGCTAGTCTGCCCGTAAGAGTTCGCACAACTTAGTCAACTACGCCAGAGCCCATAATTGGCTTGTGGCTGCACACGTAAGTTTCTAGTTTGAATAATCTCATGATCCCTTAGAGCCTGGGTGGCGGTCCGAAGAAATACAGGCAAATCTCGATAGAAACCAGGTGCCTCAATCCACCCAGATGTGTGTTTAGGTTGCCACCTTAGATAAACCATTAATTAACAATCTCACATCTGTCATGGATATTCACTCACCCAATCCACGCCTACTAGCATAGCATGGCATAATCAAGCAAACGTAGAAGTAACTCCCAAGGTTTCATAAGTAAAACAGTAATAGGTACTACCTCAATCTACTTCCCATCCCACAATTTAATTAGATCCTAAACATGCAAGTGTTTGGGGTTTGATCTAATGCATAAAACTGGGTAGTAGAAAAGGTATGATCAAAGTGTTACTTGCCTTGTCGATGATCCATGAGTCCTAGAGATTCGAAGTAACAAGCGGCGCACTTCGGGTGATCTAACGCAGACAAACAACAAGCATACAATAAGTACTCATCTAATGCACAGGGAAATCTCGAATAAAAGATCTAACCAGATAGTTCAACTTAAGAACCCTGGTGGCAAAAGAATCGAATCAAATAAAGCATCGAAAGTCGGAACTCGAGAGAGAACGACTTTGCTTAGCAATCTGAAATTAGGTCAAAATTTCACAGTAGCAAAACTCTGTGAAAATAGGTTAGTCGAACGGCGGTTTCACATTTAAACTCCGTGCGCTTGAATCACCCGATTCCGATAAACGAGCAAGAAATAAAACAGTTTTGAAAATCGGATCGTAAATCGAATCGAAAAATAACGGATTAAATCCGATTTAAAAGAAAACGACGAGCGATCTAAATAACGGACGTTCATTATGTAACTAATCCAACGAACACGCTCATTGAAACGAACGGTTCTGTGAACGTTCGTTAATTAAGAAAACCGAATAAAAATAAAACCAATCTAGGTTTTTAAAAAAAACCGAACATTTTTTTTAAATAAACCGGATCGGGTTTTTCTCGCGAAAACCGGATCGGCGGGGCGGCGAGGTCGGCTACCTCCGGGCTCTTCGCCGGCGAGGTCCGTGAGGCTCGGTTGAAGCGGGGTCCGCGAGGTCGGGAGGGCTCCGGGCGGCGGGGTTCCGGCGTCGGCGGCGGGGCGTCGGCGCGGCTCCTTGGCGGCGGGCGGGTTCGTCGGGCGCGGTGAGGGCGGGCGGCGGATCGATGTGAGAGAGGGGGCGGCGGCTATAAAGGGGGGGGCTGCTTCCTTGGGGGAGGGCAAGGAGGCCGGGTCGAGGCGGACTCGGCGGCGGGCGATGGCGTGGCGGCCGATCGAGCGGGCGGCGTGGCGAGGAGAGAGGGAGGGCCGGGGCTGGCTGGGCCGGGCCGGGCCTCGGTCCGTGGGGAGCGCGATTTTTTTATAAAATTAAACCAAAACGAATAAAAAAATACCAAATGAATTCCAAATTAAATAAAACAAATTTTCCCCGACTCCTAAAAATGAGTCGAACAAAATGAACTTTAAAAACAAAATACTTGCATAAAATTTTTAAAATGCTCATTTTTGCCTAAGCAAAATAAATCTTCCAAAACCAAATTTGGTTTATTTATAATATCTTCATTTTCCTAATTGCTTGGGAAAGTCATATTATTCCCTCTCGAAATATTTTTATAGGAAAAATGTTATGAAGATAATTTAAATAAATCCAATGATCCTATTTTCAAGATTTGGAAAATCCCAAATATGAAAATAATGAAACTTCCAACTCTCCGAGGGTCCTTGAGTTGCGTGAAATTTCTAGGATCGGAAAAATGCGAGAAAAATATGATATGCATGATGATCTAATGTATAACATTCCAAATTGAAAATTTGGGATGTTACAAACCTACCTCTTAAGATGAATCTAGCCCTCGAGATTCGGGTTGGCTAGAAAATAGGTGAGGTGGTCCTTAATCAAAACTTCCTCTCTTTCCTGTGTGGCTTCATCCTCGGTGTGGTGGCTCCAATGAACTTTGCAAAACTTGATAACCTTGCTGCGGGTAACTCTGCTGGCATAATCGAGAATCTTAACCGGTTTTTCCTCATATGTCAAGTCATCCTTCAACTGAATTGCTTCCAATGGTACTGTGTCTCTTAACGGTACCTCTGCTATCTCGGGGTGACATTTCTTCAACAATTCTGTCATAGGCTTAGCAATCCTTGAGAAATTCTCAATGAATCTTCGGTAGTATCCTGCGAGTCCAAGGAAACTCCGAATCTCTCCAACGGTCGTTGGTGCTTCCCATTTGGTTACGGTCTCAACTTTCGTGGGGTCAATCGCTATCCCTTCTCCGGATATAACATGTCCGAGAAATCCAACTTCCTTTAACCAAAACTCACATTTGCTGAACTTGGCATACAACTGGTGTTCCCTCGGTTTCTCCAAAACCAATCGCAAATGTTCCTTGTGTTCCTCTTCATTCTTGAAAAAATCAAAATGTCATCAATGAACACCACGATTTAACTTATCCAAAAACTCCATAAACACTTTGTTCATCAGGTTCATGAAATAGGCTGGTGCGTTAGTCAGTCAAATGACATAACGGTATACTCGTATAGTCCATATCTCGTGGTAAATGCTGTCTTGGGTATGTCCTGTTCCCGAATCTTCAATCGATGGTACCACGATCGCAAGTCGATCTTGGAAAACACCTTGGCTCCTTGCAAGCGATCAAACAGATCATTTATCATAGGTAGTGGGTACTTGTTCTTGATTGTTACTTCATTTAATCCACGGTAATCAACAACCATTCTTAACGATCCATCCTTCTTCTCCACTAGCAAAACGGGTGATCCCCAAGGTGAAGAACTTGGGCGTATAAAACCTTTATCCAATAGTTCCTTAATCTGCTTCTTGATTTCCGCCAAATCCTGTGATGGCATCCTATACGGTCGCTTCGATATAGGGCCTGTTCCTGGCAACAACTCGATCAAAAACTCAATGTCTCTATCCGGTGGCATTCCTGGCAACTCTTCCGGAAATACATCAGGAAAATCCTTCACCACTGGTACTTCTTCCTGTACCACTCCTGATAAACAATTAACTTGTGCTCTCCTCGGCTCGTGCCGTGATACATACTTAATCCTTCTTCCTTCAGGTGTGGTGAGCAAAATTGACTTTGTGGTACAATCTATGTTTCCTCCATACTTTGATAACCAATCCATTCCTAATATCACATCCAATCCTTGGGATTCCAGAACTATTAGGTCCGAGGGGAAAACATAGTGTCCAATCCTTAGTGGCAGTCGATCACACCATTTACTAGCCATGTACTCTACTCCGGGTGAGGTTACTAGCATGGGTGACCTAAGGGCTTGGGTTGGTAACTTGTACTTATCCACAAATCCCCTTGATATGTATGAATGCGATGCACCAAGATCGAAAAAGAACAACCGCAGTAAATGACTTAACCAAAAACTTACCGATTCTTTGCATCGGGCTGATCTTCAACCTCCTCCACTTCAAGGTGGTTCACCTGTCCTCTATTGAAAGGGTTGGGCTTCTTTCCGGAGCTTCCATTGCCATTTCCATTACGGCCTTCGGGCGATCATTTGCATAGTGCCCAGTCTTGCGGCACTTAAAGCAAGTAACATGACTTAGGTCTACTTTGGATGGTGTTGACGGGTTGGTGCGATTCTGTCCGTTGCTTCCTCCATTCCCGTTCCCATTTTTGGTGCTGTTATGGTTATGCGAATTTCCTCCTCCATGGGTATGCTGAAACTGTATTCCTGATTTAGGGGTATAACGAGGTTTCTGCTGAGCTCCAGAGTTATATTTCCCTTGTCCATACTTCCGCTTGCGGTTCTCAATTTGCTGCTGCTTTCCTTCAATCATGAGGGCTCGGTCTACTAACTCCTGGTAGTTATTGAAACTTGCTACCATCAACGGCATGCTGAACTCATCATTCAGTCCTTCTAGAAACTTCTCATGCTTAGCTGCATCCGTAGCAACGTCATCTGGGGCATAACGAGCTAATTAACTAAAGTCATCCACGTACTGGCCAACAGTCCTTCCTCCTTGGCGAAAGTAGCGAAACTCACGCTTCTTCATGGCCATAGCTCCTGCTGGAAACATGGGTTGTGCGAAAAGCTTGCTGAAACCGATCCCATGTGACAAAGTGTCTACCGTAAGTGGTTGTGAAATTCTCCCACCATGTCTTTGCGGGTCCTTCAAGCTGATGCGCTGCAAACTTCACTCTTTCTCCATCCGTGCATCCTGCAGCGGTCAGCTCCTTCCTATCTTGCGGAGCCAGTCATCTGCTACAATTGGCTCGGTGCTCTTTGGAATACACCGGCGGGTTTAGTCTAAGGAAACGGGTCGAGATGATCCGCAGTGGTGGTGGTGGCGGTGGGTTGTTGTTATTGTTGTTGTTGCCTGGTTCGCACCAATGTTTGAATCGTGGTATTCTGCTTTGAATCAATTGGGTGATCTCTGGCGGAAAACAAATCCGAGGGTCGCGTCTCGGAGGCATCGATGGGTTTAGAAAATATGAGAATTTAGAATAGAATGAGGTCTAAGAAATCACTACCCAAATGCACATGAGCAAATGCACACAAAATCACTTCATTCAATCAAACAAGGGTTTACAACGATCTAACTATCGCAAAAGTGCGTGTACTATAATGTTTACATGGAGGGAATACTACTAATATGTGGGGGACTTCTACTAATTTGAACCGGTGGAAGACTCCATAATGTCTGCTTCCAGCCTTCGTCTTCAAAGTCGGGTTCGCTTGGATCCGAATCGGTGTCGTCGATGTTGATGTAGTCGCTTGGGTGATTGACATCTTGGTCTTCATTCACGAGCGCCAACTTCTTCTTGAGTTCTTCAATCTCGTACTTAAGATCGTTATTGTGTCTTGCTAGAGCTACGATCTCGGCCCATATAGTCCTTGCGAGTTGTCTTGAGTTCTTCTTCAAGCTCGATGATCCTTCCTTTTGCATTTTGCAACTCCAACATATCATTGCACATCTGGTTCTCCTGGCGTCGAATGTGCTGATTTAACTCCTGGATAAATGCTGCAATGGATCTACCCTTCTTGGTGTTGACGACTTCCCATTTGTCGTCTCGGCGTCCGCAAATCTGGTAGATTGTGTCCTTGAGGTCTTCTTGATAAACTTCTCCAATGCGTCCCATGGTGATGTGAGCTGCCATGCTCTTTCCTGCACTCCAAGTTGGTGCAATCAAAACACTATCTATAGGCTTGGTGATTGGGGCGAATGTCCTTCTGGAACGTGAGCATGAATCTTCCAGCTTCTCTTGAGCAGAGTGGCGTTGAAAGTTCCTGAAGCTTGGTAATCCAATGTTCAGGTACTTGGTAACTTCCTTCAAGTGAAATCCAAATGGTGTGCCTTCATCTGGTTGGGTGTACTTGATCTTCGCGTCCGTCATCCTAAAGAGAGTAGAAAAGGTGAGGAGTGAGAAAATGAGAAGAGAGTAGTGATCTATGGCTTTATCTTAGTGGTCGTGTCTCATACGGCGTGTGCTCGATACCATTCTCTGTCATGACCGGACCCGAATGGATCTAGCGCTCTGTACTCGATGTCATCCTGGATCGATAATGCCGACACAGACAAGATTTCAAGGATTTATAGCGGAGTAGCAATCACACACTTATTACATCGTTGTCCACAAGGGAACTTAATACAATAATATGGCTTAAGGCCATCTAATAATAACAATGAAGGCTTGGAAAAGCAGTGAGTCCATCAACTCCGGCATCACCGAGTATAGAACCACAACCTAACATCTTACTGTCGTCGAAAAAGTCTCGCAACATGAAAAGATGCAGCCCGAAAACGGGTCAGCACATGTAATATGCTGGCAATGTAACACGTAAGGAGCAATGAATGAATAAGCCTATACTACATGCATATATGTCTGTAGGTAATGCTCTACGGTTACATTTTTGCGAAAAGCCAATTTTTCCCTACATCAAAGGAATAATTTTATTTAACTATCATGGTGGTTGTTAAACACTGAAGATGGTTGACAGCATCCTCAATCCCAATTAAAAAGTACTCATTAAAATCCCAATAACTTTTATTAGAAGTAACATGTTGAGATTCACATGATAATCAAGTACTAGATACTCAAGATTTGTCCATAACCGGGGACACGGCTAATCATGATTAGTTTATACACTCTGCAGAGGTTTGTGCACTTTTCCCCACAAGACTCGATCGCCTCCGCTTGGTTCTCGCACTACATGGTGTTTGAGAAACGGATGACCGAGACATAGTCTTTCAGAAGCGCTAGCACCTTACATATGGGTAGACCGTACCAACCTACATCCCCTACATCAGCTAGTCTGCCGTGCAGAGTTCGCACAACTTAGTCAACTACGCCAGAGCCCATAATTGGCTTGTGGCTGCACACGTAAGTTTCTAGTTTGAATAATCTCATGATCCCTTAGAGCACAGGTGGCGGTCCAAGAAATACACAAATCTCGATAGAAACCAGGTGCCTCAATCCACCCAGATGTGTGTTTAGGTTGCCACCTAAGATAAACAATTAATTAACAATCTCACATCTGTCATGGATATTCACTCACCCAATCCACGTCTACTAGCATAGCATGGCATAATCAAGCAATCGTAGAAGTAACTCCCAAGGTTTCATAAGTAAAACAGGTAATAGGTACTACCTCAATCTACTTCCCATCCCGCAATTTAATTAGATCCTAAACATGCAAGTGTTTGGGGGTTTGATCTAATGCATAAAGCTGGGTAGTAGAAAAGGTATGATCAAAGTGTTACTTGCCTTGTCGATGATCCGCGAGTCCTAGAGATTCGAAATAACAAGCGGCGCACTCGGTGATCTAACGCAGACAAACAACAAGCATACAATAAGTACTCATCTAATGCACAGGAAATCTCGAATAAAAGATCTACCCAGATAGTTCAACTTAAGAACCCTGGTGGCAAAATAATCGAATCAAATAACGCATCGAATGTCGGAACTCGAGAGAGAACGACTCGGTTTAGCAATCTGAAATTAGGTCAAAATTTCACAGTAGCAAAACTCTGTGAAAATAGGTTAGTCGGAACGGCGGTTTCGTTACGAAACTCCGTGCGCTTGAATCACCTGATTAGATAAACGAGCAAGAAATAAAACTGTTTTGAAACTCGGATCTTTAATCGAATCTGAAAAATAACGGATTAAATCCGATTTAAAAGAAAACGACGAACGATCTAAATAACGGACGTTCGTTAACAGAACTAATCCAACGAACACGTTCATTGAAACGAACGGGTCAGTGAACGTTCGTTAATTAAGAAAACCGAAAAAAAATAAAACCAATCTAGGTTTTAGAAAAACCGAACATTTTTTTTTTAAAATAAACCGGATCGGGTTTTTCTCGCGAAAACCGGATCGGCGGGGCGGCGAGGTCGGCTACCTCCGGGCTCTTCGCCGGCGAGGTCCGGGGGCTCGGTTAGAAGCGGGGTCCGTGGGTCGGGAGGGGCTCGGCGGCGGGGTTCCGGCGTCGGCGGCGAGCGGCGTCATGCTCCTTGGCGGCGGGGGTTGATCGGGCGCTGGGTGAGGCGGCGGCGGATCGATGTGAGAGAGGGGGCGGCGGCGGCTATAAAGGGGGGCGCCTGTTTCCTTGGGGGAGGGGCAAGGAGGCCGGGTCGAGGCGGACTCGGCGGTGGGCGGCGATGGCGGCGGGTGACGAGCGGGCGGCGAGAGGAGAGAGGAGGTGGGCCGGGGCTGGCTGGTCGGGCCGGGCTGGGCCTCGGGTCCGAGGGGGGAGCGATTTTTTTTTTTATAAAATTAAACCAAAAGCGAATAAAAAATACCAAATGAATTCCAAATTAAATAAAACAAATTTTCCCCGACTCCTAAAAATGAGTCGAACAAAATGAACTTTAAAAACAAAATACTTGCATAAAATTTTTAAAATGCTCATTTTTGCCTAAGCAAAATAAATCTTCCAAAACCAAATTTGGTTTATTTATAATATCTTCATTTTTCCTAATTGCTTGGGAAAGTCATATTATTCCCTCTCGAAATATTTTTATAGGAAAAATGTTATGAAGATAATTTAAATAAATCCAATGATCCTATTTTCAAGATTTGGAAAATCCCAAATATGAAAATAATGAAACTTCCAACTCTCTCCGAGGGTCCTTGAGTTGCGTGAAATTTCTAGGATCGGAAAAATGCGAGAAAAATATGATATGCATGATGATCTAATGTATAACATTCCAAATTGAAAATTTGGGATGTTACACATGACCTCCAGAACAGGATTATCGTACCACTCTGGTGCGGATCGTGATCTGCCAGACCTACGAGGTTCTGTAGCAACTTGATTTGTAGTTTCATGATCTTTATCAATAACTTCCTCTCTAATTGGTGTAGGCATCACGGGAACAGATTTCTCAGATGAACTACCTTCCAAATTGAGAGCAGGTACAATTACCTCATCAAGTTCTGCTTTCCTCCCACTCATTTCTTTTGAGAGAAACTCCTCTAGAAAGGTTCCGTTCTTAGCAACAAAAATCTTGCTGTCGGACTTGTGGTAGAAGGTGTACCCAATTGTTTCCTTAGGGTATCCTATGAATACACATATCTTAGATTTGGGTTCGAGCTTATCGGGCTGATGCCTTTTGACATAAGCATCACATCCCCAAACTTTAAGAAACGACAACTTAGGTTTGTTGCCAAACCATAGTTCATACAGTGTCGCCTCAACGGACTTTGACGGTGCCCTGTTTAAAGTGAATGCAGTTATCTCTAAGGCATAACCCCAAAATGATAGTGGTAAATCGGTAAGAGACATCATATATCGCACCATATCCAATAAAGTGCGGTCACGACGTTCGGAGACACCATTATGTTGTGGTGTTCTAGGTGGCGTGAGCTATGAAACTATTCCACATTGTTTTAAATGAAGGCCAAACTCGTAACTCAAATATTCTCCTCCATGGTCAGATCCTAGAAACTTTATTTTCTTGTTATGATGATTCTTCACTTCACTCTGAAATTCTTTGAACTTTTCAAATGTTTCAGACTTGTGTTTCATTAAGTAGATATACCCATATCTGCTCAAATCATCTGTGAAGGTCAGAAAATAACGATACCCACCACGAGCATCAACACTCATTGGAACGCATACATCGGTATGTATTATTTTCGATAAGTCACTAGCTCGTTCCATTGTTCCGGAGAACGGAGTTTTAGTCATCTTGCCCATAGGGCATGGTTCGCAAGTATCAAATGATTCATAATCAAGTGATTCCAAAAGTCCATCTTTATGGAGTTTCTTCATGTGCTTTACACCGATATGACCCAAACGGCAGTGCCACAAATAAGTTGCACTATCATTATCAACTTTGCATCTTTTGGCATCAATATTATGAATATGTGTATCATCACGATCAAGATTCAACACAAATAGACCACTCTTCAAGGGTGCATGACCATAAAAGATATTACTCATATAAATAGAACAACCATTACTCTCCAATTTAAATGAATAATCGTCTCGCACTAAACAAGATCCAGATATAATGTTCATGCTCAAGGCTGGCACCAAAACAAATATTCAGGTCTAAAACTAATCCCGAAGGTAGATGTAGAGGTAGCATGCCGATGGCGATCACATCAACCTTGGAACCATTTCCGACGCGCATCGTCACCTCGTCCTTAGCCAATCTTCGTTTATTCTATAGTCCCTGCTTCGAGTTACAAATATGAGCAACCAAAACGGTATCAAATACCCAGGAACTACTACGAGAATTAGTAAGGTACACATCAATAACATGTATATCAAATATACCTTTGTTCACCTTGGCATCCTTCTTATCCGCCAAATACTTGGGGCAGTTCCGCTTCCAGTGACCAATCCCTTTGTAGTAGAAGCACTCAGTTTCAGGCTTGGGTCCATTTTTGGGTTTCTTCCCGGGAGTGACAACTTGCTTGTCAGTCTTTTTGAAGTTCCCCATTGATGTCTACTACGCAACCTTCTTCTTGTCGACGTTGTTGGGCCTGCAAGTACATAGGTTTGTAGGACAGTAGCAAATTTCCCTCAAGTGGATGACCTAAGGTTTATCAATCCGTGGGAGGCGTAGGATGAAGATGGTCTCTCTCAAACAACCCTGCAACCAAATAACAAAGAGTCTCTTGTGTCCCCAACACACCCAATACAATGGTAAATTGTATAGGTGCACTAGTTCGGCGAAGAGATGGTGATACAAGTGCAATATGGATGGTAGATATAGGCTTTTGTAATCTGAAAATATAAAAACAGCAAGGTAACAAGTTGTAAAAGTGAGCGTAAACGGTATTGCAATGCTAGGAAACAAGGCCTAGGGTTCATACTTTCACTAGTGCAAGTTCTCTCAACAATAATAACATAGATAGATCATATAACTATCCCTCAACATGCAACAAAGAGTCACTCCAAAGTCACTAATAGTGAGAACAAACAAAGAGATTATGGTAGGGTACGAAGCCACCTCAAAGTTATTCTTTCCAATCAATCCTGTGGGCTATTCCTATAAGTATCACAAACAACCCTATAGTTCGTACTAGAATAACACCTTAAGTTACAAATCAACCAAAACCCTAATGTCACCTAGATACTCCAATGTCACCTCAAGTATCCGTGGGCATGATTATACGATATGCATCACACAATCTCAATTCATCTACTCAAACCAACACATGGAACCTCAAAGAGTGCCCCAAAGTTTCTACCGGAGAATCACGACGAAAATGTGTGCCAACCCCTATGCATAGGTTCATGGGCGGAACCCGCAAGTTGACCACCAAAACATACATCAAGTGAATCACGTGATATCTCATTGTCACCACAGATGCGCACGGCAAGACATACATCAAGTGTTCTCAAATCTTTAAAGACTCAATCCGATAAGATTACTTCAAGGGGAAAACTCAATTCATTACAAGAGAGTAGATGGGGAGAAGAAACATAAGATCCAACTATAATAGCAAAGCTCGCGATACATCAAGATCGTGCCAAATCAAGAACACGAGAGAGAGAGAGAGAGAGAGAGAGAGATCAAACACATAGCTCTTTGGTACATACCCTCAGCCCCGAGGGTGAACTACTCCCTCCTCGTCATGGAGAGCGCTTGGATGATGAAGATGGCCACCGGTGAGGGTTCCCCCCTCCGGCAGGGTGCCGGAACAGGGTCCCCATTGGTTTTTCGTGGCTCTGGAGGTTTGCGACGGCGGAACTCCCGATCTATTCTCTGTTCTGGAAGTTTTACGATACGTAGGTATATATGGGTGAAGGGAGTACGTCGATGGAGCTTCGGGGACCCCACGAGGCAGGGGGCGCGCCCTAGGGGGGTGGGCGCGCCCCCCACCCTCGTGAGCACCTCCCTCATCTCCTGACGTAGGGTCCAAGTCTATCTGGTAGGTTTCCTTCCAAAAATAACTTCTCCAGTTGATTTCATTCCGTTTTGACTCCATCTTATATTCCTTTTCCTCGAAACACTGAAATAGGCATAAAACAGCAAATCTGGGCTGGGCCTCCGGTTAATAGGTTAGTCCCAAAAATAATATAAAAGTGGATAATAAAGCCCAATATTGCCTAAAACAGTAGATAATATAGCATGGAGCAATCAAAAATTATAGATATGTTGGAGACGTATCAAGCATCCCAAGCTTAATTCCTGCTCGTCCTCGAGTAGGTAAATGATAAAAAAGATAATTTTTGATGTGGAATGCTAGTTGGCATAATTTCAATGTAAATCTTCTTAATTGTGGTATGAATATTCAGATCCGAATGAATACAAAATAAAAGTTCATATTGATAAAAAAATAGTAATACTTCAAGCATACTAATCAAAGTAATCATGTCTTCTCAAAATAGCATGGCAAAAGAAAGTTCATCCCTACAAAATCATATAGTTAGGATGTGCTTCATTTTTAAATCAAACAAAGATGTTCCCAACTTCTATACCCCGATGACAAGCCAAGCAATTGTTTCATACTTAAATAATCTCAAACTTTTTCAACCTTCACGCAATACATGAGCGTGAGCCATGGATATAGCACTATGGGTGGAATAGAATATGATGATGGGGATTGTGTGGAGAAGACAAAAAAGGAGAAAGTCTCACATTGACGAGGATAATTAACGGGCTATGGAGATGCCCATCAATGATGTCAACATGAGGAGTAGGGATTGCCATGCAACGGATGCACTAGAGCTATGAATGCTCAACAAAAGAAAACTAGTGGGTGTGCATCCAACTCGCTTGCTCATGAAGACCTAGGGCATTTGAGGAAACCCATCGTAGTAATATACAAGCCAAGTTCTATAATGAAAAATTCCCACTAGTATAAAAAAACAACTTATGAGACTCACTACATGAAGAACAAGGTGCTACTTTGAAGCACAATATATGAGACTCACTACATGAAGAACAAGGTGCTACTTTGAAGCACAAGTGTGGAAAAAGAGATAGTAGCATTGCCCTTTTTATTTTCTTTTTTTTTCTTTTGGCCTTTCTCTTTTTTTTTGTTTGGGCAAAGCTCTAATAATGATGATCATCACACTTCTAATTATTACAACATAAGGATTACAACTCGAAACTTAGAACAAGATATGACTCTATATGAATGCCTCCGGCAGTGTACCGGGGTGGTGCAATGAATCAAGAGTGACATGTATGAAAAATAATGCATGGTGGCTTTGCCACAAATACGATGTCAACTACATGATCATGCAATGGAAATATGACAAAAGTAAAGTATGTCATGATGATGATGATGGAAGTTGCATGGCAATATATCTCGGAATGGCTATGGAAATGCCATGATAGGTAGGTATGGTGGCTGTTTTGAGGAAGATATAAGGAGGTTTGTGTGTGATAGAGCGTATCGTATCACGGGGTTTGGATGCACCGGCGAAGTTTGCACCAACTCTCAAGGTAAGAAATGGCAATGCACGGTACCGAAGAGGCTAGCAAAGGCGGAAAGGTGAGAGTGCGTATAATCCATGGACTCAACATTAGTCAAAAGAACTCATATACTTATTGCAAAAATTTAGAAGTCATAAAAAATCAAGTACTACGCGCATGCTCCTAGGGGGATATATTGGTAGGAAAATACCATCGCTCATCCCCGACCGCCACTCATAAGGATGCACAAGCCAGGTACACTTCATGTTTCAAATTTGTTACACAACTTTAACCATACGTGCATGCTACGGGACTTGCAAACTTCAACACAAGCATTTCTCAAATTCATAATTACTCAACTAGCACGACTTTGATATTATCACCTCCATATCTCAAAACAATTATCAAGCATCAAACTTATCTTAGTATTCAATTCACTCAAAAGAAAGTTTCACATATCTTGAATACCAAGTATATTAACATTAAGCAAATTACCATGCTATTAACGACTCTCAAAATAATCTAAGCGAAGCATGAGAGATCAATAGTTTCTTTAAAACAAATCCACCACCGTGCTCTAAAAGATCTAAGTGAAGTACTAGAGCAAAAATTATCACGCTCAAAAGATATAAGTGAAGCACTATGAGCAAAACTATCAAGCTCAAAAGATATAAGTGAAGCACATAGAGTATTCTAACAAATTCCAATTCATGTATTGCTCTATCAAAAGGTGTGTACAGCAAGGATGATTGTGGTAAACTAACAAGCAAAGACGCAAATAATACAAGACGCTCCAAGCAAAACACATATCATGTGGTGAATAAAAATATAGCTCCAAGTAAATTACCGATGAACGAAGACGAAAGAGGGGATGCCTTCTGGGGCATCCCCAAGCTTAGACGCTTGGTTATCCTTGAATATTAACTTGGGGTGCCTTGGGCATCCCCAAGCTTAGGCTCTTGCCACTCCTTATTCCATAGCCCATCGAATCTTTACCCAAAACTTGAAAACTTCACAACACAAAACTTAACAGAAAACTCGTAAGCTCCGTTAGCGAAAGAATACAAAACACCACTTCATGGTACTGTAATGAACTCATTATTTATTTATATTGGTGTTAAACCTACTGTATTCCAACTTATATATGGTTTATAAACTATTTTACTAGCCATAGAGTCATCAAAATAAGCAAACAACACACGAAAAACAGAATCTGTCAAAAACAGAACAGTCTGAAGTAATCTGCAACTAACGCAAACTTCTAGAACTCCAAAAATTCTAAAATAAACTGGTGGACCTGAGTAATTTGTCTAGTAATCATCTTCAAAAATAATCAACTAAATATCACTCTCCAGTAAAAAGTTGAAGCTAATCTCGTGAGCGCTAAAGTTTCTGTTTTTTACAGCATGATCATAAAGACTTCACCCAAGTCTTCCCAAAGGTTCTACTTGGCAAAAACACTAATTAAAACATGAAACCACATCTAAAAGAGGCTAGATGGATTATTTATTACTAAACAGAACCAAAATCAAGGAAATAAAATAAAATTGGGTTGCCTCCCAACAAGCGCTATCGTTTAACGCCCCTAGCTAGGCATGATGATTTCAATGATGCTCACATAAAAGATAAGAATTGAAACATAAACAGAGCATCATGAAGAATATGACTAGCACATTTAAGTCTAACCCACTTCCTATGCATAGGGATTTTGTGAGCAAACAACTTGTGGGAACAAGAATCAACTTGCATAGGAAGGTAAAACAAGCATAACTTCAAAACTTCAAGCACATAGAGAGGAAACTTGATATTGTTGCAGTTCCTACAAGCATATATTCCTCCCTCATAATAATTTTCAGTAGCATCATGAATGAATTCAACAATATAACCAGCACCTAAAGCATTCTTTTCATGATCTACTAGCATAGAAATTTTATTACTCTCCACATAAGCAAAATTCTTCTTATTCGAATAGTGGGAGTATCATAAGAGACTTGAATACTATAAATTGTTTCCACATTAAAAGAGTAATATTCAGAGAAAGGGTACTCATAATCATGACAAGTTTTATAAATATAATCATTACTACTCTTTATAACATAAGTTTTATCACAATAATCATCATAAGTAGCAACTTTGTTCTCATCATAATCGATTGAAACCTCTTCCAAGATAGTGGATACATCACTGAATAAAGTCATGACCTCTCCAAATCCACTTTCATAAATATTATAAGATTCAACATCCTCCAATATTGTGGGATCACTACTTCCTAAAGTTAACACTCTTCCAAACCCACTTTCATAAATATAATCATCATAGGTAGAAGGCATGCTATCATCATAACTACTTTGCATATCAAAATTGAGAGGCTAAAAATATCATCATTATTAAACATAGCATCCCCAAGCTTGGGACAAGCATTAATTGCAGCAAATATATTCTCAAATATTTCATCCTCATCAAACATAGCTTCCCCAAGCTTGGGCCTTTTCATATCATAAGCATAATCACTCTCATCATTAATAGTATGGATAGCACCAATAGTATAGCAATTATTATATTCTTCCAAGCAAGTGCCGAAAAGATTTTCAAGATCATAAGAAGTATCATTATCTTCCCAATCATAATCATCACAACAAGCAATAGGCATAACGAGATCATCATCAAGTGTATCATCTTCATTTTCATGAGGCACAACAATAATAGGAGCAACTTTATTTGGGAGAGATACCTTTTTACCTCTCTTCCTTTTTATTTTCTTCTTCTTCACCACATCATGTGTGGGTTTAATCTTCTTTTTGGAGCTCCTTATTAATGATATTGGTTGAGTAGAAGGCTCCTCCTCGTTACCTGATTCATCATAAGAAATAATAGGAGGATGTTGGGAAGTCTCTTCCCTTTCATTAGTATTCTCTTCATCCTCTATTTGTTTTCTTTTCTTTATGTAATTGGCAATGTAAGGATATTCAATGCAATTCACGGCACAATACATATAAATTTTCTCTAGATCAAAATGAAGAACTTTATCAAGGGAAAATTTTGGAATATCCTTAGTTATACGTTTAATTTCTTCATAACCCAAGAGCAAACTAAGTTCATTATGATGTGCAAGGGGAATCAAGTCATCACAATTTTTGGACACGATACGATCATCAAACAATTTGCATTGGGTACTAAAATGATCATGTTCATTGCAAAGTTCACAAGTATGGCTAAGAAAAAATAAATTTTCAGCACATTCATCTAGATCTTCTTGCAACAATTTGGTTTCTAAGTACTTATGCCTCTTGCAATATCTATCTTCCCTATTTGGTGTGTACTTACAAACCCAATGCACTCCACAAAAATTGGCATGTTTATAGGAGGCATTTTCATCATGACTAGTGCAATCATCATTAGTACTATGGATATTCAAGGAGTTCATACTAACAACATTGCAAACATGCTCATCATTCACATATTTTATGCCAAGCATTCTATGTAATTCTTCTTCTAACACTTTGGCACAATTTTCCTTTCCATCATACTCACGAAAGATATTAAAAAGATGAAGCGTATGAGACAAATTCAAGTCCATTTTTTTGTAGTTTTCTTTTATAAACTAGACTAGTGCTAAAACAAGAAACAAAAAGATTCAATTGCAAGATCTAAAGATATACCTTCACTTACCTAGCCTCCCCAGCAACGGCGCCAGAAAAGAACTTGATGTCTACTACGCAACCTTCTTCTTGTAGACGTTGTCGGGCCTGCAAGTGCACAGGTTTGTAGGACAGTAGCAAATTTCCCTCAAGTGGATGACCTAAGGTTTATCAATCCATGGAAGGCGTAGGATGAATATGGTCTCTCTCAAACAACCCTGCAACCAAATAACAAAGAGTCTCTTGTGTCCCCAACAAACCCAATACAATGGTAAATTGTATAGGTGCACTAGTTCGCAAAGAGATGGTGATACAAGTGCAATATGGATGGTAGATATAGGTTTTTGTAATCTGAAAATATAAAAACAGCAAGGTAACAAGTGGTAAAAGTGAGCGTAAACGGTATTGCAATGCTAGGAAACAAGGCCTAGGGTTCATACTTTCACTAGTTCAAGTTCTCTCAACAATAATAACATAGATAAATCATATAACTATCCCTCAACATGCAACAAAGAGTCACTCCAAAGTCACTAATAGTGAGAACAAACGAAGAGATTATGGTAGGGTACGAAACCACCTCAAAGTTATTCTTTCCAATCAATCTGGTGGGCTATTCCTATAAGTGTCACAAACAGCCCTAGAGTTCGTACTAGAATAACACCTTAAGATACAAATCAACCAAAACCCTAATGTCACCTAGATACTCCAATGTCACCTCAAGTATCCGTGGGCATGATTATACGATATGCATCACACAATCTCAATTCATCTACTCAAACCAACACATAGAACCTCAAAGAGTGCCCCAAAGTTTCTACCAGAGAATCATGACAAAAACGTGTGCCAACCCCTATGCATAGGTTCATGGGCGGAACCCGCAAGTTGATCACCAGAACATACATCAAGTGAATCACGTGATATCCCATTGTCACCACAGATACGCGCGGCAAGACATACATCAAGTGTTCTCAAATTTTAAAGACTCAATCCGATTAGATTACTTCAAGGGGAAAACTCAATTCATTACAAGAGAGTATAGGGGGAGAAGAAACATAAGATCCAACTATAATAGCAAAGCTCACGATACATCAAGATCGTGCCAAATCAAGAACACGAGAGAGAGAGAGAGAGATCAAAAACATAGCTACTGGTACATACCCTCAGCCCCGAGGGTGAACTACTCCCTCCTCGTCATGGAGAGCGCCGGATGATGAAGATGGCCACCGGTGAGGGTTCCCCCCTCCGGCAGGGTGCCGGAACAGGGTCCCGATTGGTTTTTCGTGGCTCTGGAGGTTTTTGGCGGCGGAACTCTCGATCTATTCTCTGTTCTGGAAGTTTTACGATACATAGGTATATATGGGTGAAGGGAGTACGTCGGTGGAGCTTCGGGGGCCCCACAAGGCAGGGGCCGCGCCCTAGGGGGGTGGGCGCGCCCCCCACCCTCGTGAGCACCTCCCTCATCTCCTGACGTAGGGTCCAAGTCTATCTGGTAGGTTTCCTTCCAAAAATAACTTCTCCGGTTGATTTCGTTCCGTTTGACTCCATCCGATATTCCTTTTCCTCGAAACCTTTGAAATAGGCATAAAACAACAAATCTGGGCTGGGCCTCCGGTTAATAGGTTAGTCCCAAAAATAATATAAAAGTGGATAATAAAGCCCAATATTGCCTAAAACAGTAGATAATATAGCATGGAGCAAGCAAAAATTATAGATACGTTGGAGACGTATCACCCATCTTTTTACCCTTTCCCCTTTTCTTGAAACTAGTGGTCTTGTTAACCATCAACACTTAATGCTCCTTCTTGATTTCTACCTCCGCGGCCTTTAGCATCGTGAAGAGCTCGGGAATAGACTTTTCCATCCCTTGCATATTGTAGTTCATCACGAAACCTTTGTAGCTTGGTGGCAGTGATTGAAGAACTCTGTCAATGATACAATCATCTAGAAGATTAACTCCCAGCTGAGTCAAGTGATTATTGTACCCAGACATTCTGAGTATGTGCTCACTAACAGAACTTTTCTCCTCCATCTTGCAGCTATATAACTTGTTGGAGACTTCATATCTCTCAACTCGGACATTTGCTTGAAATGTCAACTTCAACTCCTGGAACATCTCATATGGTCCATGACGTTCAAAACGTCTTTGAACTCCCGATTCTAAGCTGTAAAGCATGGCACACTGAACAAACGAGTAGTCATCAACACGTGACTGTCAGGCATTCACAATGCCTGCAGTTGCTGGGGCAGGTGGTACACCTAGCGGTGCATCAAGGACATAATTCTTCTGTGCAGCTATGAGGATAATCCTCAAGTTACGGACCCAGTCCATGTAGTTGCTACCATCATATTTCAACTTAGCTTTCTCTACGAATGCATTAAAATTCAAAGGAACGGTAGCACGGGCCATTGATCTACAACATAGATATGCAAAAACTATCAGGACTAAGTTCATGATAAATTAAGTTCAATTAATCAAATTACTTAAGAACTCCCACTTAGATAGGCATCCCTCTAGTCATCTAAATGATACATGATCCAAATAAACTAAACCATGTCCGATCATCATGTGAGATGGAGTAGTCTTCAATGGTGAACATCACTATGTTGATCATACCTACTATATGATTCACGTTCGACCTTTCGATCTCCAGTGTTCCGAGGCCATATCTGTATATGCTAGGCTCGTCAAGTTTAACCCAAGTATTCCGCACGTGCAAATCTAGCTTGCACCCGTTGTATTTGAACGAAGAGCTTATCACACCCTAGCATCATGTGGTGTCTCAGCACAAAGAACTTTCGCAATGGTGCATACTCGGGGAGAACACTTATACCTTGAAATTTTAGTGAGGGATCATCTTATAATGCTATTGCCGTACTAAGAAAAATAAGATTCATAAAAGATAAACATCACATGCAATCAAAATATGTGACATGATATGGCCATCATCATCTTGTGCTCATGATCTCCATCACCGAAGCAACGACATGATCTCCATCGTCACCAGCTTGACACCTTGATTTCCATCGTAGCGCCGTGGTCGTCTCGCCAACCATTGCTTCTACGACTATCGCCACCGCTTAGTGATAAAGTAAAGCAATTACATAGCGCTTGTATTTCATACAATAAAGCGACAACCATATGGCTCCTGCCAGTTGCCGATAACTTCTACAAAACATGGTAATCTCATACAACAATCTTTATATCACATCACGTCTTGACCATATCACATCACAACATGCCCTGCAAAAACAAGTTAGACGTCCTCTACTTTGTTTGTTGCAAGTGTTACGTGGCTGCTACAAGCTTCTAGCATGAACCGTACATACCTACGGCACAAAAACCACAATGACGATTTATCAAGTTTGTTGTTTTAACCTTCACAATGACCAGCCGTAGTCAAAATCTGATTCAACTAAAGTTGGAGAAACAGACACCCGCCAGCCACCTTTATGCAAAACTAGTTGCATGTTTGTCGGTGGAACCGGTCTCATGAACGCGGTCATGTAAGGTTGGTCCGGGCCGCTTCATCCAACAATACTGCCGAATCAAAATAAGACGTTGGTGGTAAGCAGTATGACGATCAACGCCCACAAATCTTTGTGTTCTACTCGTGCATATCATCTACGCATAAACCTGACTATGATACCACTGTTGGGAAACGTAGCATGCAATTTCAAAAAAAATCCTACGCTCACGCAAGATCTATCTAGGAGATGCATAGCAACGAGAGGGGGAGAGTGTCCACGTACCCTCGTAGACCGAAAGTGGAAGCGTTACTTAACGAGGTTGATGTAGTCGAATGTCTTCTTGAATCAACCGATCAAGTACCAAACGTACGACACCTCTGAGTTCTGCACACGTTCAGCTCGATGACGTCCCTCGATCTCTTGATCCAGCAGAGTGTCGATGGAGTCGATGAGTTCCGTCAGCACGACGATGTGATGACGGTGTTGGTGATGTGATCCGCGCAGGGCTTTGCCTAAGCACTACGATGATACTATCGGAGGAGTAAACAGTGGAGGGGGAACCGCACACGGCTAAGACAATGTTGTGTCTTTGGGGTGCCCCCTTGCCCCCGTATATAAATGAGGGGGGAGGAGGCCGGACACCTGGGGCGCGCGCCATGGGGGGGAGTCCTACTAGGACTCCACTCCTAGTAGGATTTGGCCCCTCCTTTTTTTCCTTTTTTCCGGAGGGGAAAAGGGGAAGGGAGAGGGAACCGGAGAAGGAAAGGGGGCGCTCCCCCTCCCCTAGTCCAATTCGGACTCCAATGGGAGGGGGCGCAGCCACCCCTTGTGGGCTGGCTCCCCTCTCTCCTATGGCCCATGTTGGCCCATTATTTCCGTCGGGGGTTCCGGTAACCTCCCGGTACTCCAAAAATCATCCAAAACTTCCCGAAACCATTCCGGTGTCCGAATGTAACCTTCCAATACATCAATATTTACTTCTTGAACATTTTGAGACTCCTCGTCATTTCCGTGATCTCATCCGGGACTCCGAACAAACTTCGGTCACCAAAACACATAACTCATATAATACCAATCGTCATCGAACGTTAAGCGTGCGGACCCTATGGGTTCGAGAACTATGTAGACATGACCGAGACACCTCTCCGGTCAATAACCAATAACGGAACCTGGATTCTCGTATTCTTTCCCACATATTCTATGAAGATCTTTATCGGTCGAACCGCAATGTCAATATAGTTATTCCCTTTGTCATCGGTATGTTACTTGCCCAGATTCGTTCGTCGGTATCTTCATACCTAGTTCAATTCCGTTACCGGCAAGTCTTTTTTCTCGTTCTGTAGTGCATCATCCCGTGACCAACTCATTAGTCACATTGCTTGCAAGGCTTCATATGATGTGCATTACCGAGAGGGCCCAGAGATACCTCTCTGATACTCGGAGTGACATATCCTAATCTCGATCTATGCCAACCCAACTAACACCTTCGGATATACCTATAGAGCATCTTTATAATCACCTAGTTACGTTGTGATGTTTGATAGAACACAAGGCATTCCTCCGATGTCCGGGAGTTGCATAATCTCATAGTCAGAGGAATATATATTTGACACGAAGAAAGCAGTAGCAATAAAACTGAACGATCATTATGCTAAGCTAACGGATGGGTCTTGTCCATCACATCATTCCACTAATGATGTGATCCCGTTTATCAAATGACAACTCATGTCCATGGCTAGGAAACTTAACCATCTTCGATCAACGAGCTAGTCTAATAGAGGCATACTAGGGACACGTAGTTTTGTCTATGTATTCACACATGTATCAAGTTTCCCGTTAATACAATTCTAGCATGAATAATAAACATTTATCATGAATAAGGAAATATAAAATAACAACTTTATTATTGCCTCTAGGGTATATTTCCTTCAATAGCACACAAGGCATTCCTCCGGTATCCGGGAGTTGCATAATCTCATAGTCGAGGGAATATGTATTTGACATGAAGAAAGCAATAGCAGTTAAACCGAACGATCAATATTGTTGGAAATATGCCCTAGAGGCAATAATAAATTAGTTATTATTATTATATTTCCTTGTTCATGATAATCGTTTATTATCCATGCTATAATTGTATTGATAGGAAACTCAGATACATGTGTTGATACATAGACAACACCATGTCCCTAATAAGCCTCTAGTTGACTAGCTCGTTGATCAATAGATGGTTACGGTTTCCTGACCATGGACATTGGATGTCGTTGATAACGGGATCACATCATTGGGAGAATGATGTGATGGACAAGACCCAATCCTGCACAAAGGTCGTGTAGTTCGTATGCTAAAGCTTTTCTATTGTCAAGTATCATTTCCTTAGACCATGAGATTGTGCAACTCCCGGATACCGTAGGAATGCTTTGGGTGTACCAAACATCACAACATAACTGGGTGGCTATAAAGGTGCACTACGGGTATCTCCGAAAGTGTCTGTTGGGTTGGCATGAATCGAGACTGATTTGTCACTCCGTGACGGAGAGGTATCTCTGGGCCCACTCGGTAGGACATCATCATAATGTGCACAATGTGACCAAGGGGTTGATCACGGGATGATGTGTTATGGAATGAGTAAAGAGACTTGCCGGTAACGAGATTGAACAAGGTATCGAGATACCGACGATCGAATCTTGGGCAAGTAATATACCGCTAGACAAAGGGAATTGAGTACGGGATTGATTGAATCCTCGACATCGTGGTGCATCCGATGAAGATCATCGTGGAACATGTGGGAGCCAACATGGGTATCCAGATCCCGCTGTTGGTTATTGGCCAGAGAGTTATCTCGGTCATGTCTACGTGTCTCCCGAACCCGTAGGGTCTACACACTTAAGGTTTGATGACGCTAGGGTTATAGGGAATAGATATATGTGGTTACCGGATGTTGTTCGGAGTCCCGGATGAGATCCCGGACGTCACAAGAAGTTCTGGAATGGTCCGGAGGTAAAGATTGATATATTGGACGAAGGGTTTTGGAGTCCGGAAGTGTTCCGGAGGTACCGGGTGATGACCAGCATGACCGAAAGGTGTTTGGGGAGCCCCGGCAAGTGTTGGGGGGCTTCATGGGCCAAGGGAAGGGGGCAAACCAGCCCACTAAGGGGCTGTGTGCCCCCCTCGCCTATTCCCACGTGACCAGGGGGTTTGGGGCGCCCCATCTAGGGTTCCCACCTCCTGGCTTGGGGGCCAAGTCACCCAAGGGGGAGATCCCATATGCCCTGGCCGCCACCCCCCCTAGGGGAAACCCTAGGCGCCTCCCTCCCTTGCCCCTATATATAGTGGAGGTTTTGGGGCTGCCTAACACACGAGAACATCTCCCTCTTGGCGCAGCCCTACCTCTCTCCCTCCTCGTCTCTCGTAGTGCTTGGCGAAGCCCTGCTGGAGTACCACGCTCCTCCACCACCACCACGCCATCGTGCTGCTGCTGGACGGAGTCTTCCCCAACCTCTCCCTCTCTCCTTGCTGGATCAAGGCACGGGAGACGTCACCGGGCTGCACGTGTGTTGAACGCGGAGGTGCCGTCCGTTCGGCACTAGGATCTTCGGTGATTTGGATCACGACGAGTACGACTCCATCAACCCCGTTCACTTGAACGCTTCCGCTTAGCAATCTACAAGGGTATGTAGATGCACTCTCCTTCTCTCGTTGCTAGATTACTCCATAGATTGATCTTGGTGATGCGTAGAAAATTTTGAATTTCTGCTATGTTCCCTAACAGTGGCATCATGAGCTAGGTCTATGCGTAGTTTCTATGCACGAGTAGAACACAAGTTGTTGTGGGCGTTGATTTTGTTCAATATGCTTACCGTTACTAGTCCAATCTTGTTTCGACGGTATTGTGGGATGAAGCGGCCGGACCGACATTTCACGTACATTTACGTGCGACAGGTTCCACCGACTGACATGCACTTGTTGCATAAGGTGGCTAGCGGGTGCCAGTCTCTCCCACTTTAGTCATATCGGATTCGATGAAAAGGGTCCTTATGAAGGGTAAATAGCAATTGACATATCACGTTGTGGTTTTTGCGTAGGTAAGAAACGTTCTTGCTAGAAACCCATAGCAGCCACGTAAAACATGCAAACAACAATTAGAGGACGTCTAACTTGTTTTTGCAGGGTATGCTATGTGATGTGATATGGCCAAAAGAATGTGATGAATGATATGTGATGTATGAGATTGATCATGTTCTTGTAATAGGAATCACGACTTGCATGTCGATGAGTATGACAAACGGCAGGAGCCATAGGAGTTGTCTTAATTTATTGTATGACCTGCGTGCCATTGAACAACGCCATGTAATTACTTTACTTTATTGCTAAACCGTTAGCCATAGTAGTAGAAGAAATAGTTGGCGAGACAACTTCATGGAGACACGATGATGGAGATCATGATGATGGAGATCATGATGATGGAGATCATGGTGTCATGCCGGTGACAATGATGATCATGGAGCCCCGAAGATGGAGATCAAAAGGAGCAAAATGATATTGGCCATATCATGTCACTTTTGATTGCATGTGATGTTTATCATGTTTATGCATCTTATTTGCTTAGAACGACGGTAGTAAATAAGATGATCCCTCATTAAAATTTCAAGAAAGTGTTCCCCCTAACTGTGCACCGTTGCGAAAGTTCGTTGTTTCGAAGCACCACGTGATGATCGGGTGTGATAGATTCTAACGTTCACATACAACGGGTGTAAGCCAGATTTACACATGCGGAACACTTAGATTGACTTGACGAGCCTAGCATGTACAGACATGGCCTCGGAACACAAGAGACCGAAAGGTCGAGGATGAGTCGTATGGTAGATACGATCAACATGAAGATGTTCACCGATGATGACTAGTCCGTCTCACGTGATGATCGGACATGGCCTAGTTGACTCGGATCATGTAATACCTTAGATGACTAGAGGGATGTCTATCTGAGTGGGAGTTCATAAGATGAACTTAATTATCCTGAACACAGTCAAAAGATCTTTGCAAATTATGTCGTAAGCTCGCGCTTTAGTTCTACTGTTTAGATATGTTCCTAGAGAAAATTTAGTTGAAAGTTGATAGTGGCAATTATGCGGACTAGGTCCGTAAACTGAGGATTGTCCTCATTGCTTCGAAGAAGGCTTATGTCCTTAATGCACCGCTCAGTGTGCTGAACCTCGAACGTCGTCTGTGGATGTTGCGAACATCTGACACACACGTTTTTTAATAACTACGTGATAGTTCAGTAATGTTAAACAGTTTAGAGTTGAGGCACCGAATGTCACATCCTAGCTAGTCCATGCATTAGTGTGTTGCATCATGTTTAACTTTCATCAGAAATTTAAAATGGGGAAGACATAACCCCCCAGAACCCCTTTTGAATCCAACTAGGCCTTACTAAAATTATTTTCAATGAACCTGAAATGCCCTTCTAAAATGCTCATCACCTTTGCTTTGGTTCAGAGCCTCTGCCAAAAGTGGTGCACAATTTTCTAGGTCATCCTAAGGTTGTTGAATTAAATCATAAGTATTTGAGTTTGGGCATTTAAATTATATAAAATATTTCAAATGCCCAAATAATCCCAAACTAAAATGTCCCATGCCGGAAATATTCCAACTAAGGACCAGGTGCGATTTGGTGAATTTTGGAGTTGTCTAAGTATTTTTAGAAAGTCCACAAAGTTATAGAAAATAGAAAAGGAAACAGAAATGAAAAACATTACACAGCGCCACCCAACTGCCCACCGGCCCAGCCGCCCAGCATGCCGTGGCTTATTTGGCCAGCGAGCAGGCAGTGTCGACGGCGAGCACAAACATGCGTGCCACTCAGCTGGCCGCCCGCCTCGCTTCCCTCACCGAGCTGCCGACGCGAACACTTCCATTCTCCCCGAACCCTCGGACACCGCTCCTCCTCCCAGCTCCTCCCCTCGCTCTCCCATGCCATGGCCGACGCCACCGCAGCCGCACTGTCAGCCAGAGTCGCGCTCTCCGTCGTCCTTGCGCCATCCCGGCGTGTCTAGGAGCTCCGCCGCCCTCCTCTTCTTCGAGCTAGCCGAGCCCGGCGCCAGCGTGGCCCGAGCCTCTGCACCGACCTCGCCCGACTCCGCCGTCGCCGGAGATCCCCTTCAACGTCACCGCCGCACCAACTCGTCCCCGACCGCACCGCTTGCTTCCTCGAGATCACCGTGAGCCTAGCTACCTCCCCCTTCTTTCCTTTCTCGCTCCCGAGCCTCGTAGCGATTGCACGGAGCTCACCCGCACGCGCCGCCGCGGAGCTCGTCGCCGACGTGCTCCTGGCCATCCACCGGTCACCCCTCGGTGTCTAACATGCTCACCGCACCGCGTAGCGTCTAACCCACCACTTCACGCACCTCACCGCACACCGTAGCCACGAAGTTCGTCATCACCCGAACTCCGCGGCCGCAAAGGTCGCCGCCGCGCCGTTCCGCCACCCCGAGCCCAAATTAACGCCACCAAGAGCTGCGGCTTGCTCCCGCCACATAGACGCCCTCTACGACTCATTTGGTTACCGAACGCCAAAACCACTCGCCGCCGTCAAGCTCGCCGGCGGCTAAACGCCGGCGTAGTTGACTCTGACTTTGACGAGGGCGGGCCCTGGTTGACTCTCCTGAGTCCATGACAGGTGGGCCACCCCCCTGCTAATTAACTTAGTTAGTTTAAACTAATTTTAATTAGTTAAATTAATTGCTGACATGCGGGACCCACTGGTCAGTTTGACCTGGACGTCCCCGTTGACCTTTGACGTCATCCCGACGCATTGTCGACGTGATAAATGAATTCTTGGAATTATTACATTATAGGAAATTCCAGAAAATAGTTCAAACTTCAAAATTTCATAGAAATTAATCTGTAACTCCAAATGCAAAGATTTATATATGAAAAATGATCAGAAAAATCCATTCTATCCATTGGTAAAGGTTTCATGCATGATAGAACAAGCTAACCTTGCTGTTTAAGCAGATTAAGATAATACACCTTTATGGCTATGTTAAATGAGCTAACATTTGAATCTTTGATTCAAATGAGTTCATCCCTATTTGTTCCAGCTTGCATTAGGCCAACACACATTCATATTGCCATATCATAGCATGCATCATATTGTTGCATATTGTCATGTGTTGTTTATTTTCGGTGTGTCTTTCGTGATAGGTTGTGCCTTCGAGGATAATCCCGAATATCCGTCTGAAGGGCAGTATCCTACCACCACTACATCAGGCAAGCAACCCATTGATCATTCCGATACAAACCCATGTTCTCGCTTCTGCTCTTGTTTACTGCATCAAGACAACGCGATTCAAACTGTTGTGTCTTTGCGGTAGTTGAACCCACTTCCTTTGCATGACTGTCATTGCCACAAGACTAGATTAAACCCACTAGTATGTGTAGGAGTTGATCGAGCCATGTTTGTGATTCCTACCATGCTATGCTTGCTATGCTTAGAGTTGTGTCGGTCCGGCTCATCGGGATGATGAACTGGAGTGAAAGGTTGTGTCGGGTTCGAGAGTGAAAGTGTTGAACACGTTTTGGTAAAGGTATCGATGAGAAGCCATGTAGGAGTACATGGTGGGTTGTTTCATTGAAGCCGTCCCTAAGAACTGAGTTCTGTGTTTGTGATCCATGAAACAGTTACTACCACACATTGGGCCCGAAACCAATGGACCCTCTCGGCTTCTTAACCACCCTTGTTCTCTGTCCGTGAGTTGCAACTAGTTTACGGTGTTTGTAGGATATGTGTTGGAGGCCGTGCGTGGCGCTGACCCTAGGGGTGAGCTATGATGCGGTAGATACACCGTCGCCCGGTGTGCGAATGCCCGTTTGGTATCTCGGGAACCCTACACACATCGTTCGGGGCCGTTAGTGGAAACCTCGGCGGACTCCTGCGGATGGAACCCGAATAGGCGATAAACCTGGACTAGGGACTTGAGTGTTTAGGTAGGCCGTGGCCGACACCCACGTTGGGCTTCCGCTTGAAGGTTGCCGAGTACATGTCGTGTAAATGGCGGTAAGTGGTGAGAGTGTGTGTGAAGAAGTACACCCCTGTAGGGTTAATATGATCTATTCGAATAGCCGTGTCCGCGGAGAAGGACTACTGGGATGCCTATACAGTTCATAGACAAGTAAATGGATACTACTAAAAGCCTCAAGATAAGTGTGAGTGCCGCGGATGGCCCTCTCGTGGGTTGACGAGAGAGGATCCACGATGGAGTATTGTGATGGTGATTAGTGGACTCGTGTGCGACAAATGCTTTTCAAGTGGTGTCAGGTAGGATAGCTTAGCCAAGAGTCAAAGCTGGCTTGCTGCAATAACTCCACCACCTTCTTGAGAATGTGCATGTATGATAGGATTACATTTGTAAGACTTCTTGAGTACCTCCGTACTCATGTTTGCTTAATTAATGTTTTGAGGCGACAACACTTGCCCCCTCCGATGGGTTTTATGTAGACCTTGGCGTCGACAAGTGAACTAGCCACCTGGTGGTGATCCAAGGCTTGTGAAGGGCCACTTTGTAGATCGAAGGGCTTCAACAAGCTTTCTTTCTTTTTAGAGTCTGTACTCAGACTAGTTTGCTTCCGCATGTGCTTGTATGTTTGTATGACTTGAGTGTTGGGTCATGTGACCCCTACCTGTATGGATATGTTATGTATGGCTCCTCGGAGCCTCTTAAATAAAGTACTTTGAGTTGTAGAGTTTTGTTGTGATGCCATGTTGTATGTACTCATATCGGGCATATTGCGTGTATGATTGAAATGCTTGGTATGAGTGGGATCCGACAATCTAGTTGTTTATCCTTGGCAGCCTCTCATATGGGGAAATGTAGTCTCGTGCTTCTGAGTGATAGTAGTCCGCTACAGCCCGGTTCACCGGAGTCCTGCTAGCCCAGCACTACTGCTTGGACACTTGACTGGCTGGCATGTGTTTCACTGTTATATGTCTGTCCTTTCGGAAATGTCACGCGGTGATATTCGAGTCCTGCCTAGCCTGCTACAGCCCGGGATACCGGAGTCCTGTTAGCCCAGTGCTACAGCCCGAATTCATACGTTGATGGCCGACATGCTCGATGTGATTCATGTATGCCTGTCCCCATGGGTTAGCGCCGCTTTGGGTTCACGACTAGCCATGTCGGTCCGGGTTCTTTGTCATGTGGATGCTAGCGACACTATCATATACGTGAGCCAAAAGGCATAAACGGTCCCGGGCCATGGTAAGGCGACACCGTGGGAATACCGTGCGTGAGGCCGCAAAGTGATATGAGGTGTAACCGGCTAGGTCGATGTGACTTGGAATCGGGGTCTGACAGCGTTGGCATCGAGCGGGACTGCTGTAGGTTCACTAAGCCAAACTGGTCGATGTTGAGTCTAGAAATGCTTTAGTTATATGTAGGGGAATTGATTGTGGGAGGGAACGTAAGGCTCTTTTACTCCTTTACCTTATGCCCTCTGATCTGAGTCATCCTCTTCTCATTCTACGTGGGTATAGGACTAGGCTCTCTTCTCTCTATCAGGTTCACGTGTTACTAATCCGTAGTAACTTATAGGATTGTTGGTTTGCAGCCTCAGTTCAGTTTCTACTACTTTTAGTATGGTATCAGTTGAACCAGAACCTTGATATGATGTTGTTGAGTGGTTTTGCAATCTGATTTTGAATGTCTCAAATCTGTTCTTGAGCATTTACAGATGTTATGCTGCCCGATTTTCCCTAGAAATTCTAATGTCTTTGCATTGTGGTTGTGCTTTCAGATGGCCACCCGTCCCCAGAACCAAGTAGTTCGTCTGACCCGTTGCATTGATGTGTGTGGTCACACGGCCATGTTGGTTCGGGTGATGGTAGTGTAGCGACCTGACCCAAAATCGGTCAAGTCTCTGTGTCTATACCATCCCAAGATCATGCTGGTACTCACAGTACATCGATGAAATAATCAAAGTTCAATCACACCTGAATTTATTACACGATTCTCATATAGAGTCTTTATTACAAGAGAATAAATTTGGCTCAAGGCCAACTCATGATAAATAAACTAAAATAAGCTGCGGAAGCGTAGACGAAAATAGCGAGTCCATCCGACTCCAAGGGCAATCGCCAAGCGCGGAGCGTAGCCTCAATCCTGATCGGAATACTCCTCTGCAACATAAGACGTTGCAGCCGTGTAGGTCAGCATTTTGAATATGCTGGCAGGTCATGAAGAGAATAACAATAAAAACTACTATCACTATATGCAATTTGGCTGTGGGGCTCTAAGTTTCATCTTTTTGCGAAAAGCCAGTTTTTCCCTACTACAGTGGACTTGTTTGCAAATACTAAAATATTGTTGGTAGTTATTGAGATGGTTCCGCCAACCAATGTCTCGTTCCCAAATTATTAAGTCATAACCCCCTCAAATTAACTTATTAGTTTTAGTGTTGAGATTTCCGAATACTTCCAAGTTCCAGAGGCTCAAATTGTCCGTAACCGGGGACACGGCTAATTGATTAGATCTTTAACTCTGCAGAGGTTTGCGCACTTTACCCGCAAGAATCATTCCCTCCTTTTAAGTCTTCGCACTTCATGGTGTTTGAAGACGGGACGAATGAAACAGGGTCTTCCAAAGAGTTCTTCTGGCTACTGCCGTACCCATCCAATCCTACCGTTCTTCTACATCTCGTAGTACCGTCCAGCCAGCGTCACAACTAGGGTTGACCCAGCCAGAGCCCATAATGGCTTGCGGTTGCCTGAGGTAAGCTTCCGGTCAAAGGGCATTCATCCGTCTCTTCGTGGCTGGGTGAAGCTTTCCGCAAGATGTCATGGCACTTCTCCATGCATCCCGCCAACCACTGGGTTCTCCAGGTGCCCACAACCGTCCTCCACCCAAAGAGTGAATTTCGAAGTCCATCTTGATCATTGAAGTTCATGGGGTTGTCATCATCTTGACTCTCACATCTTGCTTATGAATTCACTCAACCAATCCCGTCTACGAGCATAGCAAAAGTAAACTACTACGTCCCGGGCCATGGTAACAAGGGGAATTGGTTCATCCTACCTCATGATACTACTCAAGATTTGAAACTTCAAAATTTCACCTACTGCATGCATGGTGGGGTGGTATAATTCTAATGCAATAAAAATCATAGGTATTGAAAATAACATGATCAATGACTTGCCTTGCTGACGATCTTCGTAAGCTAAGGACTCGTAGTAGCAAGCTTCGCACTCCGGAAACTCTACCGAGACAAACAATAATCACAATAAGCATATAGCATATGATCACTTAACACAATAGCATATTAACATAACACACCAAAGCAAACGAATCAAAACCCAAAAGAAAACTCGAAAAAAAATCCAACTCAAAGTTTTCCTACCTCAAGCAACAACTAAAATAGTTTTATATAACAAAATTTTCTTAACATAACCTAAGCATGAGTTTTTTATTAACTTAACAGAAAAGAATGCATTAATCAACTAGGAGCAAAAAGAATCAATTTAAAAGCTATTATGAAACTCCTATTAGGCCTAATTCAATTTCTATTAAGAAAAATAAAATAAAAGTTTTATTTATTATAAATAAAAGATCATGCTATAAAGTGACAGAAACTAACCTAGAATAATCAATCACATGTTAAAAATAAATTTATTTACTAATTAAAAGAATAGGAAAACAGTAGCTAGTTAATAAATTGAGAATAACAAGATTCTGATTAAAACTATTTTTTTATTAATCCTAAAATGCCCAAATTAATTTCTACGGTTAGGTAATTTCAAAACTAAGTTGGGACAAAAAGAATCATATATAAATAATTTTCCTAACTCATTTTATAGCAGATTTACTATTCTGACTAAAATTAAAATAAAGCAATTCTAAATAATTTTAACATAGCTAATTACATTTTCTACAGAAACTATAAGAAATTTGCAAACCAACAAAAAAATCACCTAAAAATATTAAGTAGAATAAAAGATATGAATTTTTCAAATCGGAAAGTATTCTGTTAAAACAGAAAAACGAAATTAAAGAAAAACGGGCTAAATGGGCCTAACTAACGCACTGCGCGTAATATAACTAAAATGGCCCTAGGGTTAAACGAATCGGGCCGGCTCTAATAATAAAACCTAACTTAAAATTAAACCGGACTAAACCGAAGCGAACCGGTTTTATAAAAAGAACATACCCCTTCGGGGGGGTTCTAATCTGGACCGTCTACGCGACATCGGACGGAGGAGAGAAGCTCCGGCGGCTTACCGGAGTTCGCGTCGTGGCGGCGGCTCGATGTGAGTCGTCGACGTCTCCGGTGGTCGGAGGCGTCGGCGGAGGGCTCCGGCGGGTGCGGATGGGCTCGGGGGTGGGTCTGGTGGAGTCCGGCGAGCTCGGGGAGGGCTAGGGCGACGGCGACGATAAAAATGGCGGCGGCGGCGGCTCGGGTCTCCGGCGTGAGGAGGGAGGAGAGGGTCGGTGAGGGGCGAGGGGAATGGGGTGCGGGAGGGGTTTTATAGGGCGGGGTACTGCTTGGGACGAGGGGCAATCGGGGCGGATCGAATCCCGGATCCTTGAGGATCCGGATGGCGGCGGCGTGGCGACGTGGCGGGGGGTTGACGACGGGTGGGGTCCACCGTCGAGAGAGAGAGGGGGGCGTCGGTCGGTCGGCCGGTCCAGAGCCGATTCGGGCGAGGGCCCTCGGTTAGTTGGTCAGCTGGCCGACTGGCCATGGTGGGCCGGCTCGGCCGCTTAGGCTAAGGTTGCCTCGGCTTGGCCGGGCGGTGGCTGGCCGGGCGCCTGCGGTCTTTTCTTTTTCTATTTTAATTTTTTGAAAATAAAAACAGAGTTATAAAATATAAAATATAAATATTTTATATAGGACATATATATATCAAAATGATGGGGAATATTCCTATCATTTGAACATTTTCGAGGGCAAAATCCAAAGTTTATAAAAAATCATTTTTCCCAAAATTCAAATAAAACTCAAATTTGAATTCAAAACTTTTGGCATTATTTTCCTCTGATATTTTTGGAGTGTCATGTTTACTCCTCTCATACTTTTGCTCAAGTATTTATCAGGCATAGTTTTTGAAATGATTCCCACTTGCCAAAGTTTGAATTCAAATTTCAAAACTCAAAATCTTCTGAAACTCCAAATGGCACTCAAATTCAAACAGAATGCATAGATGCTTAGCTATAATTGTAAAACATTCCAAATAGGAAATTTGGGATGTTACAAACCTACCCACCTTAAGATGAATCTCGCCCTCGAGATTCGGGTTGGCTAGCAAATAGGTGCGGGTGGTCTCGAAGAAGGTCTTCTTCTCGCTCCCAGGTGGCTTCTTCCTCGGAGTGATGACTCCACTGCACCTTACAAAACTTGATGACCTTGCTGCGGGTGACTCTGTTCGCAGTCTCGAGAATTCGGACGGGTTTCTCCTTATAAGTCAGATCACTGTCAAGCTGTATGGCCTCTAGGGGCACTGTGTCTCTCAACGGAATATCGGCCATGTCGGCATGACACTTCTTCACCGAGAAACATGGAAGATATCATGAACTCCGGACAATCCTTCCGCAATTCCAACTTGTAAGCAACTTCTCCTGACGTTCGAGCATTTTGTAGGGGCCAATGAATCGGGGTGCTAACTTTCCTTTGAAACCAAACCTCTTGATTCCACGAAGTGGAGACACACGAAGATATGCTCGGTCTCCCGCTTCGTAAGTTACTTCCTTGCGTTTACTGTCGGCATAACTCTTTTGTCTCGACTGTGCTATCTTGAGTCTATCTCGAATCAGCTTGACTTTCTCTTCGGAATCTCTGATAAGATCGGAACCAAAAAGTGATCGATCTCCAACACCATCCCACAATGGTGTTCTCGCACCTCCTTCCGTATAGAGCTTCGAAAGGGCCATCTTCAAACTGGATCGATAAGCATTTGTTGTATGAAAACTTCTGCGTATGGCAAATTATCATCCCAGCTAGACCCATAGTCTAGCACACAAGCTCTCAACATGTCCTCTAGAATCTGGTTGACTCTCTCGGTTACATCCATCATCTGCGGATGAAAAGCTGTCTTGAACTCCAGCCTCGTACCCAAAGTTTCATGCAACCGATTCCAAAACTTTGAGGTAAATTGTGTTCCTCTATCGACACGATACTCCTCGGAACTCCATGCGGACATACGATCCTGGTCATGTATATCTTGGCCAACTTAAGCGCTGGTATAGGTAGTCTTCACGGGAATGAAGTGAGCTACCTTGGTCAAACGATCAACCACTACCCGGATAGAATCATAACCGAACGGGTCACTGGGCAATCTGTGATGAAATCCATTCCAAGTTTTTCCCATTTCCAATCGGGAATCGGCAAAGGTTGAAGTAACCTGCTGGCTTCGATGTTACGCCTTTACTCGTTGACAAACATCGCATCTTGCTACGTACTCGGCAATATCCTTCTTCATACCGTCCACCGAAACTTTCCTTCAAATCCGGTACATCTTGGTGTTACCGGGGTGAATCGAGTACGGTGAATCATGAGCCTCCTGAAGAATTAACTTCCTGAGTTCGGGATCATTGGGCACATAAATACGATCCTCGAATCATATAGTTCCGTGCTCATCCTTACGGAATCCTTTAGCTTTTCCTTCATTCATCTTCTGCTTTATCTCATCAATTTCCTTGTCCGACTTCTGGGCTTCACGAATCCTTTCGGCCAAAGTGGACTGAACTTCCAGAGTCGCAACAAATCCTCTTGGAACTATCTCCAGTCGGAGATCTCTGAGGTCATCGACTAACTCCTGGGGTAATCCTCTCCTGTGTAAGAGTATTCACATAACTCTTACGGCTCAAAGCATCTGCTACAACATTAGCTTTCCACAGGTGATAATGCAATCTCATGTCATAGTCCTTGATCAACTCTAGCCATCTCCTCTGCACGAGGTTCAACTCTTCTGCGTGAAAATATACTTCAAGCTCTTGTGATCTGTGTAAACATCACAACGGTTTCCGATGAGGAAATGTCTCCAGGTCTTGAGTGCATGCACTACGGCTGCTAACTCCAAATCATGCGTGGCATAATTCATCTCGTGAGGTCGTAGCTGTCTGGAGTTATAAGCTACAACCTTTCCTTCCTGCATGAGTACTCCTCCGAGTCCCTGACGAGAAGCGTCACAATAAACCTGGTAATCCTTGTGTATGTCCGGCAAAATCAATCTTTGAAATTTGTGACCAAAGCGTTTCTTCAATTCCTGAAAACTGGCTTCACAATCCTCGGTCCAAATGTACTTGGCTTCCTTCTTCAACAGCTCAGTCATGGGCTTGGCAATCTTCGAAGTTCTCAATAAACCTCCGATAATATCCTGTGATGCGAGAAAACTGCGGATCTCCTTGGTGAGGTGGGTGACTCGGTCGGTGGGGATTCAACCTTGGCGGGGTCAACTGCTATTCCTTCTCCTGAAATAACATGTCCGAGGAATCCAACTTCCTTCAGCCAAAATTCATATTTGCTGAACTTGGCATACAACTGATGTTCTCGAAGTTTCTCCGTAACTAGGCATAAATGTTCCTTATGCTCTTCCTCGCTCTTGGAGAAAATCAATATATCATCGATGAACACCACGACAAACTTGTCCAGAATTCCATAAATACCTTGTTCATCAAATTCATGAAGTATGCAGGAGCATTAGTCAATCCAAATGACATGACGGTATACTCGTATAAACCATACCTGGTGGTGAATGCTGTTTTGGGTATGTCCTTTTCACGGATCTTCAATCGATGATACCACGATCAAAGATCGATCTTGGAGAATACCTTGGCTCCAACTAGCTGATCAAACAGATCATTAATCATCGGCAGAGGGTACTTGTTCTTGATGGTTACTTCGTTCAACGAACGACAATCCACAACCATTCTCAAGGTTCCATCCTTCTTCTCTACCAAAAGAACTGGGGCTCCCCATGGTGATGAGCTTGGACGAATATATCCTTTCTCCAATAACTCATTAATTTGGTCCTTGATCTCTTTCAATTCGTTCGGAGGCATCCGATAAGGTCTCTTGGATATTGGGGCTGTGCTGGGCAATAACTCAATCAGAAATTCAATGTCCCTGTCTGGTGGCATTCCTGGTAATTCCTTCGGAAACACATCGGGAAAATCTTGCACTACTGGCACTTCCTCCTGAACAACTCCCGTGAGGGAATTCACCTGATTCTTCATCTGGCTACGTCTGGATACATACTTGATCCTCTTACGCTCCGGGGTGGTGAGCAGAATAGACTTCTTGAGCACGATCTATGTTCCCTTCAAACTTCGTCAACCAATCCATGCCTAGGATTACATCCAAGGTCCGGGTTTCCAACACTATGAGGTCTGCGGAAATTTATGATTTCCGATGTTGAGGGTTGCATGACAGCCTAAGCACGCCATCATTTCTCCTCTGCTGCCCGACGAAGGGGGTTTCTAAGGGTTTTAGTGGGCAACCCGTACTTTTCCACAACTACCCTTGATATGAATGAATGCGTTGCACCGTAATCAAAGAGTACCAAAACTGAGCGTGAATTCAATAAAAACTTACCAACCACGATTATGCGGCTGATCATAGACGTCCTCCACGTCAATGTGGTTCACCCGAGCACGAGGGAAAGGGTTGGGCTTCTTCGCTGAGCTTCCATTGCCGTTTCCATTCCTCTGCTTGGCCTCTCTGGGCGATCGGTGGCATAGTGCCCTGTTTTACGGCACTTGAAAGCAGTGATGTGGCTCGGATCCTTGAGCCGGGCGGGGCGATCTTTGGTTCCCATTACCGTTTCCATTGCCATTGCCATTGCACGACTGTTGTCCTGGTTGCGGTTGTTCCCATTGCCTCCATGGTTATGTCCTCCATGGTTGTGATGGGTATGCCCTCCCGAGTATGGGGCATAACGGGCTTCTGAGCTCTGAGTTGTGCTTCCCACAGCTGTACTTCCGCTTGCGACTTTCAATCTCTTCTTTGCTTGCCTTCAAGTATGATGGCCTTGTCTACCATTCTTTGGTAGTTGGCGAAAGTAGCCACCATAAGCTGCATACCCAGTTCGTCATTGAGTCCCTCGAGAAACTTCTCTTGCTTTGCGGCATCTGTGGCCACATCATCCGGGGCATAGCGAGCTAACTTGCTGAACTCATCCACGTACTGTGCCATAGTACGATTCCCCTGGCGTAAGTTGCGGAACTCACGCTTCTTCAGACTCATGGCTCCAGCTGAAACATGAGCGGTGCGGAAGGCCTCTTTGGGCCGATCCCATGTGATGGTGCCGATGGGATAAGTGGCGGTGTAGTTCTCCCACCAAGAAGCTGCAGGTCCATCAAGTTGATATGCGGCAAAGCGCACCTTCACTGCATCAGTGCATCCAACAGTGATTAACTCTCTTCCGACCTTGCGGAGCCAATCGTCGGCCACAATCGGCTCAGTGCTGCTAGAGAACACCGGCGGATTCAGCCTCAGGAATCGAGTCAAGTTGTCAGCGAGGGGTGGTGGTGGCGGTGGATTGTTGTTGTTGTTACGATTACGGATGAGCATCTGCATGATGGCATTCTGCCTTTGGAGCAGCTGGGTGAGCTCCGGCGGGAAGTTGAGACCGGGGTCACGTCTCGGAGGCATCTGGTGTTTTGGAGTGGATGAGAAAATTAGAATAGAACAATGGTCTAATGAGAAATAACACTACCCATATGAATGCACAATCATAAACACACCAATCATTTATTCATTCCACTCAAACATGGTTCAATCTCGATTACAAAAGCTCACGACTAATCGAAAATAACGACCTAACTGATCGACGAAAAAAGTAAAATAACATGGTGGTCGACTAAATGTCTTCATCAATAATCCTTGCATCCTCTGGTGCGATGGTCTCCGGTGTGGTGCCCTCTGTTGCGGCGCCTCCTCTTGTGGCTTTCTCCAGTGGAACTCCCTTCATAATCCTGGTCATTGCTCACGAGGGGTCCATCATCTCCACTCGGAAAAAGGTCCTCTCCCAAGTCCATCTTTTCCTCAATTGCGGCAAGCTTCATCTTCAGGTCGTCGACTCTCTCCATGAAGTCCGCGATTTCTTCCTCATGGCCAAGGAAGTCTGCGTGTGCCTTCTCCTCCAGTTCCAGTTCATGGAACAACAGCCTCCTGTGTACCTTCGAGTTACGGCGAGTCTGGATCTCCCGTTTCCTGAGGAGACACTCCAAGTCTTGGACATATGAAAGAATGGAGTCGTCCTCTACGGTACAGATGATATCTCCATTCCGTGCTCTGCGAGAAACCATGGCGAGGTCTGATGGATCGAGCTCGGCCCTGTACTCTTCTCGGAGATGTCCAAGTGCACGATAGATCGCCATGTCCCTTCCAAGGATCCAGTTGAAGTCGGTGAACTCAAAGTCAATAGGCTCTGTATGCCCTCCGAAGGTTCTCCCTGGAATGTGCACCTCGATCCTGTAGCGGGTATCCGTCGGAAGTGCATTGGTTGGCTTCCCGGTGATCGAGGGCAGAGCAATCTTCAGCTTCTTCACCATCTGGACCAGCTTCCTGCCGAAGGGCATCGTCTCATCGGGCTGGCAAAACTCCGGTAGCAAAACTGGGGTGAACTCGACGGCCATCTAGAATGTTGAAAATCGGAGAGAAGTCAGAAATGAACAGGGGAGAATTACGGAATGATAAGGATATAAAGTAAATAGTCTCTTCCTATGGCTTTCCGATCCTAGGGGTTACGATCCTACGATCAGCGTGTGCTCTGATCCCATCTCTGTAGCAACCTGACCCAAAATCGGTCAAGTCTCTGTGTCTGTACCATCCCAAGATCATGCTGGTACTCACAGTACATCGATGAAATAATCAAAGTTCAATCACACCTGAATTTATTACACGATTCTCATATAGAGTCTTTATTACAAGAGAATAAATTCGGCTCAAGGCCAACTCATGAGAAATAAACTAAAATAAGCTGCGGAAGCGTAGACGAAAATAGCGAGTCCATCCGACTCCAAGGGCAATCGCCAAGCGCGGAGCGTAGCCTCAATCCTGATCGGAATACTCCTCTGCAACATAAGACGTTACAGCCGTGTAGGTCAGCATTTTGAATATGCTGGCAGGTCATGAAGAGAATAACAATAAAAACTACTATCACTATATGCAATTTGGCTGTGGGGCTCTAAGTTTCATCTTTTTGCGAAAAGCCAGTTTTTCCCTACTAGAGTGGACTTGTTTGCAATTACTACAATATTGTTGGTAGTTATTGAGATGGTTCCGCCAACCAATGTCTCATTCCCAAATTATTAAGTCATAACCCCCTCAAATTAACTTATTAGTTTTAGTGTTGAGATTTCCGAATACTTCCAAGTTCCAGAGGCTCAAATTGTCCGTAGCAGGGACACGGCTAATCGATTAGATCTTTAACTCTGCGAGAGGTTTGCGCACTTTACCATAAGAATCATTCCCTCCTTTTAAGTCTTAGCACTTCATGGTGTTTGAAGGCGGGGACGAATGAAACAGGGTCTTCCAAAGAGTTCTTACAGCTCTGCTGTACCCATCCAATCCTACCGTTCTTCTACATCTCGTAATGCAGTACCGGCCCAGCGTCACAACTAGGGTTGACCCAGCCCGAGCCCATAATGGCTTGCGGTTGCCTGAGTAAGCTTCGGTCAAAGGGCATTCATCCGTCTCTTCGTGGCTGGGTGAAGCTTTCCAAGATGTCATGGCACTTCTCCATGCATCCCGGCCAACCTTTGGGTTCTCCAGGTGCCCGTCAACCGTCCTCCACCCAAAGAGTGAATTTCGAAGTCCATCTTGATCATTGAAGTTCATGGGGTTGTCATCATCTTGACTCTCACATCTTGCTTATGAATTCACTCAACCAATCCCGTCTACGAGCATAGCAAAAGTAAACTACTTCGTCCTGGGCCATGGTAACAAGGGGAATTGGTTCATCCTACCACATGATACTACTCAAGATTTGAAACTTCAAAATTTCACCTACTGCATGCATGGTGGGGTGGTATAATTCTAATGCAATAAAAATCATAGGTATTGAAAATAACATGATCAATGACTTGCCTTGCTGACGATCTTCGTAAGCTAAGGACTCGTAGTAGCAAGCTTCGCACTCCGGAAACTCTACCGAGACAAACAATAATCACAATAAGCATATAGCATATGATCACTTAACACAATAGCATATTAACATAACACACCAAAGCAAACGAATCAAAACCCAAAAGAAAACTCGAAAAAAAATCCAACTCAAAGTTTTCCTACCTCAAGCAACAACTAAAATAGTTTTATATAACAAAATTTTCTTAACATAACCTAAGCATGATTTTTTTTATTAACTTAACAGAAAAGAATGCATTAATCAACTAGGAGCAAAAAGAATCAATTTAAAAGCTATTATGAAACTCCTATTAGGCCTAATTCAATTTCTATTAAGAAAAATAAAATAAAAGTTTTATTTATTATAAATAAAAGTTCATGCTATAAAGTGACAGAAACTAACCTAGAATAATCAATCACATGTTAAAAATAAATTTATTTACTAATTAAAAGAATAGGAAAACAGTAGCTAGTTAATAAATTGAGAATAACAAGATTCTGATTAAAACTATTTTTTTATTAATCCTAAAATGCCCCAAATAATTTCTACGGTTAGGTAATGTCAAAACTAAGTTGGGACAAAAAGAATCATATAAAAATAATTTTCCTAACTCATTTTATAGCAGATTTACTATTCTGACTAAAATTAAAATAAAGCAATTCTAAATAATTTTAACATAGCTAATTATATTTTCTACTGAAACTATAAGAAATTTGCAAACCAACAAAAAATCACCTAAAAATATTAAGTAGAATAAAAGATATGAATTTTTCACTTAAACTATTACATTAAAAGCGAAAAACGAAATTAAAGAAAAAGCAGGCTAAATGGGCCTAACTAACGCATGGCGTAATATAACTAAAACGGCCCTAGGGTTAAGCGAATCGGGCGGCTCTAATAATAAAACCTAACTTAAAATTAAACCGGACTAAACCGAAGCGAACCGGTTTTATAAAAAGAACATACCCCTTCGGGGGGGTTCTAATCTGGACCGTCTACGCGAGATCGGACGAAGGAGAGAAGCTCCGGCGGCTTACCGGAGTTCGTCGGCGGCGGCGGCTCGGTGGCGAGTGCGTCGACGTCTCCGGTGGTCGGAGGCGTCGGCGGAGGGCTCCGGCGGGTGCGGATGGGCTCGGGGGTGGGTCTGGTGGAGTCCGGCGAGCTCGGGGAGGGCTAGGGCGACGGCGACAAGAAAAATGGCGGCGGCGGCTCGGGTCTCCGGCGAGCGCGTGAGGAGGGAGGAGAGGGTCCGGTGAGGGGCGAGGGGGGGGAATGGGGTGCGGGGAGGGGGGTTTATAGGGCGGGGGTACTGCTTGGACGAGGGGGCAATCGGGGCGGATCGAATCCGGATCCTTCGATCCGGCGGCGGCGTGGCGTGGCGTGGGCGGGGTTGACGACGGGTGGGGTCCACCGTCGAGAGAGAGCGTGCGGTCGGTCGGCCGATCCAGAGCCGATTCGGGCGAGGGCCCACGGTTGGGCTACTGGCCGGCTCGGGCCTGGGCTCGGCTCAAGGCCATGATTGCCTCGGCGCCGGTCAAGGTGGTTGGCCGGGCGCTGAGGTCTTTTCTTTTCTATTTTAATTTTTTGAAAATAAAAACAGAGTTATAAAATATAAAATATAAATATTTTATATAGGACATATATATATCAAAATGATCAGGGGAATATTCCCTATCATTTGAACATTTTTCCAGGGGCAAAATCCAAAGTTTATAAAAAATCATTTTTCCCAAAATTCAAATAAAACTCAAATTTGAATTCAAAACTTTTGGCATTGTTTTCCTCTGATATTTTTGGAGTGTCATGTTTACTCCTCTCATACTTTTGCTCAAGTATTTATCAGGCATAGTTTTTGAAATGATTCCCACTTGCCAAAGTTTGAATTCAAATTTCAAAACTCAAAATCTTCTGAAACTCCAAATGGCACTCAAATTCAAACAGAATGCATAGATGCTTAGCTATAATTGTAAAACATTCCAAATAGGAGATTTGGGATGTTACAGGTAGAGACCGGTTACCGATGGTATCCCGAATATACCGTTGAGGAACAGTTTAGAGATTTTAATCAAAGCCAATATCTGTGCACGGTCAGGATATATCCATCTTATCCCGAAGCTCTACCGAACCGCTCCAATCGTTCTTATGGACTTGGGATCACTATTGGGATGTCCGTGCAGGATGCAGCCTACTCGATGATGACTATTATTCGAGCCAGAATCGCATTCTTTGTGCTACAGATTTCCGCTACATGCCAAAGATCCTCCACAGGCGCATGGTTACCTTCAGGGTATGTACAGCGACGCATCCCATGAGGACTCACTCCTTCGCACCACTACTGAGATGCTGGAAGACAAGGACCGTGAAAACCGGGCCTTGCGTATGGAGCTCTTTAATGCCCGCTCTTAACACTGGGCCACTCTGACTCGGTTTGCACCCGCCGTGCAAGCCGGATACATGGACATGAGGGACCTGTACCCTGTGCGGGCTGGTCTGCCAGACTTTATGGAGTGGCGTGAGGTAGGAGGCATCACCCCTCCTCGTGGACCTCGTTTGCCGCCGTTTGTTGGACCACGGCCACATCCGAGTCCCTTTGGTCCGCAAGCTCCACAGGACCGTCTGTTCCCGGATGATCATGTTCCACTTCCAGGCTTGGGTGGTGACTTTTATGAGGACTACTACGGAGCTATCTGAGTTACTAGTAGTATCCCTAGTATTGTAATAGTTGTATTTCCACCGTCACATGCGACACTGTGGAATATGACTTATTGTGTATCATTAGGAAGTGTAGAAAAATAATGTATAGGAGTTTGGAATGCTTCCGATGAGATGTAACGCCTTTCATCAGAAGTTGTACTCCGTCGGGCTTGTACTAAACTATGAATGGTGTGTATGACCATTGGTATATATATGGCAGTTTTTATATTACCATGTCATACGGATGAACATCTCTGCATTCCGTGTTATCCATTACATTCCGCACTTCCTTGCTAAATTCCGCCATCCTGGTTTAAACCGTTATTTTGTTTCCTAGGATGGTCAAATCCCGCAACAATCCTGCTGCTCCGGAGCAGGGAGAAGCCAGCGCAGCTAGGAATGTAAATCTGCCTCAACCGCCTTCTTTGGCCGGGTTATGTTGGAGGCGAACGCAACAAGCGTGAGACCAATCGCTTCTTTGGAGCGGATTGAGCAGAATACCGCATGCCGGCCAAGGAATGATCTGGTGTCACTTAATGACTTTGTCAAGTCATATCCACCGAAGTTCAAACATTCCGTTGAGCCTCTCGATGCGGATGATGGCTTCGACATCACCCACAAGCTACGTTCTGCCAACGTGGCTGAAGATGATAAGGTTACCTTTGCCGCCTATCACCTCGAAGGCCCTGCTAGCCTTTGGTGGGAGAATTATGAGGCTATGTGCCCGGTTGGCCAAATCACTACTTGGGCTGAATTCAGTGTCGCTTTCCATGAGCATCACATCCCGGAAGGTCTCATGGACCGTAAGAGGGAAGAGTTCTGCAATTTCACCCAGGGTAGACTGACTGTGGATGCATACAGCCGTGAGTTTGGGAATCTAGCACGTTATGCTCCTGAAGAGGTTTCTACCGACGCCAAGAAGCAGGCAAGGTTCCGCAAGGGACTTAGCCCCGAGCTTCGCCGTGATCTTCGTCTGCACGAGTGCACCTCCTTTCAGAAGTTAGTCAACAAGGCTATCAGTGCTGAAACTGGACAGTCTGACTTTGAAGCTTCACGCAAGCACTCCTGTGACTTTGGTTCTTCATCCGGCTCTGGATCTCAGAAGCGTCGGGTCTGGATTCCAAACATCGCTCGCCACCTGTGTTCACTCCGAGGCCATCCTTTGAGGCGCCTCGCCCCAACCAGCAGTATGTACCGCACAAGACTTATGGTGGCCCCGCTGCTAATGCTGCTCCACGCCCCAACATGATAACCTGTTTCAAGTGTGGAGAGACGGGCCACTACATCCGTGAGTGTCCCCAGAACAACCCCAGTCAGATCAGAAAGTCTGTTGGCCGTGGTAAGCCCGGCGGGAAAGGTGCTCTATGCCAAACCAGGCGCCACTTTGCTGCGTGGCCACGTCATCTATGTTTCAGTGAAGAAACCCATGAGGATCCCAACGCCGTTCTCGATGCGCTCCTTGTTAATTGTCATCCGCAATCGTTTCTTTTTGATACTGGAGCATCTCATTCATTTATTTCTAAGAGCTATGCTCGATTCCACAACACCACATTCTGTGACATGCACACATCCATGGAAATTCAGACTCCTGGTTCTAGATGGCAAACCTCTAGAATAAGTCATGGGAATGAAATTCTTGTCGACGGATTAGTCTTTCTTGCATCTCTAATAGCCCTCAAGTCCTCGGACATAAACATCATCTTGGGTATGGACTGGATGTCAGCCCATTATGCTAAGATTGATTGCTCTACTAGAACTGTTCAACTCACCCATCCTTCGGGCAAGACAGTTAATGTTTTAACCTGAGTGTCTAAGCGTCAGCTATACTCCTTAAATGCCAACCCCCTTCCAGACCTCGGAGATATTCCGGTAGACCGTGACTTTCCGGATGTCTTTCCAGAAGAACTGCCAGGTGTTCCACCTGACAGGGATGTCGAGTTCGTGATAGATCTTGTTCCCGGAACCGTTCCAATTTCTAGAAGACCCTATAAGATGGCACCCCTAGAACTAGCCGAGCTTAAGAAACAACTCGATGAGTCCTTGCAAAAGGGTTTCATCCGTCCTAGTTCATCTCCATGGGCTTGCCCCGTCCTCTTCGTCAAGAAGAAGGATGGAACGGATCGGATGGTTGTAGATTATCGACCTGTCAACTTGGTCACTATCAAGAACAAGTATCCGCTCCCGGGATCAACGATCTGTATGATCAGCTCATTTGGATCCTCGATCTTTTCAAGATGGATTTGAGGTTGGGCTACCATCAAATCAAAATCAAGAACGGGACATCCCTAAAAGCGGCCTTTGTTACTCGTTATGGCCAATACGAGTACACCGTCATGTCCTTCGGATTAACCAATGCTCCGACCACCTTCTCTCGGTTAATGAACTCAATCTTCATGGAGTATTTGGATAAATTCATCGTGGTATACCTCGATGATATACTCATCTACTCCAAGAATGAGGAAGAACATGCCGAACATCTAAGGCTAGTATTGATGAAACTTCGAGAGCACCGCCTTTATGCCAAATTCTCTAAGTGTGAATTCTGGTTACCATAAGTGACCTATCTAGGCCATGTAATCTCTGGTAAGGGCATTGCTGTCAATCCCGAAAGCGAGTTCAAGCCGTCCTTGACTAGACTCCACACAGAATCGGTCAAGCAAGTTCGAGTTTCCTCGGTCTAGCGAGCTCTCGCCGCCGCTTCGCCGAGAATTTCTCCAAAGTTGCTAAACCTCTAACCGAACTCCTCAAGAAAGATAAAAGTTCGAATGGGACGCCACAGGCGAGTTCAGCTTTCGAGGCTGAAAAGACGCCTGACATCTGCTCCCGTACTTGTTCCACCAGATTTTTCTAAGGACTTTATTATCTATTGCGACGCCTCGCGACAAGGACTAGGTTGCATACTCATGCAAGATCGTCATGTGATTGCCTACGCTTCTCGACAGTTGCGTCCACATGAGGATAACTATCCCACACATGATCTAGAGCTTGCAGCAGTGGTCCATGCACTCAAAACCTGGCGACATTACCTTCTTGGTAATCGTTGCGAAATTTACACTGATCACCAAAGTCTGAAATATATCTTCACCCAACCGGATTTGAATCTCAGGCAAAGACGTTGGGTCGAGTTGATTACAGATTACGACTTAGGAATATCTTACACCCGAGCAAAGCCAATGTCATGGCTGACGCACTAAGTCGCAAATCTAATTGTAACAATTTGATGTTACAACAAAGTCAACCATTTCTCCACGAGGAATTTCGTAAGCTTAACCTTCACATTGTTCCTCGAGGATTCCTTTCCACCCTGGTGGCGAGACCTACCCTTACGGATCAGATCATCAAGGCACAGAAGGTAGATCTGGGAATTTCCCGCATCAAGAGAAACATCAAGAAAGGAGTCGCAGATTGTTTCTCCATTGATGAACAAGGTGTCGTGTTCTTGGGAGACCGTCTAGTGGTTCCCAAGGTGCGCAACCTGAGGCGATTGATCCTTAAGGAAGCTCATGAATCTCCTCTCACCATTCATCCCGGTAGTACTAAAATGTATCAAGACCTACGCGGAGGTTTTGGTGGACTAGGATGAAGAGAGAAATCGCTCAATACATTGCTAAGCTGCGGCGTCGTCGAGTTAAAGCAGAGCATCAACGGCCTGCTGGTACCCTTCAACCTTTAGCTATTCCCAAATGGAAATGGGATAAAATCGGTATGGATTTCATTACCGGGTTTCCCAGGACCAAGAGAGGAAATAATGCTATCTTCGTTGTCGTCGATCGTCTTTCCAAAGTAGCCCACTTCCTACCCGTTCGTGAGAGTATAACCGCTAGCCAGCTAGCTGATTTGTACATCTCTTGAATAGTGTGTCTTCATGGTGGTTCCATTGGAGATTAACTCAGACCGTGGAAGTCTCTTCACCTCTCGATTTTGGGAAATTTTCCAAAATGCTATGGGAACTCGCCTCTCTTTTAGCACCGCCTTCCATCCTCAGTCAAGTGGTCAAGTAGAACAAGTCAATCAAATCCTAGAGGATATGCTTCGAGCTTTTGTCATCTCTTTCGGCATGAATTGGGAGAAATGCCTTCCATTCGCCGAGTTCGCTTATAACAATAGTTATCAAGCTAGCCTGGGCAAAGCTCCTTTCGAAGTTCTTTATGGACGGAAATGTCGAACGCCTCTTAACTGGTCGAACCGGGAGAGACAACTCTTTGGCCCGGATATGATCCAGAAGCGAAGAGCGAGTTCCGTTATTCGTGAGAAATTGAAAACAGCCCAATCTCGTCAAAAGAGCCAATATGATTGCAAGCATAAGCCTATGGCTTATGAAATTGGCGAGAAGGCTTACCTTCGGGTTACTCCTTTGAAGGGGACCCATCGATTCGGTATCAAAGGCAAGTTGGCTCCTCGTTACATTGGACCCTTTCACATTCTTGCCAAACGAGGAGAAGTTGACTACCAATTGGAACTACCTTTGCATCTTTCCAGAGTCCATGATGTCTTCCACGTTTCCCAACTCAGGCGTTGCTTCTTGGATCCTATCCGTGGAGTGGACCACGAAACGCTTGATCTTCAAGATAACCTCACCTCTCGAGAATATCCCGTTCGTATTCTTGATCAAGCCGAGCGTACCACTCGATGTCAGAATATCAAGTTTCTAAAGGTTAAATGGTCAAACCATTCCGAGCAAGAAGCAACTCGGGAAAGGGAGGATCGTCTTCGACTTGAGTATCCCACCTTTTTCGCAACGGATCCTAAATCTCGGGACGAGATTCTTTTGAGTGGGGGTGAGTTGTCACATCCTAGCTAGTCCATGCATTAGTGTGTTGCATCATGTTTAACTTTCATCAGAAATTTGAAATGGGGAAGACAGAACCCCCAGAACCCTTGTGAATCCAACTAGGCCTTACTAAAATTATTTTCAATGAACCTGAAATGCCCTTCTAAAATGCTCATCACCTTTGCTTTGGTTGAGCCTCTTGCCAAAAGTGGTGCACAATTTTCTAGGTCATCCTAAGGTTGTTGAATTAAATCATAAGTTTTTGAGTTTGGGCATTTAAACTATATAAAATATTTCAAATGCCCAAATAATCCCAAACTAAAATGTTCCATGCTGGAAATATTCCAACTAAGGACCAGGTGCAGTTTGGTGAATTTTGGAGTTGTCTAAGTATTTTTAGAAAGTCCACAAAGTTACAGAAAATAGAAAAAGGAAACAGAAATGAAAAACATTACCTGGCGCCACCCAACCGGCCCACCTGCCGGCCCAGCCCAGCTGGCCAAATGAGCTGCTTGGTTGGCGAGCAGTGCTCGACAACAGCACACCAGGCGTGCCACGCAGCTGGCCGCCGCCTCGCCGCTTCCCTCACCGAGCTGCCGACGCGGAACACTTCCATTCTCCCCCCCCCCCCCGAACCCTCAGACACCTCTCCTCCTCCCCCTCGCTCTCCCACGCCATCGCCGACGCCACCGCAGCCGCACCGTCGCCGTAGTCGCGCTCTCCGTCGTCCTTGCGCCATCCCGACGTGTCTAGGAGCTCCGCCGCCCTCCTCTTCTTCGAGCTAGCCGAGCCCGAAGGCTCGCGTGGCCCGAGGCCTCTGCACCGACCTCGCCTGACTCGCCCGCCGGAGATCCCCTTCGACGTCACCGCCGCACCAACTCGTCCCCGACCGCACCGCTTGCTTCCTCGAGATCACCGTGAGCCTAGCTACCTCCCCCTTCTTTCCTTTCTCGCTCCCGAGCCTCGTAGCGATTGCACGGAGCTCACCCGCACGCGCCGCCGCGGAGCTCGTCGCCAACGTGCTCCCGACCATCCACCGGTCACCCCTCGGTGTCTAACATGCTCACCGCACCGCGTAGCGTCTAACCCACCACTTCACACACCTCACCGCACATCAGAGCTACGAGTTCGTCATCACCCGAACTCCGGCGGCCGCCAAGGTCGTCGCCGGCGCCGTTTCCGGCCACCCCGAGCCCAGCCAACGCCACCAAGAGCTGCGGCTTGGTCCCAGCTACACATAGACGCCCTCCTCGGCTTATTTGGTTGCCGGAACGGCCAAAACCACTCTCGCCGCCGCGTCTGGCTCGCGGGCGGCTAAACGCCGGCGTAGTTGACTCTGACTTTGACCAGGGCGGGCCCTGGTTGACTCTCCTGAGTCCATGACAGGTGGGCCACCCCCCTGCTAATTAACTTAGTTAGTTTAAACTAATTTTAATTAGTTAAATTAATTCTTGACATGCGGGACCCATCGTCGGTTTGACCTGGGCGTCCCGTTGACCTTGGCGTCATCCGACGCATTCTTGACCACGATAAATGAATTCTGAATTATTACATTATAGGAAATTCCGGAAAATAGTTCAAACTTCAAAAATTCGTGAGAAATTAATCTGTAACTCCAAATGCAAAGATTTATATATTAAAAATGATCGAAAAATCCATTCTATCCATTGGTAAAGGTTTCATGCATGATAGAACAAGTTAACCTTGCTGTTTAAGCAGATTAAGATAATACACCTTTATGGCTATGTTAAATGAGCTAACATTTGAATCTTTGATTCAAATGAGTTCATCTATTTGTTCCAGCTTGCATTAGGCCAACACACATTCATATTGCCATGTCATAGCATGCATCATATTGTTGCATATTGTCATGTGTTGTTTATTTTCGGTGTGTCTTTCGTGATAGGTTACGCCTCAGGATAATCCCGAATATCCGTCTCAAGGCAGTATCCTACCACCACTACATCAGGCAAGCAACCCATTGATCATTCCGATACAAACCCATGTTCTCGCTTCTGCTCTTGTTTACTGCATTAAGACAACGCGATTCAAACTGTTGTTTGCTGCGATAGTTGAACCCACTTCCTTTGCATGACCTGTCATTGCCATAGTAACTAGATGAAACCTACTAGTATGTGTAGGAGTTGATTGAGCCATGTTTGTGATTCCTACCATGCTATGCTTGCTATGCTTAGAGTTGTGTCAGGTCTGGCTCATCGGGATGATGAACTGGAGTGAAAGGTTGTGTCGGGTTCGAGAGTGAAAGTGTTGAACACGTTTTGGTAAAGGTATCGATGAGAGGCCATGTAGGAGTACATGGTGGGTTGTTTCATTAAAGCCGTCCCTAAGAACTGAGTTATGTGTTTGTGATCCATGAAACAGTTACTACCACGCATTGGGCCCGAAACCAATGGACCCTCTCGGCTTTTTAACCACCCTTGTTCTCTGTCCAGGAGTTGCAACTAGTTTCTGGTGTTTGTAGGATATGTGTTGGAGGCCGTGCGTAGCGCTGACCCTAGGGGTGGGCTATGATGCGGTAGATACACCGTGGGTCTTGCAGAATGCCCGCTTGGTATCTCGGGAACCGTGCACACATCGTTCGGGGCCGTTAGTGGAAACCTCGGTCGGACTCCTGCGGATGGAACCCGAATAGGCGATAAACTGGACTAGGGACTTGAGTGTTTAGGTAGGCCGTGGCTAACACCCACGTTGGGCTTCCGCTTGAAGGTTGCCGAGTACATGTCGTGTAAACGGCGGTAAGTGGTGAGTGTGTGTGAAGAAGTACACCCTGCAGGGTTAATATGATCTATTCGAATAGCCGTGTCCATGAGAAGGACTCTTGGGTTGCCTATACAGTTCATAGACAAGTAAATGGATACTACTAAAAGCCTCAAGATAAGTGTGAGTGTCATGGATGGCCCTCTCGTGGGTTGACGAGAGAGGATCCACGGTGGAGTATTGTGATGGTGATTAGTGGACTCGTGTGCGACAAATGCTTTTCAAGTGGTGTCACGTGGGATAGCTTAGCCAAGAGTCAAAGCTCGCTTGTTGCAATAACTCCACCACCTTCTTGAGAATGTGCATGTATGATAGGATTACATTGTAAGACTTGCTGAGTACCTCTGTACTCATGTTTGCTTAATTAATGTTTTTGCACGACAACACTGCCCCCTCCGATGGGTTTTATGTAGACCTTGGCGTCGACAAGTGAACTAGCCACCCGGTGGTGATCCAAGGCTTGTGAAGGGCCCTTTGTAGATAGAAGGGCTTCAACAAGCTTTCTTTCTTTTTAGAGTCTGTACTCATACTAGTTTGCTTCCGCATGTGCTTGTATGTTTGTATGACTTGAGTGTTGGGTCATGTGACCCCTACCTGTATGGATATGTTATGTATGGCTCCTCGGAGCCTCTTGAATAAAGTACTTTGAGTTGTAGAGTTTTGTTGTGATGCCATGTTGTATGTACTCATATCGGGCATATTAGTGTATGATTGAAATGCTTGGTATGAGTGGGATCCGACAATCTAGTTGTTTATCCTTGGCAGCCTCTCATATGGGGAAATGTAGTCTCGTGCTTACGGCGATAGTAGTCCGCTTCTGACCCGATTCACCGGAGTCTGCTAGCCCGGCACTACCGCTTGGACACTTGATCGGCTGGCATGTGTTTCACTTCGTTCCTATGTCCGTCGCCTTCGGGAAATGTCACGCGGTGATATTCGGAGTCCTGCCTAACTGCTACAGCCGGGATACCGGAGTCCTCATAGCCCAGTGCTACAGCCCGAATTCATACGTTGATGACCGACATGCTCGATGTGATTCATGTATGCCTGTCCCCATGGGTTAGCGCCGCTTTGGGTTCACGACTAGCCATGTCGGCCGGGTTCTTTGTCATATGGATGCTAGCGACACTATCATATACGTGAGCCAAAAGGCGCAAACGGTCCCGGGCCATGGTAAGGGGACACCCGTGGGAATACCGTGCATGAGGCCGCAAAGTGATATGAGGTGTTACCGGCTAGGTCGATGTGACTTGGAATCGGGGTCCTGACACCGAAGATGATTTCGAAACGTCGCGAAACATATGAGATGTTTCGAGGGCTGAAATTGGGATTTCAGGCTCGTGCCCACGTCAAGAGGTATAAGACCTCCGACGATTTTCTTAGCCTGCAAACTAAGGGAGAAAAGCTCAATCGTTGAGCTTGTGCTCAGATTGTCTGAGTACAACAATCACTTGAATCGAGTGGGAGCTGATCTTCCAGATGAGATAGTGATGTTTCTCCAAGGTCATTGCCACCAAGCTGCTAGAGTTTCGTGATGAACTATAACATATCAGGGATAGATATGATGATCCTTGAGATATTCGCGATGTTTGACACCGCGAAAGTAGAAATCAAGAAGGAGCATCAATTGTTGATGGTTGGTGAAACCACTAGTTTCAAGAAGGGCAAGGGCAAGAAGGAATACTTCATGAAACGGCAAATCAGCTGCTGCTCTAGTGAAGAAACCCAAGGTTGAACCCAAACCCGAGACTAAGTACTTCTGTAATAAGGGGAACAGCCACAGGAGCAGAATTACCCTAGATACTTGGTAGATGAGAAGGCTGGCAAGGTCGATAAAAGTATATTGGATATACATTATATTAATGTGTACTTTACTAGTACTCCCAGTAGCACCAGGGTATTAGATACCGGTTCGGTTGCTAAGTGTTAGTAACTCGAAATAAAAGCTACGGAACAAATGGAGACTAGCTAAAGGGGAGATGACGATATGTGTTGGAAGTGTTTCCAAGCTTGACGTGATCAAGCATCGCATACTCCCTCTACCATCGAGATTGGTGTTAGACCTAAATAATTGTTATTTGGTGTTTGCGTTGAGCATAGACATGATTGGATTATGTCTATCGCAATACGGTCATTCATTTAAGGAGAATAATAGTTACTCTATTTATTTGAATAATACCTTCAATGGTCTTACACCTAAAATAAATGGTTTATTGAATCTCGATCGCAGTGATACACTTGTTCATGCCAAAAGATATAAGATAATAATGATAGTACCACATACTTGTGTGTAACGCCTCGGATTCGTTGCGCCAGGTGTCTGCCAGTTATTCGTCGTTATTGCCATGTCTTTTGCTTGCGTGTTGCACTTTGCCATGTCATCATCTGCATTTCATATCATGTCATCAGGTGCATTTCATTTTGCATACATGTTCGTCTCATGCATCCGAGCATTTTCCCCGTTGTCCGTTTTGCAATCCGGCACTCCTATGTCCCCCGGCGTCCCCCTTTTGTCTCTCGTTGTGAGCGGGTGTCGAACTTTCTCGGAATGGCCCGAGGTTTCCCAAGTGGCCTTGGTATAGCATCAGCAGACCGCCTGTCAAGTTTCGTGCCATTTGGAGGTCGTTTGATACTCCAACGGTTAACCGGGTAACCGTAAAGCCTCCTTCTCTTTGCAGCCCAACACCCCTCCAAAGTGGCCCAAAACCCAGAAAACTCCCCTCCATGCTCTCGGTCGTTCGATCACGATCGTGTGGGCAAAAACCGCTCCTCATTTGGACTCTCCTAGCTCCCTCTACCTATATAAACACCCCTCCCTCGAAATTCGCGGATCAATTCCACCCTAACCCTAGCCTTTCCTCTTCCTCCCGCGGACGGGCCGCGTCACCACAGGACACTCCGCCGACCACGTCGCCCGGCCAATCCGGCGCCGCCACGTCAGCTCCAGCCGCCCGTGCCCTCTCTCTGCGCCGCCACCTCACCTGCCGTCCTTCCACCATGGCGCGTCGCCGGGGCCCAGATCCGGCCCGCCCAGGTCGAACTGGCCTCACAGCAAGCCCTCGCGCCGCCGCCCGTCGGCGCCTTGCCGCCACCCCGTCACGCCCAGCGCCGCCGCCCCTCGGCTCCGCGCCCGGCTCCCGACCCAGCGTCGCTCCTCGCCGCCGCCCGGCGTCCGCCCAGTCGCCCTTCGCCGGAGCCCGCTCGCCGCCGTCGCCTCGCCGGCTCCTCCGCCCGCGATCTCCCCAGATCTGACCCCGACGTCCATGCCGGCCGGATCCGTGGGATCTCGCTTCTCGACCATGACGCCTCCTTCTCCGTCTCCGGCGCAACTCCGGCCAACTCCGGTGAGATCTCGTCGGGGTGGACGAGATCCACCCATCCCTCCAACCAAACGGCCGGATCCGTCCCGCACCGCGCCGTCCCGCTCCGTCCCGTCCCGCGTTGACTCTTCGGAGGGTATATTTTCGTCCAACTCCCGAAATATTTTGCATTATTATGCCATATTCATCGCATCATAACTCCATGCATACTACTCCGTTTTGTGCGTGTAATATATCAAATTGTTCATATCAACGAGTAATTCATTTCATTCCATTGCATCATTTTCATTTAAGCTCATCTTGATGCCTGAATCTTTGTTGCAAGAGTGCTATGTGATGTTAATCTGCTGAAACTATTATAACAAGCTCTTTTGTCATTTTTACCATGATTGATGTGTGCATCCTATGAGGTTGATGTCTACATGTGTTTTGAACTATGCCATGTGTTCTTTACAGGGGTGTATGCCATGTATTTTTTTGATCAATGTGGTGACTAGCACAAGCATGTAAACTAGGCTTCGTGATGTTGCTGATTTTAGTCCCTGTTCTGCGGTTATTTTGATGCCATGTAAACTTGATGCTACAGAGAGATCCATGCTTATTTTGAGATACTTCAGTAAGGATGTTTTGAACATATGGTTATTATATATCCATTCATGCCCCTGTTTTCAATTATGGAGTAGCCTAGCATGTCATTTTAGTGCTCTACTTTTGCTACAAAATGTTTCCTGGCAGATTGTTTACATGTTATTCAATTTTGCCAAGGTTGTTGTAGTTGATCCTTGCATGCTATAAACTTGCTCTTGCCATGCTTAGCTTAATAAACATGTGTTATTACTGTTGGTTACCTTGTCATGCCATGTGTTGCTCTGTGGTGAGTGCTTCAAGCTCACCAACATGCCTACTTATTGTTGTTCCTGCCATGTATGAATCTGTCATATCTTTTTCCATGTTTACATGGGTGCCATCGTACTTTCTGTGCCCTTTTGGCTCATGGTCAGTAAGGGACTTTTGTTATGCTATTAGTAGATTCATGTCATGCCTTTGTTTGCCATGTTAAGTTCCTGTAACATGTTGTTTGATAGCTCTAAACATTGCAACCTGATGTTATTCCTGCTAAATCTGAAACTGTTATTATTTGCAATCTTGCCATGTCCTTTTGAGCATGTTTTAGTCATTTCTGGAGATAGCTCAGTGTTCATGTTTTGTCACGCTTTACCTGTACATCACGTCCATGCCTTTTGTTATCATGTTAAGATGATGTAGCTTATTGTTTAGGTGCTTGCAATATGCCTAGTTGCTGTTTTGGACAGATTGTGGCTATAACTTGTTTCATGTGTATGTGTTGAACCGTTGCTCCGTTTTGAGTGTGCTCTATATGAAACTTGCGTGATCTTGCATGTAGTTTCATATTATCATGTTGCATCCTTGTTTTGAGAGTGTTTGCTTGAGGTTTGTATGCATTTTGCATCAATGCCATGTTTAACTAGTTTTGCTCATATCTTCTAGGCCGTAGCTCCGAATCAAATGAACTTTATATGTAACTTGACTAGAATTTCGTGTGGATCATCTTAGTGCATTTTAAATTGCTGTTTAACAAATTGAACATAAATTTATTCAGATCTGGACCAATTTCAAAATTTGCATATGAGGACTTACCGGAATTGTTCTATGTTGTTTCCGGCCTCATTTAATCTTGCCTTGATGTGTTGCTCTTGTATGCATCATCTCTTGCCATGAGTAGCTTCATGTAGCTTTGTCATGCATCATGATTGGTTGTGCATCATGTCTCGTTTATGTGTGGTGTGTTTACTTTGTTGTGGGCTTCTTCTCGATAGTTCCCGTTTCGTTGTGATCGTGAGGATTCGTTCGTCTACGCTTCGTTCGTCTTCGTGGCTTCATCTTCTTCATGGACTCGTTCTTCTTCCTAGCGGGATTTCAGGCAAGATGACCGCTACCCTGGATCTCACTACTATCATTGCTATGCTAGTTGCTTCGTTCTATCGCTTTGCCGCGCTACCTATCTCTTGTTGCTCAAGCCTCACCAATTGTCATGTCAGCCTCTAACCTTTTTCACCCTTCCTAGCAAACCGTTGTTTGGCTATATTACCGCTTTTGCTCAGCCCCTCTTATAGCGTTGTTAGTTGCAGGTGAAGATGAAGATTGCTCCATGTTGGATTATGTTTATGTTGGGATATCACAATATCTCTTATATTATTAATGCATCTATATACTTGGTAAAGGGTGGAAGGCTCGGCCTTATGCCTGGTGTTTTGTTCCACTCTTGCCGCCCTAGTTTTCTTCATATCTGTATTATGTTCCCGGATTTTGCGTCCCTAACGTGGTTGGGTGATTTATGGGACCCCCTTGACAGTTCGCTTTGAATAAGACTCTTCCAGCAAGGCCCAACATTGGTTTTACCATTTGCCTCACCTATGCCCTTTTTCCCTTGGGTTTCCGAGCCCAAGGGTCATCTTTATTTTAGCCCCGGGCGGTGCTCCTTCGAGTGTTGGTCCGAACCGAGCAACCCTCACGGGCCTGCACGGGGAAACTCGAGGCTTGGTTCTACTCGTAGCTTAACTTATCCGGTGTGCCCTGAGAACGAGGTACGTGCGACTCCTATCGGGATATGTCGGCACATCCGGGCGGCTTTGCTGGTCTTGTTTTATTACTATCGAAATGTCTTGTAGTCGGGATTCCGAGACTGATCGGGTCTTCCCGGGGAGAAGGAATATCCTTCGTTGATCGCGAGAGCTTATCATGGGCTAAGTTGGGACACCCTGCAGGTATAAACTTTCGAGAGTCGTGCAGCGGTTATGTGGCGAGATGGGAATTTGTTAATATCCGGTTGTAGTAAACTTGAAGTGAACTCTTCTAAAATACACCAACCGTGGTGCGTAACGTGATTGTCTCTTTTAGGGGTTGATTGAGAGGAGAACACGGTTTTACGGGTTATGTCTCGGCGTAAGTAGGAGTTCAGGATCACTTCTTGATCATTACTAGTTGACGACCGTTCCTTTGTTTCTCTTCTCGCTCTCATTTGCGTATGTTAGCCACCATCTATGCTTAGTCGCTGTTGCAACCCCACCACTTTACCCCTTCCTTTCCCTTTAAGCTTTGCTAGTCTTGATACCCATGGTAATGGGATTGCTGAGTCCTCGTGGCTCACAGATTACTACAACAATAGTTACAGGTACAGGTTATGCGATGATCATGACGTGAGAGCGATGTTTGCTTGTTTTGGAGTTCTTCTTACGCTTCTTCTTGATCGGGGATAGGTTCGAATTCGGCACTGGGCTAGCGTGGTGGATGTCGTTTGAGTTTACATTTTTGTTCCATCCGTAGTCGGATGTTGATCTCTTGTATATGATGTTGATGTATTCTTGTGGCATTTGTGCCTTATGTATGTATCCCCATCTATTATGTAATGTTGATGTAATGATATCCACCTTGCAAAAGCGTCTCAAGATGCGCTTCTATCCTTGGTGGGACCTTCGAGTTCCTTTTGGATAGGGTCGCATCTTGGGCATGACATTGTGGCACTACAATTTGAGTCATAATGGTATAAAACGCATGAAGAAGCTTCATGTTGATGGATCTTTGGACTCACTTGATTTTGAATCACTTGAGACATGCAAATCATACCACATGGGCAAGATGACTAAAAGCCTCGTTTTTCAGTAAAATGGAACAAGAAAGCAACTTGTTGGAAGTAATACATTTTGATGTGTGCAGTCCAATGAGTCTTTGAGGCACGCGATGGATATCGTTATGTTCTTACTTCACGGATGATTTGAGTAGATCTTGAGTATATTTACTTGATGATACACAAGTCTGAATTATTGAATGGTTCAAGTAATTTCAGAGTGAAGTTGAAGATCATCGTGACAAGAGGATAAAATGTCTATGATATGATCATAGAGATGAGTATCTGAGTTACGAGTTTTGGCACGCAATTAAGGCATTGTGAAAATTGTTTCACAATAAATACCGCCTGGAACACCATAGTGTGATGGTGTGTCCGAACATCATGGTTGCACCCTATTGGATATGGTGCGTACCATGATGTCTCTTATCGAATTACCACTATCGTTCATGGGTTAGGCATTATAGACAACCGCACTCACTTTAAATAGGGCACCACGTAATTCCGTTGAGACGACACCGTATGAACTATGGTTTGGAAAAACCTAAGTTGTCGTTTCTTAAAAGTTTGGGGTTGCGACGCTTATGTGAAAAGTTTCAGGTTGATAAGCTCGAACCCAAAGCGGATAAAATGCATCTTCATAGGACACCCAAAACAGTTGGGTATTCCTCCTAATTCAGATCCGAAAGCAATAGGGATTATTTCTTGAATCGGGTCCTTTCCCGAGGAAAAGTTTGTCTCGAAAACTGAGTGGGAGGATGGTGGAGACTTGATGAGGTTACTGAACCATCACTTCAACTAGTGTGTAGCAGGGCACAGGAAGTTGTTCCTATGGCACCTACACCAATTGAAGTGGAAGCTAATGATAGTGATCATGAAACTTGGATCAAGTCACTACCAAACCTCGTGGAGTCGACAAGGATGCGTACTACTTCAGAGTGGTACGTAATCCTGTCTTGGAAGTCATGTTGTTAGACAACAATGAACCTACGAGCTATGGAGAAGCGATGGTGGGCCCGGATTCCGATGAATGGCTCGAGGCCATAAAATTCGAGAGAGGATCCATGTGTGAAAAACAAAGTGTAGACTTTGGCAGAACTACTTGATGGTCGTAAGGCTGTTGAGTACAGATGGATTTTAAAAGGAAGACAGACAATGATGGTAAGTATCACCATTAAGAAAGCTCGACTTGTCGTTAAGATGTTTTCCGACAAGTTCAAGGAGTTGACTACGGTGAGGCTTTCTCACCGTAGCGATGCTAAGAGTCTGTTGGAATTGGATTAGCGATTCTTGCATTATGAAATCTTGCGAATAGGATGTCAAAACATTGTTTCCTCGACAATTTTCTTGAGGAAAGGTTGTATGTGATACAACGGAAGGTTTTGAAAATCTGAAAGATGCTACAAGTATGCAAAGCTCCGACAATCCTTCTAAGGACCGGAGTAAGCATCTCGGAGTTGGAATGTACGCTTTGATGAGATGATCAAAGATTTTGGGTTTATACAAAGTTTGTGAGAAACTTGTATTTCCAAAGAAGTGAGTGGGAGCACTATTTCTGATGAGTATATGTTGATGACATGTTGTTGATCGGAAATGATGTAGAATTTCTGGAAAGCATGTAGGGTTGTTTGAAAGGTGTTTTTCAAGGGAAAACCTGATTAAGTTACTTGAACATTGAGCATCAAGATCTATGAGGATAGATCAAAAACGCTTAATGGTACTTTCAAATGAGCACATACCTTGACATGATCTTGAAGGTGTTCAAGATGGATCAGTCAAAGAAGGAGTTCTTGCCTGAGTTGTAACGTATGAAGTTAACACTTAAAGCTCGACCACGGCAGAAGAGAGAGAAAGGATGAAGGTCGTCCCCTATGCTTTTAGACGTAGGCTCTACATATGATATGCTGAGTACCGCACCTGATGTGTGCCTTGCCACGTGTCTGGCAAGGGGGTACAAGAGTGATCCAGGAATGGATCATTGGACAGCGGTTGTGACACCCCCGATTCAATCGTACACTAATCATGCACGCAAATGTGTACGATCAAGATCAGGGACTCACGGGAAGATATCACAACACAACTCTAAAACATAAATAAGTCATACAAGCATCATAATACAAGCCGGGGCCTCGAGGGCTCGAATACAAGTGCTCGATCATAGGCGAAGTCACGGAAGCAACAATATCTGAGTACGGACATAAGTTAAACAAGTTGCCATAAGATGGCTAGCACAAAGCTGGGATACTGAGATCGAAGAAGGCGCGGGCCTCCTGAGGATCCTCCCAACTACTCACAGTGGTAAATGGTCGGCTGCACGTAGTAGTAGGAGCCTCCGGTGTAGTAGTCGTCATCGGCCGGTGGCGTCAGCTCTGGGCTCCATCGTCTGTTGCGACAATCGAGTAGAGATAGGGGAAAAGGGAAACAATGCAACCGTGAGTACTCATCCAAAGTACTTCGCAAGCAAGGAGCTACACTACATATGCATGGATATATGTGTAAAGGGCCATATCGATTGGGTGAACCGCAGAATGCCAGAATAAGAGGGGGATAGCTAGTCTTATCGAAGACTACGCTTCTGGTCACCTTCGTCTTGCAACAGGTAGAAAAGGGTAGGTTGAAGTCCTCCAAGTAGCATCACACAGCAATAATCCTACCCGGCGATCCCCTCCTCGTATCCCTGAGAGAGAGCGACCACCGGTTGTATCTGGCACTTGGAAGGGTGTGTTTTATTAAGAATCCGGTTCCAGTTGTCATAAGGTCAAGGTACAACTCCAAGTCGTCCTGTTACCGAAGATCACGGCTATTCGAATAGATTAACTTCCCTGCAGGGCTGCACCACATAACCCAACACGCTTGATCCCATTTGGCCGGACACACTTTCCTGGGTCATGCCCGGCCGCGGGAGATCAACACGTCGCAGCCCCACCTAGGCTCAACAGAGAGGTCAGCACGCCGGTCTAAACCTAAGCGCGCAGGGGTCTGGGCCCATCGCCCTGAGCACACCTGCATGTTGCGTCTGTGACGCGGAAGCAGACCTAGCCTAGTGGCGTTCGGTCCAATCCGTAGCGCCGCTCGATTCGTGACGTCACGAAGTGCCGGTGATACCACGGCGCCGAGTGCCCATATCTTTCCCACGTAGTTGGTTAGTGCGTATAGGCCCGTGGCTGGACTCGGATCAAATACCAAGATCTCGTTAAGCATGTTAAGTATCCATGAGCATGCCCGAGCAGGGCCAGGCCACCTCTCTCCTAGGCGGTCTCAACCGCCTGTCGCTCCGCCACAAAGATCCACTCATGGGTGCTCCACCACCGACCCGACTTTAGTCTCCACATGTATCATGTATAAGTATATAGTATATACCCGTGATCACCTCCCGAGTGATCACGGCCCGATAGTATAGCACAGCAGATGGACAAGAATGTAAGGCCACAGATGGAAAACTAGCATCCTATACTAGGCAAGTAGGAATGCAGGTAAGGTATCAACAGAAGTAGCTAAAACAGGCTATGCATCAGGATAGGAATAACGGAAAGCAGTAACATGCTACACTACTCTAATGCAAGAAGTATAGAGTGGAATAGGCGATATCTGGTGATCAAGGGGGGGGGGGCTTGCCTGGTTGCTCTGGCAAGAGAGAGGGGTCGTCAACTCCGTAGTCGAAATGGGCAGCAGCAGCGTCGGTCTCGTAGTATACAGGAGAGAAGACTGGGAAGAAACAATGAATACCATGTGAACAGATGCATATCGATGCATGACATGACAAGTAACGATGCTAGGCGGGCCCTAACGTGGTATGAGGTGATACTGGTTAAGAAACATCCGGAAAAATATCCCGGTGTTTCGTGTTTTCTGAGGAGCCGGAGGGGAAAGTTGCAAGTTCGATAGGTTAGGGGTGTGTGGCGGAATGAAGCGAATTGCGTGTCCGGATTAAATCACGTCGTTTTGAGCAACTTTCATGTTGAAAATATTTTAATCCGAGTTACGGATTAAAAGATATGATTTTCTAAAGCTTTTATTAATTTATGGAATTTAATTAATTATTTAAATTAATTCGAAAAATAGAATAATGACATCAGCATGATGTCATGCTGATGTCAGCACTCAACAGGGCTGATCGGGTCAACTGACGGTGGGTCCGCATGTCATTGACTGATAACTAACTAACTAAATTAATTAATTTAATTAGTAGATTAGTCAGGTTAATTAAATGATTAATTAGTCTAATCAGGATTAATTAATTAATTAATTAACGAATTTAATTATTATTTATTATTTATTACTAATATTTATTTAAATTTTGTTGTTTTCTTTTTATATATATATAAACGTTCTGGGGCCGTGGGCCCCAAGTGTCATAGGGCCATGGGGCCAAAGCGGCGGGTTACGGGCGGGCGCACCAGCGAAAGCATTGTGGCACGGGCGCCGCCAATGGCATCATGGGCGCCTGACCATCAAGGCCGGGCGAGGGCATGGCGGAGGCGGGGGTGAGGCGCGGTGAGGGTTACGGTGGAGGGCCGCGACGACGCAGGTGATTGGGGGCGGGCGGGCCCCGAGCGACGCAGGTGGGACGGCGACGGCACGGGAGGAGGAGAGGGCAGGTGAGGCGACCAGTGGGGGAGAGGGTGCGCGATCGGGCGGTGCGCGACCCGCGTGGCAAGGCAAGGCCCTGCGCGAACGGCGAGGCCGGGCAGGCGCAGTGAGCGCCACGGGAGGGAGGCGAGGCGGGCACGCTCGGGCGTGGCTTCAAGACGGCGAGGGCGGCCAGAGCGTGAGCTCCCTGCACGCGGGCCATGGGGGGTGGGGACGACGCCATGCGACAGAGAAAGAGAAGGAGGGAGCTCACGTCGGGGAGTAGGGCACGCAGGCGTGGGGTGAGGGGTGGCACGGGACGGCGGAGAGGAGCAATCCGGCGAGGGGTTCTGGCGGCGGGCGGCGGCTGAAGCGGCGACGGCGTCCACCCACGGGCGCTGGGACGGCGGGTCCGAGATGCAAGGCGGGTTGAGGCGGCCGGGCCCAGCGGTGTAGGGGCGCAGGGAGTGCGGGAGGGCGGCGTCGTTTGGCCCGATCCCGATTGGATCGGGGAGAGGAGAAAGCGAGTGGGGCGAGTGGGTGGCTGTCGGTTAGGGTTTGGGGGAGGAGTGGATAAGGAGGGGGTAGCGGGGTGGGCGGCCAGTGGGCTGGGGTGTTGGCCCAGTTGGGCCACGGCCCGGGGGGGTTTGCTCTTATTTTTGTTTTTTGTTTTCTCTTTTGTATTTTCTTTATTTCCCTCTTTTCTTTTCTGTTTTATTTTTGTTTCCTATTATTTTAGGTTTTGTACAAATATATACTTTGCATCTAATTTTAACATTTCAATTTAGTCCACCGCTACAAAAAGTCTAGACACCAATTAATTTGGTTTGATATTTTATCAATCTGTAAAGGCATTTAAATAATCAGGTTTGCTAATATTTAAATCATTTTAGTGCATTAAAACACATAATAAAAGTGTGGTTCCTTCACAAATATTTAGTAAGGATTATTTGCCACAAACCGAACATTTTGGTTTTAATGTTTCAAACGTTTTGTTGTTTGCCTTTCTTTCAAATTTGAAATTGCATCGGTTCTGAACTAACGCGAGATTAACAACAATAACTTTGATGACATGGCATCATTAACGTGTGATTACTATAGCCTAATTATCCGGGCGTCACAGCGGTCAAAATTGTCCTTGGAGTAATAAGGACAAGTTTCTCGATTATGGAGGTGATAAAGAGTTCGGCGTAAAGGGTTACGTCGATGCAAGCTTTAACACCTATCCGAATGACTCTGAGTAGCAAACCGGATACGTATAGTGGAGCAACCATTTGGAATAGCTCCAAGTGGAGCGTGGAAGCAGCATTTACAATATGACCTAGAGATTTTGAAGTACATACGGATCTAAATGTTGCGCACCGTTGACTAAAACCTCTCTCACAAGCAAAACATGATCAAACCCGGAACTCATTGAGTCTTAATCACATGATGATGTGAACTAGTTTAGTGACACTAGTAAACTCTTTGGATGTTGGTCACATGGCGATGTGACACTGTGAGTGTTAATCACATGGCGATGTGAACTAGATTATTGACTCTAGTGCAAGTGGGAGACTGTTGGAAATGTGCCCTAGAGGCAATAATAAATTAGTTATTATTATTATGATTCCTTGTTCATGATAATCATTTATTATCCATGCTGTAATTGTATTGATAGGAAACTCAGATACATATGTGGATACATAGACAACACCATGTCCCTAGTAAGCCTCTAGTTGACTAGCTCGTTGATCAATAGATGGTTACGGTTTCCTGACCATGGACATTGGATGTCGTTGATAACGGGATCACATCATTGGGAGAATGATGTGATGGACAAGACCCAATCCTAAGCCTAGCACAAAGGTCGTGTAGTTCGTATGCTAAAGCTTTTCTAATTTCAAGTATCATTTCCTTAGACCATGAGATTGTGCAACTCCCGGATACCGTAGGAATGCTTTGGGTGTACCAAACGTCACAACGTAACTGGGTGGCTATAAAGGTGCACTACGGGTATCTCTGAAAGTGTCTGTTGGGTTGGCACGAATCGAGACTGGGATTTGTCACTCCGTGTGACGGAGAGGTATCTCTGAGCCCACTTGGTAGGACGTCATCATAATGTGCACAATGTGACCAAGGGGTTGATCACGGGATGATGTGTTACAGAACGAGTAAAGAGACTTGCCGGTAACGAGATTGAACAATGTATCGGGATACCGACGATCGAATCTCGGGCAAGTAATATACCGCTAGACAAAGGGAATTGAGTACGGGATTGATTGAATCCTCGACATCGTGGTTCATCCGATGAAGATCATCCTGGAACATGTGGGAGCCAACATGGGTATCCAGATCCCGCTGTTGGTTATTGGTCGTAGAGTTATCTCGGTCATGTCTACGTGTCTCCCGAACCCGTAGGGTCTACACACTTAAGGTTCGATGACGCTAGGGTTATAGGGAATAGATATACGTGGTTACCGAATGTTGTTCGGAGTCCCGGATGAGATCCCGGACGTCACGAGGAGTTACGGAATGGTCCGGAGGGAAAGATTGATATATTGGACGTAGGGTTTTGGAGTCGGAAGTGTTCGGAGGTACCGGTGATGACCAAGATGACCGAAAGGTGTTTGAGGAGCCCGGCAAGTGTTGGGGGCTTCATGGGCCAAGGGAAGGGGGAAAACCAGCCCACTAAGGGGTTGTGCGCCCCCCTCACCTATTCCCACGTGACCAGGGGGTTTGGGGCGCCCCATCTAGGGTTCCCACCTCCTGGCTTGGGGGTCCAGTCACCCAAGGGGGAGATCCCATCTGCCCTGGCCGCCGCCCCCCCTAGGGGAAACCCTAGGGCGCCTCCCCTCCCCTTTGCCCCTATATATAGTGGAGGTTTTGGGGCTGCCTAACACACGAGAACATTTCCCTCTTGGCGCAACCCTACCTCTCTCCCTCCTCGTCTCTCGTAGTGCTTGGCGAAGCCCTGCTGGAGTACCACGCTCCTCCACCACCACCACACCATCATGCTGCTGCTGGACGGAGTCTTCCCCAACCTCTCCCTCTCTCCTTGCTGGATCAAGGCACGGGAGACGTCACCGGGCTGCACGTGTGTTGAACGCGGAGGTGTCGTCCGTTCGGCACTAGGATCATCGGTGATTTGGATCACGATGAGTATGACTCCATCAACCCCGTTCACTTGAACGCTTCCGCTTAGCGATCTACAAGGGTATGTAGATGCACTCTCCTTTCCTCATTGCTAGATTACTCCATAGATTGATCTTGGTGATGCGTAGAAAATTTTGAATTTCTGCTACGTTCCCCAACAAATATGCTATGCTAACGGATGGGTCTTGTCCATCACATCATTCTCCTAATAATGTGATCCCGTTCATCAAATGACAACACATGTCTATGGTTAGGAAACTTAACCATCTTTGATTAACGAGCTAGTCTAGTAGAGGCTTACTAGGGACACGGTGTTTTGTCTATGTATCCACACATGTATCAAGTTTCCGGTTAATACAATTCAAGCATGAATAATAAAAATTTATCATGATATAAGGAAATATAAAATAACAACTTTATTATTGCCTGTAGGGCATATTTCCTTCAGAAAAGACCGCTACCGCTAAAAATTAGTTGTAGCATCATAGCAGTAGTGCGTGTACCAGCACTATTGGTAGCTCAAAATCTAGCGCTACTAGTAAGATTTTCCCTAGTAGTGACGAGATGACTTGGCTGATCCACTACACTCATCATCAACTCTACTTACGTTACACTATACGTCTAGTGGTAAGTTTGATATCGTGGTCTATTTCTAGCAGGATGTTCTTGGGTGAGCGTTAAAAAAATTGGCGCTAGAAACACGTACACGTGTTCCAATAGTTACCGGTTATTTTCATGCATTGATGTTGCGTAACATGGTCATTTCTGCAGTTAAGGTCATAAAACAGGACCAACGCTTTATGTGTCGTGAATCCCCGTTATCCTCATATTATCTTCGCTCATCGTAGATACCAGCACCTGAAGGTCACAGATTCACTAAACAATACATGTTACTTATGTAGGTCTTCAGATCATGTTACCCAGGCCCGTAAATTGGCAACACACATTACACTCACCATAGATAAACAACTTACTAATCAATCATCAAACTAATATCACAAATGAGGACATATAGAATAGGCATAAAATGGATCTCACCAATCCCCTACATCTCTCACACCTATGGGCGATTACTCACGCATGAGAGGGAAATAACCAAATAACCTAGAGATCGAACACAAGGAAATCATCATGATAATATTACAAAGATCCGCAATAAGATGGAATGATTAAACAAGTCTCGGCCACTAGACAAACACGAATACAGTTGAAAACCCTAATATTACAACTTGGAATTCCTCTCTCTATGGTGATGATGACGATGAATGGAATTGGGTGTGAGCGGAAGAGGCGGAATGGATCACGGGAAGTCTTCCTTCCTAGATCTCTTCTCTCCCTGTTCTGGTGTGTGGCGGCAGCTCCTCTGTGCATCTTAGTGCCTCCTCTTCATGAAAGTTGCTTGTATAGTCGAGGGAGCTGCAACGCCGTGTGGTACGACCCCTACTACGAGCAGGCTTGCTCGTACCACACACCGACTTTTATTTTGGTGCGCCAGGTGAGATTTCTCCCAAAAGAGATGTTGCTCCATTTGCTGGGATCTTGCTTGGTTTATGGCTCGTACCACACACCATCTTTTGCTTTACCACACACCGTCATATCATTTGAAAAAACAATTGTCTTCTTTCTCGAAGGATTAGCATTACAACATGGGAGAAACGCTGAAGACCTTTCAGAAACCCCGTCAAAGTACCATTGTAGAAGTGTTAGAATATTGAGCTATCATCCCCCAAGCTTAGGTATTGCTCGTCCTCGAGCAATCAAGAAATACGAAGAACTAAAGGGAGAGTGAAAATGAGTATAAGGGTTTACCGGCTCATGAAGGTGTAATATATCCATTTTCACAAATCATGCAATCTTTGTTAAGAAAATACTTGCATTTGAATGATTTCACTTAAACTCACTGCCTAGCCGCAAAAATTTTCCTAGCACTAGTTCTAGTTCACAAAGTAAAGCTCGATAGACAACTAGGCGCAAAACAAACTAATAGATATTCTCTCATGAGAATGGACTTTTTCATTTTGGATCCTTCAAAACATAAACATAAACGAGGAGTTTTGGTAGAAGAAAGCATAGTACTCAAGTATCTCATTAACATCCACTAGTACCGCCTAATCATGCCTCTCAAGTACCACTTTCAGTCATTGTCCGTCCAAACTTTTACCTTTGGTGACGGGATTATGTCAAATAAACTATACACGCAAATGGGGGGTTTCACTATTGGCTTAAGTTGAATACTATGGACAAGGATCGTCTCTTTCGAGAACATATTCATTATTACCATGTATATACACCCTTAAGAGAGAGCCGGATAATATTTGTCATAGTGTTGCCACTACAGATATTAACCAACTCATGGTTGAAATTCGAACCAAAACTCAGATGGATCGTCCATAAGCCAGCGGAGTCGTCAACATAAACTCAAGAGGGGTGACTAAGATTGCTTTCAAGAATTTCTTGAGGTGCTGGAAGATGGAAGACCGAGCCTCCCATTATCAGCTGAAGGAGGATTTCACTAAGCATACTCGACTAAAAGACTTGTTTCATGGTACTTGTGTGGATTAATACCTCTTCTTACTTATTGACACATGGCATTAACTTGTCATATATCATGTTTTCATCTCATATTGACCATTAAGTATTAAGCATATTGTTGTGTCATTTATAGTTTAGTTGTGATGTATGCAGAACAGTTAATTTGTATTTTCTATCGTGTTAGTAGATCTTCTATAGGTATTTTTCTTTATTAACATGTACATATTATTATGATTGTTGTTTTGATTGTTACATGGATAGATGGATATGGGTATGGATGGTGTTTGTTAGGCCAACTCCACTGGCAACCCCAAATGGACATCCGTTTTGCCCGGATTCTGTCCGTTTAGGTAGGGCAATGGGGTCGTGTTTGGGCCTGTCCTGGGATGCGGTGGCCGTGCTCCGAGCGCGCGGCCACGTCCGTTTGCCCCTTCCTGACCGCCAGGGCCAAAAATACCCATATTTTCATATCAAAACAAGTTTGCCCGTCCAAAGCGGGCGAACTGGTTGATGCACGGGGATCGTAATACAGCTTTCTTTCACAACACTGCCACGACCAGGAAAAAAAGAAATAATATAAGGAAACTCTTAGATGAATCTGGAAACTGGGTAAAAGAAAAGGAGCTGACGGATCACATCACTAAAATATTTTTCAAAGCTTTTCACATCAGAAGTTCAGCATCCGAATCAAGAAGTTTTATCACTTGTCCGTAGGAGAGAAAATGAAATTAATAGTGCTCTACCTGCCCCTTATACCACGGAAGATGTTCGCAAGGCTTTATTCGATATTGGGGACTTAAAAGCTCCAGGGCCAGATGGTCTCCATGCTATTTTCTACAAAAGGTTCTGGCCTATGCTGGGGGGCGACCTAATTGAGGAGGTCCTGAAAGCAAGCAACACATGTACTATTCCGACTGGTTGGAACAATACGGCGATCATGATGATTCCTAAGATTAATACACCAGAAAAGGTAACACAATTTAGACCGATCAACTTATGTAATGTGGTATACAAAATAATTGCAAAAATGGTGGCTACCCGTTTGAAGGTTTTTTACCGTAAATCATTAGCCCAACACAGAGTGCATTAAATGCGGGAAGACTGATAACGGATAATATTTTAGTGGCCTATGAATGTTTTCACACAATTAAGAACAAAAGAGAAGGTAGAGAGGGCTTGTGTGCCATAGAACTTGACATGTACAAAGCATACGATAGAGTCGAGTGGCCTTTTTTGAAGCAGATTATGTTGAGATTGGGTTTTCGTCAAGAATGGGTGAATTTGATTATGCAATGTGTCGCAACTGTCGAATACAGAGTAAGGATCAATGCAGAGGAAAGTGAGAGCTTCAAGCCTACTAGAGGGTTGAGGCAGGGTGATCCGCTATCACCATACCTCTTCCTGCTATGTACAGAGGGCTTGAATGCATTGCTGACACATGCTGAGGAAAACGAAAATATATCACGAGTTAAAGTCTGTAGGGAAGCCCCGCCAGTCACAAATCTTCTCTTTGCGGATGATTCATTGATCTTGATGAAAGCCAATCAGCATAGTGCGGCGGCCCTAAAATCAACATTAGATTTATATTGTGCGACGTCAGGACAGCTGGTAAGTGTGGAAAAGTCCAACATTTTCTTTAGTCCTAATACAACGGTTGAGATCTGAGAACAAATGTGTACAATGCTGAATATAATGACAGAGGCAATGAATGATAAATACCTGGGTTTACCGATAGCGTGGAGTCTTGACAAATCGGTACTTTAAATTTCTGATTGAACGAATTGTTAAGAAAATCAGTGGTTGGAAGGAAAAATTACTGTCCGCCGGGGGGAAGGAGATCCTACTCAAGGCTGTGATCCAAGCCGTACCTACCTATGCAATGTCGGTCTTTAAAATTCCTAAAAAATTGTAAAGGAATCATTGACGCGATAGCGCATTTCTGGTGGGGAGACGAGGAGAACCGGAGGAGGATGCATTGGATGGGCTGGTGGAAAATGTGTGTACCAAAAAACCAAGGTGGAATGGGATTCCGTGATATCCACTGTTTCAACCTGGCTTTGCTCGCCAAACAAGCATGGCGTCTTATTGATAATCCTGACTCCTTGTGTGCCACTATTCTGAGGGCCAAGTACTACCCTTATGGCGATTTGCTGAAGTCTAAGCCAAAGCATGGCGCTTCTTTCACCTGGCAGAGCATTATGGCGGGTATAACTACTCTGAATCGTGGCTATATTTGGCGAGTGGGTAACGGACATAACATCAATATCTGGGAAGATGCCTGGATCCCAAAATGTGTCACTAGGAAGATTGTGACCCCTAGGGGGAGCCATTTGCTATCAAAAGTGAGTGACCTAATTGACCCTGCTTCCAACAATTGGGACGAGGAACTGATTAGACAAACTATGTGGCCCATTGACGCACAATGAATTCTTTCAATCCCACTTTCGCAATATGATATGACAGATTTCATTGCCTGGAGTTACACAAAAAATGGTATGTTCTCGGTAAGGTCTGCTTACTCGGTGGAATGCAATTATCAGTATGGGAGTAGACTCAAATATTCTAATGGGATGGGGCGAATCACACCAAATCCTGTTTGGCGTCAGATATGGAAGTTATCCTGCCCAACAAAAGTAAAAAAATTATATGGTGTACATTACATGGCACTCTCCCATGTCGGGTAACACTCGCTAATAGACACGTGAAGGTCTCGCCCTCTTGCCCGACTTGCTCTCGGGGTTTCGAAGATACGAAACGCATGCTTTTCCTCTGTAGTAAAGCAAAGGAGGTTTGGAAGAGACTAGGGATGGATGTGATTATTGATATAGCTTGTGAGGTTGATCTTGTCGGAGAGGCAATATTGGAATACCTTCTACTTCTTCCATACCTAGACTTGAGTATTATGGGGTACAAAAATGCACGTGAAATGATAGCTATTTCAGCTTGGTACCTATGGTGGGAAAGACAAAAGTTAGTGCGTAAGGAATTAACTCAGAATGCAAATCAGATAGCAATGGGGATTATAGCTCTCACATCCAACTTTGTAAATGCATCATCTCCAAAGGCGGCGATGAAAAAGGGGGGCTGGTACTGTCCTCCTATGGGTTTTGTGAAACTTAATGTTAACGCCTCTTTTGATCATGATATGTTGAAGGGTACGATCGGGCCAGTCTTAAGAGACCACAAAGGTAGGTTCATTGCAGGAGGAAATGGAAAGATTGACTATTGTGCGGATGTTTTGATGGCTGAAGCTTTAGCTCTCAAGTTTGGCCTAACAATGGCGCAAAGGGCGGGGTGTAATCGCCTAATCATCAACTCATACAACATGGAGGTGGTTGAGACCATGCAGGAAGGGGGACAATCAGCGGGGGCGGGGGCGGCAGTTTTCGAGGACTGTTATAACTATGCCTGTGATTTTGTCATGACTAGATTCGAACATTGTAATAGAGAGACAAATAAAGTAGCTCGTGAACTTGCTAGATTAGCTAGATTTTCTTCGACTTCCGACTGGTTTGAGGAACCTCCAAATGAAATTGTAATGATCCTCACAAACGATGTACTGGTTATTTCAAATGAATAAAGTTTCATTTTAAATCAAAAAAAGTTTGCCCGTCCAAATATTAATTGTTTGAAAATAAAAATAGTTTTACAACCCAATCAAAATTGTCTCTAATAAAATAGTTTACAACCAAATCGAAATTGTCTTGAATGAACATAAAATGAACCAATACATCTATTGGTTGCCAATGTGATCCCACACGTGCTCAACCAAGTCATTTTGAAGATCCAAATGAGTGTGCCAATCACGCAGCTCACGATGGAATTCGACAAACTGTTCAAACGTGGCCGGTTCTTGGTGTAGGGGCTCAACATTTTCACCTTGATAATCAAATCCTTGGTCGAAGATACTGTCATCACGCTCATCCTCGACGATCATGTTGTGCATGATCACACAAGTAGTCATCACCTTCCAAAGCTTCCTTTCATCCCATGACAGTGCAAGGTTTCGAACAATACCCCATCGGGATTGAAGCACACCAAAAGCACGTTCCACATCCTTTCTAGCACTCTCTTGCATTTGGGCAAATCTCTTTCTCTTCTCACCTTGGGGGTTCGAGATTGTCTTCACAAAAGTTGACCACTGAGGATATATACCATCGCCTAGATAGTATCCCTTGTTGTACCGGTGGTCGTTGATCTCAAAGTTGACAGTGGGGAGTGGCCTTCGCAAGCCTTGCGAAGATGGCGAACGCCGCAAAGACGTTGATATCATTGTGAGAACCTGCCATGCCGAAGAAAGAATGTCATATCCAAAGATCATGTGAAGCCACCGCTTCTAATATGACAGTGCACGCTTTGACATGCCCCTTGTACTGGCCCTGCCAAGCAAATAGACAGTTCTTCCACTCCCAGTGCATACAATCTATGCTGCCAAGCATGCCTAGAAAGCCTCTAGCTGCGTTGGTCGCCAACAATCTCTCTGTATCAGCGGCAGTTGGCTGCCTCAAATACTCAGGGCCAAACACCTCGATCACAGCCTGGCAGAACTTATACATTGACATCAGACATGTTGTCTCACTCATACGCACATACTCATCCACCAGATCGCCTGGAATTTCATATGCAAGCATGCGGATGGTCAGCGGTGCATTTCTGGTAAGAGGAGAATCCAAGCTTGCCAAGGGCATCCGTCTTGCACTCGAAGTATGGGTCATGAGCAACCACTCCCTCTCGGATACGATTGAACACATGCCTTGCCATACGAAAACGGCAACGGAATTTATTTGGCTTGAACAGCGGGGTGTTCGCAAAGTAATCGGCATAGAACAGGGCGTGGCCTCTTTCCCTGTTGCGGTTCAGGTTGGGAGCACGGCCAGGGAGTGACCCCCTGTACCGAGGAAGCTGCCGTTGAATGTGGTCGTGAACCACTAGTGCAACATCCACAAGATCTTCATCATTTGACGATGAATCGTCCGATGAACAAATGAAGTGGTGGAAGAAAAACTCATCACCACTGTCCATACATTTGTAGGCAAAGTGCCGAACACCTTGCGGTCGTGGTGGCAAAGAGGCCGCAATAATCACCTCGATGCAGGGGTGGTTGGCGGCCGGCTACTGGCCGCTCTGTAGCACTCGTCGGAAGCTGTCGTGGTCGCCGTGGTACGTCGCCTGCGATCATATCTACTCTGCCGCCGGCTACGACGGCGACGGCCAAACCTCCTCCGATCGACGGCCTAAACTATGGCGAAAGCGCGGGTGTGGTGGCGGCCATGTCGAGACGTGGTTTGCTATGGACGGTCGGGGGCTACGCGGTGAGGAGGCGGCCGGAGAATAGCGGCGGCGCCGTCAGCGGGGCGGGAGAGGGGCTGGAGGCGTTGGAATCAAATGGGACTACTTGTATCCCCGACACGCGGGCCACGGGGGGACAAGGGCGTGCGCGAGCCCATCCACGCGATGTCCTTTTCACCCCAACCTCGGCGCAAGTTTGGGCCGGGGATGGGTCGAAAATGAACGGAATCTGGACATTTGTCCGTTTGGGGTCGCACGTTGGGCCACGCTATTCGTCCGTTCTACCCTAGACGGACACACCGGACAAGATGGGGTCGCACGGTGGAGTTGGCCTTACCCATGAATACTTTCATTGGTGGATCAGTTCGTTGATGTGGGTATGGATCTAGTTTAGCTCTACCCATCCAAATCCACCCCATTGCCATTCCTAAGCTAGGTGGTTTTCTGTGCGACATGAATGCGAGTGGCTGGAAGACGAACAACGACAGAATTATCTAAAGAAGTGAGAAACCGAACGGGTGGCAAGACTAACGCGCGAACGGTCGCCGGGAGATCCATGCGAACGAACTAGCCGAAACGTTATGTTGCTAAGAAGCAAACGCGCCGGTTCGATCCAGCCGGTTCCAACTGAGCAGTCAACGGCTGTTTACCGTGCACCGTCACCGATGTCGGCTCGCGAGGGATTAGCCACGTCAAAACATGTTAAAAGGTCAGCATTTTTCGCCACTGTTAAAAATTCGATGTGATGCACTTTACAACGTTCTGTAAAATGATGGTTTTTTTTTTTTTTTGCTTTGTGCGACACTTGATGACACCGCCGAGGTGGCTTTGGTTAAGGGCATGTACATTAGCTTAGACAGCCATCGTCTGTAGCATGTGTCCATGTCACCTAAAGACTGTAATGTAGACACTTTGTACAACAAGCTGTCTTTTTAGGTGTCTCTACAAGATACCGTAAAAATGCATGAAGTACGGCATATATGATCTACCACCGTTCTGCTTGTTTGCTGCAGTGAGCACCATGAACTCGACCCTGTCATCCTCGTAGTTACCGTCACTAGCCGCCACCCCATGTCGCTGCACCTGCAGCGGGAGAAGAAGAAGAAGCGCGAGCTCCATCTCCGGCCGCCGCCGCCCCCACCGTCTCCACCCTCGGGCCGGTCATCACCTCTCTCTCTCCACCCAATAACCACTGCTCCTGCCCTCTTCCCGGCACCACATGTCCGGCCTTTCTTCCGTGAGGATGACGATGCAGGGGATGGTCTCGGCCAGATCCGCCAGCGATCGAGAAGAAAAAATTCACCGGATTGGGTTCCTGGAGAACGGGATCTATGGCGCTTTGGGGGAGAAACTGAAAACTACAGACACCTGAGCGTACAACGGGAAAAAGGCCGTCGATTGCTAGCGATTTTTTGGGATATCGACCGTCTGCCGAATTGCAGACGCCCTTCTTCTCTCTCCTCCTTCTCTTTCCTCCACGTAGACGAAAATCCTAACTGGCATACCTTACAGACGGCTGACTCATCGCTGTTGTACATGCCCTAACAGCGCGGCATATCACCAGAGGTAGTTGGGGCGAGTTTGGATCTACTTCCTCCATTCCCAAATATTTGTCTTTCTAAATATTTCAACAAGTGACTACATACGAAGCAAAATGAATAAATCTACACTCTAAAATACGTCTACATATATCCGTATATTGTACTCCCTACGTTAGTGTCAAAAACGTTCTTATATTATGGGACAGAGGGAGTAGTTCATTTGAAATGTCTAGAAAGACAAATATTTAGGAACGGAGGGAGTAGATGACATGCTTACTACACTTAAAGAACTTGAATGACAATTTTTAAAGTTCAAGAAACCATGCATACATTCAGTAAGCTTGTCTTAACTCGATTAGTTCCTCCTCGTACTACTTAGAACAAACTCTTCAACCTGGGAGCTATTGCCAAATTAGTAGTCAGCCGAGCTGTTGCACAGCGATGAAACGAAGTAAAACAACCTACAACTGCTGCTGAAAATCAGTCAGAGTCGTCATCAACCCAATCGCATATATCCGGGGGGCCCCAATAATACACTGTTGGCGGGGGCAGTCTCCACCTACAATAGATAACCGATCTCAGCATAAATCACCAACTCATTATATCATGTACTCCCTCCGTTCCTAAATATAAGTCTTTTTAGAGATTCTAATATGGACTACATACGGAGCAAAATGAGTGAATCTACACTCTAAAGTATGTCTATATACATGCGTATATAGTCCATATTGAAATCTCTAAAAATACTTATATTTAGAAACGAAGGGAGTAAACAAAAAAGGACGTAATGTAAAACATGGACACAGACAAGGACATATTTGAGTCCCGAACTGCATACAAGCGCGACTCTCAGATTGACAGAATACCTGTTGTTCAATAACGTATCACATTCGCCGGGGGGACGCTCAGCCACTATTAAGTGTGCAGCAACCGTTGCCCCGTCCTTGGGTCTTTGTATGAGTGCCTGTTCAGCAACGCACAGATACATTGATGTTAACTTGCTGAATCAACTAAAACACCCCAGGCAGGCGGGTACCTGGACTAACCTTGAGGATGACTGGTCTACGCTCATGCATTGCAACCTCCATTTTGTCCAGGAGCAACGAAGTAAGCTGGGAATGGATGAAAACCATAAGCTCCACAAAGTCAAGGGGAACCAATTCAGGGATCGATGAGAACTGATTTGCCGTTTACAAAAAGTAGACTTACAAGGCTGAACGGACAGCAAGTCAGGTAGAATAGTGGATGTGAAAGGGAAAGGGGAGAGGGGTGGAGGAAGGGAAGGGTTTAGGTAAAGAGGAGCAGAGAAGCAGTAGATACAATATCGCTCACTGAGCGGCCAGACCTCACAGGACCAAATGTGGTTTCATGTCATATAAGTCATCATTTTTCTATGCTGAATGATATTTTACTTCTTGTAACCTAAATAGGTCAAAATATTCTCCCGACGGACATATGGACATGTAACCCATGAAAAGTATAGACAAAGAGTTGCTGGCATTTGTCTCTCCCATCAAAATTACTTGTCGTTGTTCATCAGTTTCTTCAGCTCAATGCAGCGAGGGTCTTGAGTTTTGATAAGGAGATTGCCTAGTGTACTAGCGTGCATTTCTCTCTTCTTCTTTTTTTTTTTTTTTTGCGAATACGCGTGCATTTCTCTCCAGATGGATGATACTATAACACTTGTATGCGGACTGCAATGTTGATACCTTCTTGCTAAGACATACTCTACATAGCATCAGCAAGCAGTTTGAAGCCTAATACTGCATCCTAATATTATGAAACATTTCAAAATCTACTTATATGGCACGACATTCATCTATCCAAACTAAATATTTCAATATAGACCAATAGCTAAAGTTTCAAAGGTTTGCCTACACATATCCCAAAAATGGCACGTATTTCTCACTGGAGGAGTACTTATGAACGCACAATCTAAGATCCATCATAAACATCCTTTAATTCTAACTAGGTGCAAAACAATTATAATCACAAATAACGTATGAAACCGGATTGTATTTATTTGCGTACAATTTCTAAAATCCACAAAATTTAGTACGCGATTTCTCTAGGCCTCCCTTCAAAAGTTATGACAACCCAATCCACCAACCCGTAATAGAAACAAAATTAAAATCAGGACTAGAGAAAAAGAGAGTAGGACTGGCAGTGGCAAGAACGGAAGTGCATTATTTTATGGCAGTATCAATATTGTACACATCCATAGTAGCATAAACATTTCCCCTCCAGAAAACAATACCTGTGCTATAGAGTGCAAAACAACCCCATCAAGTTGATTAAGGATATCACCAACCTCAACGCCCTCACAATTTGCAGATGATGCTTCAGGAATCTATGAAATATATGTGATTAACAGATTAAGTCAATGCAAACCAATGACTGAGAAAGAGCAAGCAGAACACAACAACCTGAAATCCTCGGATCATTTACTGAACAGCGTCATCTCATGCTAGTTATCTTATCAAGTGTCCCAACAAAAGTAATTGCAATTGATTAAAAGGGAAAGAGTTAAAAAAAGTGGCCTGGGTGTGGGACCGCAGGTTGGAGAATTGGACGGTGGATAAGTACCATATCCACAAAAACTCCAGAAGGTGGCTTAGAGAACTTATGGCATATTTCCTCCAGTCTGGCTGATTCCAACAAGTGAAGGGAACGACCCCTTATTCCAAGCCAAGGTTGTTTGACTTCCCTGCACTCACCACAAAATTTCGTCACATGCATTAATGTTTGGTCATAACAAGTACACTAAACACCTCAGATATAATATGAATTATGCTAGAAGGTGAAGAAAAACTGATAAGTTGAACACAATAACTTACCCATATGCTTTGAAGTGTCTCAGGCATCTCCCAACAATCTGAACTGGCAAGAAGGGGGTGGTTCTCTCGTCTATGAAATTCATCCCAATAATCCTTTTCTCTAAATCCACCAGAAGCCCCCCAATAAAAAAATTCTGCAACAACGATATAAATAATTGAACATGAACAAGTATTCATTAAATGAGATCCATAAGAAACACACACGTAGAAATATGAGCACTTGTGGAGGTTTAGTTTCTATCAACACAAGCAGAACCAGAGCTCACCAAGAGTAGTATTGAATTTGTTATCCTTTTAAATAAACTTTTACCTGCTCAATTTGGCAAGTGCTGACCATGAGTTCATCGCAATCTAACTCGCAAGCTGCGCGGAGCGTCTCCCCACGTTTCATCTGCAACCTTCCAGACTCAAATTTCCTGGCAACAGCAACCACCGGACCAGGCGTCAAGAAATAAGAGTCTGGGAGGTCGTTGAGCATCGCCATGGGAAGATTGGCTTGTGCAATGGAAACAATGGCGACATTGTACAGCAAGTCGTACATGAGCAACCGCCCTTTGACAGTCTTCTTGTTATGCAGGAGCACCTCGATCTGCAACCCTCACCAATCAGTCAGCACATTATGAAGAAACAGAGCAACTGATGGAGGCAGGCAATGGTGCTTGGTGCTGACTGCTGACCTTCACGGCGTGCAGTTCGTGCACCTCGGTGTCGCTTTCGGGCTTCCTGACGAGAGCTGCGGAGGTTATGATCCAGGTGGCAGAGCCCTCATGAGCGACGACCGTGCCCGTGCAGGCGAAGGTGGACGGAGGATCCCCATCTGCCCAGTTGGAAAGGCCAAGAGACAAATTGCTCGCGTCGCGTGAGAGTTCGGCAATATATAATACTAGTACTGTAATATACTCCTAGATACTAAGGACATCGCATATCCGCAATAATCCGCAAGGGCAACAAGAAATTACCAGTGGAGGCGGCTATGGAGACGACGGACCTGGACACGCTGAGCGCCGCGTCCCTCGCCCTCAAGCCCTCCGCGCTGAAATCGTTGTCGTCGTCCGAGTTGCTCTCACCGCCGTCGTCGTCGGAGGAGGAGGAGGGGGAGGGAGGGCAAGCGGGCTTCGGCTCCGGCTCCGGCTCCGATTGAGTGCCATGGCCGAACAGCAAGAACACCACGCTGGCAGCTGCTAGGTCAGAAAGAAAGAATAATTAAGTACTGTACTCAGTAAGCACGGGGCAGGTGGGCGCGCGGCGCATCGAAGCCCCATGTAGTACCCACCTTCGGCTTCTTCGTCCAGGTCTTGATGTTCCCCTTCTTCCTGATTTCCCTTCCTCTTCGGCGGCATCTCCTCCCTTGCCGCCGGCGGCCGGGTCAAGTTGGAGAGCGGGTCGGGCTCGGAACTTGGAGCCTTGGAGGAGAAAGCGGCCACTTAAAGAAATACTAGTACGTACTAGTAGTATTTTTTAACAAAAGAAGACACAATGTGTCGAATCTCTGCCCTCCAGATCACGCGCCGGAGCATCTCAACCATCCAAACCCACCTCCTCTCCTCCGGAGGGCCCCGCCCGACTCCACCCTCCCGTCCCGTGATCCCCTACCTTTCCCCTCTCCTCTCCTCTCTCATGCTCCGACCTGCCCAACCCCCAATCCGATCCAGTGCGCCTCTTTGCTAATCCGCCGACTCTGTGCGATCCGCCATTGCCGCCCCCGTCCAACCTCGGCGCGTACCTGCTCTCTCCACCCCGACATTGATTTTTCAGGTATGCGCTCTTAATCCCCACTCCCCAGCTCCCCCTCCCAAAAAAATACCAACTTTTTCGCATATCTCTGGTGGATGCAGCCCCTCATAGCCGGCAGATGGAGGAGGTCATCCCAGTAGGCCGCGACCATGTATCCCCGCAGACCCCACTCACGGAAGTGGTAATCTCTCTCTCTCTCTCTCTCTCTCTCTCTCTCTCTCTCTCTCTCTCTCTCGCCCCAATAATTACTGTCACGCATACAGGAGTTGTATAATTTCTTAACGATTCTAATTTCTCGTGCCCAGATATCAACCAGTGAAAGCACCTCTGGCGTCGATGAGCTATGTGCAGGAGATTTCTACAATCTTCGCGGCGTTGATGACGACACAAAGGCAAGTAAGAAGCGACAACTGAGGATGAGAGAGGAACGGATACAAAACAGGCGCTTAAAGAAGCAACGTAAAATAAGGAAGGCTCAAGAAACCGTGGAGAGGGCCCTCAAGCTAAGAGAGGAACTGCGTCAACACAGGCTCGATTTCGAGGCGTCGGTAAAGGGCAGAGAGGAGGAGTTCTACTACACCCCTCGGTGGAGGAGGGCAGTCCCTGTTGGTGGGCAATTCACCCTCTTCCCTCCTACAGTTATTCTTGTCTTCCTTCTTTTAAATACTGTATATACAAGTTGTTCTTCCCTTTGTACTAACTTTGTCGCTATACCAACTTATTGCAGATAAGGTCAAAAAACCATTACCAGGTTATTTGCTTCTCTCGTCATTGTATTTATACCTATATATGAAGAAGGAACAAGTTTCGTTTATCCTCTAGTGCTCCGTGTTTAGTGAAGGGTGTTGCTTTTTGATTTTTAAGATTTTGAATGGATTCCGTATGATTCGATGGATGAGTTTGGGAGAGTATCTGAGCTCAAGCATACAAGTTGGAGAGTTGAGGAACTCACATTACAACTGGCTAAGTCTATTGTCGGACTTGAGTCATATTCAGGTGAATTTTTTTATGTCAGCATGTTATTATTTATGTTAAGTAGTATTAATTTTGCTATGCCACAACAAGTTCTATTTCTGTTCCCTGCAGGAAACAAGCATCTTTTCTCTTGCTCCGGAACTATTGTCGAGTATCTCATGGGTACTGGTTATGTGGTAACATCTGCAAGTTTAGTTAAATGGCCACACCAAGATAAGCAGGCTGATCAACTTAAGGTTGCTGCATTCTTTTGCTTTCTTCATTATCGTATTATTATCTAAACAGTCAACTTACTTTGCTATCTGATAATTTTTCTAGATCGATGTACATTTACCAAGTGGAGAAGTACTCGAGGGCTCAGTCTCAAATGTTGATTTTTCTTACAACATATGTGTGGTTGAAGTTCCTTCAACTTTGCAGCTGCCAACGAAAAGATTCAGTGCTGACACTAGAATTTTCAATTTTTATGAGCGACATCCAAAAGATGTTGTAGCTGTAGGCCGTCTTTGTAAGCCTTGGAGCTTGAACGCTGCTTTGGGAAAACTGGTTCCAAAAAGAAGCCAGTTTGATTGTGAAGAGCTTCTTGTTTCATCTTGCAGGATTTCAAAGGTAATCCAAACGACTGAAGTCATTATGCAAAATTGATATCTGAAACAACAATTATATAGTTCGCTAAAAAACATATATTGCAGATTTGGTGTGTTTGGTTCCTTATTTGAGCACCATCCGTAGAACTGTAGCAACCTTGATCTTAGGTTTTTGTTGCATATCCATAACTGATATTGGAAGGATTATAGTATCCCATGCATTAATTATGGCAACATCCCATATGAACTTGTTCAGAAAAACTGATTATATTCCAAGTTTTCAAACCTATTAATCATAACCAACTAATTATTTGGGCAAACCATTTCATAAAACCACCTCCATTCCATTTTATTGTTTCAGAAAATCACTCTTTAAAAACTGACAGTTGTATGCCCACCTCTCAGTGACACAATGAAATTGGGTACTAGTTTTCTGGAACTATGTTGTTCATGGATGGGAGACAACTGCCACTGTCATGTGCTAAACTGGGTAAAGGTCCGGAGACCAGGGATAGAGCACTCACCCTCATTTAGGGCTGTCAGGGCTCAACCCTGAGAGGCTCGGAGGTTTTGTTAGTATCTTTTGATTATGATGGCTTGATTATAAATGAGTACTTCATGTTCCTTTTATATGGAAATTCTTGACTTGATGGCTCAGAAACTAATGTCCAACTTAAACGAAATATCTCTAATTGAAAGTAGACTAATCTCATCTCTTATCTATATTTTATTAACTACTCCCTCCGTTCCCAAATAATTGTCTTTCTAGAGATTTCAACAAGTGACTACATACGGAGCAAAATGAATGAATCTACACTCTAAAACATGTCTACATACATCCGTATGTTGTAGTCCATTTGAGATGGCTAGAAAGACAATTATTTAGGAACGGAGGGAGTATTTAGGTCTGTATCGTTAACTTTCTAAAGGCAAACCTTATTTCTTTATTTGATTGGATGAGTTTAGGATCTATTGTGCTACAGCTCCACCCGCTATGCGTGAACACTGAACATACTCTTCCCATAATTTGGGCTAGGGGCTGGTTCGCCCATGACTGCCACAATTCTAAAAATCCTGGTTCTCTGAAAGTGTGGAAAAGGTTGTCGTTTTGTGGAACTGCTCATTAAGAGTGGCTCCTTATAGTTTGGAAGAAAAGGTGTAATTTTAAGAAATTTACTTAATTGTTTTGATACTACAGTGAAACTGCTCATTAGAATTTTGTTAGCTCGTGCCTCCATAGGTATTTAGTGTGATCGTCCCATAGTTCAGCTTCAAGTTATGGTGCCTTTCCACATTTAGAGAGAGCAGTTTGTACCAGTATTTCTTGTATGAAGTTCCAGAAATTTCTTGCAAAAGAAAATGGTGCATCATTCCTATAGCAGTATATAATTACCTGTTTCACAATTCATATTAGCTACGTCCAGCGCATCGGATTCGATGGGGGTACATATCTCCGATTTGCAAATTGGAGAAGGGGTTTGTGAACCCGTTGATTCCGATTCGCTAACTCTAGTATGCAGCGTATTTTTCTCTATATGGAGATGAGCACACTAGGTGTGCCACATATTTTATTATACATCTGATTCATACCTAACAAAAGAACAGACACCAGGCTCACTAGAGAATGGGAACCTAATCTGCTGGGTTCACATCCAGACTTCCTAGTCCTTGTGATCCCTGGTGGTACACAGGCACACATCTTTGGCTGCATTTGGCATTGCAGTGGATTATGGTAATCCAGCTTATCCAACCAGCTTTTCCCTATTTTGGTCTTTGTTTAGCCAACTTATCTCTAATTCCTTCCTAAAAAAACACTTATCTCTAGTTCCATGACTATTTTCCCACATTCGATAATAAAATAAGCACAGCATAGTCCAGCAACCGCAAATTGAGCCTTCTTCTACCCCGACGCTGCAGGCACATAACTTTCCTCAGTTCTTCTGCTAGCTCGCCATCTCCTTAATACACATCTGCCTCCCTGCCTGCTCTATCCCATGGTGCTTGTGCTCTGGTGGATGGAGGAGAGGAGCCTCATCCAGGCATCTATTGACGCTGCACAGGAGGTGCTGCGACAGACCAGCAGCCATGTATGCGCTGATGTCGTCACTCGGATGGCCCTGTCAACTCAGGAAAGCTGCAGCGGCGTCTAGCCTGTAATAGCTGCCGCAGTGATTCCATTTTTGGGGTTCACTTGAGATTGACGTATCGTGAGCGAATGTCCACCGATCTGTACCGATTTCGAACACTGGTCTAGATCTATCAATTGATCTAGATCTGGGTTCGAAGCCCATTCCACCGAATTCAGTATCTATGGTTTTATCTTTCTGAATTCAATGGCAATGCAATATTCCTCTGTGAAACAAGTCTGAGAGTCATTATCAGTTGCCACATTTGCCGATGAGTTTTGGAGAACTATGATAAGATGTACTGTATTCTACACGATAGCGGCTTCTCCCTACAATACCCTGGGGTATTGTGTGTGCCCGCACCCTGTCATATAAGGGAATGACTCAGGGTAGACAAAGCAAGTACCCTGCAAGTATCTGGGGTCTAAACCAATCAAGGAGATATTTTCCTTCAGGAGGTACTCTCCATGACTACCACTCAGAGAAAAAGTCGAAGCTTTGACTGCCAAGACTCATCGTCGTCTCCATCATGGGAGATATTCCCCATATATAGAAGACCTCGGAGACCCCAACATAGGGGGATGGTTAAACTCACAAGAGAAGCAACTCAACACCGCAATGCCTAGCTTGTAGATCCAATCTAGTTCTTGTAATCTGTAACCTCGCATCTATGTACACAACTACACATGGCAGAATGTAGGGCTAGTATCCAACATGGGGCCCTGAACCTGGGTATATAATTGTCTCCATCGTCTCCGAAGTCTACGACAGTGTCCCCTCATTGCCCGACTCGACACCTAAATTGTATGTATACCTTCGTGTACAGGATCGGCGTAATTAATCACCAACAACATTCTTCGTTCAGAGATTCTTAGACAAATCTTTGAAAGGACAGCCTGTGGTCTGTGTTTACCACTGTCTATGGTTAGCCTACCTGCTACCGCAGCTTACCTGCAAGGAATGTTTGTTAATCCAAGACGTATGAGCATTTGCACTGAAGAACTTATCAAAAATTTAATTGGTTACAGTTTCTTATGTCACCAACTCTGTTTTGAATGACAATATTTATTAGTTAAGTGTCCATGTTGAAGTTTTTCAGCTGTGCCACGGATATAAATCTGCCGGAATGTTACATGTTAGGAAATTTCTTCATAATTGGTCATCCACGTTTGCTACAGTGATAATTGTATTTCTTGCAGAGAGGTGTTGGGGGTCCTCTGATGGATTTTGATGGAAATATCATCGGCATGAACTTCTATGACAAGAAAGAGACCCCTTTCCTTCCAGGTTTCATTGTGCTGAAGTGTTTGCAGCACTTCAATGATTTCAAGTATGTCTTTTTGTTACTTATGTTTTGTTAAAAGGAAATATCAAGTAGGCTTGCATTTTCTCGCCCATAGTTAGAGTCACAATAGTGATTGTCAAAATATGTTATGTGTAATATTGAAGTGACTAGGCTATTTGTAGTTTGAAGTTTAGTGTTTCGTATTTCTTAGTAATTTTCCTTGTGGAGATTCTGTCGATGGTTCAAACATTACCAACAGTTGTGTGTTAACTATAGTTAGATTGAGCTACCGACAGAGCATAAAGCAGCAATAGAACTTTGTTTCTTTATGAGAAATGTTTTTAGACATAGCTAACTGTATGACCTCCTATACTGCTCTATGTTTTCAATGCTCTCTAATGGTCAATCTGGGCAAGTTATCTGAAAAGATGAATGCACAGTTTAAACACCCCTCTTGTTATATACTAACTTTGGTTCAACAATGTCAATATTCTCATTTTAATGTGTGGTATATGTTGGAAGCTCTTCTTTCTTCTCTAGTACTTCATTGTCCCACCTTTTCATTACTCTAATTAAGCTACACCTTCATTGAAGTAGGCAAGTTAGTAAGAAGTGTGGTCTATTATTGCTGCACTTTATAGCATTGTTTATTAAAATAAACTATGTCATGACACAGGAAGGTCATACGACCGTTGCATGGACTGCGAGTTAGAACTCTTCACGAAGATGAACAGCTTACTGCACTTGAAAAGATACATCATGGGTTCCCTGAGGTCCGTGGTGTGATCGTGGAGAAGGTATGCATTTTTTTTCTGCTGCTCTTCCTTCTTGCATTGATCCACGAAATTGGGAGTTCCATATTTTTCTTAATCTTACGAGTTGTGTTGCAGGTCGAAGTACCTTCAGCTGAACATTCTGAGATAAAGGTCGGGGATATCATCACTCATGTTAATGGTGTACCTTTCTCCAGTGCTGCAGAGGTTTGTATCCTTGTAACATTAAGTTTATTATTATATGCATGAAGAAATTGCTGAAGAAGGCGTTTGGTTGATGGGAAATGGGATGTGGGAATGGGAAAACGACTTCACTCCCTTGTTTGGTTCACAGGATATGAAAAATATAGGTTGGGATTTGAAAAGATGCCATTTTTCCTACTGTTGTAATCCCATAGGAGGGGATTGTCGGTATGTGATCTAGATCGAGAATTAACTTTCATCTTTCTCAACCCGTGGATGGCCCTTCTTCCTCGACAGTATAATAAATTACTTGCCTTGATGCCCATGGGTCAATCCCCATCATGGCATGTGTCATCGTGTCACTGGTTGCCGGCACCCTTGGGCTAGTCACCTGCTCTGGCCATATCTGTCACCCAGGTGCTCGGCATCTTCCTTGTTGCTTGATAGCACCAGCCGATCTCGCCTTCCATTGCTGCGCACTCTCCCTAGCAGCACCCAATCACGGTCATCTCATATGGTTGAGTTGAGCCTCCTTCTTTGTTGCCTCCCGGGGTATCGTCTTGACCACCCCTCATGTTATCGAACACAGCTGGTGCAATCCAAGTTCCATTGTTGATCACCCATCAGATGCTGCTGCTCTAGACACTACTCAGTCTTCAGCTCCGTTTGGTGCCGGGCTGCTACTCCAATTGGGGTTATGGGAACACTACTTGTGCTAGTTGCTGGAGGTTCCCGCTGCTTGATCTGTATCCTGTGATACTCGGTTTTGATCTAGGACTCGTCGCTAAGAATGAGGCAGCTTGCAAAGTGTGAGGCAACTAGGTTCTTGGAAGCACATTTGATTTTTTTTTTATGTTTTCTGATATATGAAACCCACTTTTTTTATTTTGTCTTGGTTTCATAAAATTTAATTCCTACCTCAGTATATGCAGTTGTGGGAATATCACTAAGTTGCGCCCTGAAACCCACTTTCATATCCCACCTGATATCCCAATTCCAAACCCATCATGCAACCAAAGCCCAAAGGCCACTTTAGAGGCCATGTCCAAGGTCCAAGGAGGCAAGGACTAGTCCTACCAAAACCTAGAAAACAAGTATTACCAAAATGTCATAGATACAAGTCTTGGCAGTAAACTTATGGCATCTCCGGTCAGCAGCACTGACCCTAGGATGTGCAAGACTCAGGGAGCAAGACCCGAGACACACACGTGGGCATCTAGTAATGGACAAACAAACCTCATATTGCTCTCAGAGAATTAGGGTTTACAAAAGAAGCGTGACCCCCTTCCTCTCTACCCTTGGGCTCCTATTTGTAGGAAGGTGTCTAAAGGGGTGTGCTTTGGCCGTTTCCCTTCCTCCATGACTGTGGAGCACATGCTGCAGGATCTCAACCATATGCAGGGGTGTCAGTCCTGCAGCGAGATATCGGCCACGATGGCATGCATCTGAAAGAAAGGGGGAGGCGGGCAGGTTCCTTGTTGGTGAAGTGTGTGGATTTGGGGTAATGCTGGGACCGTTCCCCGGACACAAATACGAAGATATGTAGTAGCATTAGAAAAGCAGATATGGCATCACTGCTGGCATCATTAGTAGGTTCCATCTGGTTATCACCAGGAACTGTTGTTAATTTGCACAACGTTGTTTAACAACATATATGTTTTTTGCTTGTTAGCTGGGGGGCATACTGCTGGATACGTGCGCTCAGCACATGCTGCAGAGACAGAAATTGGACCCAACAAAAGACGGAAACCAGATGGAAACAGTGATAAGCCTCAAGGTTTGGTGTAAATATTAGTGCATAAAGTGTTTGCTATGATTCTCACTGACGTGCTGATTGTAGCTTCTTGTGTCCTATTTGTATATCCAATCCAGTTTGATGTGAAAACAGTGAGAGGTCGCAGATCTGAAGCCACAACCAGAACAATCGACGTCAGCAGGTTTAATCCTACTAGTGGATTCAACAGGTAATTTAGTCGTGTATGAACTAAGAAACAGTCTAGTTTGTTAGTATCTGTGTGTTGATATATCGTTTGCTCGCAGGTGGCCGCTTGGGAGACTTTATTTTGTTCGGCGGGTTGAGAACGGAACCCTTTTCACCGAAAAGCGCCGTGGCTAACAGGGAATCAACTTCGTTTTGCTCCTTATGGGTAGAGCTGATTTGTATATTCCCGCTGGAGTAGTAATTAGGATTAGTGTTCAGTCAGGTTTGATGGTACTTTGAGCAGACCATGTACTTTTGCGAGGACAAATTTGGCAAACTTACTCGCACACAGAAGGAACTACCTTGAATTCTATTTAAGATATACTAGTAATAATCCGGTATTTATTTCTTCCAGGGAAATATTTTTGGAAAATTCTAAGCGGCAAGTGGCAGCTGTCTTCCTATGGTATGTGGCTGCTGTCCAATGGGATTTTGCCTATATAGGAAGAGCACATGCATGCAGAAATCTTGCACATCATGTAGATATCGTAACATAATTGCTAAATCCGAATTTTAAAAATTATTTATCTCGCGAACCATTAATCTCATTAGCGATCTGATTTCACCTATGTATTTGCCTCAGCGGGGCAATGAAACAAGAACCCATGTTAACATGCTTTGCGAAAAAAGTTGTCGCTATCAGTTGCCAGATTATGTCATCGCACTTGCCATTTTTAGTTGGAACATTTTTCATATAGATTGTGTAAATAGTTACTAGACAATAATTGTGTATTTTTAAATATTGCAGTGTTATTTTAAGCTGGAGAGTGAGCAAGTGTTGACAATAAGTAGGGATGTCAGTATTATATATGGATCGGGGTGTCCATGGATATTCAGCCCATTGGGCAAGGGTTGGAGGACCTTTTTCATCCATGGGTTTTCACGTGTGGATGCTCACAAACTCTTGGGCTGAGCATGGATTCAAATTTTACTCCATGGATACCCAATGGATATCCAAGAGGACACATATGGCAGTGACACTTGTCATATAACATTGGATACCCAAGAGGACACATACGGCAGTGACACTTGTCATTTAACATGTTTTCATCTCATATCAGCCATTAAGTATTGAGCATATTGTTGTGTGCTATTTATAGTTGTGATGTATGCAAAATTGTTAATTTGTTTTTTCTATCGTGTTATGTGGCCTTTTGTAGGTATTTTTTTATATTAACATGTACATATTATTATGGTTGTTGTTTTTACTGTTACATGGATAGATTTTTTATGGGTAAAGCTAAGTTTTATTGATCATAAACCTCATAAAATGGTATACAAAAAGGATTATGGGGATGGATCAACCATAAATGTCGCCATTGATCTAGTGTATTAAAGAACTTAGTTAACCTATCTGCATCAGTATTCGATGCTCGACTTTCAAATACAAAGTTACAATTGAAAACCTCGCTCGTTGCTTAAACTCACTAATGATGCACCCGTAGCTACCATTTGTGCCTCTTTCAATATTGTTCACCACGTGTTTAGAATCCGAGGCAACTACAAAATTTTGAATCATCAAATGCTTAGCCAGAGACAAAGCTTCTCTGCACGCCATTGCTTCGAGTGTAGCCACATCAATAATCCCTAGAACAGCCAGAGAAGAACTTCCCAGATATAGTCCTGACTCATCACGACATACTGCTACCGCTGAACTGAACCTCTCATCTTGGATTTGGCCACACTTGCATCAACATGAATTTTTGCGCACCCTTGAGGCAGAGCTCTCGGTCTATAGCTGCTGCAATTCTAGCCTTGGCAAGTGCCCTGACTCCTTCCTATGATGTTAGTTTGAGGTCTATTATGAATCTCTTAATTAATAAATTCATATGTAGCTGAAGGATTGATAAATTTCCTCGTGTATCACTTGTCTCCTTGCCCACCATATTGCCCATAAAGTCACTGATAATTAAACAAAGGCGCCATGCGATAATGTTTCTATCATCGAAGAGAGGCACTTCTTGGCACTTGGTTCAGATGTCTCGCACAGGTGCAACTCACCATCGACAAGTGCCCAGACACACCTTGTCATGGTGCATTCGAGCAACAAATGCTTGCAGGAGTCCGCAACTCCCCACAAAGCACAAGAGCTAGTCGTTGAGATTTTTCTGTGAGCCTTCACATCCTCAGCGGGCAACTAATGCTTCGCTAGTCTCCAAAGAAACAAGTGGATTTTACTTGGGATTGGCGTCTCTCATAGTTTTTCTCAAGATGATACGCATCTCTATCATTACTCGAGGAACCAGAAGTGCCATCTAGCCAAGCTTCACGTCTTAATTTTGCAGCAATCAACATGGATAGATGGATATCCAATAGGTATGGGTATGGATAGTGTCTGTTACCCATGTATACTTTCATGGATGAGCAACGGATGGGCTCGTGGATATGGGTATGGGTCTGGTTTAGCTCTACCCATCTAAACCCACCCCCATTGCCATCCTTAGTTATATTTCATCTGTCGTTGCATATTGGACCTGAAAATAAAAACAACATATACAGAAATATACCAATACACAATGTAACGGGAATGGATTGTTGATGAATTGTTAAGTTTCTTTTTGTCTGAAAAGTCTACTAGGGCAAAACGCCCACCTGAACATTTTCATTCAACTGCAGTTGTCACAGTAAGCATGAGGAAGCATACAGGGGTTGTCCAGTGGCCAGAGGCAGACGCCCCGGCTGTGAAGCGCAAAAGAAAAAACCCAATCTACACAATTTGTCTACACCCAAACCTCTAGGGTCAATTTACAGGATATGTTTTTTGCACCAAAACCTCTAGGATCGATTTACAGATGATAATGGAACAACGACAGCGCTAGAGCAGCACATCCACATCTACAGCAATGTTGCGGGCGACAGACCCAGGGGGCGGTGATCGCTTCTGAAAACCTTGTCGTTCCGGCTTTAACAGACCCCCAAGGGGGCGACGATCGTGGCAGTTGAGCACGCGAGCGAGGTGGCATCCCGGCAACCACAAAGGACCGCTGCACAGAACTTCAACCGAGACGCAGCTTGGTGCGTCGCTGGGGAGGATTACACGCTAGATGGCAGGCGCGGGCATAGCCGAATAACAGGTGTGCGGTGTCCTTCTTGTCATTGTAGAGCACGCACACCAGAGAGTCAACGATGGGGCGGTGATGCAGCAAGGATGCACAGGGGAGACGTTGCCGGTGACAGTGAGAGGAAAATCTTGGACTTGCTTGGGGCGAAGGCTCTCCAGATGGTGGGGGCAAAGTTGCCGACTGGGAGCGCAGTGAGCTGCATCTATGTATGACCAGTGCGGAAAGGTGAAGACCACACGGGCTTCCATGACATGAGACGTAGCACCAAACGGTTGAGACCGTCTATTAGGCAGCGGAGCTCCATCGTAGCAGCCCGCCTGGGGTGGAGGTGGCCGGAGAGCTCATCGACGACAGCAACAATAGAAGCATGGGGACGCCGCGAGTGCGAGAAGAGCGCGGAGAAGCAGACGGCCAGGGTACCAGTGTTTCCGCCCGCCCAATTGTCCAACCAGAAGGCGGTGTGCTCCCCGTCCCCGAGACCCCGACCCGCACCTCAGTAATTCAGTATAGCCGCGGAATAATGGGAGGGCGCCGAGGAGAGCCTTCCAGACCACCGTGTCGAGGCGGCCCGCGTTGCCCAGGCCCATTCCAGAACGTCTGTACCAACCATAGAGGCCAAAGAACCAGCGTTGTCATCAATAGTAAAACATTTACGGGCAAGATCCCACAGAAATCACCTACGGACTCCTGTCCACTAATCTCTTCGCTCCCTGATTTTCATGGCGAGTCCCACTCCCTCCTGATTTTCAATCAAGGTTTCAAAGCTCAGCCCGTAATTTCATTCGATAGGAATCAACACGTAAGTGTAGCATTTCTCGCGTTGCCATGCCATGTCAGGAAATTGTCAAGGTTATCCTCAGTCTGGCGCCCCATTGACGTATCGTTACGTGTTTCCGCCGCGGCAAAGCCCGCGTAATACTCTTTTTGCTAAGAATGATGTAATACTGCATCCGTTAAAGTAAAGTTATCTAGCAATGTGCTGCCGAGTTGGCTGCTGAAAACTAGTCGGAGTAATCATGCCATTCACTTGGCCCCCACCAATACTCTTTTGGAGGCGGCAGTCTCCATCTACAATCGAAACCAATCACAACATAAATCACCCATAAGACATAACATGCTTCAGTTTAAGATTGCCTGAGAAAATAGACAATATACCTGTTTCTGAACAACATATGGCATTCACCAGGGGCGCATTCCACTACTTTCAGGTTTGCAACAAATGTTGTACCATCCCTGGGTCTCAAGACAGTCGCCTATTTAACAGCCGAAAGGTGTATTAACATTGTAAGACAATTATACAACACATAAAGCAGGGTAAAGTAGAGTCCTAGACTAACCTGGAGGACGACTGGCTGCATATTCACTGCAACCTCCATTGTGTCTAGAAGCATTGCTGTAAGCTGGTGATGACATAAAAACACAAGAATAAGCTCCACTAAGTTGAGAAAACTCGAAACGGGGACAAAACCTGATTGCGATATAAAAGCACTATAACGCCATGTCAAGGTTTCTCCAAGAGAGCCAGATGGATGGGAATCCGAAATCCAGGTAAAAGATGAAGGAATTAGAACATGAAAGATTCAAAGGTATCACTATCACTAAATAACTCACCAAAGAGCCTTCAAATTCATCACATGCTCTACAGAGTACTCCATGCCTACAGGGTCTGCTTTCACTTCTCCTTCTGTGAGCTACTTAAAGATATTCACCCAGCAAGATTATTATTTTTTTACGAAATGCTGACGGGGCAGCTTTTTATTTCACATAGGGAAGAAGTCATACATGACAGGAAGCCACTTCACTAACACCCTAAAAATTACCTCACATGTACACAAAAATGGAAGGTGAACTTTAAGTTTGGCAGAAACACTATTCCACACATTTGCAGCGGCAAGAACATCTTTTTCTCTAGAATACCTGTGCCGGAGAGTGCAAAACAACTCCATCGAGTTTAGTAAAGATATCACCAGCCTCAATGCCTCCACAATTTGCAGATGATACTTCAGGAATCTTGAAAATTCATTTGAAGACAAAGCAAACATTGGACAGAGTGAGAGAAAGCAAAAGTGCAAAAACACAAAACATCCGAGAAAGCAAAAGTGCAAAAACACAAAGCAAGGTGGATTTCGAGAAAGCGTACGACAAAGTCAAATGGCCTTTCCTTCAGCAGGCCTTACGCATGAAGGGTTTTGATGAAGCTTGGCGACGCCAGGTAGAATCCTTCACGCAAAAAGGGAGTGTTGGAATTAAAGTGAATGATGACATTGGCCATTATTTCCACACACACAAGGGCCTGAGACAAGGTGATCCAATGTCTCCTATTCTGTTCAACATTGTGGTTGACATGTTGGCAATTCTGATAGGAAGGGCAAAGGAGGCCGGTCAGGTGGGTGGATTGGTGCCTCATCTAGTTGATGGAGGTGTATCCATCCTGCAGTACGCTGATGATACAATCATCTTTATGGAGCACGACTTGGCAAAAGCAAGAAATATGAAGCTGGTGTTATGCTTATTTGAACAATTGACCGGACTGAAGATCAATTTTCATAAAAGCGAGTTGTTCTGCTTTGGTAGAGCCAATGAGGAACAAGAGGCTTATAGGCAATTGTTTGGATGCGAATTGGGGGCGTTACCTTTCACGTACTTAGGTATACCCATTCACCATCGTGGTCGACAAGCGAGAGAATGGAAGAGCATCGAAGACCGGTTTGAGAAGAAACTTAGATGCTGGAAGGGCAAACTCATGTCTTATGGAGGCCGACTAATCCTTATTAATTCGGTGCTCACGAGTATGCCTATGTTTCTCTTATCTTTTTTCGAAGTCCCAGTTGGTGTTAGGAAAAGGCTGGATTTCTATCGATCCCGGTTCTTCTGGCAGAGTGATGAAACAAAGAGAAAATACCGACTAGCCAAATGGGATATCATCTGTCGACCAAAGGACCAGGGGGGCCTTGGTATTGAGAATCTTGAAGTCAAAAACAGATGTCTTCTCAGCAAGTGGCTGTATAAACTTTCAGTTGAAACTGAGGCCACGTGGGCGCAGATTCTTCGTAGTAAGTATCTGCAGTCCAAGACGTTGTCCCAGGCGACAGTGAGACCCACAGACTCGCCGTTTTGGAAGGGGCTTATGAGAGTCAAAGCTGCCTTCTTTAATAGAACTAAGTTTATAGTCGGTAATGGTAACAACACTCGCTTCTGGGAGGATACTTGGCTTGGTGAAACGCCGTTGGCGCTTCAGTATCCATCCCTGCATCGTATTGTTCAACGACGTGATGCTCTTATTGCCACGATTTTGCAGTCCATTCCCCTTAATATTCAGTTTAGGAGGGCGCTTGTGGGCGACCGGTGGGAAGCATGGCTTCATTTGGTGAGTAGACTGATGGAGGTTCAGCTATCTCATCAACCCGATAAGTTGTGTTGGAAGCTTACTAGGTCTGGAGAGTTCACAGTCAAGTCGATGTATATCGATGTCATTAACTCTAGTGTTATCCCTATTTCCAAAGAGGTTTGGAAAGTCAAAGTTCCTTTGAAAATTAAAGTGTTTATGTGGGTTGTACATAAACAAGTCATTCTAACAAAGGATAATTTGGTTAAGCGCAATTGGACAGGATCTACTAGGTGTAGTTTTTATGATCAGGACGAAACCATCAAACACCTCTTCTTTAACTGCCCTTTGGCAAAGGTTTTGTGGCACACGGTGCATATTGCCTTTAACATTACTCCTCCGAATTCGGTCAGTACGTTATTTGGAACGTGGCTTGTTGGGATAGAGTCCGAAACAGCTAGACACATTCGTGTAGGAGTATGTGCTTTGTTGTGGGCAATTTGGAATTGCAGAAACGATTTGACCTTTGACAGAAAAACGGATATTCATTTTTTGCAGGTTTTATTCCGAGCTACTGCACTGATCCGTATGTGGTCCTTACTCACTCCGATGGAGGCCAGGGAGCGTTTGGTTACTGGATCTGTCGGGTGCGAGATGGTAGCGCGGGATATCTTCAACCGGTTGGATGGCGGTCATGTAATAGGATAGGCAATTAGTTTACCTATCTTTGTTTTGCTAGCCGGTTGTGACTTTTGGGCCTTGTGTTTTTGGCGTTGTGGCTCTTTGTGAGCTCGCCGTTATTTCGTTTTCAGACTTTACGACCTTGTTGAACAACTTTATTTATCTATTTATGTGGCCGTATGCATCGTTCTGATGCAGAGGCCGGGGAGACCCCCTTTTTGAAAGAAAAAAAATCCGAGTTCCGAGATGACAATTCTAAAATCCTCAGACCATGTACAAAATAGTGTCATCTCATACCAGTTATCTTGTTCTGTGTCCCGACAAAACTAATTGTACTAAATAGAGATGGATGGAGTTTGGAAAAGTGGCATGAATGTGTGTGGGTTGGAGACTTGAGGTTGGATAAGTACCTTCTCCACCAGAATTCCAGAAGGTGGCTTATGGTACTTGTGGCATATTTTCTCCAAGTCCTTTAACTCCAACATGTGAAGCGCCCGGCCCCTTATTCCAAGAAATGGTTGTTTTATTCTCCTGCGTTTATGACAAAAATTCATTTTCTCGATATTCTATCACTGTAAATGGAATACCTTCGATTTCAAAATAAAATAAAATAACAGTTTCATAAAATGGAATACATTCAGCTATATTGTATTCTACAGTACAACAGGTAGTCAGATTATAGTTTTGGCCTTCAGAAATCAGCGAGCAACCCATGTATTACAAATTACAATCATCCTGTTAGAAGTTCAAGAGCAAAGGAAAAGAAAAACATACCCAAACTTTCTGAAGTGTTTCAGGCATCTCCCAACAATCTGGACGGGCAAAAAGGGAGTTCTATTCTCGTCTATGAAATTCATGCCAACAATTCTTCCTTCCAAATCAATCAGAAGACCCCCAATGAAAATCTGAAGAAAATGGTACCAATGTGAACAAGCACTCATTCAATAAGATCCATACAAAGAATGTGAGCACTTATGGAGCTTAATTTCTATCAATGCAATGCAAGCAGAAGCAGAACTCACAAGAGTAATATACTGAATGCTGTTATCCTTGTTTTGCCTCTGAGGCTCCATTTGACAAGTGCTGACCATAAGTTCATCACAATCTAACTCGCTAACTGCACGGAACGTCTCCCCGCGCTTCAGCTGCAACCTTCCAGACTCAAATTTCCGGGCAACTGCAACGACCGGAGTAGGTGTCAGGAAGTAGGAATCCGGGAGGTCAGCGAGCACCACCACCGGGAGATCAGCTTCACACTCGACAGAAACGATGGCGACATTATAGTGCAAATCGTACATCAGCAGCTGCCCCTTTACAACCTTTTTGTTAGGCAGGAGCCGCAGGAGCACCTCAATCTGCAACAAACCAATCAGCTACCACATCAAGAAACTCAGTGAAATAATATTGATAACTCGCAGATAATTAATCGGCCGGGCTGACCTTCACACTGGAAAGTTCATGGACCTCGGTGCCGCTGTCATGCTTCCTGATGAGAGTCGCAGAGGTCATGATCCAGGCCGCAGGGCCCTCGCGAGCGACCACGGTGCCCGTGCAGGCGAAGGTGGACGAGGGATCTCCATCTGCCGATCAGCAAGGCAGCAACGGATCAATTGCTCAGGCGAGAGGCGAACACACAGCAGAAGATTGCACAATGCCCAGTTGGTGAAGCCGCGAAGGTGTTACCGACGGAGGCGGCGAGGGCGACGACGGACCTGGCCACGCTCAGCACCGCGTCCCTCGCCCTCACGCCCTCCTCCGTGAAATCGTCGTCGGAGCTGTCGCTGGCATCGGAGTCTCCGCGGGAGGACGACGAGGGGGACTCCGGCTCCGGCTCCGGCTCCTCGTCGCTGCCGAACAGGCTGCGGCGAAGGCGAATTGCTACCACGAGATAAACAGAGAAAAAAAATGGTAAGCTTGAGGCAAGCAGGCGGGCAGGCGTCCAAGCGGCGGTTGTTGTACTACCTGCGCCTTCGTCCTTGGGTGGCATCTCTGCCCCGGCTCCGGCGGCGGCGTCCGGCGCGGCGGGTGGGGTTGGCGGCTCCATCCTAGTCCTCCTAGCCGGCGGTGGGAACTCGGAGCAATCGGACGAGAAAGAAAGCAGCGCCGACCCCAAGCTGAGGCCGAACAGAACACATCGACCGGGCCGAGCGACGTCGTTGGACCCGGGCCAGCCCGCAAACTAGGTTTTTTTTGTGTGTGTTCATTTCGTGGCCCTTCTCCCCCAAATCTGCTGCATCTCCGAGCAATCACGAATTCACGATCAAACCCTAATCTCAAATCTCGATGGATGCTGAACCCGAGCATGCATCCCCTCCGGCTCCGCCTCCGGGCCAGCACACTCAAGTGGTAAGTGGTAACCCCTCTCTATCTCTGCCCAGACCCTCTCCCAAATGATCACCGCGCATATAAAGAGGAGTTGTGCAGTAACTCCACAGCCATTAATGATTTGATCACAGGCATCGACCACCGATTTTTACAACCTTCGCAACGTCGATGACGCCGCAAAGGCACGGAAGAAAGAACAGCGGAGGGCGAGAGAGGAACACATCCAAAAAAAGCGTTTACGTATCCAAAACAGACGCCTAAGGAAGCAAGGTAAGATAAAGGAGGCTCAAGAAGTTGTGGACAGGGCCCTCAAGTTGAGAGAAGAGATGCTTCAGAAGAGGCTCGCATATGAGGCGTCGACGGAGGGCAAGGAGGAGGCGGAGAAATACCGCAGGACCCCTCCCTGGAGCTGGAGGCCGGCCGTCCCCGTCAGTGAGTATTTGATCTCACTTCTCACCCTCTTGCATTGATTCTTTCGAATAAGTTGTTCCTCCCTTTGTAAGTTGTAACTTAGCTCCTCGCACCAATTTATTGCAGCTGAGGTCACTGAGCAGCCACCAGGTTATTTGCTTCTCCTACCATTTTATTTATTTACATACCTATATGAAGGAACAAGTTTGGTTTGTCCCGTAGTGCCTCGCGTTTAGTGAAGGGCGTTGATTTTGAAAATTTTAAGCTTTTGAATGGGTTCCGTACTTTGACGTTGATGAGTTCGGGAGAGAATCGGTGCTCAAGTGCGCAAGTTGGAGCGTCGAGGAATTCACATTGGAACTTGCTCAATGTGTGGTTGGACTTCAGTCATTTATAGGTATATATAACATTATTGCAGCGGGTTATTATTTATGTCAGTATTAACTTGGCTATACCACAATGTGTTCGATTTCTGTTCCCAGCAGAAGACAGGAACTTTTTCTCTTGCTCTGGAACAATTGTTGAGTTTCTGGAGGGTGTTGGTCATGTGGTAACATCTGCTAGTCTAGTTAAATTGCCACACCAAGATGAGATAGCTGATAAACTCAAGGTCAATGCATTCTTCTTTTTCTTTCTTAATGGTGTTATTATTGTGTCCTTTTGAACAGATATAATTACATTTTGCTATCTGGTATTTTCCTCTAGATCAATGTATTCCTAGCAAGTGGAGAAATACTCGAGGGCTCAGTATCAAATGTGGACTTTTGTTACAACATATGTGTGGTGGAAGTTCGTTCAACTTCAATGCTGGCGACGAAAAAGTTCAGTGCGGACAGTAGAATCTTCAATTTTAAAGAGTGTCATTCAAAAGATGTTGTAGCTTTAGGCCGCCTTTGTGAGCCGTGGAGCTTGAATGTTGCTTCGGGAAAGCTAATCCCAAGAAGAAGCCAGCTTGATTGTGAAGAACTTGTTGTTTCGTCTTGCAGGATTTCAAAGGTAATTCAAACAGCTGAAGTCATTATCCAAATTGATGGCTGGACCACTAATTATAGAATTACTTAAAATTAATTTATTAATGATTTGTTTCTTTGTGTGCCTTGTTTGGACACCATTCGTAGAATTGTAGCAACTTTGGTCTTAGGTTTAAGGACCTCATTATATATCCGTAACTGGCATTGGAAGTAAACTGTCTTACCCTAATTTATTAAATTCTCTGGGAGAGCCAGATGCATGGACACCATGGTTGAAGATATTTTGTTTTAACTTTCTGTGAATCGAATACAATTTCGCAGTAAAAACAAAGCACTATATTTGTATAAGAAACTGAAGGTTTCTTCTTTCTCCAAAGGTAGAAGCCATTTGTGGATCCTTCTACATAATAATCAGCAAAAGAAAATATTTTTGGATTATTATCTGGTGTTTGAATTAGATGGCCGTCAGTTTGTTCACTCTCTCACTTCAGTATGTAGCCAAGTCTCGTAACCAACTAGCAGCTTCAATTTTTACATTTTCTAGGTCTGTTATGTTGTAGTGTAGAAACTAAATTTATGACTTTACTATGCTGTGAATAACAAGATTCATCACTTAAATGTCCATGTTGAAGTTTGTCTGCTGCTTAACGGATATAAATCTGCTAGAACATGTGCTATATGTTAGTTTTTTTTCATTTGATCTTTGCCACAGTGATGAATGTATTTCTTTCAAACGATCAACTATATGCAGAGAGGTATTGGGGGTCCTCTGATGGATTTTGATGGAAATGTCATCGGAATGAACTTCTATGACAGGAAAGAAACCCCTTGCATTCCAGGTTTCATTGTGTTGAAGTGTTTGCAGCACTTCAATAATTTCGGGTATGTATTTGTTATTTCTGTTTCATTAAAAGGAACACTAAGTAGGTTTCATTTTCTAGCCCATACGTATTTTTAAAGTTAGTGTTCCTTATTTCTTTGGTAAATCTCCTTGTGGATATTTCTTCGATTTTTCAGACAGGGCCAACAGGTGTGTAAAAACTAATGCTTCTGAACCATTACCGAAAAAGGCTTTCACCCCGCTTTATAAATAAAGCAAACTGAGCATAACGCGAAACTCTGTTTCTTCATTACAGTACACAATGTTTTTAGATACAGCAGGACTATATGACCTCCTTGACTGATTTATATTTTCAAGTCCATAATTTGAGTTTTCAAAGGAATTTCATTGCCCTTTAATTGTCAATCTGGGCAAATTGAAAAGATTTATCTGCAGGATAAATACCTGCCTCATGATTGGAAAACATCAGTGTTGTCATTTTATATGTAGTATATTTGATGCGCCTCTTGCTTCACTGTTATTTATCCAATTATTTGGCTACTTCCCTTTCCCACCTTCTCATTACTCCAGTTAACCTACAGCCTTTCGTTGTATGCGAGTTAGGAAGAAATGTTGTTTATTAGTACTTCACTTTCTAGCATTGATTAGTAAAACGAACTCTCTGATGATGCAGGACAGTCATACGACCGTTGCATGGACTGGGAGTTAAAACTCTCCACGAAGCACAGCTTACTGTACTTGAGAAGATACATCATGCTTTCCCTGAGATCTGTGGGGTGATAGTGGATAAGGTATGCATTTTCTCTGTTGCGCTTCTTTCTAGCATTGATCCGTAAAATTGGGAGTTCTGTATTTTTCGTGCCTTATGGGTTCTACTTCAGGTAGAAGTACCTTCACCTGAACACTCTGAGATAAAGGTTGGGGACATCATCACTCATGTTAATGGCATACCTTTCTCCAGTGCTGCAGAGGTTAGTATCCTTGTAATATTAAGTTTTTCTTTAGGCATGAAGAACTTGCTGAAGAATTGTGTGGCATTTGGTTGATGGGAAATGTGAGGTGGAAATGGGAAAGCAGGGTGAGATGACTTTTTTTTAACAGAGGAGGGTCCCGAAAAAACCCAGTAGCTGATACTCCCTCTGTTCCGAAATGTAAGTCTTTGTAGAAATTCTATTATAAACTACATACGGATGTATATAGATGCATTTTAAATATAAATTCATTCATTTTGCTCCGTATGTAGTCCACCTAGTGAAATCTCTACAAAGACTTATATTTAGGAACGGAGGGAGTACTATATTATAGTATATGACAAGAAGTTACAACATAGCTAACACAGAGATCCCTACTATGAAAAACATCCACTCCCTTGTTTGGTACACAAGATCTGAAAAGATCCAGGATTGGAACTGGTTTGCAGGTGGGATTGGGATATGGATTGAAAAATAACCTTCGTCTTTCTCGCCATGCTGCTAAATAGTTGCCTGGATGCCCGTGCACCGATCCCCATCATGGGATGTGTCATCGTTTCACTGGTTACTGGCATTCTCATTCTCAGACTAATGAACACCTGCTCTGGCTCTGGCCATATCATCAGTCACTGGGTGGTCGTCATCTTGTTTTTGGACGGCATCAACCGATCTCAGCTTCCATCGCTGCTCACTCTCCCTAGCAGCACATAATTCACTGCCAAGCTCATCATGTATGGTTGAGCTGCTCCCTTGCCCCTTTATTGCTTTGTGAAGCATATCGTTCTCGATCTGCCCCTCATGTTATGGATCGCAACTGTTACCGAAAAAGGGTTTCCTCCCGCTTTGTATTCCAAAGCAACGACCACCATACACATAGCATTGCTGGGGCGAGCAGCACAACAAGCCCAAAAGAAAAGAAGAAAAGAATGCCAACAACGGCAGTTCGACAAAGCATGGATGAACCGCCACTGCTGCGCCCTCCGGAGACACACCACCACCGCCCGAGGCTCCGATCTACCGCGTACCACGCGGTACCTTCAAGAAGGAATGCGACGCCGACGATGCTGCCGCCCGGACGAGTCCTAGGGTTTCCCCCGGTACGCGGAGGGAAGTGGAGGATGGCTACCACCGACACCCTCCAGGAAGGAAAGGTGGCACCCGTCGGTGTCACCGCATCGGAGCCGGCCGAACCGGCAAGGATTTCTCCCGCACACCAACCCCACCGCCCAACCGGAGCCGACCAACCAAACCACCGCCCAACACCATGCGCCATTGCGGATGCGCCGCCACCCAAGCTGTCTCACTACGAGCACCAACACGAGGCCAAGAAGGCCGGAGAGAAGAGCCAAGCGGCAGAGCGGCAACGCCAAGGCCGGCGGGAGGGAACCTCCTCCTCCGCCGTCGTCACGAAGGCCAGCGCCTCCGGCGATCGCGGTTGCCGTCCGGACCAACAGCAGGGCAAACCAGCCACCCCGGCGGCCAGTCTCAGCGGGCCCGCTAAGCCCGCCGGCCATGCTACTGGCCAGTGGCGCCCGGCGCCGCCGGCACTCGCCGCTGCTGCTCCCCGCCTCTCGGAAGACACGCCACGGATCAGCCCGCCGCCCGGCCGCTAAACCAGATGGGGCCCGTAGGCCAGTCTGGGCAGCGCCCGCCGCCAGACCACCGCAGCGCCGCCCGCCGCCAGCAGCGCCGCCGCCGTCCGGCCGCCCGCCGCGCCACGGCGAGAACCCGCTGCCACCGGACCGTCGCCGCCTAGGAGCACCCGGTGCAGCTCGCCCACCGAGAGCCACCGGGAGGAAGGTCGAGGCCGCCACCAGCGACCGGGGCAGGCGGCATGGCGCCAGCGACGGCGGCAGGAGGAAGGGGAGAGGTGGGGACCGGAGGAGGGAGGCGGCGATGCGCGGCCGGTCGCCCGCGGGGGCGACGCGGTCGCGTGCCTGTCTCCTTTGGATCCAGGAGTGAATTTCACTGAACCGAGTGGATCGCAACTGTTGCATCACCCAAACTTGGGAGTCTCCATTACTTGCCAAGATCATGGGATGCTGCTGCTCTAGATGCATGTAGAACTTCCACCATGACTCCGGAGCATCGTTCATCCGCTGAACATCGGCCATGATGGCATGATCTGAAAGAAAGGGGAAAGGGATGGCGCAGGTCTTTTCCTCCAACTCAAATACAAACATTAATATACATATGCCACATCTTTTTACAAAGATATATAGCATAGAAAATCAGATCTGGTACCAGTGATGACCAGTAGGCCTCGTCTGGTCACCACCAGGAACTGGTAATTTGCGCGATGTTGTTTAACAACACACATGTTTTTTTGTTTGCTTGTTAGTTTGGTGGTATACTGCTTGATACGTGTGGTCAGCATATGCTAGAGAGACAGAAATTGGGCCTACCGGAGGACTACAACCAGATGTCAACAGTGATAAGCCTAAAGGTCTAGTGCAAATAAATGCATGAAGTTTTTGCATGATTCACGCTGACATTTTGATTGTACAGTAGCTTATTGTCCTATTTGTACATCCAATTCAGTTTGATGTGAAAACACAGAGAGGTCGCAAATCGGAAAAGACAACCAAAACAATCAACGTTGACAAATTTACTCCTAGTGGAAAGTTAAACAGGTAATTTGTATAGTTGTTAGAAACAGTTCAGTTCTTCAGTATCTGTGTTCTGATATCGTTTACCCACAGGTGGCCACTTGGGAGGGCTTATCTTCTTCGCCGTATTGAGAATGGAATCCTTTACACCGAAGAGCGATATGGCTAACAGAGAAACTCTTCGTTTCATCCATTTGAGTAGAATTATTTTTTACCATGCTAGTATAATTAGAAAGAGTTTGAGTTCATGTGTGGTTGGTTGGAGACTACTTAATTTTAGCAAGCATTTTCTGTGAGGATAACTTCGGCCAAGTGAGTCACTGCTATAATTTTTGGAATCAGCAATCATGTTTCCGTCTCCGGTCATATGGTTTTGTGCAGCCACTATCCATGGCCCACAATTCCTATGGAGACATGCATAGTCCTACAGAAGAATTAGGTTTCTTAACCATCCACATCTTGATGGGCGACTTAGAAGCAATAGCATTATGTTGAACATTTGAGGACATTGCACTAGGAATATGAGAGTTTCTCCTCGGAGTAGGGTTAAAATATCAAATGAATATGAAGAAAATTATTCAAAGATTTGTGAACATAATGATTCAAAGAAAAATGCTCATATTCACACGAGGCAGAATTAGCATTGGAACCCTTTGAGGACTTTGCAGCATAGCCATGAGCAGACTTGTGGCCATGCGAAGAATTTCCACCTGTAACCAGCGATGAATTAGTCCTAGGATGGGGTTTACTACCCTGTAGAGTCATGACAACATTTAGGACTGCTATAGATAAACTCCTTGGTTACCAAATTTTCTTCTCATGAGGACCATTCCTGTAATTAGTTCCAATATAGCGAGCAAACACTGCGTCATGATGATTTTTTTTGAACAGTTTATATTCAGAGTCAAATGACTCATCCTTGTTGGAGTAAGTGGTACAATAATAACTGATAGGAGCAAGGGATCAAAGGTTTTCCTATGGAGAGCATCCATTGTGTCATGGGATACTGCTTAGGAGCCTAGTAGGAACCATCATCATTGATGTTCTTTGTAAAGTCAATCCCTTATTTTCTAAGGTTCTTGTTGAGAATTTGCTTCTTACATCACAAAGGATTTGGTGCCCTTTAAGGCTTTTGAACACTCATGTCTCAAGCAAATTCTTCATCCTGGCATTCTCATTCAAAATGTTTACAGTTTCCTGATATGAGGAGTTAGTAACCACAATATCAATTGGAAGCATTTGACATAGCATTATCAGAACCATTAGATGATTCTAGTGAAGAATTAGCAGTTTCATGTTCGATGCACTTTAAGCAAGGTGGAACAAATTTTCTTGAGCATCACTGATCTACTGAGCGAGCAAGGAATCATTCTCAATCCTTAAATCATCACGAGACACTTTCAATTTCTCAAGATCTTGCTTCCTTTCGAGAAATTCAAAAATTAGTTCCTCATGGTCAGCTGAAAGAGCCTAAGGAAAGATCCTCAAACTTTGACTTTAGAAGTTTATGTTCTTTAGTCAAGTTTTGGTTCTTCTCCATTTCCCCGATCAGCAAGTCTTCGTACTTGTCAAGGGTGACGGAGCAACATATCATCAGCACCCTTTGATGAAAAGAGGAGGGCTCGATGCATGGGTTGAGGGCTCAATCGTTTTTCTATGTTATTAAAGAGAGAGAAAGAGGAGTCGATGGGTTGCATAGTTTACCACTTTATGAAACTAAAGGGCTCAATTTACATGTTGGTAACAGAAGGCACGACCTAACATCATGCACGGGTAAAAGTTGCTCATGTGGCACTTTTGCTGAGGATGTGGCTAGACTGCTGAGGTGGATGCACTACTAGGAAAAGGCCTACTAATGACGCACCTAATTTGGCCATTAATGGCGCATTAGTGGTGCGTCATTAATGCCACGTCATTAGTATATTTTACTAATGGCGCATCACTAGTGCGCCATTAGTATACTCAGATGCGTCATTAGTATGCCTCTCAGGGGGCCATGTATACCCAGGTGCTTTGGCATACTAATGGCGCACAACAACAAGATGCGTCATTAGTAACTTCGGCATACTAATGGCGCACTGTTTAATGATCGCCATTAGTATCCTTTGCCATACTAATGACGCACTGTGATGTGATGCGCCATTAGTATGAATATTAGGTTTTTATTTTTTTATTTTCTATTTTTGCACAGGTTACAAAATGTATAATTGGACAAAATATAGACAGCACACATCAACAATAGATTCATCGAATACAATAGAAGATTAGTCTCTGAATACAATTCATCATATTAGTCTCCGAATACAATTCATCATATTAGTCTCCGAATTGAAAAGATAGAACATTATATTACAAGTCTCGAGACCGCGAGTAGCGAGTTTGTCTTCACATTACAAGTCGATATCGATCATCTAAACTACCATCACATAGAAGAGAGCTGCAGTCATCACGATGAAACTCGTCTTCATCCGGTTCCTCCAACGCTCCCTCCCCTCTCCCACTAGATAGCGGGCGTATCTAGATTCGGCCTCGGCCCTAGTGGTGTATCCTTTGTAACTGTTACCGCTGAATCGGTGAACCTGTCTCCGACACTCCTCCCGATTAAATGCGTGAGACTCCGAACCTTACCCTTGTACCACGACATACGACGGCATCGCTATGCACTAGCCAAATGAAACGTTAGTACCAATTCACGCACAATACATAAGCAATATATAAGTATGCAAATGTAACGATCGGAAGAGAAACGCAAGACATTAATAGCATTGATTACATCTAAGTTGAGCGACTCTCGAAACCAAAGAGACATACTACAAGTTCATTAAAGTTTAATTACAACATGAGCCAATCGATGTTTGAGAACTAGACACAAGATCACCGCTTTCGACTCGACTCAAGGGACGGAGCGTGGATGAAGCCGCCGTCTCACCGTGGGAGTCATGAAATAACGGGCGTTGTCGACTGCATTTGTAGAATTGTGTCGATGTCACCGTTGGACGGTTGATTTCGAGGTAGAACTGCCCCGAGGTGCGAAGGACATCTTGATGGATGATTTCCGCAAACTCCATTTGGATGCGAAAGAATTCTTGTCCGATGTCCGCGTCTGGATTGCCGACACGCCGCGGCCCAATCTTTGAGTTTACTCGGTGGCGAAGTTGATGATGGTCCCGTCTGATCGCCTGCGTGTGATGGATGGCGTAGTAGGCACCCTTCGACCGCCCGGTGCTTGACGCAGCAAAACGTCGTATTGTGGGAGAACACGTGCTTGCCGTACTTACGAATAGGCCTGGTGAAGGTGCCTCCGGATTGGGCGTAGCCGGGGAGAACATCATCAAGAACCTTCTTGACATTTGTGTAGTCTACGTTCGACTGGCGGTCCGGGTCAAAATACGTGGCCATGGATTATTTGGGGCTTAGGAGGATGAGCGTGCAATGTGTGTCGCTGCAGAAAACACGGAATGTTAAAAGAAAAACGATCGAAATCTAAGAATTCATATGTTACGGGCGGTTGAGGGAGGACTTACTCGGGAAAGTAAGGCACGAGGAAGTTATCCTTATCTTGGTTTGCCGTAATGGCGCCTTCGAGGTAAGAACTTGCGACTTGCCGGTCCCGCCACGCTGCCCAAGATCTTGGCACGCATGTAGAAGGGTCAACTATCACGATGTCCGGGGTCTTGTCGCGAATGATCCGCATCTCCATACTCAAATGAAAATAGCCGAACGAAGGTGTAGTGCAGCGGATGAAGGTTCAACATAAGCGTGGATGTCATCAAATCGCAGGACGATCGTCGCCCAATGGAGTTATCCACAAAGCCCTTGCCCTCGGCACCTTGGCCACGAAACCGGGTATGCCACATCCTTCTCTCGAGACGCCGCTTCTCCAAAGAAAGAACAACATCATGCAGACTCCGCATAGCACCGGTTGTAGCATTGAGCATATTTGTCGGTAGCATCGCCCTACCCGCCACATGCACCCTCCTCGAGATATCCTCGGTGAAGGTGGCCCGTCCCGAGCACGGATCGTACTCGGTGCGGCTGGCCCGCACCCTTGTTAGTCTTTCTTTTGCGTGCCTTCTTCTTCTCCTGTAATGGGACCGAGTTCGCTCACAGACCACCTTCTTGAGTGTGTTGGGGCTGATAATATTTCGCACCTCGCCTATCTCGAGGCTCGGTGAAGTCGGCACCGGAGGCGTCTCGAGAGCTGAGCGGCAGACGACGCTGTTGCAACTTGGCTTCTCCGCGGTACCAGCTAGATCGCGCACGTCTTTTGTTGGGTTGGGTTCTTGAGAAGGAGGCCCCATGAAGTCGCCACCGTACACATGATCGGCAAAGTATTGATCGACGTTGGCAAATGTATTGTCGTCGTCGTCGTTCTGATCCTGTGCCATATGCATGTTTGGATCCAGTGGCATAGGGATGTCCGCACCGCTATGGCGGTCTTGCCATGGGGTCGACTTGGCCGGCACGATCGGGCGGTGTTGTCTTTGGGGTGGTGTCCCCGCCCCAAACGAATCGCTCTTGACCAAAGCGAGGGCCACCAGCAAAGCGCCGAGGGTCATCACGTCATCATCGTCGGCCCCGACGGGTCGAATCGGAGGTAACAACTCGTCGCAGCTGGCGGCACCGAACCGGTTGAACCCTAAACAAGTTGGGTGGCATCGGATTACCGTGGAACACGGGGTTGCCCGGTTGAACGATTCTACCCTTGGCGACATCGACCAACTCGTCGTTCATGAAGTGCAGGAGAGTGCACGGAACATCGGCGGTGCCCTGCGAAAACATGTAGGGCGTTAGGGATGCCCAGTCAAAGGCAAGGAGATGAAGTCCTCGGCCGAGAGAGGCTTAATTAGTTACCGTGATGATGGCATCAAGCTCGGCTAATGTCGAGGCACCGCCAACAATGGGCGTCTGATTGTGAGGGGCCGCTTGTCGCAGAGGTGGCGGCGGCGTACACCGGTGCATTAAGCTCCCGCGCCGTCGGAGACACAAAAGCCGCCTCCGCCGGAGACACCAATGGCCCCGCCATCGCGTTCAGCGAGTTGCTAGCCGTGAAGCTAGGAATCGGGGGCAGCCCCTGTTGGCCGCCCGCAATCCACGCACTCAACCCCTCGATCAAGGTAGGCACAATGGGGGTGATCGTCGCTCCGAGTTGTTGCTGCACTTGCTCTTGGACAATCTCCGGAATCCGCGCCACCTGTGCCTTGAGTTCTTGAACCTCGCGCGCTTTGGCTTTCCGAGCTGGTCTTTTTCTCCTTTCGCCCACCAAAGTGTTATAGTATGACGACCATTTTTTCGACAAGCCTTTGCGGCCACACGACCAGGTGGCGTCGGCTTGTCGAGCTTATCCTTGTTCTTCATTACATTCAACGCCCTATTTAGAGTGGTGTCCCAAGGGTTGCTCTTAGTCGACCCGCCATCGCTTTCGATGCGCTGCGGAAGGAATGTGAACCATTTAGAAATTTGGCTTCATTAATTAGAATGCAACCATATGGAGCTAATTACGCGGGGTGTATTCCTTACTGAACAAGCTCAAGCGCCTCGGTCTTCGGATCCGTGGTAAGCTCCTTTGTTTTCGGGTCCTTCTTGTACCGGCCCCGACAAAGTTCCCGGTCTGCTTGTCACCGTATTTATCGAAGAGGCGGTAGGCCTTGCTCGGCACGCTCCGCCTCCTCCTTGTCCCATATAGGCTCCGCCACTCAGTAACCGCGGGACCGAGTGTGTGTTCCCCTAAGTTCAGCTCCCGCATTTCTTTCCCCCACTGACTTGATTCGAAGTTTGCGGTGCTCGAGCAATTGATCTTGAAGTCGTTGTAGTCATCTTCGGTGATCGAAGGATTTTTCTCCTTGATCTTCTCATAACTCTCACCTTTCTCGATCATTCTCTTCACATTGCTTTTCCAAGTAGCGGGGCCTTGCTCATCTTCGTGAGGGCAGCATTGTTCACTTTATTACCTTTGAGGCTTGTGTTTTCAAATTCAGCGGGAACTTGTATCGTTCGTGCAGCTTCGTGAAGAGGAGGTTGTGCAAATTCCCTCGGTCGGGATGCCTCGGGTTCTCGGTGTTGATCGAAACGGTGCTCGGAGAATGCACCCGAGCTGAAGCGAGTACCCCTTGACTATTCGTTCGGGCGTCGTTGGATTCCCGTCGGAGTCCACTTCAGTAACTACCTCCTGGAGGGTGCGGAGCACGGTCGGGCGCCGGTCCTTCCGTTGCCTCTTCGGTTGGCTGCCATCTCGTGCGCCGCCATCATCGATGGTGGCATCCTCGGCGGCTTTCATCGGTGGTGGCATCGATTGGGGTCATCCTCGGCGGTACCATCGGTGGTCTCGGGATCGGTGGGGAAGGCGGTGTCCTCATACAAGTGAGGTTGTTCCTCCATCTCTGGGACAGCTCCTGAATGCCTTGCCGCCCGAACCCCGGCCTCATCGTTGTTGGCCATGTTTCTCTCTAAATAGGAACAAAGTTTGGTCAAAAGTTGGTTATTGTCAAGGAACAAGATCATGGTCTCATCATTTAGGGTTTGTCGACACCGAGGCATCCTAAAAGCTAAGCTTTTATCATTGAGGGTTTTTCGACGCCGAGGCACCCTAAAAGCCTAAGCTTTCATCATTAGTCACAAGTACCCCGGCCCATGCATTAGTCACAAGTACCCCATATGTCCTATTTTTAGCAAAGTCATGCTAAAATTCACGGAAATTTCAGCATGACCTTTGCTGAAAATAGGACATATGGAGTACCCAAATTCTTTGGAGCGGAAGTTAATCGACATTCCAGCAAACTCAAGGGCCTCTCGGGTGGACAAGGCAAAAAGGCCTTCATCTCAACTTGGAAAATACATTGGCATGTGAAGAGGTTAAACAATATATGCATCTCCATGCAGTATCATTCAACATTTTTGAAAAACAACTACAATAAATACTGGTTCAGAATAACTTTGCTGTTTATTAGAGTTCTGATTGCTTTTATTGTTTCCACCCTTTAATGTACGTGGTTTATAGTGTCCTGCAGAAAAGCTCTACTTTTTGAGTATGTGTTAAGAGAAACTTTCCTAGTATTTACTCCCTGTGTTCCAAAACACTTGTCGTTGTTTTAGTTCAAATCTGAATTAAAACCAAGACAAGTATTTTGGAATGGAGGGTGTAGTAACAGTTCAAATCTGAATGTCAACTCCAAGGACCTGCATGTCAACTGAATCAGCTAACCAAATTGAAATTACCAACATAACCTCCACCCCCTCCACAGTAATCTGGTATACTAGTAGTACAAGTATATGCCATGGCATGCCACATGCTCCTCCTCATACTCCTCATTTATTATTTTGTTTGTCACTCGACCGAGGTGATTTGTTGTTTTGCTCCCATTCCATTTCCATTCCCAGCTGTCTAGCTAGGGGAATCCAATGCCATCTCGATCGATCTTAGGTTGTTAGCACTTGATCTAAACTACCTAAATAAATGATTTTTATTTCACAATAATGGTAGAGTGAAGTAGTACCTTGAAATCCTAATGAAACCACCGAAAAATCACAACTGGATTTGTTCCCACCCTTTAATCGAGATGTGATGGAGCAAGTGAAAAAACCCAACAAAACTGAATTGTTTTGATACCACCGATTAAAGGAGCCATTGGTAGAAGGAAGTTCACCCTCAACAAACACACAAACAGCTTGACTTGGAGTTGCGATTGGAGATGGACTGCACATCCTCCATTCCCTCTAAATAAATAACAAAAGCGGCCTCCCTTTCCTCCCTCACTAAGCGGCAAAGAAGCCACAGTGCTCTGCGCTCTGTTTCTCCCCCTCTCCATTTTATTTATTTATTTATTTATCTTATTTTACCACTCCCCTCCCATCCTCTCTATCTAGTATCTCTTCTTATTCTTCTTCTTCCTCTGAATCCTTGCATTTGCTCCTCCTCCCCCATCCAATCCAGGGAGGTTGCCACTTTTTCTTGCCCGTTTTTCTTCTACTAAGACCGTCGGCTGCCGCAAGATCTGCATAACTGAAGCCCACCGACGGCAAAGGCGATGAGGCCGGAGACGCGCCTCGACTCGGCGGCCTTCGGCTCACCCCCACCCGCACCTGTAATCTCCATACCCCCATACTATACGGATCTGCGCCGCCACCAAAGCTCTGCTCTTTTCCTTCTGCTACACCCAACTTAGCCCAGCAACCAACTCTCCGAAACCGTTTGATGAGACACAATTCAAGGTAACTTTAGTCGAGTTACGTAGTTTTGCCATCTTGATTTGTTACTTGGCTGAATTCGAACTAGGATATATAGCAGGATTAGTATTGCGCCTGAAATTCAGAGCCGCTAACTAAACATCTTGGACCTGCTTGAACATGTTTGTGTGCTCTGTTGCTGAAATTGAGCTTGGATACAACACTACTTATGTTTGGAACATAGATATATCTGTGATTCACAAGTTAATAATGGCCCCGGATATATAGCGAGAATGGAGGGTGTAGTAACTTAAGAAATTTGACTTACAAACAGCCTAGAGATTCAATTAATTTGAAGCGGAGAGAGTAATTGAAAATTATGCAATTACTCAAAGCATGTATCTTGGATGTCTGCAAGTGATGCTTATGCAATGGCAATTATGTGCCCCAGGATATATGCAAAGTTGATACTTGAGCATCTACATAAGCAACTGCTATATCGATTCCTAATACATTCATTAGGTGTTTGTAAAAATAAATCTATATAATTCAGGCATCTAATATCTACGCTATGCATCGTAGCTTGATTTTGACGCATATATACACTTATAAACACTGCATCCTTGATTTGGGCAGCAAGATAAATTGGACAAAGGCACAACTTGCTAGAGGTGAAGACTTTAGAGAAGCTGGGGTGGGAGTTGCAACACTTACCTAGAAGGGAGGTGGTCGGGAGGAGCTCCGGGAGGGAGAGGTCGAGGGCGGCGTCGCGGAGGTCGGAGAGGTCGCCAAGGCGCTGGCGGCGACAGTGCAGTGAGCCCAGAAGTGAGAGAGCGCCAGCTGACAGGCCCATGTCTTGGCGCCCTCGTCCGACGGCGGAGGCGGAGGAGGTGGAGGCGGAGCGGCCTTGGGCTTGGGCTGGGCGGAGAGGCGCCGGAGGAGGAGCGGGGCGGGCGTCGAGGCGGCCGAGGCGTGCCGAGGCGGCGGGCAAAGGCTGGAGAGGAGAGGGAAGGGATCGAGGGCGGCGAGGGAGAGGAGAGGGAAGGGATCGAGGGCCGGGAGGAAGTATGGATGGTGGGGCGGCACAATACTAATGGCGCACCACACCTCGGTCGCCATAAGTACATCCATACTAATGGCGCACCTGCATACAGTGCGCCATTAGTATTTTTTTTATTTCATCGAGCCAACAAGGTTATCTTCCACCGACTGGTCCACATCAAGCTCCCTCTACTAGCTCGACCGGTCAAGAGCCATTTCTCACACCAGAGGTCTTGGGTTCGATTCCTGTGCTCCACAATTTTTTTATGCATTTAAAATGTTGTTTGATACTTATTTGTGTTTAAATATGTTCAAACTTGTTTAAATCATAACAGTAATATTTTTTATAAGACAGTAATATAAATTTTAAAAATATCATCAAACAGTAATGTCGGTGGAGAGGGTGAGGGTGCGGGGGTCGTGGCGGCGGTTGAGTAGGGAGGAGTGCGGGGGTCGGCGGCGGTTGAGTAGGGAATCGAGGGTGCGGGGGTGGCGTGGCCGGTGGACCGGGGGTGCTTCGGCGAGGGACGGATCTGGCGAGGTGGGATAGCGATCGAGATGGAGGGATCGAGATCGAGTGTCCATGAAATTTAAAAATATTCATGATAGTTCAAAAGTGCCCATGAAATACAATCGAGAAATGAAGGCTACGATTTAAATACAATCGATCTTAGCTAGCTATCTGTTCACAATCTTCTTGCCCTTCTTTTTCGCAAATGGAGTTCTTCAGTGGAACGGACGTCCTTTAGGTAGGGTGGTCTGCTTCTTCTTGTGGTGTATCTTTGCTACTTCATCATCGTCGTCATGTTCGATCCTCGGGTCGCCGTACTTGTCGAAGTCTTGCTCATTGGCTACTCCATCCATTCCGATGATCTTCCTTTTGCCTCTCCTCACGACAACACGACTGGGCTTTGACGGGTCGGTAATGAAGAAGCATTGGTCAACTTGAGAAGCCAGTACCCATGGCTCATTTTTCGCGGTGACTTTTTGCGCCCATGATCTTGGATTAACCGGGTATAACCATGGTGGTGAAATACGGGCTTATTTTAGGGCGCTCTTAGCCCATCGACACGGAACATCGGGACCTTCTCTCCGGTAAGCTCAGCTCCCAGATCTCCTCGATCCTTCCGTAGTAGTATCTGTCCTTGTCATTACCGTGTAGGATTCCATCGTTACCCGGAGTTCGATAACCATCGCTCTTCATGTCCTTGGCCTCGGTGTAGAATGTGTAGCCGTTGATATCGTACACCTCATAGGTCATCGAGGTTGTGCTCGGCGCCTGTGACAAGGCGAATATGAGTTGTTCTTCCGCGGAAGAATCCTCATGTAAAGGGTACGACGAAGCTTCGCTTGAACCAACGCGTGAAACATGAGTTGTGCTCTTTGATTATATCTCCGTCATCCTCTGTTGGCCTCGGTCATTGTATGCGTCTTCTTAATAAAGGTTTTGTGCTCTACCACCCAAGGATCGACCACGTCTATGTGTTGTAGCCGACTAGGTTTGCTCTTTCAAAGTCGGCGAGTTGACCCTCTAAGTCGACATGCATTTCAAGGGCGACCCTCACGGTGACCCCATCCAATGAGCCTGCCGAGGTGCCTGTTGACAGGCGGACCAACGGGGTTCTCAATGCCTAGATAATTCATGCGATGGGAGATGCACTCTTGATTGAAGCCCCGGCTATACTTCCCTCTGGATGTGACATGTTGCGAACGTATCCTTTGATGACACCATTCATCCTTTCGAGCGGCATCATCTTTGTGCAGAACGTCGGCCCAAGTTGGATGATATCCTCCACTATATGGACCAGCGGATGCACCATAACGTCGAAGAATGCGGGCGGAAGTACATCTCAAGCTCGCATAGTATCACCACGATCTCTTCCTGTAGCCTTCGAGTTGCCTCACGCCAATCGACTTCCGAGAGATGACGTCGAAAAAAGTTGCATAGGCCAAATAGCGTTTCACGGACGCGGCGCGTCCATGATCCCACGGATTGCAACTGGAAGTATCTGCGTCATCAAGACGTGATGATCGCGAGACTTCATCCCATTGAACTTCGCTTCACTGGGTCTAGGTATCTGCTTATCTTCCCAGCAGAACCGTAAGGAAGTTTTACTCCTAGGAGGCGGTGAAAATCGCTCGATCTCCTCGACTTAGAGTGAAGCACGCGGAGGGTAGTCATTTCTGGTCTTCTTGGCCTTTTGCCTTTGGCGACGACTTCATCGTGTCTGCTTAGCCTCATCATCATCATCATCATCATCATCATCATCATCATCATCATCATCATCATCATCATTAGCGTGAAGCTCTGCACGATGCCCATTGATTTCAAGTCCGCCCTTGCTTTCGACCCATCTTTGGTCCTCTACGGCATGTTGAGCAGGTACCAAATGACTCGCACACGTTCTTCGTGATATGCATGACATCAAGGCTGTGAGGCACACGGTGGATCTTCCAAGACGGCAAGTCCCGAAAAAATGACCTCGTTTTCCATACCTTCGCCGGCGGCTCGCACCTTTCGCTTCTTTCCGGCTCTGGCGCCTTTTGCTTCTTTCGGCGGTGGCGCGTCTTTCCGATTTTTCAACAACTTGTCTATTTCCTCGCCGCTCCTCGTACACGGGCGTTTTTGGGTTCGGTTTCACCATCGAACAGATCATTGCGTTTCCTCCACGGGTCATCGTCAGCGAAGCCACCTTCGATGTCCCATGAACACGGTTTTCGAAGACCCGGATCTCTATCTAGTCGGGCGATACGTTGTGTCATCCATGCATCTTACGCATCCGTAAAATCGGTGGACTACCCGCCTCATGAGATATCCGTAATCGAGATGGTCGTGCACCGTCGTGAGCAAGGCGGCTCTCATAGGGAAATATTCTTTCTGCGGCGTCCCACGTATTGGTGGCGTTTTCCACAGCGTGTCAAGCTCCTCTTCGGAGCCCCGGACATGATTGATGTCGTTCCTGGTTGTTTCGGCCCTTCAATTAGCATACTCATGTGAATGTACTTCCTCTTCATGCACAACCGGGGAAGGTTGTACATCCACACAAACACAGCCGGTGCTATGTGTGCTTCTCTGGTGCCAAACGGATTGACTCCATCGGTGCTCGCGCCCCGACGATGTTCCTTGGATCCTTCCCAAATTCGGGTCTTGAAGTTCAACGCTTGCCACTTGCTCGCATCCTTAGGGTGACTCAGCATCTTGTCTTTTTTATCTATCTTCGGATCATTTGCGTCATCTTCTCGCTTCTTCTCCTCCCTATCCGCGTGCCAACGCAGGAGCTTTGCTACCTTAGGGTCCGCGAAATACCGCTGCAGACGAGGAGTGATCGGAAAGTACCACACCACTTTTCGAGGAGCTTTCTTCCTCTTCTTGTATCGAGTGACGCCAAAACCGGACATATGGTAGACTCCGCGTGCTCGTCCCGATAAATGATGCAATTGTTCATGCACACATGGTATTTCACGTGCGGTAAATCCAGAGGACACACGATTTTCTTAGCCTCCTCCAAACTGGTCGGGCACTTGTTCCCCTTGGGAAGACGTTCGTGCGAGAATGACATGTTCTCGTTGAAGCATCGTCGGTCATTTTGTGTTTTACCTTCATCTCCGAGCCATGAGCGTTACTTTCGGCGGGTATCCTCGGCCTGCATCCTTCATACAATGGAGTAATCGCGTCTAACTCAAGTTGATCCATCTTGGCTTTCTCTCGGGCGGCAGCTCTTGCGTTATCCGTCCGCTTGAGAAGCGACTCTTGAATATGAGGGTCCTGCACCCAGCCCATCGATGGTCCAAATGCCGTCGCTCCGCCGCATCATCATCTTCATGATCATGCCCGTCGTGCGCTCCGGCATCTTCCTCATCATCATGTCCTGCATCTTCTACATGATGACTGTGTACAAGATCACCGTCGTGATCATCTCCTCGGGATTCTTCGTCTTCTCGCCTCACCGAGCCGCGGTGGTTGTCTTCTTTGCCCTTCCTCATTTCTTGCGGCCCCATGGACGACTTTGTAGTCATCTTCATCACCTTGCCACCGATAGCCATCCATGAAACCACGCAAGAGCAGTGTGGTCCCGCACCTGCCGGAATCCGGGTCCGCAATAAGGCTCTTCACTTGCATCTTCGACCACGGACATCTTATCTCCGTCTCGTTCTTTTGAAGCATCTCGGCCTTCGCGGACCTCAAAACCTATTCATGATGCCTTCGGTCATCGTATGCGGACCAATGTCGCTGCAAGTGGTACAAAGAAACGATATTTTAGAACCAAGAAAAATTTGGCATGACTTTCCCTAAAATAGGACCAAAAGAATGCTTAATGCCAAAATTCTCGAAACGGAAATGAATTAACATTCCGCAAAATATTGGCAACTATCGCATTTCAAATACGGTACACCTCCAAACACAAACACATATGCAACACCACAAACATATGCAACACCACGAACATACATAGATCTAGCTAGGCCATAAAAAGTGCATGTGCACATTGTTGTAGGGAGAACAATATAAATATAGCTTCCCCCCTTACTTACCTATCAAAACAAGGTAATTTAACCACTTAATTTGAATGAATCTATGGTGGCAATGAGGTGAAAAAGAGGAGGCACCCAAGACAAGGAGGAGGTGGAGAGAATGAAGTGGGGAGAAAGTGAGTTTGGGTAGGGGAGAGGCTGTCCAAAATATCTTGTTGCTGCCCACTTACTAATGGCGCACCAACATTAAATGCGCCATTAGTAACCCAGGTTATTAATGGCGCACCTTCTGGTGGTGCGCCATTAGTAGTTTTGCAAAAAAAAAACATACTAATGGCGCACTGTGGAACAGTGCGCCATTACTAGTTTAAACTAGTAATGACGCACGGTGGAACAGTGCGCTATTAGTAGTTTTACAAAAAAAAGGAATAAAAAATATAATAAAAAAACAACATTAGTGGCGCACTTTCCGACAGGTGCGCCATTACTAGTTACAACTAGTAATGGCGCACTGAGTCTGGATGCGCCATTAGTATGTTTGGACATGCGCACTAGTTCAAAATTAGTGACGCACTGAGTCTGGATGCGCCATTAGTATAGTGATGGTTGCATGTTGATTACTGATGTGCATAGCCTGCATGTAAGAGAAATAAGATAGTGGGGATAAACTATTTAGATATATTTTATGTGTTCTTATTTTATGACTAATTTTTTAGTTCTGTTTCTGGCCCTTTTTTTAATGATGGCATTTCCCAATTTAATGAAACCGTTAAAAAATTACTTGATTTATGCTTATATCACATTTACCATCATCTAATTCACCGTGCTTCCTAATTTTGAAGCCCTCCCATCCAATTGAGGACTTGAGGTGTTTAATTTGGATTTGGTTCGCGATTTTGACTGCGTCAACGATCTCTCAAGGAGCACTCTCATTGTGTTGAGATATTCAATTTTGGATTTAATTCATGATTTTAACTGAGCCAACGAGTTCCTCAATAAATCAACATCAACCAGCCTACATCAGTCTCGTGCACCCTCCCATCACCTAAAAAATAAGCGCCAACATGTGACATTGCATCACCACTATAGTACATGCGGCCACCAACATAAGAAACTTCTCCATGTAAGTATAGATTGGTTAGAAGTTAACACAAAATCACACCGCTAAGAGCATCTCCAGCCGTTGGCCCCCCAGGTGGCGCCTAAAATCGCCGCCTGGGGGCAAGCCGGCGCAAAAAAGGGCCTGGGGGTGAGTTGGTCCTCAGTCGTCGGCCCCAGGGCCGCCCCAAGATGCGCATAATTTTTTCAAAAAAAAAACGTCCGGCGAAGTTCGGTTAAACACGCCTAAATTTCGGCAAACCCAGGCATATATTGACATGTTCGACGGTACATAGCAAAATATAACTAAAAAAGAAATCGCTGAACGCTGAGTAGTCGCCGTCGTCACCGCCATCCTCGTCACCGTCGTCGTCGGCCTTCTCCTCCTTGACGCGGCCATCCCTGGTGGACCCCTGACCGGCGTCGCCAATGCGGACGGGTGGCGCCGGCGCGTCGTCGTCGTCGCTGTCCTCGATGACGATGACTCCTCCTTCGTCGCGGCCCTGGCGGCGCTGCTCGAACCGCCGCAGGGCGGCGCACTAGCGCTCCCTCGCCATCTTCAGGGAGTCCTTGTGCGCCCATTCCAGGGCCGCGTCGTCGTCGAGCTCCACGTCGCCGTGCTCCGTCTTCACAGCGGGGAGACCCGGCTCCGTCTTCACCGGCACTAGCCCCGACTCCGTCTTTGGCTTGACGAAGCGCGGAGGAGCCGACGAGGAGGCGCGCCGACCGCCCTCGTTGATTACGATGCCGGCGCTGCAAGTGCGTCGGCCGAGCGGCGTCTCCGCCACGGGCTCGGCCTTGACGCCGAGCAGCGTCGGAGAACCGGAGGAGTGGGAAGAAGCCCGTGAGGAGGAGTGCGAGGACGACGACGAGGAGGAGTCGAACCTCCTGGGCATCCATTGCGGCAGCGGCGGTGGGCGGTAAGGCCGTCCTCGCCGGGGAGGTATGCCGGTGATGGGTTGTTGCCGCCCTCAAGGTGCGTCGGCCGCCCTCAGCGTCTTGGCCGGGGCGCCCGCAGGTGGCGCCCTCGTTGTTCTTCGTCGCCACCACCGGCGCCCGTTGGTGGGCGCTTGACCCTCTGCTGATGGCGCTTGAAGTACGCCGCCCACGCCGCGTCGTTGTCGGCGCCGTACTGGGGGAGGGCGTGCTGCTCGTCGGTGAGGGAGGCGCGCACGATCTCAACCTCGGCGGTGAAGTAGCCAGGGCGCGCCACGGCGTCAGGCAATGGGGGAACGGGCACTCCCCCGTTGCTGAACCTCCACCCCGTCGGCCCGACGCGCATGTCCGGTGGCGCCGGGATGTTTGTCTCGAACAGGAGCCACGACTCTGTTTGCCTTGAAGGCGGCCGGCCGTTGGCCGCTTCGTCGCCGGGAAACGCCACCATCGGGCACGGGTGGAGGAGAGGAGGGCTCGGGCGCGGCGCAGGGGAGGAGAGGGAGGGCTCGGCGCGGGGAGGAAGAGGGAGGGCTCGGCGGCGGCGCACGGGGGAGGGCTCGGCGGCGGCGCACAAGAGGGAGAGCTCGGTGGCTAGGGCTTGGTGTGGCCCAAGGCGAGGGAGGCCACCGGCTTATATAGCCGCGCCCGTGGGTACGCGTGCGAGCACTACACCACGACACCACAGTAACGACATGCATCTGTTGCTATAAGTGTACATTACCGACACTTTATCTGTTCGTAACAATACCGACACACTAATTGTTGATGTTGTTCTCGTCTTTCGATGATCTGTCTGTCGGTAATGAATGATCGCTTTGCGGACATACTATGTGTCGGTATAAGTTTTTTGCTATTAGATCATGTGTCGGTGTTGCTTTGGGATAGAAAGAGTGTCGGCGTATGTTTGGGCCTGGCCCACTTATTTCGGGCCACGCAGGACAAGTTGCACGCGAGACACTCCAAGCCTCCCGGTCCGCTCAATCCCCCACCCCCATCTTATCCCTTTCTCCCACGCCACACTCCCACCTAAACCTAGGTCATCTGCCGCCGCCGCCGACCCTGACCTGCCTGCCGATTTGCTCACACTGCCTCCTCTCCCATCACCGGCGGCGCCTCTCGAAGCTTCCTTCTACCACGTGGTTCTTCCCCACGGTCCAAGCCCAAGGTGCCGCCTCATGTCTGCAGTAGTGGAGCCCCTCCTCCGCCCACAGCAAGGAGTCAAGTCGGCCGCCGCAGAGGAGCCGCGCCGCCAACCGCCAGCATGGAGTCGACCGCCGCTGAGCAGCCCCGCCGTACTTCCTCAAGATCCAGGCCGCTGTAGGTAAGATTCATGCCGATGTGCTCACGGCTCTGCTTCTCTGACAACCGGCAGTGCCACCTGAAGGTTCGATCCAACCCAGGGTGACGCCGTCCGCAACCGAGGAGCCACCCAGCCCTCTACATCTAGAGGTTCCGCCCCACCATCCCACTTCCACCATCGGCAATGGCTCCCCTCTCCCCTTTCTGCTTAATAGGTTATTTCTCGTTTCACCATGAATGCGATTGCCCATGAATCTTGTTGGCTCAACGATGAACTGAACAAGATCATGTCAGTTCGTTTGAGATTGGAGATTCAGAGTGCTAACCATCCATCCCTCATTTTATAATTAGGGTAAATTAAGTATTTAGTTGATTTCAGGACAGACTGAAGTATATATATTTTACTAACCGGTGTTACATACTATCTTATTATATGTTTCTGTAATTTTCTAGTCCTGTCTACATTGTTTATTCACTTAGCTATGTTGCAACTCTTCATTCTCAATTAGTACCATCATGTTATTATAATGTTGTTTTTGTTGTTGTTGATTTGGGATGTATTCTGCAACATGTTGTTTCAGAGAATGGTTTCTATAAGACTGCCCGACAATTAGTAGATTTGTGTGCCATGCCTTGGCCTGGGTGTTTCGTGGATTCAGCGAGATGCATTATATTTCACTTGCTCTTCCATGGGTGACGTGCCTATCTAGAAACATGCTACTGGTTTTAGTTCAGGCTAGCTTCCTTCTCATAAGTAGAACTTTGCAATTGATCTCAACTTTAATGAGGTTTGACTATTGCTGAGGATGTTCTGAAGCTCGTGGACTCTATGCTTGTAGCTGAGCTCAACCTCTCAGGCCTGTCTCTTATCACATTTATATCCAGCATTCAGTCTCAGGGTTTCAGTATTTACTAATTACTACTACCTTTGAAATGATTGGGTCTCAGTCTTCCTATTTCCCTTTGTAGGAAGAACCAGAAAGATTAGCACTCTTGATGCTAAGAATTCACCTAAGATGGCTGGAACACTACGCGGACCAGTTGGGCATGCCAAGACTGGCAAGGGTGAGGTTGCGCTAGTTTCCTCCATTTAGAAGAACAATGACCTGTCTTCTGCTTTCCTACCAAGAACACAAAATGCGCCACATATCACGAATTGGATCCAGTCCCAAAGAGGTACATGTCACTAGACTAAAAATGAGTGGTTCTCTCTACGACTATACTAGGAATTGTGGTTCAATTATGTACTGAAAAGTAACATGCATCTAGTTAATTGCATTATGCATTATAAGCACATGAATCATATGGTTGCGTAATTATATTAGCATACAGTGTTCTCTATCAACAATTAGATCAGTAATAGAAAAAAAGAGTGTTCATTCATTGTTTTCAGACAAAATGTTTATACCATGGTTGGTAATGGTAAGGTTCCTCTGTTACTTCTCAAAGCAACCACACCTTTTGTAGCTAAGTGTACTAATCAACAGAGCCAAAGGTGAATTTTATACAAATTAATTAATTGTTAGTATGTGAAACCTATAGCAGCTAAATTCTGCTTATGCTAATAGTCAACATGGCACTTTGATATTCTGCCAATTTGATTCTGCATTCAGTACTATGTGAGTGAACTAAGAAAGTGTTATTTCTTTTCAGGCTAGTAAAGCATCATTGTGCACTTCTGGAACAACTATCATGGAAGTGTGGAACTAATGCTAGCAAAACTACCCTGTGTAGTTGCCTGAGGAAAAAGCTGAATTTTATTTCCCTGCTCAACATTCTTTTGGAATATCCTTCGTGTCATGTTTTTTCGAGCTAGTACAGATAAACATCTAGCACAAAGATAAGTAAGTTTGTTTCTAATCTACTACATCTTATATGTTCAGTGGCACGAAGGGAGCTTCTATATATGCAAATATTCTCAATTGCAACATAACTGTTCAGTCAAGCTACTGAACTTGTTGACAGGAAAATGCTCAGGGTTAACAACTTGAAAATTTTCTAGTTAACTAAATAAGACATTCTGATAGTTTAAAAGTTTTGTTGTTTCAGCCAGACCACATCCTGTTTGTGTCACTCCTAAGTATACTAGACAGAAAGGCACACTCCGCCGCGCCTGGCTATAGACACATTCTTCACGTACAATTTTAGGTTCGCTTGGGTTATGCACTATTTGTGGTAGCGGGGTGGAACCATCTATGTGTAGGGATGCAAGCGGACACGTATGCATCCGTACGTGAAGCAAAAACATACCAATTCTCGTTGCTTTAATAAATTACACCTTGAATATTTTGTGTTCACCTCTGTCCAGACGATATATCTGGCGTGAGCTGGCATGTGCACATGAACTACACACAACGGGCCACATGCCACCCCAGCGACATGTGCATCAGCTGCCTCGCAGCCACCAGCAAGGCAGTGGCGGCAGTTAAAAAAAGACAATAAAAAAGGTAAGCTAGCCCACTGGTCAGCCACTGTATATTTGCAGATGGCCTGAGCTTTCGCCAAGGTAGCCACGGTTAAATTTGTAGGGGATTCTCCAGTTGCATTAAGAACAGAAGTACACCAGTACCAGTTTGTTTAGGCCACTACAACACTCTGGCCATAGTGGGTGGATAGGATACAACATCTCCAGCATTGATCGCAGTTTCAACTAGCAGTTCAGTTACCTCGTAATAGTTATGGTGTAGTAAGATTTGGGTTAAACATCTGTTTGGTACACGTTGAATTTTGAGTTAGTCTCCAAATAGAAGTTGTGGTGTACATCTTAAGCTTTCCATAGAGTATTTATTTGTGGTTTTTTACTGGGTAGTTTGAGAGCAGCGATCACCTCAAGCTTGTTGTCCAAAAATTAGTATCTCTATTCAGACATGATATAGCAAAAGAAACAATGCATTGATACTTTCCATGTTCCTTTCATGTTTGCTTGCTATCTACATATTAAACCGTCCAAAATAGGATCACCAGTCATGTCAGGAATGACATTGTATTATTACCATACTTCAACTACTGATTGTTGGTAATTCTGACAGCTCTATTATTTGCATTGCTAATATATTCTGGTATATATTTCAGATCCTACGCTACTTATTTACATCACAAACTAATTTGTCAGCTTATATCCAGATTTGTTTTGCCTTATGCAGAAACTACTGGATACTTTACATCAAGATTGACCAAGTATGTCCCTTGTTGCTTCAGACATTAGTTATCTTCCTGTTGTTATTATACCAGCTCCATTGGTTTCTTAAAAGGTGACATGCCTTGATGGATTTACTACGCTGTAGAGTGTGTAAAGGTTTTTCATTTTATGCCTATTTGGTGCTTTTATCCAAAAAGGCAGTAATTTCTTTTGCAGGGACAAATGGCAGAAAATAGAATGGTTGACACCTTTTGTTCATACGGAGGTTGATGTTGGTTTAGTGATCGAAGACTTGGTCTCTTCCATAATATTTTGTAGTGGTCAAGTGATCAAACATTTGGTCAGTTAGGATCTTAGCCATCAAATTTCGCAACTTGTCTCTGTATGTCAACTTATGTATCTCCTTGATGGTTGTAGCTAACTTGAGCGAAGAAAACAAATGAATCTTTATACATGTTAATGTATGGTATGGATGAATGACATTTTTTGATGAATAGGCGTGCAATTGTTTGTATATGCATTATGTACTGAACATGAATGAAATATTATGAATGTGATTTAATGTAAAAATACGGTGTATTTGAATTAGTGCTAAAATGTAGAACCGTGGCAGCAAATGTGTCGAATTTAGTATTGGGCGTCACACTTTCTGTCGGCATATCACACTAGCAGCTTAACTGTCGGCATAACAATGGCCATTGCTATATCTGTCGGGATAGCACATTGTCAGATGATCTGTCGGTGTTGTAGCGTCTGTCGGTGTAGAAATGTGTGTCGGGATAGATCTCATCAACATTGTCATAATGTGTGTCGGCGTAGATTTATCTGTCGGTAAAGGCCTTTCCCGGCAGGACTATAGGCGACACCTCATTTCTGTCGGGAAAAGTCTTTACCAACACTAAATCTGTCGCCTTAGGTGACCTATGCCGACAGATTGTTTGACGCTGCTTTGAGTGTCGTGGTGTAGTGGAGGGAGGGGAGGCGTCGGCACACCGCCCGTGAGGAATCAATGGCAAGGCTGACCGGCGGCGGTAGCCTTGGCATTGATTCCCGCGGGAACCAAAGCGATGAGGGCGACGAAGCGCCCGTGTCGCCGACTTCGGCTGTGGCTCTTCGTGCTAAAACAATTCGCCACTGGCGCCTCAAACAGGATCGGGCCGGGTCCGCTGACGCCGATTTCGCCCAAGCCGATTTAAAATCGGGTTCTGAGGACGTGGTCGGGCGTTTTTGCACCGTGAAAAAATCGCCTGGGGAGGCCTTTGGCGCGGCTGGAGATGCTCTAGGAAAGCCCACCAAAACACCGCATTATAAAAGAGGAAAACACATTCCATCATTTTCCCCATACGTCAAACCGATTTTCATCTTTATGAAAACCCAACAACACCAATAGTGGAATGAAGCACACCCAACCCTTCTAGTATATAGGATCTAAGAGATTGTCTAGAAGGTCGGGGTGAGCGGGCGATTAAATCTTTAATGATTTAGACCAAACTCTTTACAAGATGCATAATTGAAAACATAGCAGATTTTATCAAGATCGTAACATAGAAACCGATGGATTGCGATGAGACACAAATATCAACTTACCGAATCGGCATCCAAGCCACAAAATTGAACAACTTTATTATGAAGCTCCCAAGAAAAAATGCTTAGATAAGTATTTCACAACTCACATGTATCTGTTTTGCTTCCTCAAATTCCAATGAATTTAGTGAAGCATGAAGCAGCCCTTATACTAGTATAAGATATAGTGTTATCCACGAGTTCTCGAGGTTTTACCGAGGCATCATAACCGACCTACTCTCTCTTTTAGCTAAGGTGGGGATGGGCTTTATGAGTACATCTCACAGTTAGAGTAGCAAAGACAATGGGATGAATGTCTGGTTATTGGGGTACAGACAAGCTTCTCCTTAATGCAGGCGTTGTCAGAGTTGAGGCACTGAACCTGCCATTGCCCGTAAAAGAAGAGTTGAGGCTTCGGCACCATCGTCGCAGAGAGTGACGTGTGTGTGGCCTCCGCCCCCTTCTGTCGCCGCCGCAACGCACGGGTATTTCGGTGGCGAGGGTTCTGATCTGGTGTTGAGTCGATTGGTTAGGGTATGTTTGGTTTCAGTCATGAACTGAAATGACATGGGCCTGACCCGTTTCTGGGAACATGACATCCCATTCCACTTCGTTATTCAACCAAACACACCCTTAAAGAATGCCCATTTTTTTAGGCAACCTTAAGGATAGGGTCTTGTTGCTTAGGTGAGTATTGGGCCTATTGTTGAGATATAGGCCTCCAGTTGTAGTAGGCCTTATGACAAATTAAACTAGCCCCTGGTTCTGGCCCAAATCCCTTCTTGGAGTAGTGAGTGCTCTAGAGACGGGTCGCGCTGGCCGTAAAAAAAATCCCTCCCCGCCGCTGTCGGTGACGCCGTGACGGAGACCCGTCGCCGCCGCCGCTGCCTGCCGCTGGTTCTGGCCCGGTGCGACGGCGAAAACGAACGACACCTGTCGTCACTCCGGCGGCTGATCTCCCTCCTGCGGAACGCTCGCCGCGCCCCGGTAGGTCGTCTCTACCGCTACAGCAAGATGCCCAGAAAGAATCAAGAACGTAGCGGGAGCATATGTGGAGGAGGAAGCACGAGTAAGAGGCAAAAGACCTGCTCACCTCCCATCTCCGACCCAGAAGGTGAACAGAGCGCACAGAGCACTTCTCAAGGCTGGCTCCATTGGATTGTGAACCATCTTCCAGAACATGTTGAATTGTGAATTACTTACTGTACAGCTAATTAACCATTACAATTTCGTATTGATGCCATTCCTTGTCATTAATTATTTGCAGATTCTCCGCCTCGGCGCGACGGTTAGTTGTAATTCAGCATGTGGCAGACAAACCCTACCTTGCATCGGTCATCCAATTGTTAACCGTTTCAAGTTTTCACCCTGTTGCATACTAGGCTTCACCCATATGATGCGAAAGAGGATGCTTCCTCGTGGTTATCCTATGCCGGATGGTGTTTATGGCAAGTTCTAATTTCGTACTCCCCTTATTTAATTTTGATAGGTTTCTGGAGATTTATCCCATATTGCGGTACTATATCATGTTTCCTTGACCAGGGGGCATGCGCTTGGTGAACACCTTTGAGCTTTGTTTTAAAGAGTTAGATGGCTACAACGAAGATGACACGAAGATCAAATTACTTGCTTTAAGCGTGTCTCAGTCTATTGTCTCGCTTGCTTCGTTTAAGGGTAATAACACAATCATTTGTTTGTAAGGGTTCTATCTATTTAAGTTAATCCGTCATTAAAATGTTGATCCTATATGTAGGGAAAACACGACAGTTTACGTGCACAGGCACAATTGTAGGACGCACGCCATCCAGCATGAGCATTCTAACATCTGCTAGTTTAGTGAGATGCACCAACGATGAAACTGAGATAGATGATAAACTGAAGGTCAGTGCTTCAAGCCATTTTTTTTTCTTCCATTGGTTCATTTGTGTTTTTTTGCTTTATGAGATGATGATCAACATCCGCCACTTGGTTGCAGATTAAGGTGCGCCTGCCCAACGGCAAGATTGTTCCAGGAAAATTGTGGAAATACGATCTGTATTATAATATTGCTGTTGTCAACATGAAGGCTTTCCCTGAATTTCGCGCAGCAGACATTCATAATCAAGTCGAAGCTAATGTCAAATTACCACAAAGTAAACTGGTAGCCATTGGACGAGCTTTTGAATCCGGAGAACTAATGGCTACAGTTGGCACACTGCTTTATAAAACTACCAAACTTGACTGCCAGGAACTCATGACCTCTTCTTGTTATATCACAAAGGTATTTCCCTTATCTTATTGTTTATTGCTTGGTAAACATATTAATATATGAAATTGGCAGTATGACTATCATTAGGAGCGGTTGTTCTATTAGGAATCATTTATTCATATGGAATATCTTGTGAAAAGTATACTTCAGAACTACAGGCGTAACTATAGTGTTGTTACACATGACACCGTTTATGCATCATTTGTTCACGTACCAGCCTTTTGTGCTAGGCTGGGATTGGTGGGCCCCTTATTGGTTATGGTGGCAACTTTGTTGGCATGAACTTTTGTTCAGATGATGGAACTCCTTTCTTACCAGCCAGTCTACTTTCGAAATGTTTGAAGCACTTTGATACATTTGGGTATGTTTTCAAGTTCTTATTTATGTACTTTATGTGTTATAGATCAATTTCAATGCAATCGCATGTGGTCACAGAGTGTTGAACAATTTTTTCGTCCTTTACTGGACTATTTAAACACAAACTTGATTGAAGAGATTAGTCCAAGATCAAAGATGGAGACGAGGATGTGTTTTGTGGCACATTTAATGAATTTATATGTTAATAAGAGTATTGGTTGAACAATAAACATGATATTTAGTCGGGACTCAGGACTAAAGACGGAAATAGCTGAGAGTTGTCAAGCTTAGGATAGCTAACTGCTACAGATGGGTCATAATATTTGGATTGTGGTTCTCAAAAAAAAAAAATTGGATTGTTTCTGAAGTTCCTCTCAAACTGAAAAGATGCAGGACTTCCTATGAATGCACTAAGTTCATACCGAAAAAGGCTTTCGCCCCGCTTTATAAATAAAGCAACCACCGAGCACAACGTTCACAAGGTATCAAACAAAACCCACAAACACACACAACGCCACCGCAGGCACCGGTCCAACACTCACACACAAACATACATGGGTTCAGTGGGTACAAAGACAACAAGCCCAACACAAGCTCACAAGACAACACATAAACGGTGGTCGCGGCGGGGAAGGTAGGATCTAATCCGGCTCCGGCGGTGGTGGGGGAAGCGGAGGAGTCAGTCGGAGAGCCATCGCGCGAAGTTGGGTGATGATGGTGGTGATGGCGTCTCTCTTCCTGGGACGGCTAAGCGGCCGCCAAAGCTGCAAGAAACAAGACATTTGAACAAAGCATCAGTAGCACGACGAAGAGGGATACGCTGAATCACAAGCCTATTCCTAATAGTCCACAGCGTCCAGGCAAGCACCCCAATGACCATCCACCTATTGTGGCGCACAGAGGGTGATAGCGACTGGAGTTCGGCAAAGAGAGCGGGGAAGTTGTTGTGGTCCCAGCTTCCACCCACTACTTCGCAGAAACAGCTCCAGAGGAACTGCGCGGACACGCAGGTGAAGAAGATATGGTTCGCGTCCTCTTCAGGCCCGCAAAGTGGGCAACGCCCATCACCGGGTCCGTTGCGCTTCAGGACCTCCACGCCGGACGGAAGGCGGCCGCGAATCCATTGCCACAAGAAGATCCTAATCTTCAGGGGGAGTCGGATCTCCCAAATGGCGGTGAGCGCCTCATGGCCAATCAAGGGGGCGATGGCCTGGTAGAGAGACTTAGTGGAGAATTGCCCCGAGGGCTCTAGACACCACCTGGTGCGGTCATCACCAATCTCAAGATCTGGGTCGTGGGCGCAATGCGATCGAGCAATGCATGCCGGTCGTGACCTCGGCCCGGACCAAAAGGACGACGGAACGCGAGTTGCCCTAAGTCAATAAGGGCCGTCGCGACCGAGATCCGCGAATCAACCGCGATGGAGAACAAGTTAGGGAAGCGGGCCGCGAGGGGCATGGTACCCGCCCATCTATCGAACCAGAACAGCGTGGCAGCGCCCGAGCCAACCGAGATCAAGGTCCCAATGCGGAGGACGGGGAGGAGCTGGATGATGGATTGCCAGAACTGGGATCCTCCATACCGCTAGCAGAAGGCAAGAGGCTGGCCATGGAGGTATTTCTGCTGAATAAGGTGAAGCCACAGACCACCCTCTCCGTTAGCAATCCGCCACAGCCACCTAGTCAGGAGGGCTATGTTCATGCGTTTGGATGACATGATCCCTAGGCCGCCCTTGTCGCGTGGTTTACAGATCTCCGACTACCGAACCATGTGGTACTTCTGCTTATCGCCCTCGCCAGCCAGAAGAATCGTCCCTGGACAGTGGCAATCTCATGATGCAGGGTCTCCGGGAAGCTGTAGAAGCTCATGATGAATAAGAGCAGACTGGAGAGGGACGAGTTAATGAGCACCGTCCGGGCAGCCTTCGAAAGCCACCTGCCCTGCCAGGGCTCAATGCGGTGCTGAAGCTTCCCAACCGAGGGGCGCAGCTCAGCCACCGCGAATCACTAATGGGGATCCCCAGATAAGTCGTGGGGAAACACCCAAGCTGGCAATTAAGCCGGTTCGCGATACTCTGGCGCTCGTCTTGGGAATATCCCAAGACCATCACCTCACTTTTGTCGAAGTTGATCCTGAGGCCAGACATCTGTTGAAAGCATAACAGGAGGAACTTCAAGTTCGTGATGTCGCTCGCTGAGCCTTCCACCATAATAATGGTGTCATCAGCATATTGGAGGAGGGAGATCCCGTTCCCCCCAACAAGATGCGGCACAATGCCCTTAATGTGACCCGCCGCTTTGGCCTTATCTAAAATGGCCGCCAGAGCATCCACGACCATGTTGAAGAGGAACGGGGAGAATGGGTCGCCCTGGCGCACCCCACAGAATGTGGAGAAGAAAGGTCCAATCTCGCCATTGATGTTCACTGCGGTTCGGCCCGAGGAGACCATTTGCATAACCCGAGTGACCCATCTGTCGTCGAAGCTCTTCCGGAGCAAGCATTCCCGAAGGAAGGCCCAACTAACCGTGCCGTACGCCTTGTGGAAATCCAGTTTCAGAAAGACTGCCTTGAGTTGTTTGGAGTGCACCTCATGGAGCGCTTCGTGAAACACCAGGACACCGTCCAAGATGTACCGGCCCTGGATAAACGCCGACTGATCCGGGTGTGTGATCCGGTCAGCAATTGGGGCCACCCTAATGGCGTACCCCTTAGCGAGGATGCGGAAGATGACATTAATCACTAAGTTCATATTGGAGTCATGGGCAGACAAATTGTCTTTCCATGGATGAATTATTGTTAAATGATGAACTTAATACCAGTTGTGCTTATCAGTCCATAGGAATTATTTGTGTAACATAAGTTTCATAGAAAAACATAACAGAAAGTTCCTATGGAGGTCGAACTACATGGGACCTCTTATCCTTACACCTCCAACATTACTTTGAGATCTGTGCTCTTCAACTAACTTACTACTCCCTCCGTCCGGAATTATTTGTCGCAGAAATGGATTAGAATGGATGTATATAGAACTAAAATAAATCTAGATACATCCATTCATCCGACAAGTATTTCCGGATGAAGGGAGTACATGATAATTTCTCTTTTTTGTTTCTCTCAAATTAAACAACATATGGACTTCAAACTTTGCAGATTAAACAAACTTTAGAACTTCAAATGTCTGAAAAAAAATCAGATTTTTGGTCCAACATAAATATACAAAATGAGATTTTTTTTCCATGAAAAAAAACCAAAAGTTTTTTTCCCACATTCTTGTTAGAATTTTTTGTTGTCCTACAAAATTTGAAGTTTATATGTTGTTTTGTTTGAGAGAAACAAAAAAGACAAATGTCCCTACACGGATCTTGATGCTGAAATGGATGGCTAAGATAAGGGGTACAATGTAGCTCGACCTACAGAAAACCACACTCGTCTTTCCACCATGAAAGCTTAATTTATGTTTATGCATTAATCCAATTTGGAGTGTTTAATCTGTTTCTGTTTTCGTTTCTGATTTGGTAGTTCTCTTTTGAACAAATTTTAGCACCTTTGTATCCTTTCCCACTGCTCAGAACAATTTGAATATCAGATTTTACTTCTGTTATTTGAAGATGGCTTGCCTAGCTTTTTGGAGGGTTGAACGTTGTTTTTGCCTAGATTTCCTAGAACATATTACATTGCTCATGGGCAAACCGAAAGTACAGCAGGTGGAGTATATATATATATTACTTCCCTGTTTTCCTAGTTCGGCTTCAGGGTTACAAATTCCTGCTATCCTCAGTTCGCCTTCCGCGGTCTATGTCCATAAACAGCAACACAAGGCTACGTTGCCACCTCCCTAGCTGTTCAGCAGCAGCCACAAAATTGTGCAGAATAGCCAGCTGTGCAGTATACATGTTTCGCCTATGCAATTTCTGTATAGTTTTCTTGTCAACTTTATCCTAGATGATTCCTATTGTTAGTACGGATATACATCAAAATATAAATCATGTGGCAACTCATGTGATGCATACAGGAGAGTTGTGCAGCCATGGCTTGGTCTGAGGATTGGATCACTTCAAGCTCAAAAGCTGGGTACTCGTGTAGAACTACACGACAGCTTCCCCGATGCACATGGAATCTATGTAGAGAGGGTCAGTGTCCAACTCACGCATTTGATATATACACTACTATTTTTTCCATCTTTGTGTTGTTATGCCATTTTTTATGCACATTTGCTATCTGCTTTGTATGCTGCCTGTTGGAACCGTTTCCTTATAAGGACAGCCAGTTACAGGTCATCTCACCTAGGAGTTGTTTGCAAGCATCGATGATATATAATGTTGGATCTGATCTCAGCTAACTTATATTTTTCTTCCATCTCAGTTTAATGCCAACCCATGGATTGGGAAAAAAGGAAACCAAGGATCAAATGGGAAAAAATCGATTATTTCTAGACCTATATAGAAGTAAAAGACATCTTCTCTGTAGACACACCTTCTTTTAGAAGACAAGTTTATAGAAGAAAAATCTCAGGTCCATCACCTTCTCTTTAGCAAATAGTAGTGTCTTGGAAGTGGGAGAGCACATGCAATTAAAAGGCTTACATGGTACAATGTCCACATGACACTTATTACATTCAGAGAACAGCGAAAATAAATGTGAAGCATCTCCATTTGTGCCACAGGCAATCGATGGAGTCCATGTGACCTACTCCTTGTGATCATCATGATAAGAGTCTTCATCGGCATCACCCTCTTCCTAGTATTATTGTGTAATACAAACATAATTAAACATGCCGATGAATATTGTAACACTATATATTTGACCTATCTGGCAGTGCAATACTCACCAAAATAAAGAAAAACTCTTAAGTTCTGGCAGAACCTCCTTTGTTTATTGGGACATCAATGACATGCAATTTAAGGGTATCATATATATTATATAGTTTGCATATCCAACCATGTGTCATCCATGTGCAAAACAAGATATTGAAATCAATTACTTTGCAAACAATGATATTTGTGGTAAACCTGCCTTTTCCTTTTCATAAAATTATTTACATTAGGTAAAATACACTGCATATTGACATAAACCCGACATTTCCCTTCTCATGAGAATTATTTGCATTAGGTAAAATACACTACATTTTGAACCATTTTTTTTGTTGCCACAACTGAAAAATTATTAAGTTCACATGCATCTGTCTAACAAATTATGAAAAAAAATCATTTTTACTGGTTTACTATTGACTTCTGGTACTTTTTCATTGTTTGAATGATAACAATTAAGTATCCGTGTTAGCATCTATTGCTTGCCAAAAGTTGTTGTATAACAATCTACTTGAGCGCGATAAGAAAAGGAATTATAAGCCATATTGTCGATAATAAATTTAGTAAGTTTGAATATCAGTACATTAAGACTACAATGTTATTCTGTTCAGAACTTTTCATAATGATAAGAAATGGACACCATAAGCTATATTTTAGACCTTATGCCTTTTGAGATTGAATATGAACATGATTAGGATTACTGTATTGTTTATGTTGAGCTCATGATGATTTGCTTGTAGGTTTTTCATGGATCCTTGATTTGCATGATAGGTTTTTGATGGATCCCCGGCAGCAAATTCTGGAACGAAAGTTGGCGATGTCATTACCAAGCTTGATGAAGTCCCTTTGTTCAGTGCACAAGAGGTTCCATTTCATAATTTTCTCGTGTATTTTTTCCTAAAAATATGTTGCAAAATCGAACTTTCATTTGCTCTTGTTGTTCGGCTGCATCTAACTAATCCATTGCATGTTGTACTAGTTCTTCAGGGAAACCGATGTTAGTCCTTGTTTTTGGTTGTGCTCATTTTTAGCAATAACGTCTAGTGTTTTTATCGCGTCAAGCAGCAGTTAAGAGCACGTCAGTCCTCCAACACGAAAATGTATAAATTTAGTGAACAAGTGCAAGGTAACATGTTTTTATGAGGCAAAGTTAAACAGTTTATAATTATAATATTAATATTGTCTCACACAAAAAACACACGAGAATATCAGGCCAAAACAAAATGCACAATTCATTTTGCCTCAATTCTTGTTCGGTGCATGTAGCATAATATTTTGACATATTCTCCATTGCAAGCTAGAGTTATGTGATGTTTCGAGAAGATGGATTTTGGACATAATTATTTATTTTCTGTAAGCATAATATATGAATGTCCATGATTTAAACAATCTAGTGTCATTCCTGCCAGTTCCATAAGCTGGTTTTGGACAAGACGGAGAGTACTACGCAACACGGTGATGTGATGCCTTTTGAGGTTAGTTGCGATCCTTTAGTATGAACTATTTCTCCTTCTACATTATGCATTGATTATTTTATGTCATGCCATTGCATATGAAAATAGGTATCTGTCCTAAGGCCGGGTAACAGTTTTGACTTCTGTGCAACTATCAACGCTGAAGTGATTGACATGAGCAAACAAAACAGGTTTTTCCTGATACATATAGTTTGGTAAAAAGAAGTGTCAGTATTTTTCATGAAGTTTATTGTTTCAATGATAGATGGCCGGTACCCAAGACCAAGTGGCTATATCCAGATAATAAGTATGATGATGAGGGGCCCCTTGTTCGAAAGTGCTCCCGACCTGACTATCGATATCGTGTGGACCTCTCTCCTCCTAATGTTTTTTGAAGGAATAACTTTAAGTTGTCCCTGTTTCATTCTCTGTTGAGTTTTCTCTTTGTGAAATGTTATACCTTCGCAAACATATGACATCCATCGGTCCATGTAGTGTTCATGTAGCTCCATCTAACTTTTTTTCAAAATGTGAAAAATGCTAACAAACTGAAGTGCATTAAGTAAGTAAATTGCTAATTAAGGTCTGCCAATTTAGGATGAGTATGAATTAAAAATGGTACAAAAGAATAAGATCCTCTTTTACATACTCAATATTCTTTAACATTGATGTTTGGAAGTGATGATCTTGATTTTAGATCACATAATTAACCAACCATAATTAAAAAAAGTCTAGTAATTTTAACTCTTGCAGGCTTTGTGTGGGTTGCACTTGCTGTCTAATCCAAAACCATCACCCAGCTACTAATCATGTGTATTTTATGTTGTATATAACACATGCACAATTAAATAGTTAGTGTGCGTGTGTAGTTACCTCGCCGTTCATGGTTGGAGGATGGACAAGGCTAGACCTTTCGTAGTTGCAGTCTGTAGTTGGTAGCACCTCCTCGCCTGCTCGTTTGGTGAGGACGATGATGTGTGTGCGTGTGTCCCTCCTCTTGGGAGGTTGTACCTGTACTGCTGTTCTCTTCCTGTTCAATGAAATGAAATGCAAACTCTCTTGCGTTTTCTCGAAAAAATAGTTAGTGTGATGTATCTAGTTAACTTTTGACACAAATGGTCTAATTGCAGGAACCACTAGATGCATTTATACATGTCTAATATTTTTCAACACATTTTGATGTGGATTAACCTAACTTCAAACGTTACCTGTTGCCTTTGTTTCAGCTTCCCCCGATGAGGACGAGTCCACACAAGATTGTGATGAAGAGTGAGGAGTAATCTTGTAGGGTTAGTAAAGACAAGTTGAGATCTTCTTGACAACTGGAATGAAAGTATAAAAAACCCGAAATGAAAGTCTATGTTGCCAGATTTATGTTTGGTACTCCTCTGTTCCATAATTCCTGTTGTGGTTTTAGTTCAGTTAAACCATGGCAGGAATTATGGAACGGAGGGAGTGTTAAACAGAATGGTGTAGCTAAGTTTAGCCTGATATACTTTTATTTTAGTTAACTTTGCTAATTAGCTAGCTATTAACTTCACTTGATAAGACTGGGGAACAATAGAAATAGAAAACTTTCTGATGTGAGAATTTATTTAGTGGGGAAAATATCATGTGATACCAACACTCACATGATCACATGTTTGGATTTGTCTTTTTTGATTCTTTCTATGTATTTCGAATTTGGATGAACATTTAAGGTGGTGTCAAATGGATTGCACACGGGGATGGAAACACTGTTACTTTCATGCATATGCTAACGGTTGTCATCGTAAGTGTTTCATTCTGTGTTTACAAGCGGAGCAGGGCTCCTGTCACGAAGCATATTTACGATTTCTAAGTCGGCCTCATAGTGCGTCTCAAAGGAGGAGAATGAAGAGCTCATGCGCTTCTTCCCGCCGTTAGAAATTGACGCTGGACATATTTGGTTCGTGACTATCTTTGTCATATATTGCCACATTATTTTTATCACACTTGCCTAACTTGGGGTACTTCGGGCCTGTTTGGATTGTGAGTTGTGACTAACTTGTGTTGCCACACTTGCCTAACTTGAGTTGCTCAAATTTTTAGACATACTTTGGCTTGCCTAAGAGAATCTTGTCACACTTTCTGTGCGAATGGCATGTGGAACATATTGCTTATAAAATAATCATTTGCCTTAGTTGTGACTAGAACCAAACACCCATCTAACTTAGTCAAACTTGCATAACTTGAGGTGTGGCAAGTTATGGCTAGTAACCAAAAACCCCGCTGCTCTTTTCTCCGTGAAACCGAACATGGCTCCTGACCTTGATGGATGGTCAGTGGCCTTCTTTCATAGGTTTTGGAGTTTTTTAAAGGGCCTTTGTTCTCGGGCTGATAATATTCGTTTATTTCGCCTGATAGTGTTGATTAACATGTCGTTCAAAATCTGCACCAAAGCCTATGGCTCGCGTTTGTCCTCGGTGGCTCACCGTGTCATCAAACGATGTCAATCCACCTTCATCATAGGCCGTTACATCCTTGAAGGGCCAGTGGAGTTGCAGGAGATTGTCCATAAGGTTAAACACCGCAAGCAGTATGCTATCCTGCTTAAGTTAGACTTTGAAAAAGCCTACGATCGTGTTAATTGGGAGTTCCTTCGCGAGGTGTTGTTAGACTATGTATAGCTTCTGTATTTGTGTAGGTATATTGTACCTATTATAACACACCATTATATATATGAGATAAGCCACCCCTAGAGGGTTGTGCTGGTTCCCCCAAACCTATTGTCTTACATGGTATCACGCTAGGTTACGATCGCTTCCGCTAAACCCTAACACCCGCACCACGGCCGCCGCTGCCGTCTTCCCCGCCTTGTTCCGATCGCACCGCCGCCATGTCGAGCGCCGCCCCCTCTGGTTCCACCACCGCAGGGTTCCTACCGGCCTCCCTCGCGCCGTCGGATACCCTTTTGATCTATCCCTTTACCTGAATCTTGTGAATTTGTGGTGTTTGTCGAACTAGTCTGAACGATGCTAGTTATGTTGGCTTTATTATTATATTTATTCTTGCGGGAAAGCTTTATTAATTTTAAGCCGCACGCTTCAATATTTATGGATCGTAGACACGCATCTTGTGAACATCCACACAAAATTCAGAATATCTTAAAACATTTAAATTTGATTTCTGAAACATGGTATCGTGTGAATGTTGGTCTCATAGTATCTCTTCCTGGTATTTAGTGATATACCAACTTCAAACAATTATCTTACCAAAATATGAGTAATCAAAGAAATTTTAGCGGGAAAACACCCACACATTCAGTTAAAAGGCTCGAAAGCACAACGAAACATAGATGCTTATTTCATAGAAAAACTTCATGTAGTCCGAATAGAGTAGCAAATTATTTGACAAGATATAGCCGTATCGAGCGTAGCATGGCTGTGTGGCTACATGACGACCCCATGTGTTGAGAAATTCTTGCCTCTAAACCGTAACTCTACAATCATGAAATAAAACACATTGACCTGGAAAAAAATCAAAAGCTCAACAACACATCGAGAAATCCCGGCTAGCCGCTGGAACGTTCCTCCCCTTTGTCCAGCTAGCCAGCCCCTGCACTGGGCAAAATTTCGTGTTTTGACCTTTTTCCGATACCTATTCGAGATCTGATCCTAATTTGAATTTTTTTAGAGCTGACCCTTTTGCTACCGCCAGGGTCCATGGCGGTAGGGTGTAACAACCTACCGCCAAGCATCTTGGCGGTAGGGTTGTACATGCTACCGCCATTATGTTTGGCGGTAGGGACGTGTAGGATCGAAAATATGTCTAGAGGGGGGTGATTAGACTACTTGACCAAATAAAAATCTAGCCTTTTCTCAATTTTAATTCTTGGCAGATTTTAGCAACTTAGCACAAGTCAAGCAATCAACCTACACATGCAATTCTAAGAGTATAGCAGCGGAATGTAAAACAATTGTATATGAAGGTAAAGGGGAGGAGTTTGAGAAGGCAAACGCAATTGGAGACACGAATGTTTTTGTCGTGGTTTCGATAGATGGTGCTATCATACATCCACGTTGATGGAGACTTCAACCCATGAAGGATAACGGCTGCGCGAGTCCACGGAGGGCTCCACCCACGAAGGGTCCACGAAGAAGCAACCTTGTCTATTTTACCATGGCCGTCGCCCACGAAGGACTTGCCTCACTAGGGTAGATCTTCACGAAGTAGGCGATCTCCTTGCCCTTACAAACTCCTTGGTTCAACTCCACAATCTTGTCGGAGGCTCCCAAGTGACACCTAGCCAATCTAGGAGACACCACTCTCCAAGAAGTAACAAATGGTGTGTTGATGATGAACTCCTTGCTCTTGTGCTTCAAATGATAGTCTCCCAACACTCAACTCTCTCTCACAGGATTTGGATTTGGTGGAAAAAGATTTGAGTGGAAAGCAACTTGGGGAAGGCTAGAGATCAAGATTCATATGGTAAGAATGAAATATCTTGACCTCAACACAAGTGTAGGTGGTTCTCTCTCAGAAAATGTATGTTGGAAGTGTAGGCATGTTCTGATGGCTCTCTCCACGAATGAAGAGTGGGTGGAGGGGTATATATAGCCTCCACACAAAATCTAACCGTTACACACAACTTACCAATCTCGGTGGGACCGAATCATGAAACTCGGTCGGACCGATTTAGCAAATAATGTGACCGTTAGGATTTTCGGTGGCACCGACATGCAACTCGGTAGGACCGATATGGTTAGGGTTAGGGCATAACGTAATCCCGGTGAGACCGATTACACAAACTCGGTGGGACCGATTTTGGTAATAAGCTAACCAGAGAGTTGGTCAGGCAAAGTCGGTGGGATCACTTCGCTCATCTCGATGAGACCGAAACGTTACGAAAGGGAAACCGAGAGTTTGCATTGCAGTCTCGGTGGGACCGATCGCTCATCTCGGTTTGACCGAAACGTTACGAAGGGAAACAGAGAGATTACAATCCCATCTCAGTGAGACCGAGATCCCTATCGGTGAGACCGATTTGACTAGGGTTTGTGGCAGTGGCTATGACATCTGAACTCGGTGGCGCCGGATAGAAAGAATCGATGGTGCCGAGTTGGAATTTTGGTTTGGGTCATATGTGGATGTGAGAAAGTAGTTGAGGGCTTTGGAGCATATCACTAAGCATTTTGAGCAAGAAAGCCATTAAGCAACACCTCATCCCTCCTTGATAGTATTGGCTTTTCCTATAGACTCAATGTGATCTTGGATCACTAAAATAAAAAATGTAGAGTCTTGTGCTTTGAGCTTGAGCCAATCTTTTTGTCCTTAGCATTTTGAGGGATCCACTTTTTTCATCCATGACATGCCAATCATTGAGCTTTCCTGAAATATTTATCTTGAAATAGCATTAGCTCAATGAGCTATATGTTGTTAGGAATTACCAAAACCACCCAGGGATAGTTGCACTTTCAGGATGTTTCCTACCGCCAAGGTCCCTGGCGATAGGCACGAGCACACACTGTGTTCAATACTTAGCAATTTCGCGGTAGGGCATGGAACCCTACCGCCAGGTACCTTGGCGGCAGGCAGTTATACCCTACCGCCATGGACCCTGGCGGTAGCAAAAAGGTCAGATCTCAAAAAAATTGCAAACTAGGGTCAGATCTCGAATAGGTATCGAAAAAGGGTCAAAACACAAAATTTAGCCCTCGCACTGCATGCATGGCCGCCAGCGCTCGGCTCCACGCGGTTGTCGCTCTCCCGCCCACTAGAATCCACGCGGGCCTCCTCCCCCGCCCCCGTACACGTAGCTCTCGGCCGACGGGGCCGCACGCGCGCCAAGCCGCGACCAGGCCCCACGCACCAGCGACACAGACCGGTGGGCCCGCCCTCCGATATAGCGACGAACTGCCGGAGCTTTTCGCTCGAAAGGCCCGAGAGTTCTTTCCTTGTCGTTGACGTCTCGTCCTCCTCTTTTTCCCAATCCGTCTCCGCCTCTCCCACCACTGCTTCCACCATCCCTTGTTGTAGCCAGCCGCCTCCACTACACCACCAGCTTTCCCCGTAGGCTCTCCGGCTTCGTTGATGCTTCTCCTCCCCGTCTCCTCCCTGCCGCCACCCCCGTCACCGCGCCCTTCTTCCTCTTGTTGCGGCGCAAGATGTGCACGTACTATTAACTAGCCAAGAAATCGATTAAGCTGCTTGGTTGAGTCTTAGCTTTGCACGTACGATATTTGGTTGAGTCTTACCTAGCCAAGAAATCAATTGAAGGCCTTCTATGTATATATGCATGTGGGAAAAACTCCAAAATAAACCTTAAACTTATAATCTATATCTCTATACCTACTAATAAAAGAATAGGTATTCTTAGTTTGTTTTGCTATTTTATAGAAAACCCACTATGTTTCTCACATATCAAATGTTTTTTAAATATTCATATCTTCTAAACCGTAACTCCAAATTTAACATGTTATATATGGAATTTGATTTAAAATATGTAGAATCAGAATATGATGTTATTTTACCTGTTAGTATTTATTTTAAAAAAAATACTATCTAGATTGCAATGTTAATCAACAATGCATTATCCGTCTTTTCTTTCATACCGGTACTGATTTAAATTAGGGATGAACACCTCGGCAAAATCAGGATTGGACATGAAATTGAAGATAAACTTGCTAGAGACACCCAATAAATAAGGGCATGCATGACAAGAAATAAAAGAATGACCCAATAAAGATGGGATGTCCGCCATAAAAGAAATAAAAGAAAAAATGCAAAGGAGATCCGATAAAGATGAGATGTTGCACTATTCTCCTAGATATAAGAAAAAAAGAGGACATGCATGAAGAAAAGTAAAAATGAGGCATGCATGACAAAATAAAATAAAATAAAAGACAATTTGATAAGATATAAATAGTGATGAAACAGGGACCAATACCTATGACATGTATGGCAAGAAATAATGATGAAATAGGGGCGCAAGTACCTGCGTCCATAGGAGACCATACAAAAATGTTATTCTCCAGACAAAAAGAAATCTCTTTTTTTATTAAAAATCATGTATCTTTTTAACAACTCTTCATGTATTTAAGAAATGTGCATGTGAAAAAAAGTGTTCAAGAGTTACCTTAAGTTGGTGGTTCTTAAACTGAAAACTGCCATTGATACACACATGTCTCCGTAGTGTGCTAATGTGTCATCGTTTGTTTTTGTCGTTTTTCTTTACTCGTCCGTAACAACACCCCATTTCGAACATGACATGAATTAATGCATGATCATTTGCCCGTTTCTTTGTACAGATTAAATCTACATGCAAGCCGTGTTGAAATAGAACATATGTAGAATCTTAAATTGCGTCTTTATAGGTCGTAGCTACAAATTCTCATATTATAAACCACTTTTTATAAATTAAAAGTGTGTGGTATATTTTTCTCCCGTTGCAACACACGGGCCTTTTTGCTAGTGAAAGCTAAATCAAACCCTAAACTTGTAATCCTGAAAATTAGCACACCGAACTCACTGATCCCGGTCTATTTTTGAACCTTGAAGGCGTTCCCAAACAGGGATTGTCGACATTGTAGATCAACTCCCGGGATTGTTGGCTGCAGACGTGATTGGGCCGGCCCGGCCCATCAGGTGTGAAGGGAGGTTTCTTTCTTCTTTTACTTTTTCGTAAGCGCGTCGTAAAAATAACAAAAAAATAAAGACTAGGAGGAGTCGAACTTGTGACTTGGCAATGTAGATATCCAGTAGCTAGCCATCAGAGTGGACTAGCACATATGCCCGTGCGTTGCAACGGGAAAAATTGATGTTTTGTACAAGCATAATTTATCGTAGCACCGGATTCACTACGAAAAATACACAATGAACATAAAAAATATGATGTAATTTATCCGCGTCCATATTTTCTTTGCGGGCATAATCTCCCACTAATTTCATTTAAGTATAATCCTTCCTTTTGTTACCATGACGTCCTCACCTGTTTTAATCAGGCATCAAATCCTTTCTTTTCTAATTCAGTAGCACCACCACAATGAAGGCTATGGATCCTTCCTTTTAATTATCCTACCTTTTTACCTCAAATCCTTTCTTTAATTAGCCTCATCTATTTGAATAGTTTATTTATTAAGACCACAATCGTTCTTTAATTATTCCACCAGTTTACCACAATCTTTTCTTTAATTAGCCACATCCATTTAAACATTCTATTTAAGCCCATAATCCTTCCTGAGGCCGCTTCTTTGACCCTCGATTGGTTGATTCCTAAGGCCGATTGTATATTTACTAGTGGGAACCATTGTAAAAGAACGAGGCGGGATTAGTAAACATGAAAGATGCATAGCTCGTTGGTTGTTACATCAAAGAGCCAGACACGAGGTACTGCTTCAATTCTTTGACCCAATTATTTTTCGTGGTCTCTATGAAAGCCCATAGAAGGTCCATCAACATATAAGTGTAACACCCCCATGTATCAACTACAGTGATCACCCCTTAATCATGCCAAGTCATCATCATTATGCCATAAGAAAAACAGTTAAAGAAATATTTCTACCTCAAATTCAAACTTAAAAAATAAAGTCAAATAAATATTCTTCAAAATGCAAATTAAATAGTTCATCATTTTGCAAAATAATCCATAGGCAATTATAAATTTAAGCCAACATTATTTGAATTATTAAAATGCCCCTAGCCTATTTAAAATAGTACCAAAATGGCAATATTAAATCCATTTCTAGCTATGCCAAATTCAAATGGGATCAAACCTTGCCCAAACATTTTGTGGCAGTGCAGAATACTCCAATGTATTTATGTGGCCAGGTCCCACATTTCTACAAAATACTTTGCTAGCTAAAGGAAAATGCAACAGAAAAGAATAAAGAAAACAAAGGAAAAGAAATAAGAAATAGAAAAGGCCTAAACCTCACCGTGCACTCGAGCCCAATGACTACATCAGCGCGGCCCATCACACTTAGCACTCTTCTTCTTCTGTTCATTTCGACGCCGTGGATAGAGCGCGTGCATCGACGCCGCCGATGTCCACGCGTCGGCCATCCATTCCTCCTCGACGCCTACAAGGCCTTCCCCGCGCCACTCTGTGAAACCCTAGCTACCCCTGTTTCCCCCCATGCTCTCTCTATCGCTCCTGCTACGAGCTCGCTGCCACCGACGCTCGATCCCTCGGCCACCGTCCTCCCTGCGCCTCGCCTTCATGCCCACGAGTTTCACCGTCGCCCGCTACTCCGTCCAGTGCCAGCTGTTGGAGCCGGGGAGCCCTACATCACGAGATCGCCGTCGTCTTCTTCCTCTTGATTGCGTCGTAAATGCCGTTTGTCGATTCCGGCGAAGCCTGCAGCTCCTAAGCCTCCGAACGGCCACCGTGTGCCTCCCGGTGAGCTCCTGCCTAAACCTCTCTCTCCCCTGCCTTTTTCCGCGCCTGTAGTCGCCGTCCTCGAGCTCGCCCGAGCTCTCGCATAAGCATACACGTGCTTGCGCGCTGCTTTGCTGTTGCTGCGATGTTGCTTGCTCTACCTACTACCTCCGTGCACCGCGCTCGACCACGTCTCCGCATAAGAGGGGTTAGGGTAAGCATATGAATAAGCAGAGAAATTCTTCGAGGACTTATGAACATATTGGTTTGAAGAATAATGCACATATTCATAGCCCTTAGCTCTACCCTGCGAAACAGAGTTGTTAGCACGATGATAATCATATGAGGACTTTGATCCATGTGAGGAATTTGGTCCGTATGAGGACTTGGATCCATATGACGAATTTGGTCCATATGAAGAGGTGGATCTGAGGTTCGTATTCTTCACAGGTGGTGTCCTGAGGACATTGCCCTGTAGACTTGCATGGCACTTCTTGGGAACCCAGATTTTCTTCATAGGGAACCGTTCCTGCAGCTTAGTGCCAACATATCTAGCAAATACTTCACCATTCTGATTTTTGAACAGTTTATAGTTGGAGTCAAATGACTCATCGGAAAAATGAGGAGATTCACATGTAAAGCCAGATAAGTTAGATGGATCAATGGAGGTCCCTTTGCAAGCACCCATGAGGTTTTGGGGTGCTTTCGGGCTTCCAATATGTTCCATCAAGATTGAGTTTCCTCTCAAAGGCAACACCCTCTTTCCTACGGTTCTGTTGAGGATATGCTTTTTAAGCACATCACAAAGAGTCTGATGCCCTTTGAGGCTTTTGTACATGCTCATCATGTACAATTCCTTCAACCTGCATCGTCAAGGATACTAGCAATGTCCTCGAGATGAGGAATTAGTGATAGCGAGAGGCAGGTGAAGAATTAAATAACAGTTGAAGCATTTGAACATTCAGGTGAAGAATTAGCGATTCATGTTCAATGCACTTTAAGCATGGAGGAACAAATTCTTCCTAAGAAGCGCTGATTTGTTGAGCAAGTAATGAATCGCGCTCCTTCTGAAGATCTTCATAACTCACTCTTAGCTTCTCAAGATCTTGCTTTCTTTGAAGAAATTCATAAGAAAGTTTCTCATGATCAGACAAGAGAGTGTTATGATGACCTTGAAGGTTGTCAAACCTAGACTGAAGTCTCTGAAGATTTTCAGTCAGGGCGTTAGTGTGATCCATTTCTTCACCTAACATATCATCACTTTTACCTAACATGTTTTGAACCTTTTCCAAGGCATGTTGTTGTTTGGTGGCAATACAAACAAGCTTGGTATAGCTAGGTTCAATATAATCATCGGATCCATCATCATCGATTCATCATCACTAAACTTCGGATGAGGAACATTCGGTTACCTTGTCACCCTTTGCCATGAGACATGATGCGTAAGATGATGATTACGGTTCGAAAGTCATCGTTTGAGAGATTCCTTGAAGTCCTCAAACCAAGGATCATGATGGGTTCGATGACCTTCATAGGCGTCGGAGATTCGGTCCCAGATAAGCTTCGCATTGCAAAGATGCATAATGCGCTTGAATTCATCTCTAGATAGGCGTGAACAGATGATATCCTTCGCCATGATGTCAAGTCGAGTGTACTTGCGAATATCATCTGCGTTCGCCGTCTTGCATAGATCAAGAAGACAAATTTCAAGGACGCTCCATTTCGCTGTCCATTGCCATGAGGCGCTTCCTCATCATGGCCTTCCACTTGGGATAATCATGATCGTCAAAGATAGGGCATGTCACTTTTTTCTTCATACCTGCGGTCGACATAACTAAAACTCCAGGTGGTTAAACCAAAATCACACAGAACAAAGGAGTACCTCGCTCTGATACCAATTGAAAGTGCGTTATATCGACAAGAGGGGGGGTGAATAGGCGACTTTTATGAATTCTCACTGAGGAATTATCCGGTGAGGAAATTCCTAAGTGAAGAACTACTTGCAGCGGAATAAGTACTCAGAAGTAAGCATTAGAGAATGCGGGCATGGTCATCATGATGAAATGAAGACAATCAAAGAGTACAGAAAGCGTAAACACAGGATAGCACAAGATGAAGACAAACAGATCAAGTATTGAATCGAGGAAATTGACAAAGTCTTCACTCAAAGTCTTCAAACACAGATATGAACGAACACTCAACACAGTAATGAGGAAATGAAAGAGTTGAGGAAATAGAACCAGTTAGGTTGGTGAAGACAATGATTTGGTAGACCAGTCCCAACTGCTGTCTCAGTTGTACATTTGGTTGGAGCGGCTGAGTATTTAAACTCGAGGACACACAGTCCCGGACACCCAGTCGCTAAGCACGCAGCTCAGGACACCAAGTCGTCACCGTATTCTCCTTGAACTAAGGTCACACAGACCTCGTCCAATCACTCGTGGTAAGTCTTCAGGCGACTTCCAAACCTTCACAGACTTGGTCACTCGGCGATCGACAATTCCTCTTGGATGCTCTAGACCATGACGCCTAACCGTCTGGAAGAAGCACACTCTTCAAAAGTAACAAGCGTCGGATCCACGCAGGATCAATCTCTTTAGTGATGCTCAATCACTTTGGGTTTGTAGGGGTTTGGTTTTTGGGTTTTTCCTCACTCGATGATTTTCGCTCAAAGTCCTCGGAGGATGGGTTGCTCTCAAATGACAAGTGTCAAGTTCTCTCGGAGCAGCCAACCAGCTAGTGGTTGTAGGGGCGGCTATTTATAGCCTAGGGAGCATCCCGACATGATAAGACATAAATGCCCTTCAATGATATGACCGTTACTTGGGACACCGGCCAAGAAGACAAGAACGGTCGGAAATTTGACTCTCAAATTCCTCGGGGCTATCATGTTCCTCCTTTGTGTAGGCAATCCGCCTTTGGCGAATTCCTAACTCCTCGGTCAGAACAAATTCCTCAACCGGAAGAACTTCGTCTCACATCAAGAAATTGACTGAACTGTATGAGAATTCCAATGGCTCCACTCGAAGGGATTGGTAGGTGTAGGATTTTGAGTTGAGCATCACATGGAAATTTTTCCTTAGTATTTACTCGACCCCCTTTAACAGTACGGTGTTTCCTATGACTCAAGAAAGAGAAACAAAACTACGAAAACAAAAGTCTTCACGCTTCATGCTCCTCAAATGAATACCAAGTCTTCAAGGTCACACCAATTTCTTCACTTTCAAAGTCTTTAGAAAGTCTTGGAATATCAAAGTCTTGATCGAAGAACTTCATTTTTAGGGGTCGACTTTCTCTCAGAATATCAAACTCCTCATAGACTTATAGACCTGTGTACACTCATAAACACATTAGTCCCTTAACCTATAAGTCTTCAATACACCAAAATCACTAAGGGGCACTAGATGCACTTACAATCTCCCCTTTTGGTGATTGATGACAATATAGGTTAAGTTTTCAACGGGATAAACATATGAAGTGTAAATACTGATATTGAGGAATTTGATTGCAAGATATAGAAGAACACCAGCTGAAGATGTGCATAGTGAGGAATTTGGTTTTGAGGCATTGCACATTTGAAGAGTTGAATCATGGAGATCTCCCCCTATATCTTGTAATTCATACACGCATTTGACATATAATATGAAGAATTTGAAATGCATGATGAAATATGGTGATCGTGTAGTTCAAAGATGCGTGTATTAACATATAATGAGGAATAAGCATGCAGAGGAACACATCAAAAGTATCGAGCACCATCGGGTTTAAGATTACAACTCGATCCAATAAAAGTTTCAGAAGAGCGAGAGTTGTAACTTAGCAAAAAATACCCATATAATAGACCCGCTTGAAGACTAACTCACATTTCTCCCCCTTTGTCATCAAATGACCAAAAGGATTGAAACTGAGGACTAACGCCCCTGAAGAATTTCAAGTTGAGGAAGGAGCGCCAGCGTTGTCGGGGTCGGTTGTCGTAGTAGGGCCTTCCGCAGTGTCGTCCAAGTCTTCATTTTCATCAGTGTCACACGATGAAGAATAGGAGCTGGCCACCAAGGAAGGAACCTTGACCTTCTTGTATTTCTTCGGAGGAGGTGCAGACCAGTCAAATTCTTCCTTGACACCCATTGTCTTCGATTCTTACATGTTGTAGACATTAGAAAGAACAACCCAAAAGTGCGGTTGAAGGTTTCATGGAGGTAGTATTGGTTTTTCTTCACTGCATTGTGTGTTGAGGTCATGTTGTGAAGAATTGAACCAAACTGACGCTTGACCCATTTATGATTGCGATCAACCTTCTGATGAAGACTAAGGAGTAACTCACGATCACCATCACCACAGGTCTTTGTGGCTTGAGGATTTTGCTTAGCCGAGGTATTGGCGGCAGAGTCATGTGTGGCGAGTCATCATTGGTGGAGTAGGATGCAGCTTTGTAAATTGACCATCCAATGGACGAATGCCTTCATATATCACAGCAGTTGCCTTGCCCTTGTCATCAGCTGAGGAAAATGTCCGTTTGAGGACTTCAATTGGAGGCAAGTAGCTGCAGTGGTTCAGAGTATCAGCCTTGTAATTGAGTGAAGACCTTGTCCCGATGAACCTCATAATCCATGGTGCATAAGGCTTCAGCTCAAAAGGTGACATAGCAATGTTTGCCAGAGTCCTCATGAAGAAATCATGGAAGTTGACGGAATGCCATGAATGATATTGAAAAGCATATTCTTCATGATGCCAACGACTTCTTCATCATTTGAGTCGTGGCCTTTGATAGGACTCATTGTCTTCGTCGAGAATGCGATAGACAGTTCGAGGCACATACTGATAATTCCTTGACGAAGAATTTGGTTCGAGGTGCCCGCCACAGCTTCAAAGGCTTCATCTGCACTTGCATGTAATGATTTGAAAGCTTCGGGTTCGTTGTAGATGCAACGAGCACCATCAAGGGAGGATCGAGTGGGAGGGCACGAAGCAATTCGATTCTTTGGTGCCTTGTAGTGAGTATTTTCTATCATCCAGTCCAATACCCATGAGTTCACATCTTCAGAATCTCCGGTGATGTGCAGCATCGCATAGAATTGAAGAATGAGTTCTTCATTCCAATCACAGATGTCAGTGCAGAAATTCAGCAATCCTGCATGAAGAACACCGAGGACCTGCTCGAAGCCCGGCGGAGATTCCATGTCCACATGAGGAATATGTGCATGATCGAAGACTTTGTCTTTGTTGAATAGCACAGAGGAATAGAAGTTGGCTTGACTAGGTGTCGAAACGCCTCTTCCTTATGCGGCGAGTCATATGGATTGTAGTCAGTGAAGAATACATGCTTGCCGAAGAAATCTTCAGCCTTGAACTTTTGCTTTGTTGAGAATGGATTCTTTGGCTTTGGCAGTGGAGTGTCAGTGAGTTGCATCATGAGCTCTGGAATCGCAATCTCAGGTTCTCCAGGCTGAGGATTTTCTGGTTCCTCTTCGTATGCAGTCTGCGTGTTCATAGGATCAGCAGCAGGAGGTTCTTCAGCACTAGTGGCTGGTATTTCTTCATGCACGGATGAGTTGGGATGAGTTTCTTCAGAGCCCGTTTGTACCGTTGGTGCAGGGGACTGAGGAATTTGTTGGATTGGGGTGAAGAGTGGAGAATATGGATGCTGACGTTCCCAAAAGTCATCGTTCATCACAGGCATGGTGCATCCAATGTCCACGTCTTCGTCTTCAATTTCCTCAACACCAGCCTCTTCAGCTGTGAACTGAGGCATAGGCGAGGAAATGATTGGTGTTGAAGGGATTGCATCCAATTCAATTTCTTCATCAATATGCTCTGATGAAGCAGCGGAATGATTTTCTTCATCAGATCCGCTTGGGATCTCATACTCTTCACCGAAAGGAACAAGGTCCTTTGATGGAATGGAGGAAATTGGAACAGCATCGATTGGATTTTCAAAAGAGCTTGTCATAGGCTTCATTTTCTTCGGGGCTGAAGAATTTGAAGCAGCTGATGCTTTCCTTTTCTTCACTGCAGCTCGCTCTGCAGCCTTGGTCTTCTTCACATCAGATGCATATGGAAGGATTGGAGTTAGTGTAGGCGCAGGAGGAGCTGAGGAATCTGGTTGAATTTCCTCAGGCGCAACTGATGCACGATTGCCCGACTTCTTCGATTTCTTCAGCGCACCACTAGTGGATGCCACGGCAATTTCTTCAATGACTAGAATGGAGTCATCAGCCTGGAACTAGCATTGTCTTCAAAGAAGTTGAAATTCATTAGCGGTCAGCATGTTCTTATTAGTCGAGCAGAGGCTCCAGCCTGAGGAATTTCTTGTTGCGTTGGGGCTGCAACATTTGTGATCTTCTTTGTCAAATTAACAAATCTGACTTTGGCTCCTTGCCAATCAGCATAATAAGCATCAAAGTTTTTGCTGAGGGCTTGGATTTCAGTCTGGACCTTGAGAAGTTCCTCAGGTGTCATTCTGACAACGTTGTTCTTCAGGAACTTCTCCTTCCTGAATTGAGCCTTCTTGATCTGCCTTGCCTTCTCAAATTTCCATTTCTCTTCAGAGATGAAATGGGTCAGCATGTGACTTTGTCCAGGTGTCAATTTGAAATCAGGCATAGGAATGTTTGGGTCCTTGTGCCAGAGATCAATGTAATTGAGGATCAACTTGGGATCCAATAGCAGTGGCACAGGTGTGCCTTTGGCTCTAGCGGCCCTTTCTTGTCTGTCTCTGATGATTTCTGCAAGTTCATCATCATCAGCTTCATCATCAGATGGCATTTGGAAGGCGACCTGTTTCTTCTTCGGACTTGGCCGATGACCTCGCCCAAGTTGCCTTTTTCTTCAAAGAGTGTGGCCTGATGAAGAATTTGGTGCAGCTGAGGAACTTGCTGAGACACTAGAGGCAATAGAGATGCCTGCAGTCCTTTGGCACGTGGCCAGATGCACAGGTGCTGAGGACTTTGGAGGAGCTGCAGAGGACTTTGTAGGAGCTGCTGAGGACTTGGGAGGAGCAGGAGCAGCATGAGGAACTGGCCGTGAGGGCATTGAAGATTCTGGCCGTGAGGGCATTGCTGAGGATTTTGGCCGTGAGGGCACTGTTGGTGAAGCACTTGGCTTGTGCGCTGGCTTCTTTGCCATTGATCTTCCTGGGCTGAACAGGGCCTCGATGGCAGCAGCAGATGTGAGTCTTCATTGAATTTCCTCACTGCTTCTTTTGCTTGTCTCGCCAACTTGGCTTTGCGCTTGGCCCATTCTTCAGGAAAGTCCTCACCATGCTTGATGCTGGTGGGGTCAGCTTCTTGGCCAGGTGCCAATGGAGCTCTTGGACATGGAGGATTCATTGCGAATTTCTTCATGTACTTTGGAGTAACATATCTGTACTCCCTCCATTCCCTTGCCCATCTCCGTTCAATCCTATGAATGCGGACCTTGCGCTGATATTTGTTTTCCTTGCCAAACTTGGCTTCATCAGGTGTGCAATAGTCAGTGTATATGTCCTCAGGTATCTCGAAAGCAGTCATGACCTCAGGCCTCTTTCCTCCTTTCTCATGGCTTCTTTCCTTTTGCCATATTCTTCACCGAGGAATTTGAACAATCGAATTCTCTGAAGAAGTATGCAACTTTTCTTCGAGGAACGCTGCAAATGAGTTAAGTTGATGAGAACCTAGTGATTCAGCAGCGGACATGAGTACCTGTGAACAGAGTATTAGTTGCGAGGAATTTGGAGAGGTCATGTGCGTTCTCAGAGGGTTTTTCAAAAAGAACTAGTTTGAGGAATTTGACCAGATGAGCCTTGTAGAATTTCACTAAGCGATCTTTGTCTTAGGTTCCAGAGTTGTATAGATCGAGGATCCACACAATTGAGGAATCTTGAAGAAAAATCATTGCTTAGAGAAACGAATCAAGAGCATATTTCGTTTGAGGTGTTCATGTGTGTGAAGATTTGAGGAATAATCACCTTTGAAGATTTTCGTGAAGGTTTGAGAATCAAAGCGAGTAATAAAAGTAACTTTTAATTACCCGAATCAAGAACACGACGAACTGAGAAGTGTAGATTAGAAGTTCGTCGATTCAGATCTCCCACGCCCTAACTCAAGTGAGGAAGACAGCTACGGCGGCGGCGGAATGAAGATTTCCGCGGTCGGCGCGAGTACGACGGTGACGAGGTCGAGACAGTGAAGCTCTTCCACACCGGCGACGATGGAGTAGCGGCGGCGCTAGGGTTTGAGAAGCTCGAGCGAGAGAGAGAGCGGTTGAGCAGAGTAAAGGAAGTGAGGAAGGGGAGAGGGGGTATATATAGCCACGGTGAAAAATTGTTCGCCCGAAGATTTTGGACGAACGTGCCCCTGACCCTTCTCATTCGCTTGACATGTGTCACCCACGTACTGAAATGTGGAGATCGTGTTAGATCGTGGGTAAATAGATAAGTCTATCGTGGAATGCGGATCGGTTTGAGCGGCAAAGCCAAAAATTTGGATAAGATAAGTTAGAATTTCCGTTCGCAAATTCTTCAGCTCACAAGGACACACTGAAGATTTTGAACGAGTTTCAAATAGAACGCACATGAAGAATTTGTGAATAGCTTGGGTTGAGTATAGCATAGAGGGGGAAGGGTCCAATCACATTCACTTAGCGTAAAAAGCAACTTGAAGAAATAGCCATAAGTGAATGTCAGAGGACATAAACCCATATATATATATATATATATATATATATATATATATATATATATATATATATATATATATATATATATATATATATATATATATATATATAGCCAATGAAGAAAAACTACGGAAATAAAGTGAAGATTTTGCAAAGTTGAAGAATTTGAAAACTGAAGAATTTCAAAACCGAGGAAAAACTCAAATTGAAGATTTTCAACTTTGGTGGTGGCGTGACCCACAGTATAAGAATGATGATTTCAGACACGCTGCATACAATTGTCATAGGGTTACGAGAATCAAATTCTTCGTTAATTTCTTCACACTTAGAGTGTTATTCTTCATTGATTGAAGAAAAACGTTTCTTCATGTATTGCACATCTAAGTCATCAATTTTGCATAAGTGTCAGGGTGTGTGTCCTTTTCAAAGAACATTTGAAGATTCTAAGATATTTAGCTCACACCAAAACTTGCTAAAACTCTTCTCATCCAAGGGCTTTGTGAAGATATCGGCTAGCTGTTCTTCAGTCTTCACATGCTCGATGGAGATGTCGCCCTTCAACACATGATCACAAAGAAAATGATGACGAATCTGGATGTGCTTTGTCTTCGAGTGCTGAACTGGGTTGTGAGCAATCTTGATGGCACTCTCATTATCACAATAGAGAGGCACATTCTTCACGTTGATGCCGTAGTCCTTGAGAGTTTGCTTCATCCACAGCAATTGAGCACAACAAGAGCCAAGTGACAATGTATTCAGCTTCCGCAGAGATGATACGCAGTTCTGTTTCTTCGAGGACCAACAGACCAAAGATCGTCCAAGGAAATGACAAGTACCAGATGTTGACTTGCGGTCCACACAATCACCAGCATAGTCAGAGTCAGAATATCCAATGAGATCAAACGTAGAGCCCTTGGGGTACCATAATCCTAGTGTTGGTGTGTGAGCTAGATATCGAAGAATATGCTTCACAGCCTTATGGTGTGATTCCTTCTTTGTAGCTTGAATTCAGGCAGACATGGAAACACTATGCTTTATATCTGGCCTAGATGCACATAAGTACAATAGAGAACCAATCATGGAGCGGTATACCTTGTGATCAAGTCAATACCATTTTCATCGGTGCATAGATGGCCATTTGTGGGCATAGGAATTTTGACGCCTTTGCAATCTTGCATGCCGAATTTCCTCGAACATCCTTGAGGTATTTCTCTGAGATATGAATATGCCATTGTGTTCTTGTGAATTTGAAGACCTAAGAAGAATTTCAACTCTCCCATCATAGACATTTGATATTCTTCACTCATCATATAGGCAAATTCATCACTATAACGTTGGTCAGCACAGCCAAAGATAATATCATCAACATATATTTGGCACACAAACAGTTCACCATCATATGATTTAGTAAAGAGAGTAGGGTCAAGTGAACCGGGTGTGAAGCCATTCTTCATGAAGAATTCCTTCAATGTATCATACCACGCCCGTGGGGCCTGTTTGAGGCCATAGAGGGCCTTGTTGAGTCTGAAGACTTTGTCGGGATTCTTTGGATCTTCAAACCTGGGTGTTGAGCAACATATACTTCTTCCTCAAGCTTACCATTGAGGAATGCACTTTTCACATCCATTTGATATAAAGTGATATTATGATGGTTAGCATAAGCAAGTAATATGCGAATAGCCTCAAGTCTAGCAACATGTGCAAAAGTTTCATCGAAATCAATTCCTTCAACCTGTGTGTAGCCTTGAGCTATAAGTCGTGCCTTATTCCTCACCACAAGGCCATTTTCATCTTGCTTATTGCGGTAGATCCACTTTGTGCCAATGATATTATGCTTGCGAGGATCTGGACGTTTGACTAGTTCCCAGACATTGTTGAGCTCGAACTGATGTAATTCTTCTTGCATGGCCTGAATCCACTCAGGCTCCCGAAATGCTTCATCTACCTTAGTGGGCTCTGTGATAGAGACAAAAGCATAGTGCCCACAAAAGTTAGATAAATGTGAAGCTTTTGAGCGTGTGAGAGGACCTGGTGCTTCAATGTCATCGATGATCTTGTCAACTTGCACTTCTTTTGCAACGCGAGGATGAGCTGGTTGTCGTCGAGGAATTTGATTAGCATTTTCCTCAGCACCATTTTCTTCAGCATTATCCTCAGGTGCATCAGCTCGATGTTCTTCGCGTTCTGGAATGAATTCTTCAGCAGATTCTTCAGTAGGAATTACATCCTCAGTCGCCTTGAACTTGATAGATTCCTCAGGTGCTGGTTCGTCTATCACAGAAGGTAGGTGCTCTCTTTGCGAGCCATTAGTTTCATCGAACCGCACATCTACAGTTTCAACAATCTTGTGAAGAGCGATGTTGAAGACTCTGTAGGTGTGCGAGTCCTTTCCATAACCAAGCATAAAATCTTCATGTGCTTTCGGTGCAAATTTAGCATTGTGATGAGAATCTCTAATCCAGCATTTAGCACCAAAGACTTTGAGATAACTCACATTGGGTTTCTTGTCAGTGAGGAGTTCATAGGCAGTCTTCTTGAAGAATTTGTGAAGATATACTATGTTGATGATGTGGCACGCAGTATCAATTGCATCAATCCAAAAACGACGAGGCGTTTTGTATTCATCAAGCATGGTGCGAGCCATCTCAACAAGAGTTACATTCTTGCGCTCCACGATGCCATTTTGCTGAGGAGTATAGGGAGCAGATAACTCATGAGTAATACCAAGTTCATCAAGATAGTCATCAAGACCGGAATTCTTGAACTCAGTTCCATTGTCACTCCTGATTTGCCTGATCTTCACACAAAAGTTGGTTGAAGCCCTCGAGGAAAATAGTTTGAAGACTTCCTGCACTTCATGTTTGTAAGTAACAATGTGTACCCATGTGTAACGAGAGTAATCATCAACAATAACAAAGCCATATAGAGATGCATCATTAGTGACTGCTGAGTAATGATTAGGACCAAAGAGGTCCATGTGAAGCAATTCGAATGGACGAGTAGTGGTCATGATAGTCTTCACTGGATGCTTGGCCTTGGTCATTTTTCCAGCTTCACAGGCTCCACACAAGTGATCCTTGAGGAATTTGACATTCTCAATGCCAATGACATGCTTCTTCTTTGCAAGCGTGTGCAAATTCCTCATGCTTGCGTGACCAAGTCGTCGATGCCATAGCCAGCCTTCTGAAGCTTTTGCAAGTAGACACACGGCTGGTTGTGGTCCTGTAGAGAAATCAACAATATACAAGTCTCCTCTCCTAAAGCCTTCAAGACTTTGGAATTGTCAGCTTCCATGATCACAACACAACGATACTTGCCAAAGACAACAACCATATCAAGATCACAAAGCATTGAGATCGACATGAGGTTGTATCCTAAGGACTCAACAAGCATGACTTTGTCCATGTGTATGTCCTTAGAGATCGCAACCTTACCAAGACCCAATACCGACTTTTGCCTTTCTCGGCAAAGATGATATGCTTGAGATGTGACGGTGATAAGGAGCATCCATCAATAGATTCTTGTCACCAGTCATGTGATTTGTACATCCACTATCGAGGACCCACTCATTGGATTTGGGTTGATCATCCTGCAGATGAATTAGTGCAACTTACGATCTCATATACTTCATCAGTGAAGAATATGATATCAATTTCATCAGATGAATTTCATCAGGCAGTATAGAAGATAAGCAGAATGAGGACGTGTGAAATAAAAGTTCATTTCTTCATGATTAGCCTGCATCCTTTCAGGCACTTTTGTCAGGCCCCCAGCAAATTCTTCAGACGTTAAAGCACGTCTGGAGGCCTGACCCTGCAGAAGAGATTAGTTCCTTTTCTTCACCACCCACATCTGAAGGGGTGGCAAAGAGTTCATCACTCTAGGAGGTCCATACGATAATGGTGGCATAGAAGCCAATCCATTTCGTTTCACATAAGAGGGGTTAGGGTAAGCATATGAATAAGCAGAGAAATTCTTCGAGGACTTATGAACATATTGGTTTGAAGAATAATGCGCATATTCATAGCCCTTAGCTCTACCCTGCGAAACAGAGTTGTTAGCACGATGATAATCATATGAGGACTTTGATCCATGTGAGGAATTTCGTCCGTATGAGGACTTGGATCCATATGACGAATTTGGTCCAGATGAAGAGTTTGATCTGGGGTTCCTATTCTTCACAGGTGGTGTCATGAGGACATTCACCTGAAGACTTTCAAGGCACTTCTTGGGAACCCAGATTTTCTTCATAGGGGAACCGTTCCTGTAGTTAGTGCCAACATATCTAGCAAATACTTCACCATTCTGATTTTTGAACAGTTTATAGTTGGAGTCAAATGACTCATCGAAAAATGAGGAGATTCACATGTAAAGCCGGATAAGTTAGATGGATCAACTGGAGGTCCCTTTGCGACAACCCATGAGGTTTTGGGGTACTGCTCAGGCTTCCAATATGTTCCATCAGCATTGAGTTTCCTCTCAAAGGCAATACCCTCTTTCCTAGGGTTCCTATTGAGGATCTGCTTTTTAAGCACATCACAAAGAGTCTGATGCCCTTTGAGGCTTTTGTACATGCCTGTCATGTACAATTCCTTCAGCACTGCATCGTTAGTGATGCTAGCAATGTCCTCAGATGAGGAATTAGTGATAGCAGAGGCAGGTGAAGAATTTGTAACGATTGAAGCATTTGAACATTCAGGTGAAGAATTAGCAGATTCACGTTCAATGCACTTTAAGCATGGAGGAACAAATTCTTCCTGAGAAGCGCTGATTTGTTGAGCAAGTAATGAATCGCGCTCCTTCTGAAGATCTTCTCAAGATCTTGCTTTCTTTGAAGAAATTCATAAGAAAGTTTCTCATGATCAGACAAGAGAGTGTTATGATGACCTTGAAGGCTGTCAAACCTAGACTAAAGTCTCTGAAGATTTTCAGTCAGGGCGTTAGTGCGATCCATTTCTTCACCTAAAATATCATCACTTTTACCTAACATGTTTTGAACCTTTTCCAAGGCATGTCGTTGTTTGGTGGCAATACAAACAAGCTTGGTATAGCTAGGTTCAATATAATCATCAGATCCATCATCATCAGATTCATCATCACTAAACTCGGATGAGGAACATTCGGTTACCTTGTCACCCTTTGCCATGAGACATGATGCAGAAGATGATGATTCTGGTTCGAAAGTCATCGTTTTGAGAGATTCCTTGAAGTCCTCAAACCAAGGATCATGACGGGTTCGATGACCTTCATAGACGTTGGAGATTCGGTCCCAGAAAAGCTTCGCATTGCAAAGATGCATAATGCGCTTGAATTCATCTCTAGATAGGCGGGAACAGATGATATCCTTCGCCATGATGTCAAGTCGAGTGTACTTGTGAATATCATCTGCGTTCGCCGTCTTGCATAGATCAGTAAGACCAATTTCAGTGACGGTCCACAGCTCGCTGTCCATTGCCATGAGGCGCTTCCTCATCATGGCCTTCCACTTGGGATAATCATGACCGTCAAAGATAGGAAATGTCACTTTATTCATACTGCAGTCGACATAACTAAAACTTGGTGGTTAAACCAAAATCACACAGAACAAGGGAGTACCTCGCTCTGATACCAATTGAAAGTGCGTTATATCGACTAGAGGGGGGGGTGAATAGGCGATTTTTATGAATTCTTCACTAAGGAATTATCCGGTGAGGAAATTCCTAAGTGAAGAACTACTTGCAATGAATAAGTACTCAGAAGTAAGCATTAGAGAATGCGGGCATGGTCATCATGATGAAATGAAGACAATCAAAGAGTACAGAAAGCGTAAACACAGGATAGCACAAGATGAAGACAAACAGACTGAAGTATTGAACTGAGGAAATTGACAAAGTCTTCACTCAAAGTCTTCAAACACAGATATGAACGAACACTCAACACAGTAATGAGGAAATGAAAGAGTTGAGGAAATAGAACCAGTTAGGTTGGTGAAGACAATGATTTGGTAGACCAGTTCCAAGCTCTGTCTCGGTTGTACATCCGGGTTGGAGAGGCTGAGTATTTAAACTCGAGGACACACAGTCCGGACACCCGGTCGAAGCACGCAGCTCGGGACACCAAGTCGCCACCGTATTCTCCTTGAACTAGGGTCACACAGACCTCGTCCAATCACTCGTGGTAAGTCTTCGCGACTTCCAAACCTTCACAGACTTGGTCACTCGGCGATCCACAATTCCTCTTGGATGCTCTAGACCATGACGCCTAACCGTCTGGAAGAAGCACAGTCTTCAAAGGTAACAAGCGTCGGATCCACGCAGGATCAATCTCTTTAGTGATGCTCAATCACTTTGAGTTTGTAGGGTTTGGTTTTTGGGTTTTCCTCACTCGATGATTTTCGCTCAAAGTCCTCGGAGGATGGGTTGCTCTTAAATGACAAGTGTCAAGTTCTCTCGGAGCAGCCAACCAGCTAGTGGTTGTAGGGGCGGCTATTTATAGCCTAGGGAGCGGAACCAACATTATAAGACATAAATGCCCTTCAATGATATGACCGTTAGGTGGATAAGATATTTTGGGACAAGCGCCAAGACCTTGAACGGTCGGAAATTTGACTCTCAAATCCCTCGGGGCTATCATGTTCCTCATCATGTAGGCAATCCGCACAGGCGAATTCCTAACTCCTAGTCAGAACAAATTCCTCAGCGACCAGAAGAACTTCGTCTCTGTCACTGAAGAAATTGACTGAACTGTATGAGATTTCCAATGGCTTCACTTGTCACAGCCCCAGATCAACTCTAGAGCTTGCTTGTAACTAGTAGCATTGCATCCATGCATCATGTTTAATTTCCATGAAATTTGAAATGGGGATGATCAAGCCCTAGCACTAAAGCAATTCAAATAGGTTCAACTTCAAAATATCTTCAAAGAACCCAAAGTGGTTTGCAAAAATGTTCATGGTTAATGGAAAAAGGTGAAAACCATATCCAGAGGTGATGGATATTTTTCCAAGACATTTTTGGATTTTTGAATAAACCATATAGTATTTGAATTTGGGCATTTGAATGCTATAAATAATTTAAATGCTCAAATAATTCTGAAACTAAATGTGGGCTGTTGCATATATTTCAGAAGGTGCCCACAATTACTTTCAGGATTTTTAGAAGTGCCCTGGTATTTTTAATAAAGCCCTAAAACTACAGAATATTAGAAAACAGAAAATATAAAAGGAACAGAGCTCACCTGACCTACCTGGCGCCCAACCGGCCCAACCTCCTTCCCCCCCCTGCTGGCCGGCCCATTAGGCAGCCCAGCCCACCAGGGGCACCGCTGTCTTCAACCTCTGCCTACTGGCAGAGGCGTGTCGACGCCGGCGAGATTCCGGCCACCCCCGCACCTCCCGTTGGTCTCCCCAGATGCGCGGGATCACGGGCTCCCTCCTGGTGCCCTCAGCGCGCCCCAGCCGCGGCCCTAGCGCAACTCCGGCGAGCCACCGCCGCTCGGTTGATCGCCCGGCCTAACTCCGACCCACCGACATGGCCACCTCATTAGGCCTAATCACCCGCTAACTAACCCCCCCTGACCCACTAACATGTGGGCCCCGAGCCTAATTAGGTTAGTTTTATTTTCTCTGTTTAGATTAGTACTAACCCGTGGACCCCACGTGTCAGACTTTGACTTAGTCAAGTCAACGTTGACCTGGTCCCACTTGTCATCCACCCAAACCAGCCAGAGACACTGACCAGTGGGTCCCCAGGTCAGGTTTGACCTGGACGGCGCCTTTGACTTGCTGACGTCACCCTGACGTCAGGCTGACGCAATAACTAGGTTTCTAGATTTAATTTAATTCAGTAAATTCCAGGAAATACTCTAAACTTCTAAAAATCATATAAATTCAACCGTAACTCGGATGGAAATAATTTATATATGAAAAATGATCAGAAAAATATGAAGAATCTGTTTATGCCATGATCATGCATGTTTGAACAAGTTAACATCACTGAATAGGATGAATCATGATTAGGGTAATTTATGAAATAGCATTTGGAGTTGGAGTTCAACCTTGTTTGAATTCCACTTCAACTAACTTGGATTATTATTGCATTAGGTGAATTCAGTACCTTAACATGATCATGCATCATATATGTGCATTGCATTGATTGTGTTCTCTCTAGTTTGCGGTAATTGTCCCCTCCGGTGAGCGATGTTAAACGATTGTTCGATGACACCGATGAAGAGCTATATTATCTTCGAAGTGCCGGGCAAGCAAAACCCCTTGTTCATTCCGATACAATCCCACTCTCGCTCCTGCTCTATTTTACTGCATTAGGACAACAACGACTCATGTGTTACTTGCTGCGGTAGCTGAACCCCTTGATCCTTTGCATGACCTGTCATTCCACAAGAATTAGATGAAACCCACTAGCATGAGTAGGAGTTGTTTGAGCCATGTTGTGCCTACTCATTTATGCTTGTTGTCATGCACTGCTTGCTTAGAGTTGAGTCAGTCTGATTCATCGGGAATGAATTGGAATGGTTGTGTGAACATGTCCTCTGCGTGTGTGAGCTAAGTGTGTGAACACGATTTGGTAAAGGTAGCGGTGAGAGGCCATGTAGGAGTACATGGTGGGTTGTCTCATTGCAGCCGTCCTCGAGAACTGAGATCTGTGTTTGTGATCCATGAAACAGTTACTACCACGCATTGGGCCCGAAACCAATGGACCCTCTCGGCTTCTTAACCACCCTTGTCCTCGATGCAGGAGTTGCAAGTAGTTTACGGTGTTTGTAGTATCTTTGGGGCCGCATTTAACGCTGACCATAGGGGTGGGTTGTGTTGCGGTAGGCACCGTGGTCTGTACCGAAAGTGCCCGTTTGGTATCTCGGGAACCCTGCACACATCGTTCGGGGCTGTATGGGAAACCTCGGCGGACTCCTGCGGATGGAACCCGAATAGGCGATAAACCTGGACTAGGGACTTGTGTGTTTAGGTAGGCCGTGGCCGACACCCACGTTGGGCTTCCGCTTGAAGGTTGCCGAGTACATGTCGTGTAAACGGCGGTAAGTGGTGAGAGCGTGTGTGAAGAAGTACACCCTGCAGGGTTTAATATGATCTATTGAATAGCCGTGTCCACGGAGAAGGACTTCTGGGTTGCCTATATCGGTTCATAGACAAGTGAAAGTGGATACTCTAAAATGCGCAAGATAAGCGTGAGTGCTATGGATGGCGTTCTCGTAGGGAGAGACGGAGCGGGTCCATAGTGGTGTATTGACATGGTGAATATGTGGACTCGTGTGCGCCACTTCAAAAGAGTTACTTGCGATCGTAGTTCGGGATAGCCACCGAGTCAAAGCTGGCTTCTTGCAGTCAAACTCCACCACCCCTTTTGATAATGATGCATATGTAGTTAGTTACGATGTAAGTCTTCTTTGAGTACAATTGTACTCACGTTTGCTTATTTTATGTTTTGCGAGAGACGTCGGTCTCGCTTAGTAGTTCCGCTTGGACTTCGACGTTTAGCTTGTTACCTCAGCTACGATCTTGTGCCTTGGCGAGATCTGGTAGATAGTCGGGCTTCTCGGCCCTTTTCATTTATAGTTATGCGTACTCGGACATGATTAGCTTCCGCTTGTGCTTTGACTTGTATGCTCGAGTGTTGGGTCATGAGACCCATGTTTGTAATATCCCGCTCTTGAGCCTAATGAATAATATTTGAGTCGTAGAGTTATGTTGTGATGCCATGTTGTATCTACGCATATTGAGCATAATGTGTGTATGTTTGAAATGCTTGGTATGTGTGGGATCCGACAAACTAGTTGTTTATCCTTGGCAGCCTCTCATATGGGAAATGTAGTCTCGTGATTACGAGCGATAGTAGTCCGCTACAGCCCGGTTCACCGGAGTCCTGCTAGCCCAAAGACTACTGCTTGGACACTTGATCGGCGGCATGTGTTTCATTTCGTTCCTATGTCATCCCCTCGGGAAATGTCACCGGTGTTATTCGAGTCCTGCCTAGCTCGCTACAGCCCGGGATACCGGAGTCCTGTTAGCCAGTGCTACAGCCCGAATATATCCGTTGATGACCGACATGTTCGATGTGATTCATGTATGCCTGTCCCCATAGGTTAAGCGCCGCTTTGGGTTCACGACTAGCCTTGTCGGCCCGGGTTCTTTGTCATATGGATGCTAGCGACACTATCATATACGTGAGCCAAAAGACGCAAACGGTCCCGGGCCATGGTAAGGCGACACCGTGGGAATACCGTGCGTGAGGCCGCAAAGTGATATGATGTGTTACATGCTAGATCGGTGTGACTTAGGATCGGGGTCTGACAGCGTTGGTATCGAGCTTTGACTGCTGTAGGATTACCAAGCCAAACTGGTCAAGTTGTGTCTAGAAATGCTTTAGTTATGTAAGGGAATTGATTGTGGAAGGAACGTAAGGCTCTTTTTACTCCTTATACCTCATGGCCTTCTGATCTGAGTCATCCTCTTTTCTTCTACGGGTTTAAGAACTAGGCTTCTCATCTATCTATCAGGATGACGTGTTACTAATCCATAGACCTTTAAGATTGTTGGTTGTAATCCTCAGATCAGTTCTTACTACTCCTGTATGATAACTGTTGATCTCAGAATCTTGTTATGATGTTGTTGAGTGGTTATGCCACCATTTTTGCAGGATGTCTCAAATCATTTTGAGCATTTACAGCCGTTATCTTTGTCCGAGTCATCCTGTGTCTCTAAATAGTCCGATGCATTTGCAAATTCCTTCTTTCCGCTCGATGTCCTTTTTGGTCGAATAAGCACACTAACCGTGCATTGAGGTAATTTATTACCTTGACATATATGTTGGAACTATTATCATGACCTTAGGTGTTTAGGAAGTCACCTAGCAATTTAGCAATGCTTTTGTATCCCGGTGTGATGATTACGCCGTTATTCTTGAAAGCATCCCGTGATGCCATTTAGTAGTAGGTATTCTACTCACGGGTTACGAACCGAGATTCACCCTACTTCAAAGTTGATAGTAATTGTTAGCTCCTTAGGATATTAGTAACCTTTGCGATAGTCCTCGAAGTCTGTGGTATCTCCTTCTTCCAAATACCATGAACTATTTATGGCAGAAGTTCTTTTGAACTAAAAGATCACAATAAGAGTGCTCTTGAGGAGTTCTCCATTCATAATTGTGAATCTGCCAGTTCTACTTTTCTGCATGGATTATCCGGAAGAAATGTTGAGCTTCGTTCGACATACTAATCTGTGCATCCACAACTCAGGAAGTTATATGTTCCTCTGAGTTGCTCTCTTGATTGCATTCGACCTTCATCTATCAATTGATAGCCAAGGGTATGTGTGCATTTGTGTTCATCGATGCATTTTGTCCTTGTGGTCCGCCAAGCCATTCTATTCCGGAATGACTAGGAGAAACAAACTCCAGTACCTCATCCATTTCTAGGATTGGGTCAAAGTAGTTGTATCCCGCAGATCAAATGCCAATCCAGCTTTTGTTCTGTTCTACCTTGGAGTGTTACCATCTTTATGTCAAGAATGTCATGGGAATTGCATAACCTCTTAGGAATTCTTGACGCGGTGATACTCTCGCTATCATTATTCATTCCTCGGTTCCGTGTTGTTGTAACCGGAATGCCGCAAGTGAATTGTGATGTGCGAAATCAATACTCCGAGCCACTCGTTGCTTGGTGGTAAATGGACAATATTCTCATTCTTAGCGTGTTGGTTATTAAACCATCATTCTAAGATTGATCGTGCTACCTAGTCCTTATTTTCGGTGCACTCTTCGATCCATGAGTTAGGATCTTGTCAAGTCCTCACTCTCTTAATCATATCATCTTGCCTTGAAAAGCAAGATTGTTCTCGAGCTTAGTAACATACCGGTGGTTCGTGACTTTCCAAATATCTTCTTGGAAGTGTTACCGGGTTGTTTCCTGACTGTTGTGTTGGGCTCGTGATCAAGTTGGTTTTCCTGTAAACCACCCTTCTCCAAGAATCTGTGTTGAATATCCTGAGCTAGTTGGTTAAGCTAGACAATAACTTGGAGAGTTGGAAGATAAAAGCTTGCCTAATTTAGTTCGATTCAAAGGGATATTCTTGTGTAGTGTGTGTTGAAGAAAGATGATATCTTCATCGATCGTTCCTCGTGATCAGTTGTTGGATCTATTGTCCTACCAATTCTTTGATTGAGTATGGGCCATTGTCAAGTCAAATCGTAACCAACGATATTCGTAATGTTGTCTTACTCGTGGTTGATCCCTCGAGCATACACCATTATGTCTTTTGGTCCGCCAATGCTATCACCGTGTTCACATGATGGTGGAAGTCCAAAGGATATGGAAATTTCGATAAGTTGCTGTTGAGCCCATCGGTAGCATTTTGTCTCCCCATGAGTCATGTTGAGCATCAACCTAGTATTGGAAACTTGTGTAAGCATTTCTTCGTGTTTCATTCATGAAGCATATGTTTGGATGAAAGTAGTGACTTCCTCTAGTTCATGTGCATCTGGTGTAAGTTGCCGCCATGAACTTGAGAAAGGTTTGTTTTGTTTCCTCTGGAACCATTCCAAGTCAGTCATGCATGTGCGAAGTATTCTATGGTTTGATAGATCGATCATCTTCATTCCGTATGTATCCCTAGCACCTCAAGCCACCGATCGATTTGTTCAAGGAGAAGAAGTTCCTTCATGAGAGCTAATCCGGACTTATGAAGTGATTTCAATATCCTCGATTATGGTTCCCCACCGAACTTCGGTAGTGTTTTATTATAAGACTACCATGTGGTCATGCTTGTCTAGGACAACGTGTTCACATGTTTGTAGCAAAACCAGCTCATGTTTTGGAGCTTGCTATCGTAGTTCATATCCCGAGAATCTCATAGCGCCATCTCGTCAAATTGTGTTGCAACCCTTCCTTTTCGAGACATGATGAGTCTGAAATATCCTAACACCAACCAGATCTGAATCTCAGGCAGATATGATGGTTGGAACATTCAAACAGTTGCATTTCGTTCCCAGCTTGCACCGTCCTTATGCCATTTCACTATGGGCTGCCTTCGTAGTAATTTCTGTTCAAGATCATTCTCAAAAGTGGACTTACCATGGGTCCCCTCCACCTTCGATGATAAACAAAAATCATCCATTGCGTTGTCTTCAACAAGGTAGTCCACATCATCCATTCTAGTCCGGTGTACCATTCCTTGCATTCCACCAGATAATCGCTTGTGATTGCCTTAGGCTGGTATAAAGAGTTCCAATGATCTAAGGATCAAAAGTAATTCTTTTTGCCACTTAAGGGAATAGTTCTTTGCGTCACCTTTTTCGAGGTGCCCCGTTGTTGAATCATGATAAAGATTTCCTCGCCACCTTGACACCATCCACCATCTCTCTAAGCGTGGAATTGTTGCCACCAATCAAACCCCGTCCTTTGTTCTTCCATCCCTCTCGATGTGTTTTGTGTCTCAACTCGAGATGTGTCACCGTCTCAGTCCGTGAGTCGATCATGTTTACTTGATCTTCGTGAAGGTCGAATCATGTAGGGTTTTCCCCCTTTTTCCGTTGTCGTGTCGAGTGAAGATCTCGAAGACGTCAAGACCAAGATGATGGAGTAAATCAACATCTTCGAGAAGGGCAAATGGATCATGAAGATTGTGATAGTTTGTGACCTCACTTTTCCTCTTGCCTCACGTCTTGAATCTCGGGGCGAGATTCTTGTTTAGTGGGGGTGAGCTGTCACAGCCCCAGATCAACTCTAGAGCTTGCTTGTAACTAGTAGCATTGCATCCATGCATCATGTTTAATTTCCATGAAATTTGAAATGGGGATGATCAAGCCCTAGCACTAAAGCAATTCAAATAGGTTCAACTTCAAAATATCTTCAAAGAACCCAAAGTGGTTTGCAAAAATGTTCATGGTTAATGGAAAAAGGTGAAAACCATATCCGGAGGTGATGGATATTTTTCCAAGACATTTTTGGATTTTTGAATAAACCATATAGTATTTGAATTTGGGCATTTGAATGCTATAAATAATTTAAATGCTCAAATAATTACGAAACTAAATGTGGGCTGTTGCATATATTTGAGAAGGTGCCCACAATTACTTTCGTGATTTTTAGAAGTGCCCTGGTATTTTTAATAAAGCCCTAAAACTACAGAATATTAGAAAGCAGAAAACAATAAAAGGAACAGAGCTCACGACCTACAGCGCCCAACCGCCCAACCTCCTTCCCCCCCCCTTTGGCCGGCCCATTAGGCAGCCCACCACTGTGGGCAATTGTCTTCAACCTCTCGCCCTCTTGGCAGAGGCGTGTCGGCTTGGCGAGATTCCGCCACCCCGCACCTCCGTTGGTCTCCCCAGATCTGGCGGGATCACGGGCTCCCTCACTGGTGCCCTCGGTAGCGCCCCTTGCAGCGGCCCTAAGCGCAACTCCGTGAGCCACCGCCCGCTCGGTTGGTCGCCGCCCTAACTCGGCCACGCCGACATGGCCACCTCATTAGGCCTAATCACCCGCTAACTAACCTCCCACCCACTAACATGTGGGCCCCGAGCCTAATTAGGTTAGTTTTATTTTCTCTGTTTAGATTAGTACTAACCCGTGGACCCCACGTGTCGACTTTGACTTAGTCAAGTCAACGCGTTGACCTGGTCCCACTTGTCATCCACCCAAACCAGCCAGAGACACTGACGGTGGGTCCCCAGGTCAGGTTTGACCTGGACGGCGCCTTTGACTTGTCGACGTCACCTTGACGTCGGTCGACGCAATAACTAGGTTTCTAGATTTAATTTAATTCAAGAAATTCCGTGAAATACTCTAAACTTCTAAAAATCATATAAATTCAACCGTAACTCGGATGGAAATAATTTATATATGAAAAATGATCAGAAAAATATGAAGAATCTGTTTATGCCATGATCATGCATGTTTGAACAAGTTAACATCACTGAATAGGATGAATCATGATTAGGGTAATTTATGAAATAGCATTTGGAGTTGGAGTTCAACCTTGTTTGAATTCCACTTCAACTAACTTGGATTATTATTGCATTAGGTGAATTCAGTACCTTAACATGATCATGCATCATATATGTGCATTGCATTGATTGTGTTCTCTCTTGTTTGCCGGTAATTGTCCCTCCGGTGAGACGATGTTAAACGATTGTTCGATGACACCGATGAAGAGCTATATTATCTTGAAGTGCCGAGCAAGCAAAACCCCTTGTTCATTCCGATACAATCCCACTCTCTCGCTCCTGCTCTATTTTACTGCATTAGGACAACAACGACTCATGTGTTACTTGCTGCGGTAGCTGAACCCCTTGATCCTTTGCATGACCTGTCATTCCACAAGAATTAGATGAAACCCACTAGCATGAGTAGGAGTTGTTTGAGCCATGTTGTGCCTACTCATTTATGCTTGTTGTCATGCCTGCCATCGCTTAGAGTTGAGTCGTGTCCGATTCATCGGGAATGAATTGGAATGGTTGTGTGAACATGTCCCATCTGCGTGTGTGAGCTAAGTGTGTGAACACGATTTGGTAAAGGTAGCGGTGAGAGGCCATGTAGGAGTACATGGTGGGTTGTCTCATTGCAGCCGTCCTCGAGGAACTGAGATCTGTGTTTGTGATCCATGAAAGCAGTTACTACCACGCATTGGGCCCGAAACCAATGGACCCTCTCGGCTTCTTAACCACCCTTGTCCTCCGTCTGGGAGATGCAAGTAGTTTCTGGTGTTTGTAGTATGCTGGGGGCCGCACGCAACGCTGACCAGAGGGGTGGGTTGTGTTGCGGTAGGCACTGTGGGTCTGATGTACCGAGTGCCCGTTTGGTATCTCGGGAACCCTGCACACATCGTTCGGGGCTGTATGGGAAACCTCGGCCGGACTCCTGCGGATGGAACCCGAATAGGCGATAAACCTGGACTAGGGACTTGTGTGTTTAGGTAGGCCGTGGCCGACACCCACGTTGGGCTTCCGCTTGAAGGTTGCCGAGTACATGTCGTAAACGGCGGTAAGTGGTGAGAGCGTGTGTGAAGAAGTACACCCTGCAGGTTTAATATGATCTATTGAATAGCCGTGTCCACGGAGAAGGACTTCGTTGCCTATACCGGTTCATAGACAAGTGAAAGTGGATACTCTAAAATGCGCAAGATAAGCGTGAGTGCTATGGATGGCGTTCTCGTAGGGAGACGGGAGCGGGTCCATAGTGGTGTATTGACATGGTGAATATGTGGACTCGTGTGCGCCACTTCAAAAGAGTTACTTGCAAATGAAGTTCGGGATAGCCACCGAGTCAAAGTTGGCTTGCTGCAGTCAAACTCCACCACCCCTTTTGATAATGATGCATATGTAGTTAGTTACGATGTAAGTCTTGCCGAGTACAATTGTACTCACGTTTGCTTATTTTATGTTTTGCAGAGAGGCGTCGGTCTAAGCTAGTAGTTCCGCTTGGACTTGACGTTTAGCTTGTTACCTCATGACGATCTTGTGCCTTGGCAGGATCTCGTAGATAGTCGCTTCTCAGCCCTTTTCATTTATAGTTATGCGTACCGAGACATGATTAGCTTCCGCTTGTGCTTTGACTTGTATGCTCGAGTGTTGGGTCATGAGACCCATGTTTGTAATATCCCGCTCTTGAGCCTAATGAATAATATTTGAGTCGTAGAGTTATGTTGTGATGCCATGTTGTATCTACGCATATTGAGCATAATGTGTGTATGTTTGAAATGCTTGGTATGTGTGGGATCCGACAAACTAGTTGTTTATCCTTGGCAGCCTCTCATATGGGGAAATGTAGTCTCGTGATTACGAGCGATAGTAGTCCGCTTCTGACCGGTTCACCGAGTCCTGCTAGCCCAAAGACTACTGCTTGGACACTTGACTGGCGGCATGTGTTTCATTTTGTTCCTATGTCATCCCCTCGGGAAATGTCACGCGGTGTTATTCGAGTCCTGCCTAGCTCAAGCTACAGCCGGGATACCGGAGTCCTGTTAGCCCAAAGGTTACAGCCCGAATATATCCGTTGATGACCGACATGTTCGATGTGATTCATGTATGCCTGTCCCCATAGGTTAAGCGCCGCTTTGGGTTCACGACTAGCCATGTCGGCCCGGGTTCTTTGTCATATGGATGCTAGCGACACTATCATATCGTGAGCCAAAAGACGCATAAGCGGTCCGGGCCATGGTAAGGCGACACCCGTGGGAATACCGTGCGTGAGGCCGCAAAGTGATATGATGTGTTACATGCTAGATCGGTGTGACTTAGGATCGGGGTCCTGACATCACTCGAAAGGATTGGTAGGTGTAGGATTTTGAGTTGAGCATCACATGGAAATTTTTCCTTAGTATTTCCTCGACCCCCTTTAACAGTACGGTGTTTCCTATGACTCAAGAAAGAGAAAACGAAACTACGAAAACAAAAGTCTTCACGCTTCATGTTCCTCAAATGAATACCAAGTCTTCAAGGTCACACCAATTTCTTCACTTTCAAAGTCTTCGTGAAGTCTTCGTAATATCAAAGTCTTTAGTCGAAGATCTTCATTTTTAGGGGTCTACTTTCTCTGTAAATATCAAACTCCTCATAGACTTATAGACCTGTGTACACTCATAAACACATTAGTCCCTTAACCTATAAGTCTCCAATACACCAAAATCACTAAGGGGAACTAGATGCACTTACACCCAACCGCGCGCCCTTCCATCGCCGGAGTCGATCGAACGGCCGTCGCCGCCGTTAGCCGCCGACGTGGCTGGCCTGGGGCCACCCCTGGGTCGCTGCTAGCAGGCCCCACGGGCCCCATTGACTGGGTTGACCCAGTCAACATGCTGACTGTGCAGCCCAGTGTCAGTAACAGCCGGTCCCCACCGCGTAATTAATCTAATTAAAACATTTTTTTAAATAAAATTAATTAGTTAACCTAGACAGTCACTGGCATGTGGGGCTGTAAGGGCATCTTTAGCCCTAAGATGTTTTGGTGATTGATGACAATGCTTTTGCGGACTAATCGTGTGCACTGTGCTTTTCAGAGATTCATCCTTTGGCACGAGACAATTCCCTCCCTTCGGAGTTTGAAGCGAAGACGGTGTAGTCTTTTTGATTTAGTTTGGTGGACTAGTTTCGTAGAGATCACCGTACTATCAAGAGGGGGTCCGCTTTGGAAAGGCTAGGGTGGAATCATCACGTACACATCCCTCGCACACTTTTCGAGCCTTTCCACTTCAATGGAGAGCTCGTTCTTGTCCTCTTTGTGCCTGCTCTGGTCTGAGAGGTAGTACCGCGGGCCGGAGCGGTAGTACCACTTGGGTGCTATAAGCGGCAGTACCGCTCCATGATGACCCACAAGTATAGGGGGCCTATCGTAGTCCTTTCGATAAGTAAGAGTGTCGAACCCAACGAGGAGCAGAAGGAAATGATAAGCGGTTTTCAGCAAGGTATTCTCTGCAAGTACTGAAATAAGTGGTAACAGATAGTTTTGTGATAAGATAAATTATAACGAGCAACAACTAACAAGAGTAAATAAAGTGCAGCAAGGTGGCCCAATCCTTTTTGTAGCAAAGGACAAGCCTGGACAAACTCTTATATAAAGAAAAGCGCTCCCGAGGACACATGGGAATATCGTCAGGCTAGTTTTCATCACATTCATATGATTCGCGTTAGGTACTTTGATAATTTGATATGTGGGTGGACCCGTGCTTGGGTGTTGTTCTTACTTGAACAAGCATCCCACTTATGATTAACCTCTATTGCAAGCATCCACAACTACAACAAAAGTATTAAGGTAAACCTAACCATAGCATGAAACATATGGATCCAAATCAGCCGTTCTGAAGCAACACATAAACTAGGGTTTAAGCTTCATCACTCTAGCAACCCATCATCTACTTATTACTTCCCAATGCCTTCCTCTAGGCCCAAATAATGGTGAAGTGTTATGTAGTCGACGTTCACATAACACCACTAGAGGCTAGACAACATACATCTCATCAAGATATCGAATCTAATACCAAATTCACATGACTACTAATAGCATGACTTCTCCCTTGTCCTCAGGAACAAACGTAACTACTCACAAAGCATATTCATATTCATAATCAGAGGGGTAATAATATGCATAAAGGATCTGAACATATGATCTTCCACCAAAGAAACCAACTAGCATCAACTACAAGGAGTAATCAACACTACTAGCAACCTACTAGCACCAATCCCGGACTTGGAGACAAGAATTGGATACAAAAGATGAACTAGGGTTTGAAGATGAGATGGTGCTGGTGAAGATGTTGATGGAGATTGCCCTCTCCTGATGAGAGGAGCGTTGATGATGATGATGATGATGATTTCCCCCTCTCGGAGGGAAGTGTCCCCGGCAGAACAGCTCTGCCGGAGCCCTAGATTGGTTCCGCCAAGGTTCCGCCTCGTGGCGGCGGAGTTTCATCCCGAAAGGTTGCTTCTTATTTTTTTCTTGACGAAAGACTTCATATAGGAGAAGACGGGCATCGGAGAGCCACCGGGGCCCACGAGGTAGGGGCGCGCTTTAGGGGCCCACCCTGAGTGGCAGGTGTGGGCCCTGGCCTTCATCTTTGGCGATTTATTTTTATTTATTTATTTTAAGATATTCCGTGGAGTTTCAGGACTTTTGGAGTTGTGCGTAATAGGTCTCCAATATTTGCTCCTTTTCCATCCCAGAATTCCAGCTATCGGCATTCTCCCTCTTCATATAAACCTTGTAAAATAAGAGAGAATAGCCATAAGTATTGTGACATAACGTGAAATAACAGCCCATAATGCAATAAATATTGATATAAAAGCATGATGCAAAATGGACGTATCAACTCCCCCAAGATTAGACCTCGCTTGTCCTCAAGAGAAAAGCCGATAATAATAATATGTCCTCATGTTTAGAGGTAGATGCGTCGATAAAAATAAAATACGGACATGAAGGCATCATGTTTATTCTCATAACAGCAATATATATAGATTTTGTCACATGATTACTTATGTTCAAATGATGATCTTTTCACAATGCAAAAGTATGAATCAAAAACCTTATTGAGCACCAACAAACTATAACCTCAGTCATTGAAGCAATTACAATTTATCATAACATCGGAAAGAGTCTATGTCGGAGCTTAAAAGCAAGTCCACATACTCAACTATCATTTAGTCCTTCATAGTTGCTAACACTCTCGCAATACTTGTGGTTACGGAGTTTTAATCGGACACAGAGAAAGATAGGGGCTTATAGTTTTGCCCCACAACCTTTTACCTCAAGGGTAATGTCAACAATAATAATTCATGCTCCCCTACATCCAATTAGATATATATATATATATATATATATATATATATATATATATATATATATATATGTATCATGTTATTTCCAACATGTCAATGGGTAAAGGATAAAATGAAAAAGGAAAGGTGAAGATCACCGTGACTCTTGCATAAGGTAGAGGATAATAATAAAAGATAGGCCCTTTGCAGAGGGAAGTAGAGGTTGCCATGCGCTTTTATGGTTGGATGCACAAAATCTCAATGCGAAAGAACGTCACTTTATATTGCCCCTTGTGATATGAACCTTTATTATGCAGTCTGTCGCTTCTATTACTTCCATATCACAAGATCGTGATAAAGCTTATTTCTCCCACACCAATCAATCATACATGTTTAGAGCAATTTTTATTGCTTTGCACCGATGACAACTTACTTGAAGGATCTTACTCAATCCATAGGTAGATATGGTGGACTCTCATGGCAAAACTGGTTTAAGGGTTTTTGGAAGCACAAGTAGTATCTCTACTTGGGGCGGAGAATTTGGCTAGCATGAGGGGGGAAAGGCAAGCTCAACATGTTAGAGGATCCATGACAACATACTTTATCTCAGATATAAGAAAACATAACTCATCACGTTGTCTTACTTGTCCAACATCAACTCTTTAGCATGTTATATTTTAATGAGTGCTCCCAATCATAAAAGATGTCAATGATAATATATCTATATGTGAAACCTCTCTTTCCTTATTACTTCCTATTAATTGCAACGATGACCAAAGCTATGTTTGCCAACTCCCAACAACTTTTAATCATCATACTCTTTCTATGTGAAGTCATTACTCTCAATAAGATCAATATGAACTCTTCGTTTCTTTTTATTCTTTTTCTTCTTTCTTTTCTTTTATTCACCCAAGATCATGGCAAAACAATCAAGCCCTTAACTCAACTAACTTTATTATATATATAGCTCACGGACTCAATTACATAGAGAGATCATAAAGCAAAACTCAAAACTATATCATACCATGACTTTATTCTACTAAATCAAGATACTAATAAAAGGATTGAACTAAGAAAAACGGTAAAGGTAGGAGTTGTGATTGTGGTACGATACCGGGGCACCTACCCCAAGCTTGGCAGTTGCCAAGGGGAGTGCCCATACCCATGTGATTATGTCTCCTTTGCTGGTGAAGAAGGTGGTGGTGATGGATAGTCACACATCGAGCATAAGAGGTCCTCCAACTTGCGAATAATGCCCTTGAGTGCAACGATATGCTCCTTCAACAAAATATTTTCACTTGTGAGATACTTATTTTGAATACAAGCTAACTCAATCATCTTGAAAGCTTCGATTTCAGTTGGGGTGAGAAAGTTGTGATCAAGCTGAAGGGTGTCTCCTGCTGCCGGAGCTTGGTCCTCCGTAGCCTTCTTGATCCCTTGATCCTTGTTGATCTCCATGGGTTCTTCCTTCTTCAGCTCTATCTTCATTAGCTAAGCATCTTTGTCACCATTGTTGGAGGAGGGGGACGACATGATGCCTGGCCTTGACAACCCTAATAGAAAACAACTCGAAACAAGAATAGAGGATAATTGCGTGATACGGGAGTCAAAACCTTCAGGAGAATATATAATGAATTTTTACCGACCAAAATACGTATCGTGCAAGAAAACGGAGTCTGGAGGGCACACGGGGTGCTCACGAGGTAGGGGGCGCGTCTAGGGGGTAGGGCGCGCCCCCCACCCTTGTGAGGCCCTCGTGTCCTTCCCGGACTGCTACTTATTTTTCTATTTTTATAAATATTCCAAAACAGAGAAATATTGCCTTAAAAATTGTTTTGGAGTCGGTTTACTTACCGTACCACATACCTACTCCTTTTCGGAGTATGAAACGTTCCGGAAAGTGTCTCTTATGTATTCCTCCGGGGTTACGGTTTCAATAATATTGGTTTCAACATTAATAGGATTACCTGAGATATAGTGTTTGATTTTTTGACCATTTACCACCTTCGGATTTGTGCCCTCGAAGTTGTTGATTTTTATGGCACCGGAACGATAGACCTCTTCTATAACGTAGGGACCTTCCCAATTAGAGATAAGTTTTCCTGCAAAAAACCTTAAACGAGAGTTGTATAGCAATACATAATCACCTACATTAAACTCACGCTTTTGTATCCTTTTGTCATGCCATCGCTTTTTCTTTAAACAACTTAGCATTTTCATAAGCTTGGGTTCTCCATTCATCAAGTGAGTTAATATCAAATAACCTTTTCTCACCGGCAAGTTTGAAATCATAGTTGAGCTCTTTAATAGCCCAATATGCCTTATGTTCTAGTTCGAGAGGTAAATGACATGCTTTTCCATAAACCATTTTATACGGAGACATACCCATAGGATTTTTAGATGCAGTTCTATAGGCCCATAATGCATCATCGAGTTTCTTGGACCAATTCTTTCTAGACCTATTAACAGCCTTTTGCAAAATTAATTTGAGCTCTCTATTGCTCAATTCTACTTGACCACTAGACTGCGGGTGATAAGGAGACGCAATTCTATGATTAACGTCATATTTAGCAAGCATTTTATGGAAAGCACCATGAATAAAGTGTGAACCACCATCACCATTAAATATCTAGGGACTCCAAACCTCGGAAAAATAACTTCCTTAAGCATTTTAATAGAAGTGTTATGATCAGCACTACTAGTTGGAATAGCTTCTACCCACTTAGTAACGTAATCAACAAAGAACCAAAATATGTGTATATCCATTAGAGGCAGGAAAAGGTCCCATATAATCAAAGCCCCAAACATCAAAATGGTTCAATAACAAGTGAATAATTCATAGGATTTTCTTGACGTCTACTAATATTACCAATTCTTTGACATTCATCGCAAGACAAAACAAACTTACGGGCATCCTTGAAGAGAGTAGGCCAATAAAAACCGGATTGCAATACCTTATGTGCAGTTCTATCTCCAGCGTGGTGTCTCCCATAAGCCTCGGAGTGGCACTTGCGTAGGATCTATTCCTGTTCATGCTCAGGTAGACAACGTCTAATAACACCATCTACTCCTTCTTTATAAAGATGTGGGTCATCCCAAAAGTAATGTCGCAAATCATAGGAAAACTTTTTCTTTTGTTGGTATGTGAAGCTAGGTGGTATAAATTTAGCAACAATATAATTAGCATAATCAGCATACCATGGAGTGCTACGAGAAGTGCTTATGACACTTAATTGTTCATCAAGAAAGCTATCATCAATAGGTAGTGGGTCATCAAGAACATTCTCTAACCTAGATAAGTTATCTGCAACGGGGTTGTCAGCTCCTTTTCTATCAACAATATGCAAATCAAATTCTTGCAGCAAGAGAACCATCTAATAAGTCTAGGTTTTGCATCTTTCTTTTCCATAAGATATTTAATAGCAGCATGATCAGTGTGAATAGTTACTTTAGAATCAACAATATAGGGTCTGAATGTATCATAAGCAAATACAACTGCTAAAAGTTCCTTTTCGGTAGTAGCATAATTTCTTTGAGCATTGTCTAGAGTCTTACTAGCATAATGGATAACATTTAATTTCTTATCAACACCTACAGCATAATCACTAGCATCACACATAATTTCAAAGGGTAAATTCCAATCAGTGGTCAACAACAAAAGTAAGAGATCAATGCTTTCTTAAGTATTTCAAATGCTTGACACAATCATCATCAAAGACAAATGGTACATCTTTTGTAATAAATTAGTCAGAGGCCAAGAAATTTTTGAGAAGTCCTTAATGAACCTCCTATAAAATCCGGCGTGACCAAGGAAACTTCTTATACCTTTGATGTCCTTGGGACATGGCATCTTTCAATAGCATCAACCTTGGCTTTATCAACTTCAATACCTCTTTCGTAAACTTTGTGCCCCAAGACAATACCTTCATTAACCATAAAGTGGCACTTTTCCCAATTCAAGACAAGATTAGTTTCTTCACATCTCTGCAAAACTCGATCAAGATTGCTCAAGCAATCATCAAAAGAGGAACCATAGACGGAAAAATCGTCCATGAAAACCTCACAAATTTTTTCACAAAAATCAGAGAATATAGCCATAATGCATCTTTGAAAGGTAGCAGGTGCATTACATAAAGCAAAAGGCATACGTCTATAAGCCAAAGTACCAAAAGGGCAAGTAAAAGTAGTCTTTGATTGATCTTTAGCCGACACAGGTATTTGAGAGAAACCAGAATAACCATCTAGGAAGCAATAATGTGTATGTTTGCATAATCTTTCTAGCATTTGATCAATAAAAGGTAAGGGTAATGATCTTTCTTAGTAGCTTTATTTAATTTGCGGAAATCAATTACCATCCTATAACATGTGATAATTCTTTGCGGGATCAATTCATCTTTATCGTTAGGGACAACAGTAATACCTCCCTTCTTAGGGACACAATGGACAGGACTTACCCTCTGACTATCAGCAACGGGATAAATTATACCTGCCTCCAGAAGCTTGAGTATTTCTTTTCTTACCACTTCTTTCATTTTAGGATTCAAACATCATTGAGGATCACGAACAGGTTTGGCATCCGCTTCCAATTTACTTTATGTTGCCATAGAGTGGGACTAATGCCCTTAAGATCATCAAGAGTATATCCAATAGCGGCACGGTGCTTCTTTAGAGTTTTCAATAATCTTTCTTCTTCATGCTCTGAAAGGTTAGCACTAATAATAACAGGATATATTTTCTTTTCATCAAGATAAGCATATTTAAGATTATCGTGCAACGGTTTAAGCTCAAAAAGCAGGATCACCCTTGGGTGGAGGAGGATCCTAGGATTTCAACAGCAAATTGTGTTGCAGAATAGGTTCCTGTTTAAAGAATACTTCATCTATTTCCCTTCTCTCATTCATAAACATATCATTTTCATGGTCTAGCAAATATTGTTCTAAAGGATCACTAGGAGGTACGGCAATAGAAGCAAGACCAATAATTTCATCCTTACTAGGCAATACTTCCTCACGATGTTGTTTACTAAATTTAGAGAAATTAAACTCATGAACCATATCATCCAAGCCAATAGTAACAACATTCTTTTCGCAATCTATCTTAGCATTAACAGTGTTCAAGAAGGGTCTACCAAATATAATTGGACAAAAGCTATCTTGTGGGGAACCAAGAACAAGAAAATCGGCAGGATATTTAGTTTTCCCACACAAGACTTCAACATCTATAACAATTCCTACTGGCGATATAGTATCTCTATTGGCAAGTTTAATTGTAACATCAATATCTTCTATCTCAGCGGGTGCAATTTCATGCTTAATTTCTTCATACAAGGTAACAGGTATAACACTAGCACTAGCACCCATATCACATAAGCCATGATAACAATGATCTCCTATTTTAACAGAAATAAAAGGCACGCCTACCACAGGTCTATGTTTATCTTTAATGCAGGTTTAGCAATTCTAGTTGATTCACCGCAGAATTGAATAACATGCCCATCAATATTATCAGACAAGAGATCTTTAACAATAGCAATATTAGGTTCTACTTTGACTTGCTCAGGAGGTGTATAAGTTCTAATATTGCTTTTACGAACTAGATTGAAGCTTTAGCATGATCCTTTATTCTAACAGGGAAGGGTGGTTTCTCAACATAAGAGGTAGGAACAATAGGATCATTATAAGTGACAGTCTTTTCTTCAACTTTAATAGGTGCAGCTACTTTTACTTCTATGGGAGGATGATATTTAAACCACTTCTCCTTGGAGAGATCAACATAAGTAGCAAAAGATTCACGTAAAGAAGCTACTATCTCGTGAGTCAAGTCCATATTTAGTGCTAAACTTATGGAAAATATCAAGATCCATAAAAGATTTAACACAATCAAACTTAGGTGTCATACCTGACTCCTTACCTTTGTCGAGATCCCAATCTTCGTAGAGTTGCGTTTAATTCTATCCAATAAATCCCATCTGAATTCAATGGTCTTCATCATAAAAGAGCCAAAGACAAGAAGTATCGAGCATGGTGCGATTGTTATCGTAAAGCCGAGCGTAAAAACTTTGAATAATTATTTCTCTTGGGAGCTCATGATTGGGGCATGAATATAACATTGATTTAAGCCTCCCCCAAGCTTGAGCGATGATTTCTCCTTCGCGAGGCCAAAAATTATATATGTAATTGCGATCACGATGAACAAGATGCATAGGATAATATTTTTGATGAAATTCCAACTTCAGTCTTTTGTAGTTCCATGATCTCTTATCATCACATAGCCTATACCATGTGAAAGTGCTAGTTATCGACTAGAGGGGGGTGAATAGGCGATTTTTACGGAAGTCTTCAAAACATGAAAGTTTCGAAGACAAACATGAAAACTGGACCTATAAACATGCAGCGGAAGATGAACTACACTAGACAAACCATAGTCAAACAAGTATGAAGCTAAAGCATGATGGTGATAGCAGCTATGTAGTAGGATCAGATGGAAGATAGTATGAAGCCAATCGTAACAAGTAGTCACACAAAGTGAAGTCAAACAGGTAGAGCAATCAGACAATGACTTCACAACAACAAACTGTAAGTAAGGAGAGTAAGAGATAGAACCAGTGTGTTGTGAAGACAAGGATTTGTTCGACCAGTTCCAGTTGTTGTGACAACTGTACGTCTGGTTAGGGAGGCTGAGATTGAACTCAGAAGACCGTGTCTTCACCTTATTCCCCTTGAGCTAAGGACACACAGTCCCCGCCCAATCACTCTGGTAAGTCTTCAAGGTAGACTTCCAAACCTTCACAGACTTTGTTCATCGGCAATCCACAATTACTCTTGGATGCTTAGAACGCGACGCCTAACCGGCTAGAGGATTCACAGTCCTCAAGTGTAACAAGTCTTCAGATCACGCAGACAGAAAGACTTCAGTGATGCCTAACACTCTCTGGCTCTAGGTGTTTGGGCTTTGTCCTCACAAGGATTTCTCTCTCTCAAAAGCTTCGGAGGTGGGTTGCTCTCAAACGACAGAAGTCGTGCACTAACTCTGAGCAGCCACCAATTTATGGTGTAGGGGGTGGGCTATTTATAGCCACTGGGCAACCCGACCTGATTTGTCCGAAATGACCCTGGGTCACTAAGGAACTGACACGTGTCACAACGGTCAGATTTCAAACACACGCCGACAGCTTGACTTGGGCTACAAGTAAAGCTGACTTATCCGACTCTGGATAAGATTTGCTCTCATTGTCTTCGTCGAAGACATAGGATTTTGGTTGAGCATCACTTGATCCACTCGACTTTGTTCACTTGGACCCCACTTAACAAAGGCGGTGGTTCCTATGACTCAACAAAGAAGAAAAGAAACAATGAAACTGCTAAGTCTTCGCCCATAGTCTTCACTCAATGTCTTCTTCTCATATAGTCTTCAATGTGAATAGCTTCATGTACCACCATTATCTTCAATGTCTTCATACATTTTTAGGGTCATCTCCTAGAGGTAAACCGAATCAAGGAGGGACTACTACCGTGTTATCCTGCAATTCTCACAAACACATTAGTCCTCAACCACGCTTGTCGTCAATACTCCAAAACCAAACTAGGGGTGGCACTAGATGCACTTACAATCTTCCCTTTTTGGTGATTGATGACAAATTGGTTGAAGTTTTCAACGGGATATAAGTATGTGAAATATGTGAAATTGTAAGGATGAGGTATTGTCTTCATAAGTGGAAAAGGCTCCCCACGAAGATGTGCATATAAGTAATTTGCTTTTGGAATGCAAATGCACATGGTAGGTTCTACTTGTGGAGATCCTCTTCAACTTATGAAGACAATTCATCATGCATGATTCGATGTAATGAAGATAATGACATGCATAATGAAAAATGGACGTCTGCAAAATGATTTAAGTGCGGAAGTTATCATCGCACATGCGGAATTTATCATCGCATCACAAAATAGCAAATAAGTAGCAGACGACCATCGAGTTTAAGTGTTACAACTCAAAGAACCAAATGTATCAAGAGAAAGAGTTGTAAACACTAGGCAAAATATAAAGCAACCGCCCATATGAACCCGCTTGAAGACTATCAACTCATAACTTCTCCCCCTTTTGTCAGTAAGGACCAAAAAGGGTTGAAGACATTGAGCCTCTACTCGTTCCCAGAAGGAGTAGGAGAAGATGCAGGGTTGGTGTCGAGGTTTGGAGGTGCAGACAAACTTGGAGCAGTGTTGATACGAGTTGGAGGTGGCGAAATGGCATCATCTTGATCATCGATCACATGAGCATTCACGGTTGCAGCAGAAGAGGAGTACTCAGAGTCTTCAAGAGATGAAGTGCGCCGCAGAACAGCATTTCTGGGCGGAGTGGAATCAAACTTGAATCTTTCTGAGAAGCCATCGTCCTGAAGATCTTCCTCAAAGACACATAAGCGCCACCGCTTCCATGTGCGCCGACAGTGTTTCATGCGCGACAAAGGCATTCTTGGTTGCAAGGTTGCGAATGCGGTTGACGCTACCATGATGCTCGTGATTCCGGGCGCTTGAGCCACCATGATGCCTATCCTGTTTACGATGCGAGGCCAACGAGAAGCTCTCGTCATTGAGAACACGAGATCGCCGAGGCCGTTAAGCAATTGTGCTGTCAAGGCTTCGGGTTTGGGCACGGTGAGGTGCACGGTAGTACCAGCCAACGGATAGACTCTAGTGGCAGCCAAAGACACCTTCAATGGGCCGAGTGAAGCTCTGATGATCAGCATTATGAAGATAAAGAGGCTCCTTGTCAGGCTCTGGATAGATGGCTTCAACCGACATATCGACATCTAGCAAGAAGACAATGTGGTTGCGCGCAGATGGCTGATAGTTGAAAGCAAAGGTGAAGCTTGATCGTACACATGATCCATGGAGCATAGAACTTCAAGCCAAAAATGTCGATCCTCGATGCAGAAGTTGGCGGATGAAGAAATCCCGTGCATTGAAGCTTTTGCCATGAAGAATATGGAAGACCAATGTCTTCATCGCACCTTCTAGCTTAGCCTTTGGAGAATGTCCTTTGATGGGACAGAGTGATCTCCTTATGATGTGATAGATTGTGCGAGGCAGATACTCAAGGTCTTCAACAAAGAACTCCATAGGATATTCTGCATCTGGAGGCAATGGCTTCATCATGCTTAGCATCTGGCTCATGTCGGGTTCTGACTTGTGAAAGATGCTTTCCAAAGCTGCAGTGTGAAGTCGACAACCGTGCTCATAGAGATCCCCTGAGTGGGCAGGCCAAGAAGCTCAATGACATCAAATGCTTTGGCTTCATGATGGACATTTCTGTCATCCACTCAAGTACCCAAGTCTTAGGATCCTCAGAGTATCCTCTCGATATGAAGAGTGGCGTATAATTGAAGCAAAGAACTCTTCATTCCAAAGGTTCTTATCGATGACAAAGTGCGATTGCCACCTCTCTGAAGCAATCGAGAGCTTCTTCTAAGCAGGGCAGACCAGCTATTGCTTCAGTGTCAAGACGCATATGCGGAAATATGCGGCCTTGGTTGTATAGAATGCATGAATAATAGCTGCGCTGCTGATAACTCCAGAACCGATCAGATGAAATCTTGGGCTTGGTGTAGGGGTTCTTTGCTCTATCGAAGAAGGTATTATGTGCAATGAAGCCGTTGACATTGAAAGATCCTGGCGAAGTGGCAGTACCTGGAAATCTGGGCAGTCTTGGCTTTGGATTCTAAATCTAAGGCCTGTGCTCGACATGGTAATCAAATTGAGGACCAGCAGCAGGTGGAGGAATCAGAATTGGCCATCTAACAGTGACAAGCTGGCCATAGTTGTATGCTTGCTCGATAGTATGTGGCCTTGGAGGCGGAACATGAGCAGTGGCATTGACTTCTGGCTGCAGATTTGTGTTAGGTGCGGCATTGACTTCATCTGCTTCATGGGCTTCATTGGCTTCATTGGCCACTGTAGGCTCCACATTGGCTTCGGACATGACAACGTCATTGGCTTCAGGAATGTCATTGGTGGCAGCCTCAGGATTTTCACTCTCCACTTGAGTAGCTGGAGGTTCCGCATAGACCGGTTTTCTTCAGAATATATTCGTGAGTTGTAGGGGAGAAGCGACACGCCTTTCTTCTTGTGTTGCTCCGGTGATGCAGCCAGAGGGTCTTCAAGAAGATTGGCTTCTGCATACGTGGACCGTCACGTATGATTGTCTTCAGGAAACACTTGACGTGCCACTGAACTTGACAAGTTCGAGCCCTCTTCTGTGATGGTGGTCATGGAGACGGATGGCCTCAGGCCTTTGCGAAGCCGTTGGAATACGGGCGACGCCTTTGGTGATGGTGATGTCTCCATGTAGTTGTCATCATTGGACATGGGGCTGATGACGGGCACAGATGACGGTTGGGGTGTACTTGGTGAGTCTGGATGTGGGGTAGCTTGTCAGGCGATCAGCCCACGATGCATCTTGTGAGATTGGCGCCAAAGGACGCACCAATACCGATAAGCTCACTATTCGCTTGAACAGCGATGATACCGCTGGGCGCTCAATCCGAGGAAGAACTACATCATCTTGTATAATGTCTTCATCAGCGATGGGATCGACGACCGGAACTTCTTGAGCTTCAGGAGCCTCTGTGGAAGCAGGCTCATGAACAATCATCCGACGCTCTTGGTTTGCAAATGGAGGGGGAACAAAGGCAAGGGGTTCAACAACAAGGGGCTCTGTGGGAACAGCCTGATCTCTCTTCTTGGTTTTTCTCTTCTTAGGGGGTGGTGCTTCATCAGTGGTGCGCTTGGTTTTCCGCTTCCTGGCTTCAGCTTCAGCTGCCTTGGTTTTCTTCTGTTCAGAAGCCACCGAAGGAGCCTTGGGCTTCGAAAGTCACAGATGTCGGCAGGGAAGACAATGTGTGGTTCTTCCCGCCAAGGTGCTTCAAAGGTTGGCTTCAGATGACTTCTTTTTCTTGGCAGCCATTGAGGGGTCAATGCTGTATGCCAAGTGCCTTGCACTTTTCAGCTTCATTGTAGGCTTGAACGCATTTGTCAGCGAGTGCTTTCATGCGCTCTCTTGAGCCTTTGGCTTCCTCGCGTTTCTTCCAAAATGACTCCTTAAGGTCATTAAGCATCACCTTGAACTTTTGCACATCAGCCACATTCAGCCCGCTACATGCTTCTTGAACTGCTCCTTCTCAAGTCTATCTTTCGCTTTTAGTTCAACGATGCTACCGAGCCGTAGCAAGCTCAGAGCAATGGCGCCTTGGAAAGCAACATCGACGCCTATGGGAAGTCAAGGTCATCAAAGCTGAGATCTTGATTATCAAACCACTCATTAATGAAGTTCTTCAGAATGTTTACATCAAAGAGGGGCAGATTGTTGAAGATCTCCGCCTCTTGCTTGCTCTTGATCAGCTGCTCCAGAGCATCTTCACCAAATTCTTCATCTGAATACAAGTCAATGGTTTCAGATTCATTTCTCAGAATGGCAAAGAGTGCCAAAGGCATGACTCAGCTTGTCGAGCTGGTGTCTTCAGGGCTTCTCACGCCTCTTGGAGATGCGAGAGATCTTCGTAGTTATTGCTAGGAGCGTATAAGGGGCTTGCCAATGGCTTCGGGTCTCAAGCTTTTGGAGCAGCAGATGGTTTTGAAGCTTTAGTCCTCTTTTTGCTTCATGCGGCTTTGGAGCAGGAGCAGGAGCTTCATCGGTGTCAGCATCGTCATCAAAATGATCCACTTTGGCACCTTGAACAGCAATGTGAGTGATGAGGCCATCAAGGTTGTAGCAGGGACCGATCATGTTCTCATTGGCTTCACGGGTGCCATTGTCCCGAGGTGAGGACGGACCAGGGTTGAAGTCAAGCCCTAAATCCTTCTTGTTCTTTGCAAATGAAGTCTTTGGCGAATCGGTAGTTGCGCTTGAATGCATTGTCTTCACGACACCGTGAAAGCATTGAAGAAGGATCAAGATTGTTAGGCCGAGGTCCGCGCACCATGCAAGGATAGAAGCCTTGCTCAATGGCTTCAAATTTCGATTCTCGGGTGGAAGATTTTTATACAAGATATCACCCTGTGGTGCCTTGATGGCATTTTTCTCAAAGCATATTCTTCAAAGGATGAAGCGATATTTGAACCATTCTTCTCGCCCAATATCTTCAATCCATTGGATTCGATTCATGCTCAGATAGGTTTCTTCTGGGTCAGTTTTGTACATCTCGTACAAATCTGGAGGTAGGTCCTTGGAAGTGTTGCCACGACGCTGTCTGCCTCCTTTTCTTGCTGACTTTTCAGTAGCCATGAAGTGTAAACCAAGGGCTTCAAGACGCGTAATGGCTTCAAGCGCCTGGACCGACAGAACTTGCTTGTGTGAGTTGATGTGACTCAGCAAGAATTCGCAAATGAATGCAGACTATGAGAACTAAGGGATTCTCCCACGGACATGTACCGTGATAAAGATTAAAGGTGCGACGGAAGGGGAAGAGGTCATATGCATTCTCAGAAGATTTTGACGATAAATCAGTTTGACGACATTGACCTCATAACGCGAAGACATTCACTTATACGATGAGAGTTGGTTCCAGAGTTGTACAAATCCAAGAATAAGTACAAGTGAGGAATCTAACTTGTGAAGAAGCATAAGTGAATATACTAGGCAGAATATGAGATGCAGAAAGAGATAGATTCATGTTCGAAGATCTAGAAACCACTTTTGGTAGGAAAGGATGAATCTATCAGATCAAAAAGACGGTAAAAAGTAAACTTTTATTACCACACGAGGAACTGCAAGACGAAGAGAAGATGGATGCCGAGCAGTTCGATCTCCCGTGCCCTAACTTGGCGACGGAAGACACCTACAGCGATGGCGGAGATGACGAGGTCCGCGGCCGGCATGAGGACGGCGTCGATGAAGTTGCGGCAGCTAAGCGCTTCATAGTTGGCATCGTCGAGAGCTAGCGGAGATGCTAGGGTTTGCGTTAGATGGCGAAGGAGGAAGAAGGATTTTTGACCGAGACGAGACAGTATTTATAAGGACGTAGACAAAGACAAATAAGATTACGCATGTGTTCTCGGCGGTTCACATCTCAAGGACACGTGGCTAACATGCAACACATTGAGAGGTGTTCCACGCTCCCACGCCGCTACCGGGTTGTCGGGTGGTCGCTCCAATTCTCCGGTTTTAGGCAAAAGGATATGTCATTAAAACTAGATATAAATGTTCGTCTCTGTATCTTATGCTGACAAGGACGCAGAGAAGACATTCGACAATGTTAACATAATGCATATGATTTGGATAGATAGAGCTTGAGGTAGAAAGCATAGAGAGGTTAGGGTCCGATCACATTCACTTAGTTCAAAGGATTCAAAGCGAAGATATAGCAATAAGTGAATGTTGTAGAGGATGTAACATTATATATGTATATTACCTACCAAGAACAAATCAACATAGTAAAGATAATCCAGAATTCAAATCAATATTGAAGACAAATTAATTGTGAAGACTATGCAAATGTGATGCCATAAGAAAACATTTTATAAGAGTTTGGTGGTGTATGCTACTCCACCGTATAGGAAGTATTAGACCTAGACACGGCGCACAATTATCGTGGCACTCAAGTCAATTTCCACATTAATGTATTCACACTTAGAGTGTATGTATTCATCGATTGAAGATATACATTATTTCGTGTGTTGCACGCCTAAGTCTTCAAAATGCATAAGTGTTAGGATGTGTTCCTAATCACGTGACATTCGAGGATTCCAAGATATTTAGCTCACACCACAACTTGCAAAACCTTTTCTCATCCAAGGGCTTAGTGAAGAAATCAGCCAACCGCTTCTTCCGCCTTGACGTGAATGATATCAATATCTTCTTTCATAACATGATCTCGAGAAAGTGATGACGAATTTCAATGTGCTTTGTCTTCGAAAGTGCTGAATCGGGTTATTGGCAATCTTGATAGTGCTTTCATTATCGCAGAGAGTGGCACATGCTTCGATGGATGCCATAGTCCTTAAGAGTTTGCTTCATCCACGTAAGTCGAGCGCAAAGAAGATCCAAAGAAGAATGTATTCAGATTCAAAGCAGCTTGAGAGAGATACACGCTCTACTTCTTTGAAGACCAACAGACAAGAGATCGACCCGTAAAGTGACATGTGCCCGATGTAGACTTGTGATCCACCTTGTCACCAAAGATAATCAAAGATCCAAAATCCAACCAGATCAAACTCGAGCCCTTTGGATACCATAATCCTAGTGTTGGGGTGTAAGCCAAATATCAAGAATTCTCTTCACAGCCTAAGTGATGCGACTCCTTTGGTGCCGCTTGGAATCGGGCACACATGCAAACACTAAGCATGATATCCGCCTAGATGCACATAAATAAAGTAATGAGCCAATCATGGAGCGATATACCTTTTGATCGAAATCTTTACCATTACGCCGGGCTTAGATGACTTTTGGTTGGCATTGGCGTCGTGTATCCTTTGCGCCTTGCATTCCAAACTTCTTCGTGCAATCTTTTGAGATATTTTTCTTGAGATATGAAGATGTCATATGCTGTCGACGGATTTGAAGACCAAGAAAGAACTTCAGCTCTCCCATCATGGATATTTGATATTGTTCTTGCATCATGTGACCAAATTCATCACTGTATTTCTTGTTTGTGCAACCGAAGATAATGTCATCCACATAGATTTGGCACACAAACAGTTCACCATCATATGTCTTCGTGAAGAGTGTGGGATCCAGAGAACCAGGTTTGAAGCCTTTGCTCGTCAGAAGTCTTTGAGTGTGTCATACCAAGCACGAGGGGCTTGTTTGAGGCCATACAAAGGCCTTGTTGAGCTTGTATACCATATCGATGTTTTGGGTCTTCAAAGCCAAAGGGTTGTGCTACATACACTTCTTCTTCAATCTTTCCATTGAGAAAGGCACTCTTTACATCCATTTGATATGTATGATGTTATGATGATTTGCGTAAGCTAGCAGTATGTGAATGGCTTCAATCCTAGCCACTGGAGCAAATGTTTCATCAAAGTCAATTCCTTCAACTTGTGTGTATCCTTGAGCAATGAGTCGTGCTTTGTTTCTGACAACTTGACCATGCTCGTCTTGTTTGTTGCGATATATCCATTTCGTGCCTATTATGTTGTGCTTGCGAGGATTAGGATGCTTGACTAGTTCCCACACATTGTTCAAATTTCAAACTATTGAAGCTCGCCTTGCATAGCTTGAATCCATTCAGTTCCATGAAGGCTTCAAAGAACTTTCTTGAGTTCGTAGATTGAGACAAATGCAAAGTGCCCATGTAAATTTGCTAGCTGTGTTGCCCTTGAACGAGTGAGTGGTCCAGATGCGTTGATGCTATCAATTATCTTCTCAATTTGTACTTCATTTGCAACACGAGGATGAACTGGACGAAGATTTTGCTCCCGCTGATCATTGTCATCATTTGGACGATTGTCTTCAGGCTGAGCAATGTCTTCAAAGTTGATCAAAAGTGTAAATGATAAGTTCTTCTTCACGCCGGGCCTCGATGGTATGATCTCTCCTGCTCCCATTAGCTTGATTGATTCACCGGCGTGTACTCCATCTAGCACATTTGGCGTGTGCTCTCTTTGCGAGCCGTTAGTTTCATCGAATCAAGACATCCACGCTTTCAACCACTTTATAGTGAAAGAGGTTGAAGACTCAGAGAGTGCGAGTCCTTTCCATAACCAAGCATAAAACCCTCATGTGCTTTGGTGCAAATTTTGAAGTGTGATGTGGATCCTTGATCCAAGCACCTAGCACCAAATACTCAAGTAGCTTACGCTTGGCTTCTTACCGCTTAGAAGCTCATAGGATGTTTTCTTCAGAAGCTTGTGAAGATAAACACGGTTGATGACATGGCATGCAGTGTCAATGGCTTCAGGCCATAATTTTCTTGGAGTATTGTATTCGTCACGCATCGTCCGATCCATCTCAATAAGGGTTCTGTTCTTGCGATCCACGATGCCATTCCGCTGTGGTGTGTAAGGAGCAGAAAACTCATGAGTGATGCCTAAGGTATCAAGATAAAGGTCGAGGCATGTGTTCTTGAATTCAGTACCGTTGTCACTCCTAATGTGCTTGATCTTGACGCCATAGTTGTTCATGGCGCGGTTGGTGAAGGCGTCTCGAAGATCCTCAAGGCTCAGCCTTGAAGAGAATTATGTGCACCCAAGTGTATCATGAATAATCATCAACAATAACGAAACCATAGAGACAAGCAGTTGCAGTGAGAGTAGAGTAGTGAGTGGGGCCAAACAAGTCCATGTGGAGCAACTCAAAAGGTCGAGATGTAGTCATGATTGTCTTCGAGGGATGCTTGGCCCTTGTCATTTTCCCAGCTTCACAAGCACCACATAGATGATCTTTCTTGAACTTGACACCTTCGATGCCTATGATGTGCTTCTTCTTGGCGAGAGTGTGTAGGTTCCTCATTGTAAGTGCATCTAGTGCCCTTAGTGATTTTGGTGTATTGAAGACTTATAGGTTAAGGGACTAATGTGTTTATGAGTGTACACAGGTCTATAAGTCTATGAGGAGTTTGATATTTACAGAGAAAGTCGAATTCTAAAATGAAGTTCTTCGATCAAGACTTTGATATTCTCAAGACTTTCTCAAGACTTTGAAAGTGAAGAAATTGGTGTGACCTTGAAGACTTGGTATTCATTTGAGGAACATGAAGCGTGAAGACTTTTGTTTTCGTAGTTTCGCTTTTCTCTTTCTTGAGTCATAGGAAACACCATACCGTTAAAGGGGTCGAGGAAATACTAAGGAAAAATTTCCATGTGATGCTCAACTCAAAATCCTACACCTACCAATCCTTTCGAGTGAAGCCATTGAAATCTCATACAGCTTCAACAATTTCTTCAAAGGATGTAGACGAAGTTCTTCCGTCGCCGAGGAATTTGTCCCGACCGAGGAGTTAGGAATTCGCCAAAGGCGGATTGCCTACACAAAGGAGGAACATGATAGCCCCGAGGAATTTGAGATTCAAATTTCCGATCGCTGTTAAAGTGCGCGCCACCTGTCCCCAAAATATCTTATCCTCCTAACGGTCATATCATTGAAGGGCATTTATGTCTTATCATGTCGGGCTGCTCCCTAGGCTATAAATAGTCAGCCCCTCACAACCACTAGCTGGTTGGCTGCTCCGAGAGAACTTGACACTTGTCATTTGAGAGAAACCCATCCTCCGAGGACTTTGAGCGAAAATCATCGAGTGAGGAAAAATCCAAAACCAAACCCTACAAACCCAAAGTGATTGAGCATCACTGAAGAGATTGATCCTGCGTGGATCCGATGCTTGTTACCTTTGAAGACCGTGGCTTCTTCCAGATGGTTAGGCGCCATGGTCTAGAGCATCCAAGAGGAATTGTGGATCGCCGAAAGTGACCAAGTCTGTGAAGGTTTGGAAGTCGCTCAAGACTTACACGAGTGATTGGACGAGGTCTGTGTGACCTTAGTTCAAGGAGAATACGATGAGGACTTGGTGTCGAAAGCTGCGTGCTCAGCGATTGGGTGTCCGGACTGTGTGTCCTCGAAGTTTAAATACTCAAATTTCGCTTCAACCAGACGTATTAACCGAGACAACAGCTTGAACCGGTCTACCAAATCATTGTCTTCACCAACCTAATCGGTTCTATTTCCTCAACCCTTTCATTTCCTCATTATCGTGTTGAGAGTTCGCTCATATTTGTGTTTGAAGACTTTGATCAAGACTTTCTCAATTTCCTCAGCTCAACTTCTTCACCGCTTGTCTTCATCTTGTGCTATCCTCGTGTTTACGCTTTTCGCACTCTTTGATTGTCTTCTATTTCATCATGATGACCATGCCCGCATTCTCTTATGCTTACTTCTCGAGTACTTATTCCGTCAGAAGTAGTTCTTCACTTAGGAATTTCCTCACCGGCAAATTCCTCAGTGAAGAATTCATAAAAATCGCCTATTCACCCCCCCTCTAGTCGATATAACGCACTTTCAAGTGGTATCAGAGCAAGGTACTCCCTTGTTCTGTGTGATTTTGGTTTAACCACCTGGAGTTTTAGTTATGTCGACCGCAGGTATGAAGAAAAAAGTGACATGCCCTATCTTTGACGGTCATGATTATCCCAAGTGGAATGCCATGATGAGGAAGCGCCTCATGGCAATGGATGCAAGTCGTGGACCGCCACCGAAATTGGTCTTATCGATCTATGCAAGACGGCGAACGCAGATGATATTCGCAAGTACACTCGACTTGACATCATGGCGAAGGATACCATCTGCTCTCGCCATCTAGAGATGAATTCAAGCGCATTATGCATCTTTGCAATGCGGTTTATCCGGGACCGAATCTCCAACGCCTATGAAGGTCATCGAACTCCGTTATGATCCTTGGTTTGAGGACTTCAAGGAATCTCTCAAAACAATGACTCTCGAACCGTAATCATCATCTTCTACAAAGATGTCTCATGGCAAAGGGTGACAAGGTAACCGAATGTTCCTCATCCGAAGTTTTGTGATGATGAACTGATGATGATGGATCCGATGATGATATTGAACCTAGCTATACCAAGCTTGTTTGTATTGCTACCAAACAACAACATGCCTTGGAAAAGGTTCAAAACATGTTAGGTAAAAGTGATGATATGTTAGGTGAAGAAATGGATCAAGACTAAAGCCCTCGATCGAAAATCTTCAGAGACTTCAGTCTAGGTTTGACAGCCTTCAAGGTCATCATAACACTCTCTTATCTGATCATGAGAAACTTTCTTATGAATTTATTCAAAGAAAGCAAGAACACTTGAGAAGCTAAGAGTGAGTTATGAAGATCTGCAGAAGGAGCGCAATTCATTACTTGCTCAACAAATCAGCGCTTCTCAGGAAGAATTTGTTCCTCCATGCTTAAAGTGCATTGAACGTGAATCGCTTAATTCTTCACCAATGTTCAAATGCTTCAATCGTTACAAATTCTTCACCTGCCTCTACTATCACTAATTCCTCATCTCGAGGACATTGCTAGCATTACTTACGATGTAGTGGTTGAAGGAATTGTACATGACAGCATGTACAAAAGCCCTCAAAGGGCATCGACTTTTGTGATGTGCTTAGAAAGTAGATCCTCAATAAGAACCCTAGGAAAGAGGGTATTGCCTTTGAGAGGAAACTCAATGCTGATGGAACATATTGGAAGCCTGAGCAGTTCCCCTATGAAGAAAATCTGGGTTCCCAAGAAGTGCCTTGAAAGTCTTCAGGTGAATGTCCTCATGACACCACCTGTGAAGAATAGGAACCCCAGATCAAACTCTTCATATGGACCAAATTCGTCATATGGATCCAAGTCCTCATACGGATCAAATTCCTCACGTGGATCAAATTCTCAAAAGGATCAAAGTCCTCATATGATTATCATCGTGCTAACAACTCTCTGCTTCACGGTGGTAGAGCTAAGGGCTATGAATATGTGCATTATTCTTCAAACCAATATGTTTATAAGTCCTCAAGAATTTCTCCGCTTATTCATATGCTTACCCTAACCCTCTTATGTGAAACGAAATGGATTGGCCTCTATGCCACCATTCTCATATGTTGCTCGCAGAGTGATGAACTCTTTGCCACCCCTTAAGATGTGGGTGGTGAAGAAAAGAACTAATCTCTTCTCATAGGGTCGTCTCCGCACGTGCTTTAAACGTCTCAAGAATTTGTCAGGGGCTCACAAAAGTGCCTCGAAAGGATGCAAAGTTAATCATGAAGAAATGAACTTTCATTTCACACGCCCTCATATCATGCTTATCCGTTATATCGCTCGATGAAATTCACCGATGAACTTGATATCATATTCTTCATCGATGAAGTATATGAGATCGTAAGTTGCACTAATTCATCTGCAGGATGATCAACCCAAAGCCAATGAGTGGGTCCTCGATAGTGGATGTACAAATCACATGAGTGGTGACAAGAATCTATTGATGGATACTCCCTTATCACCGCCACATCTCAAGCATATCATCTTTGGCCGACAAAGGCAAAAGTCGTATTGGGTCTTGGTAAGGTTATGATCTCTAAGGACATACACATGGACAAAGTCATGCTTGTTGAGTCCTTAGGATACAACCTCATGTCACCTCAATGCTTTGTGATCTTGATATGGTTGTTGTGTTTGGCAAGTATCGCTGTGTTGTGATCATGGAAGTTTACAATTCCAAAGTCTTCAAGGCTTTAGGAGAGGAGACTTGTATATTGTTGATTTCTCTACAGACCACAACCAGCCGTGGTGTCTACTTGCAAAAGCTTCGTATAAGGCTAATATGGCATCGGCGACTTGGTCACGCAGGCATGAGGAATTTGCACACGCTTGCAAAGAAGAAGCATGTAATTGGCATTGAAAATGTCAAATTCCTCAAGGATCACTTGTGTGGAGCCTGTGAAGTTGGAAAAATGACCAAGGCCAAGCATCCAGCGAAGACTATCATGACCACTACTCGGCCCATTCGAATTGCTTCACATGGACCTCTTTGGTCCTAATCATTATTCAGCAAATACTAATGATGCATCTCTATATGGCTTTGTTATTGTTGATGATTACTCTCGTTACATATGGGTACACATTGTTACTTCCAAAAATGAAGTGCGGGAAGTCTTCAAACGATTTTCCTCGAGGGCTTCAACTAACTTTGGTGTGAAGATCGTATTACATCAGAGTGACAATGGAACCGAAGTTCAAGAATTCGGTCTTGATGCCTATCTTGATGAACTTGGTATTACTCATGAGTTATCTGCTCCCTATACTCCTCATCAAAATGGCGTCGTGGAGCGCAAGAACAGAACTCTTGTTGAGATGGATCGCACTATGCTTGATGACTACAAAACGCCTAGTCATTTTTGGATTGATGCAATTGATACCTCGTGCCACATCATCAACAGAGTATATCTTCACAAATTCTTCAAGAAGACTGCCTATGAACTCCTCACTGACAAGAAACCCAATGTGAGTTATTTCAAAGTCTTCTGCTAAATGCTGGATTAGAGATCCTCATCACAATTCTAAATTTGCACCGAAAGCACATGAAGGTTTTATGTTTGGTTACGGAAGGACTCGCACACCTACAGTAGTCTTAAACATCGCCTTCACAAGATTGTTGATATCAGATGTGCGGTTCGATGAAACTAATGGCTCGCAAAGAGGGCACCTACCTTCCGTGTTAGATGAACCAGCTCCGAGGAATCTATCAAGTTCAAGGCAACCGAGGATGTCATCCCTCATCAAGAATCAATCAAGAATTCATTCCTGACGCCAAGAACGCCGAAATGATGCACTCAAGATAATGTCAAGACAATGGTGTCAAGAAAATGTCGATCAAATTCCTCGACGACAACTAAGTCATCCTCGCTGCAAAAAGAAGTGCAAGTCGACAAGATCATCAATGACATTGAAGCACCAGTGTCCTCTCACACGCCAAAAACTTCACATTTATCTAACTTTTGTGGGCACTATGCTTTTGTCTCTATCACAGAGCCCACTAAGGTAGATGAAGCATTTCGAGCCCGAGTGGATTCAGGCCATGCAAGAAGAATTACACAAGTTCGAGCTCAATAATGTCCGAACCGTCAAACGTCCGCATCCTCGCAAGCATAATATCATTGGCACAAAGTGGATCTACCACAACAAGCAAGATGAAAATGGCATTGTGGTGAGAAATAAGGCACGACTTGTAGCTCTAGGCTACACACAGGTTGAAGGAATTGATTTCGATGAAACTTTTGCACCTGTTAGACTTGAGGCTATTCAAGATACTACTTGCTTATGCTAACCATCATAATATCACTTTATATCAAATGGATGTGAAAAGTGTATTCCTCAATGGTAAGCTTGAGGAAGAAGTATATGTTGCTCAACCCCTGTGTTTTGAAGATCCAAAGAATCCCGACAAAGTCTTCAGACTCAACAAGGCCCTCTATGGTCTCAAACAGGCCCCACGGGCGTGGTATGATACATTGAAGGAATTCTTCATGAAGAACGGCTTCACACCCGGTTCACTCGACCCTACTCTCTTTACTAAATCATATGATGGTGAACTGTTTGTGTGCCAAATATATGTTGATGATATTATCTTTGGTCAGACCGACCAACGTTATAGTGATGAATTTGCCTATATGATGAGTGAAGAATGTCAAATGTCTATGATGGGAGAGTTGAAATTCTTCTTAGGTCTTCAACCGCCAACAACACAATGGCATATTCATATCTCAGAGAAATACCTCAAAGATGTCCTCAAGAAATTTACGTGCAAGATTGCAAAGGCGCTAAAATTCCTATGCCCACAAATGGCCATCTATGCAATCGATGAAAATGGTATTGACTTCGATCACAAGGTATACCGCCCATGATTGGTTCTTTATTGTACTTAAGTGCATCTAGGCCAGATATAATGCTTAGTGTTTGCATGTGTGCCCGATTTCAAGCCACACCAAGGAATCACACCATAAGGTTGTGAAGCATATTCTTCGATATCTAGCTCACACACCAACACTAGGATTATGGTACCCCAAGGGCTCTACTTTTGATCTCATTGGATATTCTCGACTGGACTATGCCGGTGATCGTGGTGGACCGCAAGTCAACATCCGGTACTTGTCATTTCCTCGCATTTATCTTTGGTCCGTTGGTCCTCAAGAAACAGTAACCACGATCACCGCTTCATCATGGAAGCTAAATACATTGTCTGCCGGCTCTTGTTGTGCTCAATTGCTGTGGATGAAGCAAACTCTAAAGGACTACGGTATCAATGTGAAGAATGTGCCTCTCTATCGTGACAATGAGAGTGCCATCAAGATTGCTCACAACCCGCCTTCAAAGACTCAAGACAAAGCACATTCAGATTCGCCATCATTTTCTTCGTGATCATGTGTTGAAGGGCGACAACTCCATCGAGCATGTGAAGACTGAATAACAACTAGCCGATATCTTCACGAAACCCTTGGATGAGAAGAGATTTAGCAAGTTGCCGGTGTGAGCTAAATATCTTAGAATCTTCGAATGTTCTTTAAAAAGGACACACGTCCTGACACTTATGCAAAATTGATGACTTAGATGTGCAACACATGAAGAAACGTTTTTCTTCAATCAATGAAGAATAACACTCTAAGTGTGAAGAAATTAATGAAGAATTTGATTCTCAGAACCCTACAACAATTGCACGCGGTGTCTGAAATCATCATTCTTACACGGTGGGTCACGCCACCACCAAAGTTGAAAATCTTCATTTTGAGTTTTTCCTCACTTTGAAATTCTTCAGTTTTCAAATTCTTCAACTTTGCAAAATCTTCACTATTTCCGCTGCTTTTTCTTCATTGGCTATATATATATATATATATATATATATATATATATATATATATATATATATGGGTTTATGTCCTCTACAAAGATTCACTTATGGCTATTTCTTCAAGTTGTTTTTTTCGCTAAGTGAATGTGATCGACCCTTTCCTCTATGCTATACTCAACCCAATCTATTCACAAATTCTTCATGTGCGTTCTATTTGAAACTCATTCAAAATCTTCACCGTGGTCCTTGTCACCAAGAAATTGCGAACGGAACTTTAAAGCTGATCTTATCCAAACTTTCGCTTTTGCCGCCAAACCATTCCGCATCCCACGATAGATTTATCTATTCACCCACGATCTAACACAATCTCCAATTTTCAAGACGTGGGTGACACATGTCAAACGTAATGAGAAGGGTCAGGCACGCTCGTCTCCAAATCTTCTAAGTAACAATTTTTCACCATGGCTATATATACCCCTCTCCCTTCCTCACTTTCTTTACTCCGCCGACCGCCTCTCTCTCTCTCTCTCTCTCTCTCTCGCTTCTCAAACCCTAGCGCCACGCTATCGCATCGTCAGCGGTGAGGAAGAGCTTCACCTCGACCACGTCGCCGACGTGATTGCGTCAATCATGAAATCTTCACTCCGCCGCCGTAGCTGTCTTCCTCCGCCGAAGTTAGGGTGTGGTAGATCTAACTCGACGAACTTCCCATCTGCTCTTCTCATTCGTCAGGTTCTTCGGCCGGGTAATTAAAAGTTACTTTTATTACTCGCTTGATTCTCAAGCCTTCCTAAAATCTTCAAAGGTGTTTATTCTTCAAATCTTCACATATATGAACACCTCAAACGAAATACGCCTTGATTCGCTTCTCTAAGCAATGATTTTTCTTCAAGATTCCTCAATTGTGTGGATCCTCGATCTGCACAACTCGAACCTAAGACAAAGATCGCTAGTGAAATTCTTCAAAGCTCATCCGTCAAATTCCTCAAACTAGTTCTTTTTGAAAACCTTCCGAGAACGTGATATGACCTCTCCAAATTCCTCGCAACTATACTCTGCTCACAGTGTACTCATGTCCGCTTGAATCACTAGGTTCTCATCAACTTAACTCATTTGCAGCTGCTCTCGAAGAAAAAGTTGCATACTTCTTCAGAGAATTGATTGTTCAAATTCCTCACCAAGAATATGGCACAAGGAAAGAAGCCACAGAAAGGAGGAAAGAGGCCTGAGGTCATGACTCATGCTTGAGATTCCCGAGGAAATATATGCCGATTATTGCACACTGATGAAGCCGAAGTTCGCAAAGAAAATAAAAATCAGCGCAAGAAGGTGCGATTCAAAGGATTGAACAGAGATGGGAAAGGGAATGGAGGGAGTACAGACATGTAACTCCAAAGTACATGAAGAAATTCGCCTCAATCCTTCATGCCCAAGAGCTCCATTGGCACCGGTCAAGAAGTCGACCCCACCAGCATCAAGCGTGGTAAGGACTTTCTCAAGAATGGGCCAAGCGCCAAGCCAAATTGGCAAGACAAGCCAACGAGGCAAGGAGGAAATTTAATGAGGACTCACATCACGGCCGCCATCGAGGCCTCTGTCATGCCAAGAAAATCTATGGCAAAGAAGCCCGCACACAAGCCAAGTGCTTCACCAACAAAGGCTCCTCATGGCCAAGTTCCTCGCTTGTTCCTCACGGCCAATTCCTCATGCCGCCCAGCTCCTCCCAAATCCTCGCCTCCTACAAAGTCTTCAAGAGCTCCTCCCAAGTCCTCAAGCAGCTCCGACAAAGTCCTCTCAGACTGCAGATCCGCCACGTGCCAAAGGACTGCAGTATCTCCATTGCCTCCGGTGTTTCAAAGAAGTTCCTCACCGCACTAAATTCTTCATCTCTGCCCGACTCATCAAGACTAAGGCCACAATTTGGACGAGGTCCTCGCCAAGTCCCAAGAAGAAACAGTCGCCTTCCAAGAGCCAACCAAGATGATGAGGCTGATGATGATGAACTTATGGAAATCATCGTGAGACCGCCAAGAAAGGGCCGCTTAGAGCCAAAGGCACACTGCAAGCTGCCGCTGTTGGATCCAAGAGCGATCCTAGACTACATTGATCTCCGCACAAGGACCCAAACACTCCTATGCTCGACTTCAAGTTGACACCGCCAAAGTCAAGATGTCACTCATTTCATCCAAGAGGAGAAATGGAAATTTGATACGCCGTAGAGATCAAGAAATCGCAGATGTAAAGGAGAAACTGCTGAAGAAAAACGTTGTCAAGATGACAACGGAAGAACTTATCAAGATGCAGGCTGACATCAAAGCCTTTAGCGACAAATTTGACTCCTATTATGCTGATTAGCAAGGAGCCAAAGTCAGATTCGCTGTCGACGAAGAAGTTCACCAATGTTGCAGCCCCAACGCAACAAGAATTCCTCAGCCGAGCCTCAAATTTCAAACCCGACCGAAGAACATGCCAAAGACCACCGATGAAGTTCAGCTGCTGAAGACAATGCTAGTTCCAGGCTGATGACTCCATTCCAAAATTACCGAAGAAATTGCTGTGGCATCCACTAGTGGTGCGCTCAAGAAACCGAAGAAGTCAGGCAATCAGATTGCTTGCACCTCGAGGAAATTCAACCAGATTCCTCACCTCCTCGTGCCAACACCAACTCCAATTCTTCCTCTCGCATATGATGTGAAGAAGACCAAGGTCGCAGAACGAGCTGCGTGAAGAAAAGGAAAGCATCCGCCGCTTCAAATTCTTCAAATTCAAGAAGATGAAGACAATGACCAGCTCATTTGACAATCCCATTGATGATGTTCCAATTTCCTCCATGTCATCAAAGGACCTTGTTCCTTTTGGTGAAGATTATGAGATCCCAAGCGGATCTGATGAAGAAAATCATTATGTCAGCTTCGCTTGAGCAGATTGATGAAGAAATTGAAGTGGAAGCTATCCTTCAACCCCAATCATTTCCTCGCCTATGCCTCAGCTTCATACCGAAGAGGCCGGTGTTGAGGAAATTGAAGAAGATGTGGACATTGGAAGCACAACGCCGTTGATGAACGATGACTTTTGGGAAAGTCAAGATCCAAATTCTCCACTCTTCACCCCAATCCAACAGATTCCTCTACCCCCGCTTCCAACAGTTCAAATGGGCTCAAGAAACTCATCCCACTTCATCTCAGACATGAAGAAATTCCAGCCACTAGCGCCGATGAACTCCTGTCACGATCCTCGGGATCGCACATGTAGAGGAACCAGAAATTCCTCACCAAGAACCCGAGATTGTGATTCCAGAGGTCGTGATGCAACTCATCGACACTCCACCGCCAAAGCCTAAGAATCCATTCTCAATGAAGCAAAAGTTCAAGGATGAAGATTTCTTCCGGAAAGCACGATTTATTCTTCACTGGACATAATCCATATGATTCTCGCTCGCATAAGGAAGAGGCGATTCGACCGCCACCAAGCCAATTTCTATTCCTCGGTTGTTCAACAAAGACAAAGTCTTCGATCATGCACATATTCCTCATGTCGACATGGAATCTCCGCCAGCTTCGAGCCAGTCCTCGGTTCTTCACGATGCGTAACTTCAATTTCTGACCGACATCTCAGGATTGGAATGAAGAACTCATTCTTCAATTCTATGCGACGCTGCACATCACCGGAGACGTCAAGATGTGAACTCATGGGTGTTGGACTCGATGTCCGAAAATACTCACTACAAGGCACCAAAGAACTCAATTGCTTCATGCTCTCCCACTCGGCCCCTCCCTTGATGGTGCTCGCTGTATCTACAACGAACCTCGAAGCTTTCAAATCACTATATGCAAGTGCCGATGAAGCCTTTGAAGCTGTGGCAGGCCCCAAGAATAAAATTCCTCGTCAAGGAATTATTGTATGTGCCTCGACTGCTCATCGGATTCTCGACGAAGACAATGAGTCCTATCAAAGGCCACGACTCAAATGATGAAGAAGTCGCTGGCATCATGAAGAATATGCTTTTCAATATCATTCATAGTGTTCTCGCCAACTTCCATGATTTCTTCATGAGGACTCCGCAAACATTGCTATGTCACCTTTTTGAGTCAAGCCTTATGCACCATGGATTATGAGGTTCATCGTGACAAGGTCTTCACTCAATTACAAGGTCGATACTTCAACCACTGCAGCTACTTTCCCCGATTGAAGTCCTCAAACGGACATTTTCCTCACCGATGACAAGGGCAAGGCTATCACAGGATAGATGAAGGCATTCGCCCATTGAATGGTCAGCCTGCAAAGCTGCATCCTACTCCACCAATGATGACTCGCCACACATGACTCTCGCCGCCAATACCTCACGCAAGCAAAATCCTCAAGCCACAAAGCACCTGTGGTGATGATCGATCGTGAGTTACTCATCGCCTTCATCAAGGTTGATCGCAATCATAAAATGGGTCAAGTTTACGCTTGTCTAATTCTTCACAACATGACCACTACACACAATGCAGTGAAGAAAAACCACTACTACCTCCATGAAACCTTCAAACGCACCTGGGTTGTTCTTTCTAATGTCTACAGCGCGGAAGGACTGAAGATAATGGGTCTCAAGGAAGATTTTGACTGGTCTGCACCTCCACCGAAGAAATACAAGAAGGTCAAAGTTCCCTCCTTGGTGGCCAGCTCCTATTCTTCATCGCGAGACACTGATGAAAATGAAGACTTGACGACATCGCTGCAGCCCTACTACGAAAACCGATTCTAACAACGCCGGGCGCCTCCTTCATCAACTTGAAATTCTTCGTATGCGTAGCCCTCGCCGATCCTTTTGGTCATTCTGGCGACAAAGGGGGAGAAATATGAGTTAGTCTTCAAGCCGGTCTATTATATGGGCAATTTTTGTTAAGTTACAACTCTCGCTCTTCCAAACTTTATTGGATCGAGTTGTAATCTTTAAACCCGATGGTGCTCGATACTTTGATGCACCGTGCTCGTTCCTCATTAATATTATTGCACGATGCTGAATTTCATCAAGCACCATATTTCATCATGCATTTTCAAATTCTTCATATTATATGTCAAATGCGTATGAATTACAAGATATAGGGGAGTTCTCCATGATTCAACTCTTCAAATGTGCATTGCCTCAAAAGCAAATTCCTCACTATGCACATCTTCGGGGAGTTCTTCTATATATTGCAATCAAATTCTCAATATCAGTAGTTACACTTCATATGTTTATCCTCGCTGAAAACTTAACTAATATTTTCATCAATCACCAAAAAGGGGAGATTGCAAGTGCATCTAGTGCCCCTTAGTGATTTTGGTGTATTCAAGACTTATAGGTTAAGGGACTAATGTGTTTATGAGTGTACATAGGTCTATAAGTCTATGAGGAGTTTGATATTTACAGAGAAAGTCGAATTTCTAAAAATGAAGTTCTTTGACTGAAGACTTTGATATTCTGAAGACTTTGAAAGTGAAGAAATTGGTGTGACCTTGAAGACTTGGTATTCATTTGAGGAACATGAATCGTGAAGACTTTTGTTTTCGTAGTTTCGTATTCTCTTTCTTGAGTCGAGGAAACACCGCATCGTTAAAGGGGGTCGAGGAAATACTAAGGAAAAATTTCCATGTGATGCTCAACTCAAAATCCTACACCTACCAATCCCTTCGAAAGTGAAGCCTTTGAAATCTCATACGCTTCACCAATTTCTTCAAAGGATGTAGACGAAGTTCTTCCGTCACGAGGAATTTGTCCTGACCGAGGAGTTAGGAATTCGCCAGGCATGGATTGCCTACACAAGGAGGAACATGATAGCCCCGAGGAATTTGAGATTCAAATTTCCGACCGCTGTCGTGTCAAGCGCCAGCCTGTCCCAAAATATCTTATCCACCTAACGGTCATATCATTGAAGGGCATTTATGTCTTATCATGTCGGGCTTCTCCTAGGCTATAAATAGCCGCCGCCCTACAACCACTAGCTGGTTGGCTGCCCGAGAGAACTTGACACTTGTCATTTGAGAGCAACCCATCCTCCGAGGACTTTGAGCGAAAATCATCGAAAGTGAGGAAAACCCAAAACCAAACCCTACAAACCCAAACTGATTGAGCATCACTAAAGAGATTGATCTCTGCGGATCCGACGCTTGTTACCTTTTGAAGACTGCGGCTTCTTCCAGCATTTGTTAGGCCATGGTCTAGAGCATCCAAGAGGAATTGTGGATCGACGAAAGTGACCAAGTCTGTGAAGGTTTGGAAGTCGCTCAAGACTTACCACGAGTGATTGGACGAGGTCTGTGTGACCTTAGTTCAAGGAGAATACAGTGAGGACTTGGTGTCCCGAGCTGCGTGTTTCACGATCGGGTGTCCGGACTGTGTCCTCGAGTTTAAATACTCACCGCTTCCAACCAGACGTGCATAACCGAGACAGCAAAGTAGCTGAACTGGTCTACCAAATCATTGTCTTCACCAACCTAACTGGTTCTATTTCCTCAACCCTTTCATTTCCTCATTACCGTGTTGAGTGTTCGCTCATATCTGTGTTTGAAGACTTTGATCAAGACTTTCTCAATTTCTCGCCCAACTTCTTCACCTGCTTTGTCTTCATCTTGTGCTATCATGTGTTTATGCTTTCGTATTTTGATTGTCTTCATTTCATCATGATGACCATGCCCGCATTCTCTTATGCTTACTTCTAAGTACTTATTCCACAGTAAGTAGTTCTTCACTTAGGAATTTCCTCACCGGCAAATTCCTCATTGAAGAGTTCATAAAATTGCCTATTCACCCCCTCTAGTCGATATAACGCACTTCCACTCATGCCAAGATGCCCTAGCCTCCGATGCCGCAGCCAAGACTAAGACTTTGCTAGAAGACAAACGGCCATATGTGGTCCTCATTGAGAAGTCTACCATGTACAGATCATCTTTCCTTGCATCTTCAAGACTAGAGACTTGTCGATTCCATTAGTACAAGGCAACGATATTTTCCAAATAGCACAATCATGTTTAAGTCACAAAGCATTGAGATGCATATTGTTGAAACCAAGGGATTCAACAAGCATCACTTTGTCCATGTGGTGATCCCTTGAGATTGCAACTCTACCTATGCCCAATACCTTGCTTTTTACCAAAGTGTCGTCAATGTGATGTGACTTTTATCACATGGACGTAAGGTTGAGTCCATGAGAAGACTTCGATCACCAGTCATGTGGTTAGTGCATCCGCTATCCATAATCCATTCTGAAGAACGAGGTGTCATATCCTACAATGCAGTTAGGAGGATAGGCTTCACAGAGAGTATTTGTGAAGCATAAACATTTGACGCACAAGAGGATTATAAAAGCTCAGATCAAGGTTAGGACAGATAGTATGATCGGCAAGCGTTTATCTAGGAACTAAATACATAGTAAGACCATTTGGGCATTTTATCTTGCGTCCCATAATGTGTTTTAGGTCCCCAAAGAATAGCATCGACGCCTTTGATTTCCGGCCGAGACCTTTCCTCGCAAAAGAAAGTTAATTCTTCTTAACCACCCACATCTTCGTGGGTGGCTTAGAAGCAATGAGTCTAAGTGCAGCATCTGAGAACTTCGGCTTTGGAGCCCTAGCAAATAGCCTTGCAGGAGAAGAACGATACTCATATGAATAAGCAGAGAAGTTCTTAGTTCTATGAACATAGAGATTTGAATACACACGCTCATATTCATAAGTATGAGTATGGTTTCCCTGCAAAACATTGGCGTTAGGGTGACTCAGGTGAGTCCTGTATCTATATGAAGCCTTTGGGCCATATGAAGCCATAGGTCTGGGGTTTGTCTTCTTCCTTGGTGGTGTCATGATGACATTCATAGGGAGATTCTCAATACACTGTTTAGGTACCCAGATCTTCTTCATAGGTGGTCCATTCCTGCAGTTAGTACCAATATACCTGGCAAACACTTCACCATTGTGATTCTTAAACAGTTTATAGTTTGCATCAAATAATTCATCAATAGCAATAGGTTAGCACAAGTAAATCCAGATAAGGTAGATGGATCTATTGAAGGTTCCTTTGCAGCAACCCATGTGGTTTTGGGGTACCGCCAGCTTCCAAAGAAGAACCATCAACATTCATTTTCCTCTCAAACCCAACACCCTCTTTCCTAGGGTTTCGTTCAAGATCTCGCTTTTGAGGACATCACACAATGTCTTATGTCCCTTGAGGCTTTTGTACATTCCCTGCTTCAAGCAATGTCTTCAATCTAGCATTTTCATTAGCAACAAGAAGTGGCATCCTCCGCAGAGGGGTTAGTTACCACATCGATGGTTGAAGATATTGAAACAAAGAGCGCAGAGAACACTCAAAGAATGTAATTAGCGTTATCACGCCAAGACATTTTAAACATGGTGGTTCAAATCCTTCCCGAAAGGGACTGATCTGCTGAGCCAAGTGACTGCTTTCCTTTTGAAGATCTTCATGAGTCGCCTCAACTTCTCAAGATCTTGCTTCCTTTGAAGATAATCGTAGGGAAAGATTTTCATGGGTAGTTGAGAGTGATTCATGACGCACCTTCAAGTTCTTGGTACTTAACATGAAGATTTTTATATCTTCAATTAAGGATTGAGATCGGGTCATTTCAGCGTCCAATGATCATCGCTTTTGTCTAACAGTTTTTGAATATGCTCCATAGCTTTCTATTGTTCAGCTTGCAATTTTAGCAAGTGTTTTGTAGCTGGGTTTGGATTCACAATCGAGTCATCTTCACTTGATGTTTGAAAGTAAGCATCGCTGAGTTTACCTTGGCACCGCTGCCATGAAGTAGTAAGTGGAGCGGAGTCGCCCTTGTCACCGCATCGGTTGGTGATGGATGCATTGTCTTCTGTTGAAGATGGACTTGGCAACGAGGTCAAGCTAAAGCCGACTTGCAATGCCGTAGTCGACCTCCTCGACTCCACCACTTCGCCTCCCTCGTATGCATCTCCTCCTCAATCCATTTCCTTGCCAACAAAAGCACGAGCCTTGCTGCATTTAACTTTTCTTGTGTGATGAACACTTGAAGTTGACTTGAAGAAGATTTTGAGTATTTCTTCTTCTTCTTGTCATCGTAATCATATTCCTTGCTCTTCTTCTTTTCTTCTCATTGTCCCATTGTGGACACTCGTGAGATGTAGTGACCAGGTTTCTTGCACTTGTGATGTTCTCTTCTTGTGGTCATTGGAATAAGCTTCATCATTTCTTGAACTGGATCGTGAAGACTTTCTCAAGCCTTTCTTCTTAGTGAACTTTTGAACTTCTTCACAAGCATAGCAAGCTCCTTTCCAAGGTCTTCACTTCACCGTAATCGCAGTGATTCTTCTTCGATGAGGAAACAGCCTTTGACTTCAAAGCGCGAGTTCGCCATAGTTGGGACCATAGATATCTCTTTTCTCGAGATAGCTGGAACTCATGTGTGTTAAGCCTCTCAAGTATGTCGATGGATCGAGTGTCTTGAAGTCGTATGCTCTTGAATCATAAGAGCTAAGGTGTCAAATGAGCTGTCAAGAGATCTCGTAAGCGTCTTGACGATTTCATGCTTGGTAATCCCAGTGGTGCCGAGAGCCTGAAGCTCGTCTGTGATGTCAGTGAGACGATCAAACGTGAGCTGGACATTTTCATTGTCATTTCTCTTGAAGCGGTCGTAGAACACTGATTCTTTGATCTTTCTGAGTTGAAACGGCTTCATTGACCTTGGAGAGCCAGTCACAGACTAACTTCGACGTTTCCAAAGCACTTACACGGCCATACTGCCCTTTGGTCAGATGACCACAAATGATGTTCTTCGCAGTAGAATCGAGTAGAATGAACTTCTTGACATCAAGAGGGAGTGACACCTTCACCAGCCTTGGGAACGCCGTTTTGACGACATACCACAGATCGACATCATCGGCTTCAAGATGCATACGCATCTTATTCTTCCAAGAGGGATATTCAGGCCATTGAAGACAGGGCACGCAATGGAGATTTTGATTATCCCTCGCAATGACATAGCTAAAACTCCGTGGTTAAATCAATCACACGTAACAAGGAGTACCTTGCTCGATACCAATTGAAAGTGTTAGTTATCAACTAGAGGGGGTGAATAGGCGATTTTTACGAAAAGTCTTCAAAACACGAAAAGTTTCGAAACAAACATGAAAATCGGACCTATAAACATGCAAATGGAAGATGAACTACACTAGACAAACCATAGTCAAACAAGTATGAAGCTAAATCATGATGACCGATAGCAGCTATGTAGTAGGATCAGGATGGAAGATAGTATGAAGCCAATCGTAACAAGTAGTCACACGTTGAAGTCAAACAGTAGAGCAATCAGACAATGACTTCACAACAACAAACCGTAAGTAAGGAGAGTAAGAGATAGAACCAGCAGGTTGTGAAGACAAGGATTTGTTCGACCAGATCCAGCTTGTTGTGACAACCGTGACGCCCGGGTTAGGGAGGCTGAGATTGAACTCGTAAGACCTGTGTCTTCACCTTATTCCCTTGAGCTAAGGACACACAAGTCCCCACCCAATCACTCTATTAAGTCTTCAAGGTAGACTTCCAAACCTTCATAGATTTCTGCTCACCGGGCAATCCACAATTACTCTTGGATGCTCGTAATGCGACGCCTAACCAGCGGAGGATTCATACACCTCAAGTGTAACAAGTCTTCAGATCACGCGATGTAAAGACTTCAAAGTGATGCCTAACACTCTCCGGCTCGGGTGTTTGGGCTTTGTCCTCACAAGGATTTCTCTCTCAAAAGCTTCGGAGGTGGGTTGCTCTCAAACGATGTAAGCCATGCACTAACTCCGAAAGCAGCCACCAATTTATGGTGTAGGGGTGGGCTATTTATAGCCACCGGGCAACCCGACCTGATTTGTCCAAAATGACCTCGGGTCACTAAGGAACCGACACGTGTCACAATGGTCGATTTCAAATGACACACGATGCCTTGACTTGGGCTACAAGTAAAGCTGACTTATCCGACTCTTGATAAGATTTGCTCTCGTTGTCTTTGCTCGAAGACATAGGATTTTGGTTGAGCATCACTTCAGTCACTCTGACTTTGTTCACTTGGACCTCACTTAACAGTGCGGCGGTTCCTATGACTCAACAAAGAAGAAAAGAAACAATGAAACTGCTAAGTTTTCGCGCTCCATAGTCTTCACTCAATGTCTTCTTCTGTTATAGTCTTCAATGTGAATATCTTCATGTACCACCATTATCTTCAATGTCTTCATACATTTTTAGGGGTCATCTCCGGTAGGTAAATCAAATCAAGGAGGGACTACTACCTTTGTTATCCTGCAATTCTCACAAACACATTAGTCCCTCAACCACGTTTGTCATCAATACTCCAAAACCAAACTAGGGTGGCACTAGATGCACTTACACCATGTCAATGCATCTCCTTCAAAGATAAAGGGAAGACCTTCTTCTTAGCAACGCCATCGGGTATACCTCGCAAGCTTAAATAATCCACAAACTTCATCCACATATATTAAGTGCTCATCAGGATGCTTTGTTCCATCTCCTGTAAAAGGATTAGCTAGCAGTTTTTTCATCATACCCGAAGGAAATTCAAAAGGAGTTTCATTTTCAATAGGTTCAGTAGGTTGAGGAGCAACTCTTTGCTCTACTGGACGGGGTGAAGATAGCCCGAACAAGCCCCTCAGAGAATTACTTTCCATAGTAACAAGTGACAGTAAATTTCAGCACACTATATAAATTTTTCCTTACCAAATTCCACCTACCAAAGGCGCTTCACTCCCTGACAACGGCGCTTCACTCCCTGACAACGGCGCCAGAAAAGAGTCTTGATGACCCACAAGTATAGGGGATCTATCGTAGCCCTTTCGATAAATAAGAGTGTCGAACCCAACGAGGAGCAGAAGGAAATGATAAGCGGTTTTCAGCAAGGTATTCTCTCGCAAGTATCAAAATAAGTGGTAACCGATAGTTTTGTGGATAAGATAAATTGTAGTAACGAGCAACAAGTAACAAGAGTAAATAAAGTGCAGCAAGGTGGCCCAATCCTTTTTGTAGCAAAGGACAAGCCTGGACAAACTCTTATATAAAGAAAAGTGCCCCGAGGACACATGGGAATATCGTCAAGCTAGTTTTCATCACGCTCATATGATTCGCGCTCGGTACTTTGATAATTTGATATGTGGGTGGACCTGCTTGGGTGCTGTTCTTACTTGAAAAAGCATCCCACTTATGATTAACCTCTATTGCAAGCATCCGCAACTACAACAAAAGTATTAAGGTAAACCTAACCATAGCATGAAACATATGGATCCAAATCAGCCCCTCACGAAGCAACGCATAAACTAGGGTTTAAGCTTCACACTCTAGCAACCCATCATCTACTTATTACTTCCCAATGCCTTCCTCTAGGCCCAAATAATGGTGAAGTGTTATGTAGTCGACGCTCACATAAAACCACTAGAGCTAGACAACATACATCTCATCAAGATATCGAATCTAATACCAAATTCACATGACTACTAATAGCAAGACTTCTCCCTTGTCCTCGAACAAACGTAACTACTCACAAAGCATATTCATATTCATAATCAGAGGGGTAATAATATGCATAAAGGATCTGAACATATGATCTTCCACCAAAGAAACCAACTAGCATCAACTACAAGGAGTAATCAACACTACTAGCAACCTACTAGCACCAATCCCGGACTTGGAGACAAGAATTGGATACAAGAGATGAACTAGGGGTTTGAAGATGAGATGGTGCTGGTGAAGATGTTGATGGAGATTGCCCTCTCCCCGATGAGAGGAGCGTTGATGATGATGATGACAATGATTTCCTCCTCCGGAGGGAAGTGTCCCTACAGAACAGCTCTGCCGGAGCCCTTTAGATTGGTTCCGCTAAGGTTCCGCCTGCGTGGCGGGAGTTTCGGCCCCGAAAGGTTGCTTCTATTTTTTTCTTGACGAAAGACTTCATATAGGAGAAGATGGGCCAGGAGAGCCACCAGGGGCCCACGAGGTAGGGGGCGCTTTAGGGGGTGCCCCCACCCCTCGTGAGCAGTGGTGTGGGCCCCTGCCTTCATCTTTGGCGCATTTATTTTTCTTTATTTATTTTAAGATATTCCGTGGAGTTTCAGGACTTTTGGAGTTATGCGCAAATAGGTCTCCAATATTTGCTCCTTTTCCAAATTTCTGCATTCTACCACGCCGCATTCTCCCTCTTCATGTAAACCTTGTAAAATAAGAGAGAATAGCCATAAGTATTGTGACATAACGTGAAATAACAGCCCATAATGCGATAAATATCGATATAAAAGCATGATGCAAAATGGACGTATCACTCCACAGTGGTAGTACCGCTTGTAGCCCCAGCCGTAGTACCGCTGTGGTTTCGTGCTAGTGCCACCTCGATTCGAGGGCTCGTTTTTTGTGTCGGACTTTACTGATTTACCTGCTGGCGAGTGAGCGGTAGTACCGCTCTTGAGCGGTAGTATCATGAGGAGGAGCAGTAGTACCGCTTAGGCTGTTAAGTGGTAGTACACTTGGCCTAGCTGTAGTACCCGCCGCCTAGCGGTAGTACCTGCCTAGCGGTAGTACCGGCTCTCTGGGCTGGTAGGGGGTAACGGTTGGTTTGTTCCCCCACTATATAAGTGGGTCTTCTTCTCCAAAGTTGACCTACCTCTTTCCCCAAAAGCTCCATTGTTGCTCCAAGCTCCATTTTCACTCGATCTCTCTCCCTAGCCAATCAAACTTGTTGATTTGCTCGGGATTGGTTGAGAAGGCCCCGATCTACACTTCCACCAAGAGAAATTTGATTCCCCCCACTTATCCCTAGCGGATCTTGTTACTCTTGGGTGTTTGAGCACCCTAGACGGTTGAGGTCACCGTGAAGCCATAGTCCATTGTGTTGAAGCTTCATGGTGTCGTTGGGAGCCTCCAATTAAGTTGTGGAGATTGCCCCAACCTTGTTTGTAAAGGCTCGATCGCCGCCTTCAAGGGCACCAATAATGGAATCATGGCATCTCGCATTGTGCGAGGGCGTGAGGAGAATACGGTGGCCCTAGTGGCTTCTTGGGGAGCATTGTGCCTCCACACCGCTCTAACAGAGACGTACTTCCCCTCAAAAGGAAGGAACTTCGCAACACATCCTCGCTCTCCACCGGCTCCACTCTTGGTTATCTTGTGCCTTTACTTGTGCAAGCTTATTTGTGTTATATCCTTTGCTTTCTTGTGTGCTTGTTGTTGTTGCATCATATAGGTTGCTCGCCTAGTTGCATTTCTAGACAACCTACTTTTATGCAAAGTTTTATTTGGTAAAGAAAAGCTAAAAATTGTTAGTTTCCTACCCCCCCCCCTCTAGTCAACTATATCGATCCTTTTCAATTGGTATCAGAGCCTCGCCTCTTTTTAAGGAATTTACCGTCCAAGAGTATGGTTGACGTCGAAGACGATGTGGGAGAGCACTCCGGTGTGAACTGATATCGCTTCACGGGAGATGGAGGTAACTCGATCTCACGTGAGGAATTCAATGTGGCATTGGACACATTGAAAACCTCCATGACGACCGAGGTCAAAGACATGTTTAAGGAATTTTAGAAGGGCTTAAACTTTCCAATCGCACCCGTGAAAGTGGGTGATTCCGCCAACACGGTGTGACGGATGCTAACCCGGCAAGGGGAAGCTACTAGTGAGAAAGCTCCTTTGTCTAGTGGTAAGAATGGCACCGCATCTTTGCCCATGTGCAACCTCCACCGTTTATGGTGGACCGATTCCTTCTACTCATTTGAATCATGCCGGTCCTCCCCTAAGATTGATAAAAAGGAGGATTTTGACTCTTGGGTCTATCGTTTTAAGCGCCATTTAAATCATGTGAACACTAACCTTTGGAGAATCATTGAAGAAGGTTTTTATCCGCAAGACCGGAAAGCAACTTCACTCCTAGAGAAGCCGTGGATGATCAATTCAACGAGAATGCTCTCTTCATCAACCAAGAAGCAATCCTTCCCGAAGACCTCCCGCATCTCCAGCCTTACTCATTGGCCAAAGATGCTTGGCACAAAGTGGTTTCCCTCTATCGGGGAAGCGCAAGCATTCAACATTCCAATTATGAAGTGGTTCAAGATGAAGCCGATGAGTTTTCAATGAAAGAAGATGAAGAACCTCGTGAGCTCTACCGGAGAGTTACCAAGCTCGCGGCTCTCTCCGGGATCATGGAAGTAAGGACACGGATGACAATTGGATCAAGCGCAAATTCCTCAAGGCAATGATGCCCTACCACAAAGCCATGTCCTCCGTCATCCGTCAAAGGCCGGACTTCCACACCTTGTCCTCAAGTGATGTGTTGGATGAGTTTGTGGCTATGAGCATATTGGACAAGACCGCCGACAATGCGGTGCTTCTCTCCCAAAGAGCAAAGAAGCCCAATCTTGCATTGAAGGCCAAGGTTTGTGTTGAAGAAGAAGAAGAGGAGGAAGAAGAGGAGAGCAACCTCAAGATAATGGGCATGCCTATCATGAACACATGGCCCTTGCTTCAAGGCAATTTTGGAGCAAGAAGAACTCAAGGCCCAACTTCAACAAGAGCAACTCAAGTGGCGCAAAGAGCAAGCAACGAGTGAGGAATTGCTTCAATTGTGGCAATGTGAGTCATTTTGTTCCGGAGTGCCCGTACGAGAAGAGGGAAGGCAATGGTGGCAAGCTCATCCGTAAGGACAAGGCCAAGTCTTTCCCCAACAAGAGCAACTTCACCAAGAAGACTCCTCACAAGGCATTGGTGGTACAAGAAGAGTACAATGAGGATGAGGATGATGATGAAGATGGAGAGTCGGCTGCCATGGCCTCCGTTGCCATTGCGACGACTCCTCGGGTGTCTCTCTTCGACTCACCCAATGAAAGCATCACCGTCAAATGCCTCATGGCTAAAGCCTCCAACAAGGTAACCCCCAACATCAAAACTACCATCATCAATCATTCTTCTTCGACGGATAGCATTGATGAACATGAGGGAACTAATGTGGAGGAGAATGAGTTTGAGGCCTTTATGGGTAAACTCATGGGTAAATCCAAGAAGCACTTCGTTGCTCTCTTGGAACAACTTGGTGAAGCCAATGACATGATCGAGGCTCACGAAGATACCATCTCTAAGATGGAGGGACATAGTCGTGACTATGCCGATGAGATTTCAGATATTTCCAATGCTCTTGAGAAAGAGCGTGGTCTTCGTTTGGCTCTTGAGGAGTCATACAACGATGATCATGCTAAATTAAAGAAAGATCTTGATCATGCTCTTGTTGTTTCTCGTGTGCTAAACTCCGAGAAGGCAACACTTGGGGTTGATCTTGCTAGACTCAAAGAGGAGTTTGACAGGTCTCGACAAGGCTCACAAAGTCTTGAAGGGTGTTCATGCTAGCCTCAAGGAGTCTCATGATCAACTCCAAGTAAAGCTAACCAAGGAGAAAGCCACCTTTCTTCATATGGTTTTAATTGATAATGCAAATGCTACTAACCCTTGTTGTGAGCATGAGCATCTTATTGAGGAGAATGCTAAGTTGAAGAAGCAACTTGAGAAAGGCCCTTGTGTCGTGCATACAAGGTGAGAAGAACCTCAACGATCTTTTGAGTAATCAAAAGGAAGTGGTTGCCAAGGAAGGGACTGGGTTCGCACCCAAGCCCAAGAACAAGAAGAAGAATGACAAGACCAAACGACCTCCTCCTCTCAAGCAAACGTTTGTGAAGGAAGGAGAGGGTTCTCCCAAGGAGAAGAAGAACAATGAGAAGGGTGGTAATGTCAAGAAGAGCAATGCCACCCCTTCCAACCAAGCCGGCGACTTTAACCCTTCTTATGTGTTGTGCCGTGCTAGTGATGGGCATGTCTATGCTAAATTTGTTGGTTCTCCTTATGAGTACATTAATTGGTCTATTTGGGTTCCTAAGACCCTCGTCACTAACATAAAAGAACCCATTACAAAATGGGTACCTAAATCCAAGCATTGATCTCTTGTAGGTGTTTGCTTCCGGTGGGGGATCATGGTTGCTCGATAGTGGAGCTGCAAATCATATGACCGGAAGCAAGGACTTGGTGGTGGACGTTCACAAGATTCCATCCATGCCCACCAATGTCGAGTGGGGTGATGCCTCATCTTCTAAGGTATTGGGACTTGGCAAGGTTGTCATTTCTCATGATCTCACGATCGAGAAGGTCATGCTTGTTGAGTCCCTTGCATACAATTTACTTTCCGTTCGTCAACTTGCTATCATGGGCTTTGCCACTTTCTTTGACATTGATATCGTGGCCCTCTTGTGGAGCAAAACTCTTAAAGTAGCCTTTGTTGGGCATGTCGAGAACGGTCTATATGTGATTAACTTTTCGGAGCGACCCACTAAGACCGCGACATGCCTAATGGCTAAAGTTGACGATGGGATGGCTTTGGCATCGCCAAGTTTAGCCCACGCCAATATGAGATCTTTGCAAAGTCTTCTCAAGGGGACCATGTTCGTGGACTAACCAACATTAGTTTTGCCAAAGATCGTGCTTGCAGTGCTTGTATCGAGGGAAAGCTACATGAGAAGGCTCACCCTCCCACAACTTTGATTTACTCAAAGAGGCCGTTGGAGCTCCTTCACATGGATCTCTTTGGGCCTCCATCCTTTGATAGTCTTGGGGGTAGGAAGTATTGCTTGGTGATTGTGGATGACTATTCAAGATACACTTGGGTATATTTCTTCAAGAGGAAGAAGCGAGACCCAACAAACCGTCATTGACTTTGCAAATGAAGCTCAACGTCAACACAATGCAAAGATCTTGACAATAAGGAGTGACAACGGCACCGAGTTCAAGAACTACACCTTGTATGAGTTTCTTAGTGATGAGGGGATCAAGCATCAATATTCCTCTCCTTACACCCTCAACAAAATGGTGTCGCGGAGAGGAAGAACCGGACGTTGATGGATGCGCAAGGACCATGATGGCGGAATTCAAGTCTCCATACAACTTTTGGGGTCAAGACATCAACACCGCGTGTCATGCATCAAATCATCTCTATCTTCGCAAAGGCTTGAACAAGACTCCTTATGAGATACTCACCGTAACAAGCCCAACCTCAAGTACTCTCAAGTGTTCGGGTGTAAGTGTTTCATTCTCAAGAAAGGTGTTCGTTTGTCCAAATTTGAAGCTAGGGCTCATGAGGGCATATTTGTTGGTTATGCTACAAACTCCCATACTTACCGTGTTCTCAATAAGTCCACGGGACTTATTGAGGAGACTTGTAACGTGGAGTTTGATGAGAATAACGGCTCCCAAGTGGAGCAAAGTGGTACTTGTGATGTAGGTGATGAAATTCCTCCCCAAGCCATAAGAAGAATGGGTGTTGGTCATATCCTACCCATTGAGAAACCCTTTGTGGTCGAAGGAGAAGGACAATGCTCCACCCAAGTGGAGCCATCACCAACCCAAGACCCACACGCTTCCGAAGAACAAAGTGAAGGCCCTCAACCTTGTGAACAAGATCAAGGGCAAGATCAACCTCAAGATGGTGGTGAACCACAAAATGATGCCCAAGGTCAAGTTCCTCCCCTCGAGCAAGTCCAAGATCATGAGCAAGTTCAAGATCGAGAACAAGCTCAAGACGGCGCTCAAGATGATCAAGTTACCTCCTCGTCTCACTTCCGAGGAGGAATTGGAGCGTCGTGCACAAGATTGCTTCCAAGCTCACCACCAAAGGTCATCTCATGGAGAATGTGGTTGGAAGCCTAAGAAAGGGGTAAGAACTCGTAGACAATTAGCAAACTATTGTGAACATCATGCGCTTGTCTCTTGTGTGGAACCCCAAAAGGTCTACGAGGCGCTCGAAGATCCGGATTGGCTCAATGCCATGCATGAAGAACTCAATAACTTCGAGTACAACAAGGTGTGGATATTGGTGCCAAGGCCAACGGGGAACCACAATGTCATTGGAACCAAGTGGATTTTCAAGAACAAGCAAGATGCTCATGGGACCATCGTTCGCAACAAGGCAAGATTAGTGGCACAAGGCTACTCCCAAGTCGAGGGTATCGACTACGGTGAAACCTTTGCTCCCTGCTGTTCGCCTTGAATCCATTCGCTTGTTGATTGCATATGCTTCTCATCACAACTTTAAGTTGCAACAAATGGATGTTAAAAGTGCGTTCCTTAATGGTCCTATTAATGAGTTGGTATACGTCAAGCAACCCCGGTTCGAGGATCCCTACTTTCTCGATCATGTGTATCAACTCTCGACAAGGCACTCTATGGCCTTTAAACAAGCCCCCACGTCGTGGTATGACCACCTTACCGAGTTGTTACAAGACCATGGATTTGAAGTTGGGCTAATCGACCCCACTCTTTTTACTAAGAAGGTCAAAGGGGAGTTGTTTGTATGCCAACTATATGTTGATGATATTATGTTTGGTTCCCCTAACAAAGCTTTCAATGAGGAATTTGCCGCTGTCATGACCTCCAAGTTCAAGATGTCTTCGATGGGAGAGTTGAAGTTCTTCCTTGGCTTTGATATCAAGCAAAAGAAGAGACGGTACCTTCATCAACCAAGCCAAATACACTCAAGACATGCTAAAGAGATTCAAGCTAAGTGATGTCAAGTCGGCTACTACTCCAATGCCTACCAAGTGCCAACTTGACATTGATCCCAATGGTAAAGCGGTGGATCAAAAGGTATATCGCTCCATGATTGGCTCCTCGCTTTACCTTTGTGCATCTAGACCCGGATATCATGTTGAGTGTGGAAATGTGTGCACGGTTTCAAGCCGCACCAAAGGAAAGCCACTATGTGGCGGTTAAACGAATCTTTCGATATTTAGCTCATACCCCAAACTTTGGCTTATGGTACCCAAGAGGAGCAAATTTCAAGCTTGAAGGATATATGGATTCCGATTAAGGAGACAAAGTGGATAGGAAGTCAACTTCCTGAGGGTGCCAATTTTTTGGTTGCTGTTTGGTGAGTTGGTCTTCCAAGAAGCAAAGTTGTGTGTCTCTCTCGTCCAATCAAGCGGAATATGTTGTTGTGCACAACTCTTTTGGATGAGACAAACTTTAAAGGAGTACGGTGTCATTTGCGACAAAGTGCCTCTTTGGTGTGACAATGAAAGTGCCATCAAGATTTCTCTCAACACAGTGCAACACTTCAAGACGAAGCATATTGAGATTCGGTATCATTTCATCCGGGATCATATTAGGCGAGGGGAGATCGAGCTCAAGTATGTCAACACTCATGATAACCTTGCAGATATTTTCACGAAGCCCTTGGATGAAGCAAGATTTCACGAATTAAGGCATGAGCTAAATATCATTGATTCGAGCAATGTGGTTTGAACCCTTGCACAGCCCACCACACTCAACTTGATGTCTAGTTTAGATGTAGGCATGGACATAGGGGGAGTGTTGTTCTCTCAATGAACTTTCTCTCCCCCCATTATGCATAAATTGATCAAATCTTTCACTATAGCCATTTTTGATGGTACTTGTGCTTCAAAGAGGAGTTTTGGTCATGGGCCTAAGGTTAAAATCTTCATGTGCCATACCTCTTGACTCAAACATAGGTGGCCTCGGCCACCGCCCTCTCTTGAAGGGGTGTTTTACGCCCTCTTGCTAGTGTTCCTTGTGGGTTCTTGGTTTTCGGTTTGTCTTTCTTTGTCTTTGAGCCGTGCGTTTTAGAGTCTAGTTTTGATGTCGTTGGCAAGATTACTGACTGGTGGCGCGGTACTACCGCTAAGGTCTTGTTGTACTACCGCACTCGCCACCATGGTATTACCACCGGGGCGGGTCCAGGGGTTAAGTCGTGGGGTGGTTTTCTCCCCATACCCATTTGCTTCGTTCCCAGTCCCTCTTCTTCTCTCCAAGCCATCTGCATGGGGGCTCGGCCCCTCCGTCTCGGGCAAATCCCTCTTCATTTCCTTCGGTGGAGTCGATCCCACCTCGCCCTCTTGCCATGGATGCCAGGTATTGCCCTTGTTCCTCTTCTCTTCTTGTCTAGATTTCAGATCTAGTGTTTAGAGGCAATAGTGGTTGCATCTCTAGTTTTTGGCTAAAACTAGGCTTGAGTAGGTTGGAGAAGGCAACTAGACTCTTTGGATTGATATTTGGTAGGTTTATTTTTGAATTTGGCATCTCCTAGTGCCGATCTTTCCACGGCAAGAGGGAACTGATGTTCCTCGTCTCGAGCGGTACTACCACCCGGTCGGCCAGATTACTACCCGCTCGGTAGTGCATCATTGCCATGAGGGTCGCAGACCTACCGCTGATGCCCATTTCCGCCATATCCTACCACATATTGATCCTTGTTTGGTTTGTTTGTTGGTTTTTGATCGCTCTTTCTGGCTGTTCGTGGTGTCCGCAGTGTTTTGGTCTCGGTGATGAACATCCTGAGCAGCAAGACCGCCGTGTCAACCCCCGGGCGTTCCATGTCAAAAGCGCCATCAAGACTTCTCGAGTCTCATCGGTGGTTCCTCCAATGCTCCACCGCCGCTAATGGGTGATTCTTCAAGCAATAATCCCCCTCCCAAGAAGATGCCTGCCAACAGACTAAAGCCTCATGGGAAGAAGGTGACTGAGATGTCCTCCAAGGAATTCTGGGACAGGCGTCGCCGCAATCCTTATCTTGAAGACCAAGACCCCACCTTTGTCAATCGACCGTTCTGGAACCGCTTTCAGTATGCCACCTACTTTGAAGTGATCAAGTCTAAGAGGAACCTCTTTGTCAATGTTCACTCCATCAACATGGATGCTATGGAACAGGACCCTGGGTACTTTGGTGCAGCCCTTCAGATGTGCTCTCAGTTGAACATTCTCAGGATCATGCAGTTCAACTAGGACTTTGATGCTGACTTGGTGGCTCAATTCTATGCCACTGTCCATCTAGGAACTGATGAAAACAGGACTCTGACTTGCATGACGAATGGGAAGCCGCTAGTTGTCAAGTGGAAGGCTTTCGTGGAGTTGCTTGAGGTGGAAGATCAAGGGCTTGAGTCTCTAGTCGGGTTTCGTCCTCACCAAAAATGTTACCGCCACTCACAAGCAAGCTCTGGCCCCTCTTGCATTAATAAGGTCAATCACGAGACTAAGAAGACAACCTATGAGTTGCCTGCCTTTCTGGACATCCTTCACCGTGTGTGTTCATGAGACTCTCTTCCCTCGTATCGGGAATCTGGATCGGGTTCATTCCTATCTTGTGGACATGCTTCTCTTCTGCCAGCATGAGAAGGAGGCAAACACTGGTGAGACCCTGGATATATTTCATGTGATGTGGTCTGAGCTTCTCATTGTGGTTCGAGCGCAAGTGCCCGATCTATGCTCCGTTCATCATGTTGCTCATTGAGAAGGCCTGGAGACGCACCTATCCCGAGGAGTCGCTGGAAACTGGAGAGTTGGTCTCTCATGAGATCAAGCGTCTGAGGAAGAAGGATAATTGGGGTACCTCCGTTCCTCAAACTGGGGTTCCACCTTCTGCGGCTGCCATGGAGACTGAGGGCGAGGCTGATCTGGTATTGATCTTGACTTCGAGCCTTCGAGGCAGAGCCCTCTTGGGCAAAGAAGCTCAAGCTCAAGATGAAGAAACTTTTCAGAGTGGAGTCTCACGGTCAAGAGCATGACACATGTGGCTGAGAAGAAGGCAAGGGGCCGCCACAAGGAGCTTATGCGCCGCTTGGGTGCGACTGTCACCAGCGGCTCCGAGGGTCAGATCACCGAGGAAGAGGAGGGTCCAGCAAAGACCGCCCATGGACTGATTCGGATGCCGAGCAGTTTCGATCGAGGATGGTGGTGCGGGCGTCGATGTTCGAGATCTTCAGCTTGCTCTCACCGAGCCGTAGGGTTCGCTCTTTGCCCCTTTTGGTTTCTCGATGCCTAAGGGGGAGAGAGTCTAGGGATTTGTGTCGTTGATTTGCGAGTGTGTCTTTGTGGTCTTTGTGGTTTCGTTGTGTTTGCGTGCCATTTGCTTTGTTTGGTTTTGTGTCAGTGAGACCTAAGTTCCAGTCATATGGTGTGAGACATATGCTACCCTATCTCTATCTTATTATTATCTTTGTCTCTAGTCATTTGGTATCTTATGAGTTGCATGCTTATTATGTTATTTATATACCCTGCTCTCATGAATCGTGCTTAGTTTGTTGATCTCTAAAATACAGGGGGAGTGTTGATCCTAGTATGTGTGCCATGCAGTCCAAAGCACTTATCTTGATGGCACACATCTAGGGGGAGCCCGTCTCTATTTTAGAGGTGTGGGGTTTGCTTATGTCCTTTATCTTTCTTCGTTTTGTGCAAATCCCGTATTGTCATCAATCCACCAAAAAGGGGGAGATTGTAAGGGCATATTTAGCCCTAAGATGTTTTGTTGATTGATGACAATGCTTTTATGACTAATCGTGTGCCTTGAGCTTTTCAGAGATTCATCCTTTGGCACGAGACGATTCCCTCCCTCGGAGTTTGAAGCAAAAGACGGTGTAGTCTTTTTCGATTTAGTTTGGTGGACTAGTTTCAGAGAGATCACCGTACTATCAAGAGGGGTCCCGCTTTGGAAAGGCTAGGGTGGAATCATCACTTACACATCCCTTGCACACTTTCCTAGCCTTTCCACTTCAATGGAGAGCTCGTTCTTGTCCTCTTTGTGCTCGCTCTGGTTTGAGCGGTAGTATCATGGGCCGGAGCGGTAGTACCGCTGGTGCTATAAGCGGCAAGATGCTCCACAAATGATAGTACCGCCTAGCCCCAAATGAGTAAATTACCGCTATGATTTCAGGCTAAATGCCGCCTCGATTCGAGGGCTCATTTTTTCGTGGTCGGACTTTCTGGTACCAACAAGCGGCAGGAGTGGTGGTAGTACCGCTCTCGAGCGGTAGTACAATGAGGAGGCGGTGGTACCGCTTAGGCTGTTGCGGTATCACTGGCCTAGCCGGTAGTACCGCTCTCTGCTGAGCTAGTAGGGGGTGCTTGTTGGTTTGTTCCCCACTATATAAGTGAGTCTTCTTCTCCAAAGTTGACCTACCTCTTCCCCAAAAGCTCGATTGTTGCTCCAAGCTCCATTTTCACCCGATCTCTCCCTAGCCAATCAAACTTGTTGATTTGCTCGGGATTGGCTGAGAAGGCCCGATCTACACTTCCACCAAGAGAAATTTGATTCCCCCACTTATCCCTAGCGGATCTTGTTACTCCTGGGTGTTTGAGCACCCTAGACGGTTGAGGTCACCGCGGAGCCATAGTCCATTGTGGTGAAGCTTCATGGTGTCGTTGGGAGCCTCCAATTAAGTTGTGGAGATTGCCCCAACCTTGTTTGTAAAGGCTCGGTCGCCGCCTTCAAGGGCACCAATAGTGGAATCACGGCATCTCGCATTGTGCGAGGGTGTGAGGAGAATACGGTGGCCCTAGTGGCTTCTTGGGGAGCATTGTGCCTCCACACCGCTCCTAACTGCAGACGATTTACTTCCCTCAAAAGGAAGGAACTTCGTAACACATCCTCGTCTCCACCGGCTACACTCTTGGTTATCCCGTACCTTTACTTGTGCAAGCTTATTTGTGTTATATCCTTTGCTTGCTTGTGTGCTTGTTGTTGTTGCATCATATAGGTTGCTCACCTAGTTGCATTTCTAGACAACCTACTTTGATGCAAAGTTTAATTTGGTAAAGAAAAGCTAAAAATTGTTAGTTACCTATTCACCCCCCCCCCCCTCTAGTCAACTATATCGATCCTTTCAGGGGCCTACTGCTAATTAACTCTGCTTAATTAAAATAAACTACTGTTAGTCCCTCTGAGTATGACATGTGGGACCCATTGGTCATTTTGACCAGTTAACCGGTCTGTTGACCTGCTGATGTCATGCTGACACTCTGCTGACGTCATATTCCATTTCTGTTAATATAAATAATTTCAGAAAATGTTATAAACTTTAGAAATTCATAAAAAATAAACCGTAGCTCGGATCGAAAAACTTTATACATGAAAGTTGCTCAGAACAACGAGATGAATCCGATCGTGCCGTCTGTTTCCATGTCGGGACCCTCTACGGAGGTGAACCCGCAACTTTTAGCCTGTCTCCAGTAGATGAATAGTGCATATGAACCGGTTAATAGATACAACCTTAAACCTAAAATAACTAATATGACTTAGACATATCTTTAGGCAACCCTGCACTACACGTTAGCATAGCATACTCTGTGTTGCATATGATTACTGTGTATTTATCTGTTTCTTCCCCCTCTTCTGTCCGGTAGACCCCTAGACTGATGTTGTCCCTGTGATCAACTACATCACCGACGACACCACTGACGACCCTGCCTTTGTCGCTGAGCAACCAGGCAAGCATCCCCCCTTTGAACATCCCGATATCGCCTATTCTCTTCTCTCTTATGCTTGCATTAGAAATTGTTGTTGCTACTGCTTTACCTATTCTAATGCATAGCCTGATCTTGTAACTTGCTATTGTTACCTACCTGTTTATCCTAAACTGCTTAGTGTAGGCTGGTTAGAGACCCATCAGAGACCCCATGTTGACCCAACTGCCCCGCTGGATTATGAGAAGACCCGATCCACGGGATTGAAGAGAAGGCCCCGGTACTGCACAACACTCCCCTTAGTTGTACGACGCTGCGGCATTACTATCGAGTGTCGAGGGTGATACCTCGTTAGCACTTCTGATGCTAACTCTATGGAGTAGTTACCCGGTCGTGGTCATCGAGGGTGATCCTCTTTTTCCACTTCCGATAACGACGCTGTCAGGTAACAACACCTCAAGTGTGAACCTCGAGGGTGATTTCCTCTCATGTTCACCTTGATGTTTACATCACATGGGAATCCAACGAGGATGATGCCTCGGGTTCCCTCTTGATCTGGTAGCCACACGGATTGCCTTACATTACTATTGATACTGATTAAAGTGGATAAAGATGGGAAATCACCAAGGGGTACCCGCGCGAGCATGTGATGCGAGTGATGTGGAGACGGGTTGACCTGGAGGGTGCCCGTGAGTTAATGACGAGGCGTGGCCGGGAATTCTTAGCCCTTGCCGCAAGTCCTCGAGACGGGGTGACGGGGTCACATCGATCGTGAGTCTCTGCCATCACCGACTCCTAATCCATTACCATTTGGATACTTGATCCGAGGGTCCTCTCGACCGATAGCACTAACCATCACATGGGCATAGTATGGGTGTTCTGCGTCGTATGCATCAGCCGAAACTTAATAGACGTCATGCGACTAAGCGGCGCGCGTCGGGTTGGACTACGTAAGCACCTGCCTTTTGAAGGAGGTAGCTAGGTTTGCTCACCGGACGCCCACGCAGCGTGCAGGAGTTCCCGGGGCGATGGCCCAAGACCCCTGGGGGCATAGGTTTAGTCCGATGTGCTGACCTCTCTATTAAACCTAGTTCGGGTTGCGGCGTACCATTTGGCTTAGGCCGGGCATGACCCAGAAAAGTGTGTCCGGCCGGAGTTAATCGAGCATGGTGGGTAAGTTGGTGCACCCCTGCAGGGAAGAAAACATCTATCGATAATCTGTCCTACGATAACGGACGCTCGGAGTTGTATCCTGATCAATAAAACTAGAACAGGATACTGAATGCTGAGGCATGTAATGGATATGTGGCTCCGAGATTGCTTTCCCGTAGGGACTCGGAGAAGGATCTCTGGGCGTTATGTTTACAACATGTTTGTTAAATATAAACTGCTATTCTATACTCTTCTGATTGCTGCAGGATGCTTGGAGCTGCTTGAAGATGCTAGTCTTTGATAGGCTAGGATTTCCCTTTCTCTTCTGGCATTCTGCAGTTCAGTCCACAGATACAACCCATTTCATTGATACTGATGCATATCTAGTGTAGATCCTTTCTTGCAAGTACTTTGGATGAGTACTCACTGTTGCTTTGCTCCCCTTTTTTCCACCTCTTTCCATTCTTCTCGGATGTCGCAACTGCATGGTGGAGCCCGTGATCCGCATGCCACCTTCAACGACGATCGCTACTAATCGAGGGTGCCTACTACTACGTGGGAGGCCATGGCGACCATGAGTAGTTAGGAGGCTCCTGTGCAGGATGCCTTGCCTTTTCGATCGATGTTGCTTTTGTGCTAGCTTTCTTAAGGCAAATTTGTTTAACTTATGTCTCAGACTCAGATATGATTGCTTCAACTGACTCATTTGTATTTGAGCTGATGTGTTCGAGCCCTCGAGGTCCCTGGCTTGTAATATAAAGCTTGTATTATTTTAATTTGTGTCTAGAGTTGTGTTGTGATATCTTCCCGTGAGTCTCTGATATTGACCGTACACATTAGTGTGTATGATTAGTGTACGATTTAATCGGGGGCGTCACAACAAGTACCTGGCCCAGATGGCTTACCGTGTATACGAGCGAACTGTACGAAACTTTAGCGTGAGCTCATACCAAACAAAAATCAAGGAAAGGGACCAAACCAAACCAAGAATACCTATTCCCTTTAATAGTAGGTATAAATATAGATTACTCTCGGTGCAAGAATATAAAGTGTGAATATACTGAATCAGACACTAGCGCCGTAGATTTGGAAACATTTTTGGGAGCAAGCAAATTTTGAAAACTTGATTTTTTTTAAATCCTCAAGCTATTCTAAGGTGCGAACACTTTTGAAATTCCAAATACTTTTGGAAAAGGAACAATTTTTTTGAAAACACAATCTGTTTTTACAAAGCGAACACTCTTCAAAACATAAAAATAACATTAAAAAGGGAACAATTCTTGAATCCTGAAAACAAATATGCACAAACTTTCAAAAAAATGTTTACTAAAATTTTGTTCATAAATCCAAAAAGTGTTCAAGCATTTCATATATTGTTTAGTAGTAAAGCAAATGTTCATGTTTTCTAATTTGTCACAAACTAAAAAATGTTAGGTGTTTTACCAAAATTGTTTACTAATTTGTAAAAATTGTTTACATTTGTCAAAAGATGTTTGGAATTGTGCCGCATTTTCCCTACAGATGTTTTTGTAATTTCGTAAATTATTTGCTTCAAAAAATTTACAATTCGAAATTGTTCAAAAAAAGTTCAAGAAATGTTCGATTTTCTAAAACGTTTAGATATATGTACGCTCCTGTTTGTTCTTATAAATGTGCATTACCTGGCATCATGAGCAGCCTTTAGCGCCAGTGGCTAGCTGGGGTTGCTCTCTCGATGCGAGAACCAGAGTTTGAGTCTTGTGAAGTACGCTGGATAGTGAATTTTTGTTTTGTCGCCTAGTGATTTTTTGTCACTCCTTATAAAAGACAAGTGGGTCTGCGTAATTTTATAAAAATTGTTTGTTGTTATTACAAAAGTACTAAAAATTTATTATCATGACGAAAATAAATAAGAAAGAGGAAAAATGAAAACAAAAATGAAAAAGAAAAAGAAAAAGAACATAGCAGCGCGAGTGACTACGCTAATGGGCCGGCCTGATTCATCTTAATATCCAGCTAGCCGGTCAACAATCCTATGATTTGACTTGGCACATCAGCAAATACCAACTAAACGGGCTCAAGGTTTAAAATAGACTAGGATCCGAAAGTTCAGTGTGCTGATTTCCGAGATTGCAAGTTCGGGGTTTGATTTAAATTTCTGACAAAGTTTGGGTTTATTTTAGACTTCTCCCATGCATGTGCCATCCAAAAGTTGTAGGGCACGCGATTACATACCTAGCAAAAAAATTGCACATGGGTTGGGGGAGGGGGTGGCCCCATTACACTACTAGGGAAAATCTTATACGTGGGGGCTTATCAGTAGCGCTGGTTCAAGAGCGGTGCTACTCGCATACTTAACAAAGAGCGCTGTGAAGTACGCCATACTGTTTATTAGCCTTCTACATAGCTCCGCCATTGTTCTTCGGAGACAATATCCAACGCCTAAGAGGTTGGTTCATTACCTCGAGCAAGCTCGAAGGAGCGGTCACCCGTGCAATGGCCGTCGTGAATCAGCAGGCGGTGCACGAGGCCATCATCGTCGCGATGGAGGAGGGCAAGTGCACCATCTTCGATATTGTTCTACATGCTATGGAAGAAGGCATGACTTTCCACGGCGACCCGATGAGGATGAGCAATGTATGACCCTAATACCATGGGCAATCGTCTAGGATTTGAGGCACGCTTATCGTGTAATACTATAATGCAGCTAAAGAACCATGCCATTTCGTCATTGCTGATCATGTTTTTTCATCTGAATGTACGACGCAGGAGCCGCCAACATGCATGGATCATGGAGGACCGGAGGGAGGGAGGTGAGCTTTCTGATGGAGCGGCCTTCATATCATATTCTAAGTAAATAAAGCAAAATTTCACGGCCAATCGTAATTAGCAAAGTTTGACGGCTTCGGGTATGGGAAGGGCTATGGTTTTGGGTCTGGTTCAGCCAGAAACCTTTGATACCTTGTCATATGTTTGAGTGTATTGGAACTTTGCTGCGAATGCTACTTCTTACGCAGCGGCGTCGAATGCCTTGTGGATCATCGTTTGTGCATTTAACCATTCTATGTATACCATTCTACTTCTTACGCAGGTTCCTAACTTGGGCCGCAATATGTACCAGTCTTGTATAATCAGAGCATGGGTCTTGCAGTTAATCCGCAAGTGCGCCAACATGCCAGTTTCAGTAATAATATTGATTTAAAAACTCTGGATTACATGAACATGGATTTTTCTATGGCGCATAAAAGTGTCATATTTTATAATTCGTGTACCACACATGGATCGATCTTTTAGTCGATTATTTTTTTTATAGTATGGCCATAAACATTTTTCTGACCGCAATTTGCTACTTGTTAGGGCCATTTATTATAAATATTTTAGAACGAAAATATACCCTATTCAAAAATATCTTGTCTACTGGAACATGGTTTTTCTCGTGGCACTTAAATGTGCCAAATTTTGTATTTTTGTGCCACACACTGATCGAATTTATAGTCGTTAAATTTTTTATAATAATTGAAGCTTCCCAAAATATGATAATAACTATTTTATTATTGTCTTTAGTGTATATTTCCAACAGTACTGTGACGCAGGACGTGGACATACTATTAGCTAGCCAAAAAATCGATTAAGCTGCTTAGCTGCTTGGTTGAGTCTTACCTTTGCATGTACATGTTTAGTCGAGTCTTACCTAGCTAAGAAATAAATCAAAGGCCTTCTATGTATATATGCATGTGCCATCCAAAAGCTGTAGGACACGCGATTACATATCTAATAAAAAAATTGCACATGGGTTGGGGGGCTTAGTTTCTACTCCTTCAGAATTAATATAAGAGCGTTTAGATATGAGTGATCTAAATGCTCTTATATTAGTTTACAGAGGGTGTACATAGCTCCGTCGTTGTTCTTCGAAGACAATATCCGACGCCTAAGAGGTTGGTTCATTACCTCGAGCAAGCTCGAAGGAGCTGTCACCCGTGCAATGGCGGCCGTGAATCAGCGGGCGGTGCACGAGGCCATCATCATCGCGATGGAGGAGGACAGGGGCACCATCTTCGATACTGTTCTACATGCTATGGAAGAGGCATGGCTTCCCACGGCGACCCGATGAGGATGAGCAACAAAAGGACCTAATGTCGGGCAATCGCCTAGGATTTGAGGTACACTATCGTGTAATACTATAATGCAGCTAAAGAACCATGCCATTCCGTCATTGCTGATCATGTTTTTCATCTGAATGTAGGACGTAGGGAGCCGCTGAGCATGCATGGACCATGGAGGACCAGGAGGGAGATGAGCTCCGCCGGGAGCGGCCTTCATATCATATTCTAAGTAAATAAAGCAAAATTTCACGGCCAATCGTAGTTAGCAAAGTTTGACAGCTTCGGATATGGGGAGGGCTATGGTTTTGGGTCTGGTTCAGCCAGAAACCCTTGATACCTTGTCATATGTTTGAGTGTATTGGAACATCGTTGCGAATGCTACTTCTGACGCAGCGGCGTCGAATGCCTTGTGGATCATCGTTTGTGCATTTAACCATTCTATGTATATCATTCTACTTCTTACGCAGGTTCCTAACTTGGGCCGCAATATGTACCAGTCTTGTATAATCAGAGCATGGGTCGTGCAATTAATCCGCAAGTGCACCAACATGCCAGTTTCAGTAATAATATTGATTTAAAAACCCTGGTTTACATGAAACATGGATTTTCCTGTGGCGCATAAAAGTGTCATATTTTATATTTCGTACTACACATGGATCATCTTTTAGTCGATCATTTTTTTATAATATGGCCGTAAACATTTTTCTGACCGCAATTTGCTACTTGTTAGGGCCATTTATTATAAATATTTTAGAACAAAAATATACCTTATTTAAAAAAAATCTTGTCTTCTGCAACGTGGTTTTTCTTGTGGCACTTACCAAATTTTGTAATTCTTGTACCACACACCGATCGAACTTATAGTCGTCTAATTTTTTTATAATAATTGAAGCTCCCCGTAATATGATAATAACCATTTTATTAAAGTACTGCGGCGCAGGACGTGGACATACTATTAGCTAGCCAAGAAGTCGATTAAGCTGTTTAGAGCAACTCTAGCAGACCCTGCAAAACGCCCCGGCCCGTAAAATAACCGCCAAATTACGGGTTGGGGCCAAAAATTCTGCACGAGCAGACCACGCAAAATGCCCCGGCCTGCAAAAAATTTTGCGGGGTGCGGCAAATCTTCTCCCTCAACCTTCATCTTCACGGGCTGGGAGGCCGACCCGAGCGCAACCCCCATCCGGCGCGAGATTTGGCGGGAGGGACATTTCCGCGCCCCCTTTCCCGCTCCCCGCACCCTCCGCCACCATTGCCCCCCACCCCCTCCGAAAGCTCCGGCTGCTCCTCCCCGGCCGTCCCTCGCCGCCATGGACGACCCCATGCTGTCCCCCATCACCGTCGAGGTCGCGCACGCCCCTTCCCCTCGGGCGGATCTCGTTGCCGGCCATGTAGGGCCCGCAGGCGTCGCCCAAGCACACGCCACGCCCGCTCGCAAGCGGCGTGGCAACGTGCTTGTGCGAAGCGGAACCGGCTGCCTCGCCGCGATGGCCGCTCCGGGCGCCAATGCGCTCGCGATCCCGGGTCGGCAACGGAGAAGGCCGGCAAGGTCGCGGGCGTAAAGCGGAGGAAGGTTCCGACTTCAAGGAACAAATCTTCTTCAACCCCTCACTCTATCCCCCCCCCCCCCAAGTGGTGCTCCGGCAATGCCGTTCAACGGTGCCACTCCACCCGCGAGCGAGGTGTTTGACGAAATGGCCGGAAGGTATATCTCTTCGGACTTTGGTGGTTCTCTTTCATTTTCGCCATTGTTTTGTGATAGCTCATGACTTGTCATCGTTCGGTATAATGGTGGTTCGAACAATGCAACAGCCGAGTTCGTGAACTTGTTGGACACGAACGCGGTTGACATTGATCAAGCTCCTTTCGAACCTTTCGACTACAATGAAACGGAGGGCGGCGTGGACGATCATGGTTGTGCGGACGACTTGGCGGAGATCGAAACGGAAGCGTTCGAGAATTCGTATAAAAGCTGGGAAAAGCTAAAGGTCAAAAAACTACACCATCTTGGAAGATCAAGCTTTGATCAAAGCATGGAGTACTAATCAAACCGCCAAGAGATATGGAGTGCGGTGTCCGCCAGTTCCGTGATGTTTTCTGCTTCCACACGGTGGCAATGTGGATGATTTCGTGCGGGAGTTGGAACAAGCGACGGAGGTGGCTACGGTGGCTACGGTATGCGTGGTGAAGTAAATGGACTCCATGGCGCCGAGTGAAGATCGACCCCAAGATGATGCCGTATATGGGCGCATACCTTTGCATGCCCTCTTTTGCATAATGAACTTCGCTTTTATTCGCTGCCAAGAACCTGTTTATGTTATTTGAATTTGAACTTGTTTGTGAAACCCTATGACAATTTCAGATTTGCAGTTTTTGTGTTTTGCGGGTCGTTATACTGGTGCCCGAGACTAAGATAGTCGACCAGAGAAAAGCATATTCAACGAATATACTTTTTTTTACGAGTCCGCTTTGGGGGTCTCAGACATGCGTTAGCCCTTGTCGGCCCGCAAAAGCGGTTTTGCGCGAACTGCAAACGCGTTTTGCGGGCCGGCGTTTTGCGGGGTCTGCTAGAGTTGCCCTTGGCTGCTTGGTTGAGTCTTACCTTTGCACGTACATGTTTGGTCGAGTCTTACCTAGCCAAGAAATCAATCAAAGGCCTTCTATGTATATATGCATGTTACATCCAAAAGCTGTAGGGCACGCGATTACATACCTAGTAAAAAAATTGCACATGGGTTGTGGGGTGGGGGGAGGGGCACAGCCCCCCTAGCCTTCTACTCCCTCTGTAAACTAATATAAAAGCGTTTAGATATGAGTGATCTAAATGCTCTTATATTAGTTTACAGAGGGTGTACATAGCTCCATCGTTGTTTTTCGGAGACAATATCCGACGCCTAAGAGGTTTGTTCATTACCTTGAGCAAGCTCAAAGAAGCCGTCACCCGTGCAATGGCGGCCGCGAATCAGCGGGCGGTGCAAGAGGCCATCATCGTCGCGATGGAGGAGGGCAGGGGCACCATCTTCGATACTATTCTACATGCTATGGAAGAAGGCATGGCTTCCCACAGCGACCCGATGAGGATGAGCAAATGTATGACCTAATACCGCGGGCAATCGTCTAGGATTTGAGGTACGCTATCGTGTAATACTGTAATGCAGCTAAAGAACCATGCCATTCCGTCATTGCTGATCATGTTTTTATCTAAATGTAGGGCGCAGGGAGCCGTCGAGCATGCATGGACCATGGAGGACCGGAGGGGAGGGAGGTGAGCTGCGCCTGGAGCGGCCTTCATATCATATTCTAAGTAAATAAAGCAAAATTTTCACGGCCAATCATAGTTAGCAAAGTTTGACGGCTTCGGTATGGGGAGGGCTATGGTTTTGGGTCCGGGTTCAGCCGTAAACCGTTGATACCTTGTCATATGTTTGAGTGTATTGGAACTTTGTGCGAATGCTACTTCTTAGCAGCGACGTTGAATGCCTTGTGGATCATCATTTGTGCATTTAACCATTATATGTATATCATTTGTCGGAGAATAAACAAGACGTATTGTACGTACTATCCTCGTTGGACTGGCTCATCATCCCGGAGCGAAGTTCCAGCCCATTGACAAAATATCTAGTGCCGATACTGATTTTGTCTCGTTCAGTTTGGATCCATCATCTTGAAACAGGTTCCTAACTTGGGCCGCAATATGTACCAGTCTTGTATAATCAGAGCATGGATGGTGTAATTAATCCGCAAGTGCGCCAACATGCCAGTTTTAGTAGTAATATTTATTTAAGGCAAAAGTGTGAAAAAAACCTTGACTTCGTAGTTGAAGTCCGAAATGAACCCTGAACTTCAAATCCTTGAAATCAACACCCTGTCTTACATAATCCCGGTCTATCCCTACCCTTCTTGGCCAAGCAGGTGTTTGTCTCCGCCGGAATTGCACAAATGGTAGATGAGGGAGGAAGCAAGGCCAGCTCGTCTAAACGTGGTGATGATCTGTACAAACGTTGATGGTCTTTTTACGCACGAGCACATCATGCCACTTCTTTGCTTGCTGGTCTAAACGTGTTGATGATTTGTTTTACACTTGCACAAATGGTAGAGATCGGAAGTTTTTCGCCACAAAAGATACTAGAAAACACATTTGGACTTGTATGTAGGGAAAACTCACAAATAAATATCTTTAATTTTCAATTAAAACTAGCTCTCCCCCTGCCAGCACACACACACACATTAATGCTCACCCGCTAGATCCGTCCAGCAAGATCGGGAGACGACCACCACGGTCGCCATGGTCCTGAGCCATCACAAACCGGGCAGATCGAGTCGAGACGACGCTTCCCATGGAGCTCGATGCGCCCGGCCGAGAGCAGCTGGCCAAGCCGCCGCCCATGTAGTCGTGGAAGGCCGCCCATCTTTATCCGTCGGTGCCGCCCGCCACACAAAGCCACACAGCGTGCCACCAACCGAGGCCGCTGGCCCCGAGATCCGATCCGCCAGCCGCCACTTTGTCATGTGAGCTCGCTCAAGACACCGCACATGCCGCGCGCGATCGTATTACGCAACGCCCTAGGGAGGTAGTTCTCCCGGCGGCTAGGGTTCGCCCGGTCACCATGGGAGGGCGAATGGGGTCCCAGCCGTCCGGGCTTCCGCCAGATTCCTTCCGCTCATGCTTGTCCGTCTGAAGGATGGCTTCGCTCCGCCTCTCTTCGCACCCAAAACTTCGTTCTCGGCGGCGACATCTCGCGGGAAGCGCTCCGCCACATCGCCGTGGCGTTTGCTCGCCGGGCGGCGATGAGGCGCAAGATCTCTACGCATGCTCGCACGTTCGCACGTTGGTGAAGTTCATTCGCGATCGAGGCCGCCCGAGGCGCCACGCCGCTGCGTCAGACACGCTGGGCGGCCTCGTGGGCGCTCTTGAACGTACCGAGCCCAACGCGTGTATCGCCGCAGCGGATCTCTGCGTAATACACGCCGAAGGGGCGGAGGCGGACGACGCGGTAGCCCGAGCTGTTCCGGTGGCGCGGCAGCATGGTGAGGCGCTGGAAGGGGCGGGGGAGAAGACGCAACGGCGGGGGGGCGCTGGAAGAGGCGATTCCGCGGTAGCGACGGGGCACCGAAAGAGGATGGGAAGAAGGCGCGGCGGTAGGGAAAGAGTGGTGGTTGGCGGGCGCCCGCACGTGGCTTTTAACCAGCGCGTTGGGCGACGTGGGCCAAAACTGTCGTGCGCGTTGTCGCCTCTTCCCTGCACGCGCCAAAATTTTTTTTTTTTTGCGTGCCAAACTTTCGCGCGCTTGCTGGAGCGCGCCGCGCGGCCTCTCGCGTGTCAAATTGGCGATTTACCCAGCGCGCCCGATATTTCATTCGCCTGTTGGAGATGCTCTTACTAATTGACGATGAAACATGGTCAAACATGCACGTTCCTTCGCACAGCTATGCATTTGGCTTGGCTAGCTAGCAACAATGGAGCTCACGTGCACATGGCAGAAGACCGAACGGCCAGTTCCCTGATCGCTGTCAATTATGTAATCCCGGTGGAGACAAACACGTTACGGGGTGCTAATTTCAGGGATTTGAAGTTTAGAGTTTATTTCAGACTTTGACTATGAAATCAAGGTTTTTTTCAGACTTTTTCCTTTATTTAAAAATCCTGGTTTACATGAACCACACATGGATCCAAAGACTTTCTCCTGTGGCGCATAAATGTGTCATATTTTATAATTCATGCACCACACATGGATCGATCTTTTAGTCGATTATTTTTTTTTATAATATGAGCGTAAACATTTTTCTGACCGCAATTGCTACTTGTTAGGCCCATTTATTACAAATATTTAGAACGAAAATATACCTTATTCAAAAAAATTGTGTCTACTGTAACATGGTTTTTCTCATGGCACTTAAACATGCCAAATTTTGTAATTCTTGTACCACACATCGATCGACTTATAGTCGTCTAAATATTTTATAATAATTGAAGCTCCCTAAAATATAACTGCTCACTTCGTTCCAGAGCGGAGTTGCAGAGCGGAGGGTGACCGAACTCGCCCTTAGTATCTTGCACCATAGGTAACTAAAAAAGAAGCTTCATCTGGAGTTTCTAACTCCCGGCTGCCGAGATTAGTGCACATGCCGCGAACGCTCACAGTCTGTCTGCTAGTGCGTGTGTGATACGTCTTCAACGTATTTATAATTTTTTATTGTTCCATGTTATACCCGTTTTGGATGTTTATGGGCTTTACTTTATATTTTTATATCATTTTTGGGACTAACCTACTAACCGGAGGCCCAGCCCATATTGCTGTTTTTTTGCCTATTTCAGTGTTTCGAAGAAAATAAATATCAAACGGAGTCTAATCGGAATGAAACCTTTGGGAGAGTTATTTTTGAAACGGAAGCAATCGAGGAGACTTGGAGTTGAAGTCAGGGAAGCTTCGAGGTGGCCACGAGGCAGGGAGGCGCGCCCTACCCCCTGGGCGCGCCCCCCACCCTCGTGGGCCCCTCGTGGCTCCCCTAACCGACTTCTTTCGCCTATATATGTCCATATACCCTAAAAACTTCGGGAAGCACAATAGATCGGGAGTTCCGCCGCCGCAAGCCTCTATAGCCACCAAAAACCAATCTGGACCCCTGCTCCAAGACTGCCGGAGGGGATCCCTCAGCAGTGGCCATCTTTTTCATCCCGACGCTCTCCATGACGAGGAGGTGAGTTCACCCTCGGGCCGAGGGTATGTACCAAGAGCTATGTGTTTGATTTCTCTCTCATGTTCTTGAGGTGGTACGATCTTGATGTATCGCGAGCTTTGCTATTATAGTTGGATCTTATGATGTTTCTCCCCCTCTACTCTCTTGTAATGGATTGAGTTTTCTCTTTGAAGTTATCTTATCGGATTGAGTCTTTAAGGATTTGAGAACACTTGATGTATGTCTTGCCGTGCTTATTTGTGGTGACAATGGGATTTTCACTTGATCTACTTGATGTATGTTTTGGTGATCAACTTGCGGGTTCAATGAACTTATGCATAGGGGTTGGCACACGTTTTCGTCTTGACTCTCCAGTAGAAACTTTGGGGCACTCTTTGAAGTACTTTGTGTTGGTTGAATAGATGAATCTGAGATTGTGTGATGCATATCGTGATAATCATGCCCACGGATACTTGAGGTGACATTGGAGTATCTAGGTGACATTAGGGTTTTGGTTGATTTGTGCCTTAAGGTGTTATTCTAGTATGAACTCTAGGATAGATCGAACGGAAAGAATAACTTCGTGTTATTTTACTACGGACTCTTGAATAGATCGATCAGAAAAAATAACTTTGAGGTGGTTTCGTACCCTACACTAATATATTCGTTTGTTCTCCGTTATTAGTGACTTTGGAGTGACTCTTTGTTGCATGTTGAGGGATAGTTATATGATCCAGTTATGTTATTATTGTTGAGAGAACTTGCACTAGTGAAAGTATGAACCTTAGGCCTTGTTTCCTATCATTTGCAATACCATTTACACTCACTTTTATCATTAGTTACCTTATTATTGTTATATTTTTAGATTACAAAAACCTATATCTACCATCCATATTGCACTTGTATCACCATCTCTTCGCCGAACTAGTGCACTGTGACGCCCGGATAATTAGGCAACAGTAATCCCGCGTTAACGATGCCAAGTCACCTCGGTTACTGTTGCTAACCTCGCGTTAGTTCGAAACCGATTCAATTCAAATTCAAAATCAATCAAACAATAAAGTTTTCAAATATTAAAACTAAAATGTTCAGAGTGATCCAACTAATGCATAGGTAATTATGGTGGAGAAACCACACTTTTATAAAATGTTTAAATACTCTAAAATGATTTAAACAAGAGCAAAAAATCTATATATTATTGCCTTTGGTATTTTATAAATTGCTAAACTATTTTAATTCGGGTAAAACTTTTTATGACAAAGTGGTTTATTCTCGAACACTATTTTAGGGGCTATTGTTATATTTTACTAAACTAAAATTATTGTTTAACTAAAAGAAAAAACAGAAAAGAAAAGAACACAAAAAAATGAAAATAAGAAGAAGACCTAAACCATCAACCTTTGGCCCATCTAGCCTAATGGCTGGCCCAACCATCCCAGCGCCTCCCTTCCTCTGTTCACTGGAGGGGTCGTGGACGACCATCCAGGCCGCCATGGCCACAGTGGCGCCGTGGAGGCCATCCCACGGCTCCTCCGGGATAAGGAGCCCTCCCTCGAACCCTAGCAGCCCCAGGACCTTTTCCCTTTCCTCCTCATGGCCGCTTTCCTCTCCCTTGCGTGGCCGCCTCTGCCGCCGCCATTGCCTCGCTGCCCGTAGCCACCGAGATCCTCGCGCCACGGATCATGACACGAAGAACCACCGTCATCTGCAGCATCTACTACGAAAGCATCAGCTCAGCAGGGCCGCTTCTGCATCATCGCCATCGCCCCATCTACTCGGCTGTCGCCGCCATCGCTCGGACGCCGATTCGCGCCATTCAGACTAGCCCGGCTTCCCGAAGCTCATCCCGGCCTCTCGGTGAGCTCTTCCTCCATTCCCCATCGCTTTCCGCCTCGATTAAATCGGCGTAGCCATCCCCGCATCCTCCGTGGCGCGCTCGGGCTCTGCTCCCTCGTGCGCTTCGCCTTCGCGCTCACCCCACACGGCTGCGCCTCGTAGGCCTCAGCGGGCGCCCGGCCGCCTCGGCCCGCCCCTAATGTGTCCTCGTTAATTGCTGCTCGTCATGCTGCGCCGGTGTGCCATGGCCTCACCTGCTGCTATTGATCGTCAGTGCCGCCCTTTCGCCTCGCCTGCTGCACGGTACTGCGTCGCTTCGCTGCCTGTAGTTGCTACCGCCGCTAGCGTTGCTTTTGATGCTTCTGCATCTTTGTTTCTCCGCTTCATTGCTCTTGCACTTGCCGTGTCGTTGCTTCCTTGCCATAGCTATTGTTGCTGTTGGTTGAGGCCGCAAGCACATTCAGCCTCATGTGCCGTGGCCGCATGGCCTAGTGCCTTTGCACATGGCCGTGTGGTGGCCGGCTTGTTAGTTTAGTCTGGTTAGGCTAATTAATGATTAAGTATAGCCAAATGACATGTGGACCCTGCTGATAATTAAAGGTTAAAACAAATAAGAATATATAAGCCCATGACATGTTGGACCCACTTCTACTGTTCACATGTTAATTCAACAAATGTTGACCGAGTCAACCCAGCCAATGGACCCACTTGTAAGCCACTTTGTAGCTAAGCTGCTGCTGTGTCCACTTAGCAATTTCCTTTTTAAAATCGAATTAAAACAAATTCTAAAATGCAATAAACTTCGTTAATTCAGAGAAAATAATCCGTAACTCCGGATGAAAATACTTTGTACATGAAAGTTGCTCGTAACGACGAGGCTGAAACCGGATCGCAGCCCGTTCGTCCGCCACACATCCCTAGCATAGCAACTTGCAACTTTCCCCTCCGGTTCATCTGTCAAAAGCGAAACACCGGAATACTTTCCGGATGCTTCCCTTACCAGATCACCTCATACCGCGTTAGAACACGCCTAGCTCTGCACTGTTATCCTGTTATGCACTTGCTTGCTATGTATTTACTGTTTCTCCCCCCTCTTCTCTTGGTAGACCCGTGGCGATCTTACGCCGATGGTACGACTACGGAGTTGACGACCCCTCTCTCTCTTGCCAGAGCAACCAGGCAAGCCCCCCCTTTGATCACCAGATATCGCCTACTCTTCTCTATACTGCTTGCATTAGAGTAGTGTAGCATATTACTGCTTTCAGTTAATCCTATACTGCTGCATAGCCTGTCCTTGCTACTACTGTTGTTACCTTTACCTGCTATCCCACTGCTTAGTATAGGATGCTAGTGTTCCATCAGTGGCCCTACACTCTTGTCCGCCGCCATGCTATACTACTGGGCTGTGATCACTTGAGGAGGTGATCACGGGCATATACTATATACTTTACATCGTTACATTACTCGTGATATCGTTTGGAGATGGGGCTGAAGGGATGTGGCTCCATCCCGTAGAGGTGGGCCTGGGTTCCCGACGGCCCCATTGTTACTTTATGGCGGAGGCGACAGGCAGGTTGAGACCACCTAGGAGAGAGGTGGGCCTGGCCTCTGGTCGGCGTCATGGATACTTAACACGCTTAACGAGATCACAGGTATTTGATCCGAGTCCGCCATTTGGTCTATACGCACTAACCATCTACGCGGAGTAGTTATGGGTATCCCGTCGTGCAGTATCGGTGGTAACTGCCATTGACGCCTTGACCGGCGGCGCTGCCGGATTGGAACATAAGCCTGCTCTTGTATTAAGGGGTTAGTTACGCTTTTGGCCGCCCTCATAGCGTCGCAGTGTGCTAAAGCGATGGGCCCCAGACCCTGTGCGCTTAGGTTTAGACGTCTTGGCCTCTCTGTTGTGCCTAGGTGGGGCTGCGACGTGTTGATCTTCCTTCATGACGGGCATGACCCAGAAAGTGTGTCCGGCCAAATGGGATCAAGCGTGTTGGGTTATGTGGTGCACCCCTGCAGGTGAAGTTAATCTATTCGAATAGCCGTGATCTTGATAACAGGCGACTTGGAGTTGTACCTTGACCTTATGACAACTAGAACCGTATACTTAATAAAACACACCCTTCCAAGTGCGGATACAACCCGGTGGTCGCCTCTCTATTAGGGTTACGAGGAGGGATCGCCGGTAGGATTATGCTATGCGATGCTACTTGGAGGACTTGATCTGCTCTCTTCTACATGTTGCAAGACCGGAGGTCGCTGTGGAAGCGTAGTCTTCGATAGGATTAGATATCCCCTCTTATTCTCGCATTCGCAGCTCAAATCCAGCGATATGGCCCTTTACACATATATCCATGCATATGTAGTGTAGCTCCTTGCTTAAGTAGTACTTTGGATGAGTACTCACGGTTGCCTTGTTCCCCTTTTCCCCCTATCTCTACTCGATTGTCATGACTGCACGATGGAGCCGTGAGCGACGCCACCGTCGATGGCGACTTCTACACCGGAGGTGCCTACTACTACGCAGCAGCGGACGACCGGGAGTAGTTAGGAGGATCCTGCAGGAGGCATGCGCCTCTTCGATCTCAGATCCCGGTTTATGCTAGCCTTCTTAAAGGCAAACTTGTTTAACTTATGTCCGTACTCAGATATTGTTGCTTCCATCGACTTCGTCTATGATCGAGCACTTGTATTCGAGCCCTCGAGGCCCCCTGGCTTGTATTATGATGCTTGTATGACTTATTTATGTTTTAGAGTTGTGTTGTGATATCTTCCCGTGAGTCCCTGATCTTGATCGTACACGTTTGCATGTATGATTAGTGTACGATTGAATCGGGGGCGTCACATGCACCTATACAATTTACCATTGTATTGGGTGTGTTGGGGACACAAGAGACTCTTTGTTATTTGGTTGCAGGGTTGCTTGAGAGAGACCATCTTCATCCTACGCCTCCCACGGATTGATAAATCTTAGGTCATCCACTTGAGGGAAATTTGCTACTGTCCTACAAACCTCTGCACTTGGAGGCCAAACAACGTCTACAAGAAGAAGGTTGTGTAGTAGACATCAAGTTCTTTTCTGGCGCCGTTGCCGGGTAGGTGAGTGCTGGAAGGTATATCTTTATATTGCAATCGAATATTTTAGTTTCTTGTTTTATCACTACTTTAGTTTATAAAAGAAAACTATAAAAAATGGAATTGAATTTGCCTCATACGCTTCATGTTTTTATTATCTTTCGTGAGAATGATGGAAAGGAAAATTGTGCTCAATTGCTAGAGGAAGAGTGCATTAAAATGTTTGGCACTAAATCTTTGAATGATGAGCATGATGGCAATGTTGTTAGTATGAATTCTTTGAATACCCATGATACTAATGATATGCAAAGCCACAAGCTTGGGGATGCTATGTTTGATGAATATGATATTTTTTGTCCCCCAAGTTTTGATGAGCAAATTTATTATGATGAAAGCACGTCTCTTATTTATGATGATTATTGTGATGATACGTATGCCATAAAGAATAAACATAACCATGAAACTTGTCATCATGATTTTAATTTTCAATTGGATTATGCTTCACATGATAGTTATTTTGTTGAGTTTGCTCCCACTACTATTCATGAGAAGAAGTTGCTTATGTGAAGAGTAGTAAATTTTCTATGCAAGTAGATCATGAAAAGAATGCTTTATGTGATGGTTATATTGTTGAATTCATTCATGATGCTACTGAAAATTATTATGAGGGAGGAACATATGCTTGTAGGAATTGCAATAATATCAAGTTTCCTCTCTATGTGCTTAAAATCTTGAAGTTATGCTTGTTTTGCCTTCCTATGCTAGTTGATTATTGTTCCCATAATTTGTTTTCTCATAAAATCCCTATGCATAGGAAGTGGGTTAGACTTAAATGTACTAGCCATATGCTTCATGATGCTCTCTTTATGTTTCAATTCTTATCTTTTATGCGAGCATCATTGAAATCATCATGCCTAGCTAAAAGGCATTAAAAAAAGTGCTTGCTGGGAGACAACCCAATATTTACCTTTACTGTTTTTGTGTGTCCACATGATTATGCTACTGTAGTAATCATGTTTTATAGCTTTTGTTTCAATAAAGTGCCAAGTAAGACCTTTAGGATAGCTTACGGTGATAGTTGTGTTGATCCTGCCGAAAATCAGAAACTTTTGCACCCAGTAAATTAGTTTTGATAATTCACAGAAACGTGCTTTTGATCTGATTCTTTTTGCTCTGGATTGGTACACAAATTTCTCAGGTTTTACTATTTTGGTACGATTTTTGGAGTTACAAAAGTATTTGAGAGTTACAGATTACTAAAGACTGTTCTGTTTTTGACATATTCTGTTTTCTATGTGTTGTTTGCTTATTTTGATGAATCTATGAGTAGTATCGGAGGGTATGAACCATAGAGAAGTTGGAATACAGTAGATATTACACCAATATGAATTTAGAATGAGTTCACTACAGTACCTTAAAGTGGTGATTTATTTTTCTTATACTCACGGAGCTTACGAGTTTTCTGTTAAGTTTTGTGTTGTGAAGTTTTCAAGTTTTGGGTAAAGATTCGATGGACTATGGAATAAGGAGTGGCAAGAGCCTAAGCTTGGGGATGCCCAAAGCACCCCAAGGTAATATTGAAGAACGACCAAGAGCCTAAGCTTGGGGATGCCTTCCCGAGCATCCCCTCTTTCATCTTCGTTCATTGGTAACTTTACTTGGAGCTATATTTTTATTCACCACATGATATGTGTTTTGCTTGGAGCGTCATTTTGTTTTATTTTGTTTTGCTTGCTGTTTGAATATTTCCCAAGATCTGAAATTCTTAAATGTTAGAGAATCTTCACATAGTTACATAATTATTCGACTACTCATTGATCTTCACTTATATCTTTCAGAGTAGTTTGTCTTTTGCTCTAGCACTTCACTTATATCTTTTAGAGCACGGCGGTGGTTTTATTTTGTAGAAATTGTTGATCTCTCATGCTTCACTTATATTATTTTGAGAGTCTTATAGAACAACATGGTATTTGCTATGGTTATAAAATTGGTCCTAAAATGATGGGCATCCAAGTTGGGTATAATAAAATCTATCATAGAAAATGATTTGGATGCTATGATCAATTTGATGCATGATAATTGTTTTGAGATATGAGAATGATGATATTAGAGTCATGCTAGTGCAGTAATTATGAATTTGAGGAATACTTGTGTTGAAGTTTGTGTTTCCCGTAGCATGCACGTATGGTGAACCGCTTTGTGATGAAGTTGGAGCTAATTTATTTATTGATTGTCTTCCTTATGAGTGGCGGTCGTGAGGGGCGGCGATGGTCTTTTCTACCAATCTATCCCCTAGGAGCATCTTGCCGTAGTACTTTGTTTTCAATGACTTGTAGATTTTTGCAATAAGTATATGAGTTCCTTATGACTAATGTTGAGTCCATGGGTTATACGCACTCTCATCCTTCCACCATTGCTAGCCTCTCTTGTGCCGCGCAACTTTTGTCGGTACCGTACACCCACCATATACCTTCCTCAAAACAGCCACCATACCTACCTATCATGGCATTTTCATAGCCATTTCGAGATATATTGCCATGCAACTTTCCACCGTTTCGGTTAGTGACACGCATCATCATTGTCACATTGCTTTTGCATGATCATGCAGTTGACATCGTATTTGTGGCAAAGCCACCTTCATAATTCTTCCATACATGTCACTCTTGATTCATTGCATATCCCGGTATACCGCTGGAGGCATTCATATAGGGTCATATTTTGTTCTAAGTATCGAGTTGTAATCTTGAGTTGTAAGTAAATAAAAGTGTGATGATCTTCATTATTAGAGCATTGTCCCAAGTGAGGAAAGAATGATGGAGACTATGATTCCCCCATAAGTTGGGATGAGACTTCAGGCTTTATATAAAAAAAGAGAAATGCCAAATAAAAAAATAAAAAAGAGGAAGAAAAAATGAGAGAAAAAGAGAGAAGGGACAATGCTACTATCCTTTTACCACACTTGTGCTTCAAAGTAGCACCATGATCTTCATGATAGAGAGTCTCCTATGTTGTCACTTTCATATACTAGTGGGATTTTTCATTATAGAACTTGGCTTGTATATTCCAATGATAAGTTTCCTCAAAATGCCCTAGGTCTTCGTGAGCAAGCAAGTTGGATGCACACCCACTTAGTTTCTTTTATTGAGCTTTCATACACTTATAGCTCTAGTGCATCTGTTGCATGGCAATCCCTACTCACTCACATTGATATCTATTAATGGGCATCTCCATAGCACGTTGATACGCCTAGTTGATGTGAGACTATCTTCTCCCTTTTTGTCTTCTCCACAACCACCATTCTATTCCACATATAGTGTTATGTCCATCGCTCACGCTCATGTATTGCATGAAAGTTGAAAAAGTTTGAGAATACTAAAGTATGAAACAATTGCTTGGCTTGTCATCGGGGTTGTGCATGATTAAATACTTTGTGTGATGAAGATAGAGCATAGCCAGACTATATGATTTTGTAGGGATAGCTTTCTTTAGCCATGTTATTTTGAGAAGACATGATTGCTTTGTTAATATGCTTGAAGTATTACTATTTCTTATGTCAATATAAACTTTTGTCTTGAATCAGTTGGATCTGAATATTCATGCCACAATAACGAAAATTACATTGAGAAATATGCTAGGTAGCATTTCACATCAAAGATTCTGTTTTTATCATTTACCTACTCGAGGACGAGTAAGAATTAAGCTTGGGGATGCTTGATACGTCTCCAACGTATCTATAATTTTTTATTGTTCCATGCTATTATATTACCCGTTTTGGATGTTTATGGACTTTACTTTACACTTTTATATCATTTTTGGGACTTACCTACTAACCGGAGGCCCAGCTCATATTCTTTGTTTTTGCCTATTTCAAGTGTTTGAATAAAAGGAATATCAAACGGAGTCCAAACGGAATGAAACCTTCGGGAGAGTTATTTTTTGGAACGGAAGCAATCCAGGAGACTTGGAGTTGAAGTCAGGGAAGCTTCGAGGTGGCCACGAGGCAGGGAGGCACGGCCTACCCCCAGGGTGTGCCCCCCACCCTCGTGGCCCCGTCGTGGCTCCCCTGGCCGATTTCTTTCGCCTATATATGTCCATATACCCTAAAAACATCGGGGAGCACAATAGATCGGGAGTTCCGCCGCAAGCCTCATAGCCACAAAAATCAATTGGGACCTGTTAAGCACTCACGAGGAGGGATCCTCACCAATGGCCATCTTCATCATCCCGGCGCTCTTCATGACGAGGAGGGAGTAGTTCACCCTCGGGGCTAAGGGTATGTACCAGTAGCTATGTGTTTGATCTCTCTCTCGTATTCTTGAGGTGGTACGATCTTGATGTATCGCGAACTTTACTATTAGTTTGCCTCAATAACAACACACATCTGTAACTTTTCTGACCGTGGCAAAGGACGATGGTTCTAGAAATTAGTAGTGCTTCTATCTCTCAAAAAAGAAAAAAGAAGTTAGTAATGCCTTCGTTGGAGTTATTGTAGCTGCGAATCCCACCGTTTTGAGCCGTTTGAGTTGCGTTTTGACCCAATAAAAATTTACTTCCTCCGTTAACTAATACACTATTTTAGTGATCTAAACGTTTTTATATTTACGGAGGGAGTAATAGTTTAGAACACACACGCTGTATATATAGTACAGTAGTACAGATATGGTCATTTGGTTTTTGGGTTCGATTTAGAAACACAGAGGGACCAAAGACGCGCCGAGAAACCCCGGCTAGCCGCTGGAACGTTCCACCCCTTTGTCCAGCCAGGCAGCCCCGCACGGCACCGCATGCATGCCCGCCAGCGCCCGGCGCCACGCCCACGCGGTCGTTGCTCTCCACCGCCACATCCCTCCCCGCTCCCGCCCACACCCACCAGAAGCCGCTCCTCGTGGCCCACGCAAGCCTCCTTCCCGGCCACCGTACGCGTAGCTCTCGGCCGACGGGGCCGCGCGCGCGCCAAGCCGCGGTCAGGCCCCACGCACCAGCGACACGGACCCGTGGGCCCGCCCGCCCGCCGGTATAACGCCGAACTGCCGGAGCTTTCCGCTCGAAAGGCCCAGGAGCCCTTTGCTTCCCGTCGACGTCCCGTCCTCCCTTTTTGCCAATCCGGCTCCGCCTCTCCCCACCACCGCTTCCCCCCCTCCCCCCCACCTCGCCGTAGCCTGCCCACTCCACCACCAGCTTCCCCCGCAGGCTCTCCGCTGATGCTTCTCCGCCCCGTCCCCTCCCCGCCGCCGCGCCGCTTCCCCGCGGCCAGCAGGAGCGCCGCCCCCGCCACCCAGCCCTTCTTCCACGTGCTGCGGCGCCGGCAGCGCCGGCGCCGCCACCGCCCGCACGCCCGCCTCCGCGCCTCCCTCTCCGACCTCCTCGCCAGCTTCCCGGCCTCCCTCGCGCTCGTCGGCGCCGCCGCGGCCGCCGCCGTCTCCTCCATCGCCTCCCCGTCCTCCTACCTCCGGAGCGGCCTCCCTCCCCCCAGCTCCCCCGATCACGAGGACGCCGCCCCGGCCGGCGAGTGGATCCTCTTCACCAGCCCGACGCCCTTCAACCGCTGCGTGCTGCTGCGGTGCCCGTCCGTGTCCTTCGAGGACGGGGGCGTGCTGCTCGACGGCGTCAACGAGCGCCTGCTCACCCAGGACCGCCACTACGTCAACCTCAGCCGGGGCAGCATCCCCGCCGCGCCCGCCGGGCAGGGCGCCGCCGAGGTGTCCTACCAGCGCCTCTGCATCCCCCTGGAGGACGGCGGGGTGATCGCGCTTGACTGGCCCGCTAATCTGGATCTGGACAAGGAGCATGGGCTCGATTCCACGGTGCTCCTCGTGCCCGGCACCCCCGAGGGGAGCATGGACAGGGGCATCGAGATGTTCGTGCTGGATGCGCTCAAGAATGGCTACTTCCCCATTGTCATGAACCCCAGAGGCTGCGGCGGATCACCGCTTACTACGCCAAGGTGAAGTTACTCACTATAGCTATTTCACAGTCTGCGATTCCGCACATTTAGCACGCATAGCATATCATTGTTGGAGTAAATTACTAGGCGTCAGAAGCAGTTCTCTATGCCCAATTTTCGGGCTATTATACTATCGCGGTGGCAGAAACAGTGATTAAGAGTGAACTGTATGTATCTGGAAATGGCTATATTATTTGTTGCTTGGATCATATTTACAAACTTGAGTACTAAATTGACAAGATATATTCTAACAGGAAATAGCATATGCTTGCTGTCTGTACATAATTTTGAAGTTTGGTACTCCCCTCTCTGAGACCAGGGCTATAGTACTATAGAAAATGTAAGTTTATGAGAGTCAAAACAGATCAGTGAGTGCAGCTTCAAAGCTGTAGGAAGTACTCCCTCCGTCCCATAATATAAGATGTTATTACATCCAATATGTTTTTTTTTTTGAGGAATACATCCAATATGTGAGAGTATAGAATGTAATAAGACCTTAATATATGGGAGGGAGTATTTTGTTATTGCAACGTGATATTGTCAAGTAAAGTTCAGCCAGTGTAGCAAAGCAAAGTATTACTCCCTCCGTCCCAAAATAAGTGTCTCGAGCTTAGTACAACTTTGTACTAGAGCTAGTACAAAGTTGAGACACTTATTTTGGGACGGAGGGAGTACTATACTAGTTTCTTACCTGTTACTGTTATTTCATCGAGCCGTTAGCAATCATTTGATACTGAGAATACTTGTAATCTGGAAACATCAGGGACCTCTAGTGATTGCTATGCCATCGACTTAATTCACCCCTTCTATAGAGGAACATCATTGCAATACTGTACTCTGTTGATGGTTATACACAAGTTTTGATGCGTTGCAATGACAGATATCTTGCCTAAAATTGTAGCTCTTCTAAACAAACTTCTTCTGTAGGTTATTTACAGCGGCTGACAGTGATGATATCTGCACAACGATCCGCTTTATAAACAACAAAAGGCCATGGACGACAATAATGGGTGTTGGGTGGGGTTATGGTGCCAATATGCTGACAAAGTATCTTGTGGAAGCTGAAGAGTCTACTCCTCTTACGGCTGCTGTTTGTATCGACAATCCTTTTGACCTACAGGAAGCTTAACAAGAACATTTCCTCATAATATCGCTTCTTGATCAAAAGCTCACAGCTGGCTTGGTTGATATTCTGCGTGCGAATAAGGTTGTGACCCCACACTAGTAGTATCTCCTTTCCACATCTTGTAAACAGAGCAATAGCGTCTGTGCATGTTAAATAACTTGACCAACCAGCTGCCCCTGATATGGCCTGCATTTGCAAGCAGTCTTTCTTCTCCAGAGTAGGACATTTAGTCTGTTTTATTGTTTCAGGAACTCTTTCAAGGAAAGGATAGAGACTTTGATGTCCAAAAGGCTTTATCGGCGAACTGTTTGCGTGACTTTGATGGAGCAATATCCATGGTTTCACATGGGTTTGCTAATGTTGATGACTTCTATTCGGAAAATAGCGTGAGGCCTTCAGTTGCCAGTTTGAAAATACCTGTACTCTTTATACAGGTATAAGCCTAATGTTCTTTTTAATCAGTCTAATGTTCTTTTGAATCAGTCTAATGTTCTTTTGAGTCAGTCTAATGTTCTTTTTGAAATTTTTATATCAATCCAATGTTAGGATATGTGAATGTATTAACTCCCAGATTATGCTAAAATCCAGCTACATGCTCTGTCAATACTGCCTTTCTGGTTATCTAACTTCGAAGCCATATCTTGCAGAGTGATGATGGGACTGTGCCACTTATGTCAGTACCGCGTAGTTCAATATCAGAAAATCCTTTTACCAGCCTTCTCCTTTGTTCTTGTGTACACTCAACTGGATTCACCTTTGAGAGATACACTGAATTATGGTGCCAGAATCTTACCCTAGAGGTAAACATTGCCATTTTTTATTTTGACTCCAATAGAGACATTTTTGTACCACCTCAAAGAAGAGTATATTCTATCTTCAACGTGATCTCCAATCCAGCTCCCTGCTGTTGAAGGTTTCCACATAAAAAACAACAAAACGTGTGTGTTTTGTGTGTAGGCACGCACACGTGCATGCTTACTCATAATGTGTTAGCTGACTCTCTTGAGACTGCTTTATCCCTTTTCTTTGGTCCACTAGTGTTTATTTAACTTCTTATTTAGATGCATGAGTTGATCCATTTTAAGTGATGGCACCAAACTCTTTTGCTTGCAGTCTCCATGGTATTTAGCATTCTTATGGATCGCTTCTGCAATTACTTACTTCATGTTGTCATGTTGCTCATTTCAGCTGTCACGTTAAATTGGTCTTTGGGTTTATGCAGTGGTTGTCAGCAGTGGAGTTTGCTCTTCTTAAGGGTCGTCATCCGCTTATCAAAGATGTGGATATCACCGTTAACCCATCCAAAGGTCTAGCATTCACCGTACCTCAACCGAATGATAATAAGGTCCCCAAAGAGGACAATTTTCATGAGCAAGCTCAGTTTTTTCTCTCTAATAATTTTCCCCATGGAATAAATGGGCTGCTCAATGATTCTGCAAATGGATATTCTGGTGCTGAAAATAGCAAAATGGCCTGTTAAAAGATAATGGTGATATAGGCAGGATAATCAGAGAGGCTGATGAAGAGGAGCCAGAAGAGATTCCTGAAGATGTTGAAAAAGGTTATGTATCTGGTTCTCAAAATAGCAAAATGGGTTGTTAAAAGATAATGGTGATGTAGGCAGGATAATCAAAGAGGCTGATGAAGAGGAGCCAGAAGAGATTCCTGAAGATGTTGAAAAAGGTCATGTACTACAATCAGCAGGTCTTGTGATGAATATGCTGGATGCTACAATGCCTGGCACTCTGGATGATGATCAAAAGAACAAGGTATAGTAGATCTAGATAATATTCTTTGTTGAGTCAAATTTCTCCATGCCTTATAGTATTCCATTTCCAAGGTCATAGGCCAATCATGGAACGTTATTTACTTATTTTCTGTTCATCGTGTAATTTATGATGCTTATGGAAGCACTGAGTTTTAAATAGGAAAACTCAAATTTTCTTGCTGTAGTCTTGTGAGGAATGCGTCAAGCTGCTTACATGTTTCTTTCTTGCCATAAGGTTCTGGTGGCAGTAGAACAAAGGTGAATCTCTTGTGAAAGCTCTAGAAGAAGCTGTACCTGAAGATGTGCGTGGAAAGCTTACATCGTCTGTGACTGAAATTTTACAATCTAAACGACACAATTTCAATTTGGATGCATTGAAGCGCGGCTGGACCAATGCAAGATCAACCACCAAGACTGTGGTCCAAGAAAAGGTCAAAGAGTCAGATCATGAGAGTGGAGCTAAGGATGACAAAATTCTTGAACAGAACAGGAGTGTTACATCCATTGGTGAGGGAGACCAAAAGAGACTAATCTGACCTCAAACGACAACAATCCTGCTGATGGTATCGATTTATCACAAGCAAAGCCTTACCAAGCTTCTGGACCTGTAGGAACTGGAATCGAAGCGGAAGTGAACAGACTCAACTCGATAAATCTGAGAAAGATAACTCTGGAGTGAATGAAAGCAGTGAAGAGAAGCAAGAGGCCGATCAGGGCAGTGTAACAGATCCAAAGCATTTTTCCGATGATCCGTCAACAGCCAACTCAAACGGAACTCCCAGGGAGCAAATGCAGTCGGCAGATGCTACAGCAGAGCAGAATCCACAGTCCAATATGGTAGACAAGGAAGTTGATGTAGTTCATGCCAATGAAGATAAGGTTGCACTTAATGTTGTTGATCAGAGCACGCAAATCTCTAAAACAGAAGAATCTAAACATCCGTCAGTTAATAATGTGAGACAGGCATTAGATGCCTTAACTGATTTTGATGACTTGACTCAAATGGCTGTCAATAGTGTGTTCGGAGTTATTGAAAATATGATTGACCAGTTTCAAAAGCACAAGGACTCTGAGGACAGGGAGAAATCTGATGGAGCCACCGATAAACCTCCGGTGGATGAGACAGAGTCTGATGTAATGGTGGATGTGGACAATGAGTTAAGTGGAAAGGACAAAAATCCATCATCATCTGGTGAATCACGACATAATACTTCTGTTAAAGCTCGTCCAGTCATGTCTGAAGATCATAATTTTAGTGAGAAAAAATCTGATTTGAACACTGTTCCACTTTTGAAAGGAAAAATCAGAAATTCTCAAAGAAATATACCTGAAAATGATGTTGATGGTGATGTTGCAAAGATGGTGAGTGGCTCACCTGATTACTTGTTGGATGTAGCTGCCAGTTCTTATTTGAAGGTGCAGTATGCTTTGTACCTTCATGAATATCTAACAAGACAACTGCAACTTGAGTCACCAGATTTGAACTCGGCAACTGATCTTTTCCTTGATCCGCAAGAGGGTAAATGGAAACTAGCAGATCAAATGGACAATGTGCAAGGTGACATTTCTATATCTGGAAAATATAGCTTCGTCAATGAAGAGATCAAGCATGCAGATTCCTCCCAAGCTCCACCTAGGACAGCCAATGTTATTTTGCCACCATACTCAGCTCTGCGAAATTTTGCAGACTCTGAAACCAAAAGGAAGGTAATTGAGAAGTTGCCTGGTAATGCTTTGAGACAGACACTCACATATTTTATTACTGATGAGTTAACAAATACCCTCAAAACTGAAGTTGGTCGCAGATTGGGGATAACAAAAGCTGAGAAACTTCAAAGAAGTCTTGCACATGATGTAGAACGACTCGCTACTCAAGTTTCTAGAACTATTGTCCATGACTCCGAGTTATACAGAGCAACATCTGTGCAGAGGAATCCAACGACTGTGAAATTTGGTGTGGTCCACGGCGAAAATGTTGTTGAAGCTGTATCAACTGCAGTTCTGCAATCTCATGATCTGAGAAAGGTTCTTCCAGTGGGTGTGATAGTTGGTGTAACTTTAGCGTCCTTGAGAAACTACTTCCATGTTGGTGTCTCTAAGCATGACAACCTTACAAAAGCTGCGGTCAAGTCAGGAATTTTGGATGAGGATCTTATTATTCAGGATGCCGGCGAAGGAAATATAGATAATCTTTCCACACAGAAAGAAGCAAATGCTGATCTTTGCACACAAAAAGAAGCAAATGCAGATTATTATATCAAAAGACCCGGTGAGCACAAGCGACAGGAGAAAACAAAGTCAGATGGTAAAGGCATGATGGTTGGGGCTGTAACGGCTGCCCTAGGTGCTTCTGCATTTGTAGCACATCATCAAGTAAGCAAATAACGCCATGTTATTTCATTTTTGTTCATAATTAAGCTGGATGGAAATAAAACACATGGATACTGGAGTCCGGCTCAGCCTTTTGTTTGAACATAGTCCAAATATCTGTAGTATTAGGTACTAGTTCTCATTGATCAGTTGTCACAAGTTCAAGAGTGCACAAAGGTTGTTCCTTATAGTGCGTTCCATGTTGCATATTTGAGTTATTCTTGATTCCTAATTATTATTGTTGAAATATTCTGTTTAATTATTCATTCTAACAATACAGATTTTTTTATATCTCAGCAAAAGAATGCTGAAGAGCATGATAGCATGGATAGCACTCAGCATAATCTTGATGACACTGAACTGGAAAAGAGCCAGAACAACTTAGTGAGAAGCTTTGCTGAGAAAGCCATGTCTGTTGCAGCTCCGGTGGTACCCAAGAAGGGTGGTGGTGAACTTGATCACGATAGGTCTGTTTAATGTTGCCATTGCATTTATCATCTTTATTCTCTCTTTGTTGTCTTGTGAATAACCTTACCATGTCTGTCTTTGGCAACAGGCTCGTTGCTGTTCTAGCTGAACTAGGGCAAAGAGGTGGAATTTTGAAATTTGTGGGGAAACTTGCTCTGCTGTGGGGAGGTATTCGTGGTGCTTTGAGCTTGACTGACAGGCTCATCTTGTTCTTACGTATCAGCGAACGTAACTTATTTCAGAGGTTAGTTCTTCCAACTTATAATTTTCTCCAGAAATATATGCAGATAGAGAAGAAACATAATTCAAATGTCATTTCTTCATCAACAGATTATGTTAGAAGGATATGGAAGTTTTAAAATGGCTGGCAGGATTCCCCTGGGTCGCATTGAATTTTGAATCAGCAAACCATAAGTTCCAATCATTTTTTAGTTTCCTACACTAAATCAATCACCTTGTAGAACTAGTTGCAAGTTTGCGACATGATAACACCATAAGTTTCATATATCAGCATAGCCTTATTTTGTAAGCATCACGAGTGTTATCAATGAATGGCTCGTTCTGTACTGTAGCGGTTATTTGAACAATGGTTTGATTAATTTTTTTCTTACTGCAAGTGTACTATGAAATCAGGAATACTGAACCCACCCCTTCATATATTACGGTGATGGATTTTCTGCTGATTAGACATGTTAGTTACCCCCTCTATCAAAATATAAGACGTTTTCTGGCACTATTAGTGTCAGAAAACGTCTTATATTTTGATACAGAGGGAGTGTACATTTTCATGGTAATGTCTTATTATCATGCTGTGCTTAACTCGCCCTTATCAAATTCATAGGATCATGGGATTTTCCTTCATGGTACTTGTTCTATGGTCTCCTGTTGTGATTCCTTTACTGCCAACTCTTGTTCAAAGCTGGACAATAAGCGCTTCAACAGGAATTGTTGGGGATGCTTGCATTATTGGTCTGTATGTCTCTATAATGATACTTGTAATGCTATGGGGAAAAGAATACGTGGCTATGAGAATCCAGTTGAGCAATATGGGATGAATCTTGCATCTTCATCAAGGGTATGATCATTGCTTAGTCTCGTGTGCAAATATCTGTCAAATGTTCCTGGCACATATACATGACAACTAAACCTTTGATTGCAGCTGCAAGAATTTTTCCAAGGTCTTGTTGGAGGCGTGTCTGTCGTTTGGTTGGTGCATTCGATAAGCATTTTACTTGGCTTTGCAACTTTTCGAGAAGGGACGCCTTCATTCTTACCATTTGATCTTCTCAAATCTTCAAGAAATGTATTGTTGCCAGCTCTTAGAGGGTTTATCACAGCAACTAGCATTTCTGTGGTGGAAGAAGTGGTTTTCAGATCATGGCTTCCAGAAGAAGTTGCAGTTGATCTTGGTTACTACAATGCTATTCTGATGTCTGGAGTTGCTTTTTCTCTGATTCACCGGTATATCCAGTCGAGCCACCATCCCTTCTGTTATTTCACTACTTAATTTTTCAGCACATGGTTCATGTTACTACTGGTAGTTCTCATGGCGATCGTAATTAAATTTGGGATCTAAAACCCATGAGCAGCTGAGTGTGATTTGGGGGCAATTATTAAAACCCGTGAGCAACTGAGCGGCGTGGTTCCGCAGACGGTACTGTGGTGGGGTGGGTGTGGGAACTGGGTGAAGGACACAAGCAGGGGAGGTGAGTGGCAGAAAATGGGATGGATGGAGTACAGTTTTTTTTAAAGTTTGGTCTATGGTTAGTCGAACATAGAAGTGCCTAGCAATCCTACAAAATAAAGCTTGATTTCATGGCCGTTAACAAACAGATTAGGACCTTTCTGTAGCAACCTTGAAAAATGTTTATAATATAAAATGATCAAGGTACAACAGTAGTGTGGGTTGATGTATATATATTTTTTTGCACCAAGCATGATCTGTTGTGAGACCAAGTAACAAAAGGTGTTAACATTTTTACAAATGAATGGCAGGTCTCTACCTTCAGTACCAGGCTTTGTGCTACTTTCCCTGGTGCTTTTTGGGCTTAAGCAAAGAACGCAAGGGAATCTCGCTGCACCGATTGGCCTGCGATCTGGAATTATGACTGCTAGTTATCTCACACAAACCAGTCGCATTATTGCATTCAAACCTGAAACTCCATTCTGGATGATTAGTACCTATCATCTTCATCCGTTTGATGGTGCGATTGGCTTAAGTATTTGTGCATTACTTGCGATCCTTTTCTTCCCTCAGAGGCCTGTTCAGAAGGATACATCTGTGTCATGAGAATTGGGAGGACCCACAAAAGTACTCTTTGAGGTCAGTTCCAACAAGATGTCATCACGTCTGCACAAAACGTGAGCACTGAAGGGCTGCTCCTCCAGTGTATACTATGTTAAAAGTGCAGCTCACATTGCTGATGCACTGTAAATGCCCTAAAAGGAGCACCTGGCTAGATGCTTGATTACACCGAGAGGTGCTAGCGATGGATTGGAGCTGTGGGGTTCATGCCCGTAGCAAATTTGTATACTACTCTTTTTGGGACTCTTAACAGATGAACTCTGTTGTCGTCATGGACAACATAAACTCCGAACAGGAATGATTCATTTCATTCATCATTATAAGGTATGTATCTTTTTAACTACAATTATACTTCATTTCCAGTCTGCTAAATTATTAACTCGCTGTCGTCAATGTTATTGCGAATACAGGTGGGGGGCAATATAAACTATCCAGGAAGCTGGATATATCTTGGAGAGGAACTAAGCAGATATCATAATGTGAAGTTAATACTCTTGCCATTTGCTGGAGTATGTGTGCTGACTATCTTAACTTCTTTTAGAAATACTTCATGCTGACTAATTGGTGTATATGTTTGTTCTTAGATCTAACAAACCTCCTTTTGATACTTTGGAACACAAGCATGTCCAAGTTTTGGGGTAGAAAATTTTGACAGCACATCCTGTATGTAGAACAGTCACATGACAGAGTTAGCTGATACATCATACACAGTTGCGTATCTTCCTCGATGACAGAATCTCACTGACTGTAAGGTTCAGTGCAAGTATACTGTTGCCTATATGTATATAAGAATCCGTCGAGACCCGCAAAGAGAAGTAGTCATTTGTAATATGTGTAATATTTGCATAATAATGTAATACTTTGCCTCAACTTCTCTCACGTAGGCTCCAACGCATGTTGCACGGGTCATGCCTCGGGCTTGGAGCAAGAACCTTTTGCCGATCACTGAAAGTCAGCTTCACATGGCCTTGGAGGCCATTCTTCATTTTGACCCGGCAATGGGACGCTTCCTACTATCACCGGAAGGGAGACATTCAGTGCCCACTGCACGGCAGAGGAGCAGGTTCCGTTGTTCAGAGGGTTATTGTGCTCGAGGTGATGCAGAGATCAAGGAAGAAGCAATGTCCTCATATTAATAATCTTCATGAGGGAGATGCTAGCACAAGATTTTATCGCATCAACACAAACTTAAGAATGCGGAAGAACATCATTCACGGATTGTGGCGTAATAATAGCTGGTGACATTGCACAACGGTGATGGAGAGATCAGGGAAGAAGCAATGTCCTTGTATTAATAACCTTCACCTAGGGGGACTTTTTCACATCCACACAAATGCAAGACGACGAAACTACTTCATCCATTGATTGTCGATTGTGGCATGACAATGGTCGATGACATTGCACGAGGAAAAGGGAACTATGGATGAAACCATGGGATCTGTCTCTCACTAGACTGATTTCAATTGGGAGGTTCTAAAAACTTCATGGGTATTCTTGATGGCATTGACAAACCTTTTTACCGAATTCTTGCGGCATAAGCAGTTATCCTCTCATAAGGCATTGAGTCGGACGGCTTCATTGCAGAGTTCCTCAAATCTTGTAGGGACACCATCAAAGTTGTAGTGATGCACATCATTAACAATTTCTTAGACCTCCATGTGGCTTATTTCTTATGGTTTGCTGACCAAACCGCCTCGGGCAGCCTTAGAATCTTCCACGTAGAGAAGTCTGATTCATGCTTTGTGTTTGAGAAGGTCATGGCTTGAGTGAACCACTTGGCATTATTAACCCTTGCAATGATGAGAACATGATCTTTTCCATGCACTCACAAGCATCATCATTCGGAATGACGATGACCTTCGCAACAATTCTTGAGGAAACATCTTGATGTAACAAATGGGTTCACAGTGCAACACTTTGAGGAATTTGTAACCTTTGGAACCACAGTTCTCAAAATCTAACTCCACGATTACCAATTCGGGAAGAGAACCACTTCGAGCACATAACCTCGACATACAAACCCACAAATGGAGCCTAGATGCTCTTTTCGTGACATGTGGTAGGGTCAACTTCCAATGATTGTCTTTTCATTTGGCATGCATGATTATGGTGGTGTACTTTCAAGGAAATAAACCCCATTCTCCTTCAACAACAAAAAAGATGGACATCATCAACAATGAAAACAGGAGTGAAGTCATGCCTTTTCCCTTATCATCAAACTTTCCACTTACCAACTCATCTTCTTCCTACCTCTTCTTCGGTCTTTCCACTGCCTTTTTCCATCTTCGGTGATGCTATGAACTCGGTTGGGTTGAAGGTGAAGTCTTCGCTGACTAGGTGATAATAGAGGTTGAGATGCCATCATCGCGAAGCAAAGACTAGTGTAAATAGATTAGGATTAGGGTTGAGGGGATTCGCGGTTGTAAAAGAAGAATCAGTGCGGGAGGAGGCAGTCATACCAAAATGGATGATACATGCAAGGCAAAGTGGTAGTCCGTTGGAACGCTGATCCTATATACAATGCAAAGTGGCTAGAGATGTGCTTACAGAAATATATCTTTTTCACTTAAGCATCGGTATGATTGTAAAAGGTAGAAGCAGATGCGACGTAAATTTTACTTCTAGTGTTCTTTGTACTATCTTGACAGTTGCTAAATAGATCAAAAAAATTCTTATAAAAAAGTATTACGAGTACTAGTGAAGCGAGCAAGAGAGGGGGGATCGAAGCCCATTAGACCTTGATTCATCAACAATTCAAAAATTCACGAACTTAAAAACGGCCGCCGGCCTAGCGTTTTAGTTCCACTTGTCTAAAAAGACATTGTTGAATCGGTGACGGTGAAATCCATGACGGAGGCGTCATTGATAGGTGCGGCACCGATGGAGATCCGCCGGAGTTATGTGGTAGCTCAAATCCATCTCACGCCGCTTCTCCCTAATCCGCGGCAAACCCATCAGTTGAATGTCTTGGCGCTGCGTTCGCCTCGTGAAGGAAGATCCGACGGGCAGCCAAAACTAGGCATCCTCGTTCGGCGGCGTCTGGTAAGTAATGCATCTGCGTTCTCCCTTTTTCCCCGATTGGGTTTGTAGTTTAGGTTTCTAGGGTTAGGCTTCTAGGTTTAGGGTTGTATGGTTAGGGTTCTAGGGTTAGGGTTCTAGGGCTGGTGTTCGTCCAGTTGGGTTCTAGGGTTAGTGTTCTAGGGCTGCTGTTCCTGCGTTAGGGTTGTAGGGTTAACTGAAATTTTGTCTGAATATTTAAATGAACATTTGTCTGAATATTTAGGGTATTGAAGTGTTAAGTTTACTTTTTAGTTGAATTAGTAATCGAACACTAGTTAATTGAACATTTTATCAAGTGTTAAATTATATGTTAATTGAACATTTGTTCGAATATTCAGCAAATCAAGTGTTAAGTTTACTCATTTGTCTGAATATTTAGTTAATTGAAGTGTTACATTTACTGTTTTAGTTGAATTAGTAATTAAACATTTGTTAATTGAACATTTTACTGAAGTGTTAACTTATTTGTTAACTTAACATTTGTCTGAAGTGTTAATTATTTGGCATTTAACTGAACTTGTAACTGAACATTTTACTGTAATTTTACTGAAGTGTTAACTTATCATTAATCAATAATCTTTTAACTGAACTTTGAATATAACATTTAAAGTAGCTTTGTACTGAATAATTTACTGTAATTTTGTTTGTAGTTTGGATGATGAAGTCTGGGAAGTCAGATTTCATTTCTTTGACAGAGATAACTTGGAAAGAAATATAAGCCTGTCAGACATAACTTTCTGGAATCTAGTTGCACTTGTAGAGTTAGAAGGCTATTCTTGTAGAGATTATATGTATTATGTCAGAGATCCAGGTGTTGGGGTGTCGTGAATGGTAGAGTTAATCGATGATGACAAGGTGGAGGAGATGCTTTCGGATGAGCTAGCTAGTAAAGGAGAAACTGTGGTTAATATTACAGTAATGAGAAGTGATGCTCCAACACCAGCTGATTTGAACAGAGGCACTGTGTATGAAGACCAGGTTCCTTTGTCTGAAATAGGTGAGCCACTTGTGTATCAGATAGATACATCTGGAGTACTTTTCCCTAGTCAAGTGAAGCCACAACCAGAGCTACCTGTGTCATGCACACACATGATAGCATTGAACCAGAATTTGTAGTCCACAATGGTGAGGAGAGGCATGAGTATTTCATGGACATTGATCAGGAGCAAGAGCAAATAGAGCAACAAATGGAGGAGAATAGGAATAAAGAGATTGAGAAGTTCAGGAGCAATAAGAAAAGAAAAGAGAAATACAGAGCAGCTAAAAGGAAACTTCCAGAGTTGCTTGCTGAAGATTGTACTGACAGTGATACTGATAGTAAGATTCTAGCAGATGAGGACATAATTGTTAGGCTACAGGCAATGAAGAAACATAGAGATGATCCACTCAACCACTTTGAAGGGGACACTGATGTTGAAGAGCTATATGAACCAGATGAGGAGGAGGGAGTTCATGAGGATGAGGCAGCAGAGCAGGAGGCAGCAGTGAATAGCAAGCATAGGAGGAAGCAAGACAGAGGCAACAGAGAAAGGGGCCAACAACCGGATCTCATGCAAGTATAGATCAAATTATAGAACAGGACTGGTACCCTTCCTAGATTCCATGGCTTGTTCATGTGCCTAAATGCATGCAAAGAGGGTTTCTTAAATGGCTGTAGACCTTTCATAGGTACTTATTGTGCTAATTGCTTGTTCATAGGTACTTATTGTGCTAATTGCTTGTTCATGTGCACTACTTTGTTTCTAATGTGCTCTGTGTTGTTGTAGGTGTTGATGGGTGTTTTATAAAGCTTACCACAGGGGAGCAAATCTTGGCTGCAACAGGAAGAGATGGTAATAACAACATTTTTCCTATTGCATTTGCAATAGTTGACAAAGAAGACAATCGCAAGTCGGGTCCTGGTTTTTAACACAACTCAAGTATGCCATTGGTGGTGAGTCTGGGAAGTATGTCTACTACACTATCATATCTGATAGACAAAAGGTAAAACCAAAATCTGCTCCTCTACACTATCATATGTCAACAAGTGCCTTGTTAGTTACACTTTAGTTGTTTCAAACAAGGTCTTCTTAAAGCCATAAATAATGTCTTTCCAAACTGCCCACAAAGATTCTGCCTTAGACATATTTATCAGAACTTTCAAACTACTGGCTTTAGAGGTGAAGAGTTAAAGAAATACATGGATCAAAGCTAGCTATTCATATATCGAGCATGGATATGATGTAGCAATGGATGGCAGGAAAAGAGAGTGTGAGGCAGCTTGAAATGGCTTAGTAAGATTCCCAAACATACATGGGCTAGACATGCCATGGACAATAATTGTAAAACTGACTTGGTTGTCAACAATATTAGTGAAGTGTTTAACAAGATGATACTTGATGTTAGAGGCAAGCCAATTAAAACTATGGTTGATGGGATCAGAACTAAGTTGCTAATTAAGTTCAACACAAATAGAACTAAGACTGAGACAGCCAAGTGGCAGATATGCCCAACATATGCTGAAAAGCTGGAAGAAGCAAAACATCATTCAAGATACTGTCAATCTATCAAAGCTGGACCTGATCTATACCAAGTTACAAGTGGAGAAAGTGCATATGCAGTTAATTTGCAAGCATACACATGTGGTTGTAGGAAATGGGACATGACAGGGTTCCTTGCAATCATTCGGGTTTACGCAATCAACAAGGCAAAATTACACCTTAAGATTTTGTCAATGATTTCTTCAAGAAACCCATGTACCAAGCAGCCTACAAAGGCAATAGTTTACCACCGTGCTGGGCTCGATCTATGGCCAAAGACTGGTACCCCTGACATAGAGCCACCAGTTTTCAAAGAAAAGCCAGGAAAGAAACAAACTAAGAGGTGGAAGAGTAGGTTTGAGAAGCTAGCTCCCAAGGATACTTCTAGGATGGGTACAATCACTTGTAGCAATTGTAACCTGGCTGGGCATAGGTACACTAGCTGCCACAAGACTCTTAAGCCAGCTCTGGCAATGAGAAGGAACCAGCATGAGGTAACTTTGTGACTATCTTGTAATCTGTCTATGTTTATGCAAGTTTCCTATCTTATATAATCTGTCTATGTTGTAATTCCAGAAAATAGAAGAGTTGATGCTAGGACAGCTCCAAGGGCACCAACAAGAGCCACAAAGAACAGCAAGAAGCAAAGCTCCATCAGCTCCTCCTGCCCAAGGGCACCCACAAGAGCTACACCAAGAGTACCAAGGGCAGATCCATCACTCCACCTGCTCCAAGGGTACTGGAAGAGTCAGAAAACCATCTTTTAAGATGGTTGAGTGGTTCAATTGTTCTAAGGGAAGCAGGTAAGTTTGTGGTGTCCTGCTGATGGTAAAAGCATTATGAAGCATGTTGCCTATGTTGGCACGGTACTATTTATTGTTGTGTTGAACTCTGGAACTGGTGATGTTTGAACTATGTATGGTTGTGTTGAACTATTTATGGTTGTGTTGAACTATGTATGGTTGTGTTGAACTATTTATGGTTGTGTTGAAGACTATGGTTGTGTTGAAGACTATGATGCATGAGTGCTTGTTGTTATGATCATTGCTTCTCCGTTGTTGTTCATGATTGTTCTTATGATGCTAGTTATGTTCAAGATTTTTTGCATGAGTCTTGTTTATAGTTATGTTGAAGACTATGATGCATGAGTGCTTGTTGTTGTTGTCGATGATGGCTCTTATGATGCTTGTTGTTGTTATGATGATTTGCTTCTCTGTTGTTGCCACAAATGAGTAAGTTTGGCCATTTGGGGTGGATCGACGTCCGAGAAAACACCAAATGAGTGAGTTAGGTCATTTGGGGTGGATCAAGGCGACAAAACCCCAAGTCGGTAAGCTAGGTCATTTGGGGTGGATCGACGTCGACAAAACCCCAAATGAGTGAGTTAGGTCATTTGGGGTGGATCGAAGGCGACAAAACCCCAAATCAGTAAGCTAGGTCATTTGGAGTGGATCGACGTCGAGAAAAAACCAAATGAGTGAGTTAGGTCATTTGGGGTGGATCGAATGCGACAAAACCCAACTTAGTACTTAAGATTCATAGTTCAAGGACATAACTTAGTCTTCATCACAAATAACCCAACTACAGAATTAATAGAGTTCAACACAGCCAAAGTTAACACATTACAAGCTTTAGTCCAAAGCTATTACAAAAGAAAATGACCCACATGGTCAGACTACAACTCAACTTAGTCTTCATCACAAATAGCCTTAATCTGGTGAAGCTTCCTCTTGTTACTATCACCTGCTGTCTTGAGCTCAACAATGCAGGAAGCAAGAGTACTCTTCTCCATGGTCAACTTCTCCTTCTCTTTCATCAGCTCAGCAATGCAACTATCCACCTGATCCTTCTCTTTCTTCAGGTCAGCATAGCAAATCTCCAAAGTCCTCTTATCAGAGCTCATCTTTTCCTTCTCTTTGAGATGCTTGAACTTCAAATTCCTAATGACAGTGGCTTGAGCTACATGAATTAACTTTAACCGGTCATGAGCAGCCTTCCATTTTTGATCTCCTCATCCTTTGCAAAGTCGCTTTCCACACCGATTGTAATGTTCTCAAAGATCATCATTCATCCGATTTACCTCAGGCAGGTTATCCCGTGAATCTAGGAGGTTGTTAACATCTTCAACAAGCTTCTCATATGTCTCCTGTGACTCTTTTTTTTTTGCTGTGTGAGTATGTGTACAGTAGATGAATGCTCCAGGCATGCCATCCTATTGTCATGCTGGCTACGCTCATACATAAGCCACAGCTTGTGAAGAGCATTCTGCAGATGATCTTCTCCTCATCTATCCACTGCACTAATCCACAATTATTAGCACCCTGCAAAGAAGTTACAGATTAAATTAGTTACAGAAAAAATCAGTTAAGTTAATGTAGCACATTCAGTTAGGTTAAAGTACAAGATTCAATTAAGTTAATTGATCAGATTCAGTTAAGTTAATTGATCATATTCAGTTAAGTTAATCTACCATATTCAGTTAAGTCAATCTACCATATTCAGTTAAGTTTATCTACCAGATTCAATTAATAAAGAGTTACTATCAACCATAGAACAGTTACTACGAACCCTAGAACAGAACATGAACAGTACCTATGAACCCTAGAACATGAACAGTAAATATGAACCCTAGATGATGAACTGGACTGCTGCAAAGCTAGGACTAAATATGTGACGCCCCCGACTCGACCGTACACTAATCATACACGCAAACGTGTACGATCAAGATCAGGGACTCACGGGAAGATATCACAACACAACTCTAAACACAAAAGAAAGACATACAAGCTTCATATTACAAGCCAGGGGCCTCGAGGGCTCGAATACATAGCTCGATACACAAGCGTCAGCGGAAGCAACAATATCTGAGTACAGACATAAGTTAAACAAGTTTTGCCTTAAGAAGGCTAGCACAAACATCAACGATCGAAGAGGCAAGGCCTCCTGCCTGGGACCTCCTAACTACTCCTGGTCGTCGGCGGGCTCCACATAGTAGTAGGCACCCTCAGGGTAGTAGTCGTGAGTCGTGGGGTGGCATCTAACTCTGGGGCCACCATCTGGTTGCAACAACCGGAAAGGAGAAGGAAGGGGGAAAAGGGGGAACAAAGCAACCGTGAGTACTCATCCAAAGTACTCGCAAGCATCAGATCTATACTAAGTATGCACTGGTATCAAATGGAAGGTTTGTATCTGTGGACTGAACCGCAGAATGCCAGAATAGAGGGGGAGGTCCTAGCCTATCGAAGACTAGCATCTTCACGCAGCTCCGAGCATCTTGCAGCATGTAGAAGAGTAAAGAATATCAGTTTATAATTAACAAGCATGTTGTAACATTAATGCCCAGGGATCCTTCCTCGACTCCCTGCGAGAAAGCAATCCCGGAGCCACATATTCAAGTATCCATTCATAGTTGTATAAGATCAGGATATAAGTCTGAACGTCCGTTACCGTGGACACGGCTATTAATAGATAATCTTCCCTGTAGGGGTGCACCATGTTTTCCAACACGCTCGATCACTCTGGCCGGACACACCTTTCTGGGGTCAATGCCCGGCCTCGAAAGATCAACACGTCGCAGCCCGACCTAGGCTCAGCAGAGAGGTCCCCACCGGTCTACATCCTAAGCACTCCGAGTGCAGGCCCATCGCCCGTTGCACTCCGGATCGTTGCCAGGTGAATACCAAGATCGCCTCGGATGGCCCGGACGATCCGGCCGTGCGCCGCTTTGAACCGGACGTCGACAAAGCCGGTTGATACCACGGCCGAGGCCCATAACTATTCTCGCGTGGTGGTTGGTGCGTAAAGGCCAAAGGCCAATTCGTAACAAATACCCAAACCATAGTGTATTATTAGCTCGCGGAGACGAAAGCAGAGACTCACGATCATCGCGGACCCCGTCACCCCTGCCTCGAGGAAATACGGCAAGGGCAAGCCCACTCACTCGAGGGCTGCCGGACTTCCGTCGTGCCTCAGTAACCATCTTATGGGTGCTCTCGGGCCCGCCCGACTTTCCCAAAGGTCTCAAGTAATGTCAAGGTAACCGTGTGTCCAAACATCAAGGGAAAACCCAAGGAATCACCCTCGGAGGATTCCACTCGATGTAATCATCAAGGTGAACGTAAGAGGAACCACCCTCGAGGTTCACACTGGAGGGGTTGCGAGACGAGCCGTGCACTGGATAATGGTGAAGGAGGAAATCACCCTCGATGACCACGACCGAATAGCTACACTACAGAATTAACATCGAGTGCGTTATGAGGATCACCCTCGGCACTTTCGATAGTAGCTCTGCAGAGTCGAGCAACAAAAGGCGTGATGTGATGTGAAGTGTCGGGCTGCGGTCGTCGATCATGTTGATCGAGTCGTCGATGATGAAGCGAGGGCAACAAGGACAAGGTGGGGTTCAGCGATGGATCACTAGCCAACCTATACTAAGCAGTTTAGGGTAAGGTGTAGGTAACAATAGCAGTACAAAAGCGGGCTATGCATCGAATAGGAGCAAACAATAACAGATGAAAAATCTAATGCAAGCATGAGAGTATAGAATGGGTGATATCGGGATGATCAAAGGGGGGGCTTGCCTGGTTGCTCAGACAAGAAGAAGGGGTCGTCGTCGAGGTAGTCGATCACAGCGGCATCAGCGGCAGTCTGGGGGTCTACCGGAGAGAAGAAGGGGAAGAAATAGTAAATACACGCAAACATATGCACAACAAGACAATAAGTGGGTCAGAGGTGATCTAACGTAGCGCAAGGCGATTCTGGCGAAGGGGGGAAACATCCGGGAAACTATCCCGGTTCCGGACATCTATCAGACAGATGAACCAGAGGGGAAAAGTTGCATGTTTGCTATGCTAGGGATGTGTGGCGGGCGAACAGACCGCCTATTCGGATTCGTCTCGTCGTTCTGATCAACTTTCATGTAGAAAACTTTTTCATCCGAGCTACGGTTTAATTTCTATTAATTTTCAAAGATTTAAACAATATTCTGGAATTAATTTTAATACGAAAATAAATGCTAAAATGCTAGGTGCACCCAGCACAGTGTACACAAGAGTGTACCACATGGTCGACAGTGGGTTGGGGACCAGTTGACGGTCAATGTTTGATCGGTCATCAGTGGGACCCCTGTCATACACATATCTAAATAATTATAGCTTAGATAGTTAATTAGCAGGTTAAGTTAATTAATTAATTAATTGATTGATTATATATTTTTCATATATATATATATATATATATATTAATCTTTTTTTTGTGGGAGGCTGGTGGGGCCCGCTGAGTGGTAATAGACCAAGCTAAGTGTCAATCGGGCGCCTGTGACCAAGGTTACCAGGGCGTTGCCAAGAACGGCCGGAGGGCCGCAACACTGGCGAGGTCACGGGCCGCGAGCGGCACAAGGCGAGGCAAACGAGCGGCGGGCGGCGCCGCCGGAGCGGGCGAGGGGGGCCGGGCAGGCGCAGCTGGAGGCCACGCTGCCCCAAAGTGCCGCCAGAGTCCCGGCAGAGAGCGGGCCGAGCGAGCACCGTGTGCCAGGGGAAGCGGAGCCACGCGTCACACGGGCACCAAGCAGGCACAACAAGGGCGAGCGCATGCGAAAGCGAGGCAGGGCCGATGCGCGGCAAGCGTAAGTGCAAGGCGGCCGACGCGGGCGGCGACGGCGAGCGGGTCAGCCACCAGGCGCGCTATGGCGCAACCGCCAGCAGGACGCCACGGACCGGGCGCATGGGTCGCGAGGAGGGGCCAGAGGAGGCGGCGTGGCGGAGCCAAGGGAAGGCGTGGCCAACTGCGGGCGTCACACGGCGCTGACCACGAAGCTCACGGGAGCTCGAGCGCGAGGGGGTGTGTGTACGGTGATAAATCAAAAGGGGACGGAAGGGGAGCCGATGGAGAGGCTCACCGAGGAGCACAAGGAGGCTCATTGTGAGGTTTAGGAGCAGCAGAGGGCGCCGGAATCGACGATGGCGCCGTGGTGGCCGGAGTGGAAGAAGATCTCGTTCCGCTCGACTCGGTGCGTTCCAGCTCGATTCGTGGACGTAGACGAAGTGGTGGACGACGACGGAGAAGATGGACGAGGTCTCAGGTGCCGGAGAGCTCGGTGGGCACGAGGACGAGGTCGGCCATGGCGGGCGTTGGAAATCGCGGGCGGATCTGAACGATGAAGACCAGGGGGAGGGGAACGGGGTAGCTAGGGTTCGGGGGCGCGAGGGAGAGGCGTCGGGGCCGCCTTATAGCCCCGGGGAGACGGCGAGATGGTCACACTCAGCGATGGTCGGTCGTGGCGGGCATCGATCTTGCCACGGTCCCCCCCCCCATGAACGAGGAAGGGGAGGCGGTCTGTTGGGTGGCTAGGGGCCGATTGGCCCAAGGCCCAGAGGAAGGCACGGGGGTTTGCCCCTTTTGTGTGTGTGTGTGTGTTCCTTTATTTTTTTATTTCTCCTTTACTGTTTTATTTACTAGTAGCATATTGTAGTTTTATAAAATATGAGACCAACATCTAAATTAATGTTTTAGTTTAACCCTCAGCCACAAAAATTTCTACTCCCAAATAAAAATAGTTTGCTAATTTTTATCTTAGGAAATGAATATGATTATCACTGTCTTAATCACAAAGAGCATTTAAATATTTTTACAAAAATGTTGGGACCATAATTGGTTATGGAATATTTGCCACACTTTGAACATTTTATTTTTGACATTTGAAAAACTTTCGTTGTTTGACTTTATTTTAAATTTGAAATTTGAATTGGTTTGAACCAACGTGGGACCTAGCAACAGTAAAAGTGATGACATGGCATCATTAGCATGGAATTACTGTAGCTTAATTATCCGGGCGTTACAAAATACTTACTTCAGTGGCACAGGCAATGAACCTCCTCCCAGTGTTTATCCCCTCGAATGCAACACATTTCCTCCCTGAATTCCCATGCTCGCACATCACCATCAAATCGTCAACAGCACCCTCGAACAACGGGTCATCAATCGTAGCTGGGATCTGGGCAATTCAACACAAACTTGTTCAAATCGAGCAGAACTAGTAGAACCTTAGAACACGAACTCCCTAGAACACAAATGAGCGGCGGCCAAAACAAACAGAGAACCAGAGGAACAACTGACCTTCAGAGGGGAGTCGGGAGTGAGGTTGTATCACATACAGAGCCATCGGTCTTTTGCTCTCGCCCGGACACCATGGCGGCCGCCGGAAGAAAGAGGAGCACGAGGGGCGAGAGAGTGCGGAGAGAGAGGCAAAGTAGATTTGTGAGAGAGCTGGTGCGGTTGGGCGAGCTGACCGCGTCGGTTTGACCAGGTAGTGAGTAACGGCGCCGTCCGCTTCGCCATTATGCCACGTCACCTATTTTGGGTCCCCTCAGGGGCTGCAAATCAAGCGATAAGTGCTTTTTGCAAAAAAAACCAGGGGCTGCAAATCAAGCGATAAGTGCTTTTTGCAAAAAAGATTACCGAATGTGCGGTGTTTTTTGCAAATGATTAGAGACCAGATTGTTTTCTGCAGAAGAAGCCTCAAATGTGATGGTTTTTTGCAATTAACTCCTCGATCCTCACGGCAGAAAGTCCCCGGCTGCGCCGTCGGCCTCGTGGCAGAACTACCAGCCGTCGTTTGTCCCCACATTCCGCTCTGCTTCATCCCCATGGCTGCGACGACGACGACGGCGGCGGCGGCTGCTGCTGCGGCTCACCTGTTCACCTCCCCACCTGTCGCGTCTCCGCGGCCCGTCCCTCGCCGTCACAGCCGCACCGAGGCCGCCGCCAGGAGCCTCTCCTGCCGCGCGTCGCTGGGCCCCGACGCTCCCCTACCCGCGCTCGCCGCCGGCCCCGACCGTCGCCCGCTCGGGGAGGGCGTACCTGCGGGAGCACTCCTGCCTCCTCTGCCCGCCCCCGCGCGGCGCCCGCCCGCTCGCCGTCGTCAAGTTCCTCGGCGGCGCCTTCATCGGCGCCGCCCCCGAGGCCACCTACGGGTAGGCGGAGTCCATCCGACCTCGCGGTAATCTGCGGTTTCTTCGGCGGGAGTGAAGGACTTCGTAGTATTGACTTGCGCTTGGGCGCCGTGGTTCGTTGCAGCTACCTGCTGGAGCTCCTGGCGCAGGAGGGCTTCCTCGTGGTGTGCGTCCCGTACAACGTCACCTTCGACCACGCGGCCGCCGCGCGGGAGGTCTTCGAGAGGTTCCACGGCTGCTACGACGCGCTCCGAGCGTCGGGCCTGCCGGAGGCCGGGTTAAGCGCGCTGGACATCGCGGGGCTCCCGCTCTACTCCGTTGGTCACAGGTGCTCGCACGCCCGCCACCTGTTCGATGCTTTACCACACAAGACGTTTGAAGCTTTGTTTTACTGACGGTATTCTTCAACGAATTGCAGTAACGGTGCGCTGCTTCAGCTGTTGGTTGGGAGCTACTTCTCAGAAAAGATACCAAAGGTTCGCTTGGTATATATATTATTTAGAACACCGAGCCTCCTCGTCGATTTCCATTAAAGAAACTGCCACATAGTTCTACAACATGAGTAGCAAGAGTGAAAGAAACACAAACAACTCAGCATCTAGACCTACATCCAGAGGCTATCACAAAAGCATACTGCTCCGTGGCAACAAAACATTCAACAGTCACACAGAAATCATAACCAAACACCACACATCAACATCAAACTGCCGCTATTCGTTTCATCACCGGCGCCCAGCCATGACACCTGGAGTAAACTTCAGCCATCACCATCTTCAAATGCTGCACTCCTTCAATTCTTCTTCGGCCTTGGGATTTCTGCAGTAAAGCCCACGAAGATAGGTGATTACCTAATTGGAATATAACATCAGCAGGGTCATCAGCAAAATGCTGTCGAATGCACACATCATTCCTAGTTTTCCATACCATCCAGCAGATGTCTGCCCCTCCACTAATTACCAGCTTGCGTTGCAGGGAAGGATGAAAGCCATCTACCAAACAAATCCACAGTGCTATCAGACGGTCTATTAAGACCAAAAGCACATAGGATAATCTGCAATATCAGTTTGGCTAGCACAAACTGGAAGAGCAGATGATCTACAGTCTCCTTTGCACTGCAGAAATAATATTGTTCATTCCATTCCAGCCCCATTTCAACATGTTGTCCTTGGTTAAGATAATATTTTTTCAGCATCAGCCACAGGAGGATTTTTTATTTTCAGAGGGATCTTCAGCTTCCAGACAAAGCTGAATCCAATCAGACTCCCAGATCTCAGATGCAAATAAGTTGCTCTGACAGAGAAATCTGCTTTATTACCCACTTTCCATTTCACTCTGTTTTGCTCGTTAGCAAAAAAAGTCCACTGCTTAGCAGTATCATCAAGCAAAGTTCTCCATAATTGGATGGTATCGAAACGACCCTACAGAACTGTTTGCACTGTTACATTTTTGCTGAAGGTTATCTGGTAAAGCCTCGGGAATTGCACTGCCAATGGTGAATTAATTACCCAGCTATCTTCCGAGAATAAAGTTTTACCACCATCACCAATTATCCTTTCTGACAACTTCTGGAAAATATTGTTGACACTCATCAGACTCTCCCAGAAATAGGAGCCTCCACTCCCAGGTTGCCATTGAGAGGGAACATGTTTCTGCAGATATTTGCTCGTGTGGTCCACCGCTCATGACCACTTGGTGGCGAGCCCGATACTTGTTTCTGCAGATATTTGCTCTTCAGCATAGTCTACCAAATCCCATCAGTGTTTTCCAACTTCCACACCATTTGCAAAGCAGGCTTTGAGTCAGTCTTAGGCGCAGAATGCGCTTCCAGAATCTTTTGGCAAATAGACTGCCAGCTCACCAGATGATACATTTTCCTGTCATCAGACTCCTGCCACAACATCCTAGCTCTGTGATAATCCCATCTCTTCAGAACTCCTTTAGGTGCCTCTAGAAAGGAGAGCATATACAGAGGGATACTGCTCAAACAAGTACTTGTCAGTATTGCTTGGTATTTGGTCAATACTAACAGCAAAACAACAAACTTCTGTTTTCTTTAATGGAGATTGCAGAGGAAAGCTTGAGTTCCTAATTTTCTTTGTATAATTCCTTGGTAACAGTGCTTATTGTTTGATTTTGTTTTGTTGGGTTCTGATCATTTTAGGCTAATGCCATTGTCTCATTCAACAATAGGCCCGCTTCAGAGGCTGTTCCTTACTTTGAGCAGGTATTTTGGTCCACGCTTTCTCGCACATTGCATTGTAGTGACCTTCTGTTTAACTATTTTCAGCCCAAGCACTTGATTTACTGGTAACTGGTGTAGTGATGCGTGACAATGTATATATTTCTATGTTTGCGTTGGCATAGGTTTATGAAAAGAAAAACAATTGGCATTTGGTTTTGTCGAAATGGCTAGCCGATTCTCTGTTTCCTACAGTGGGACCGATGCTGCTAAGGTTATTTTTACTATGGGTAACTGTGTATCTGTATCCTGCACAACAATATCACATCTTTGTACCACTAAGTAGTTTATGTGTATGTCTATAAGCTGATCCGCTGATTGAATTATTGAAGCCAAGGGACATTGAGTCTATGAGCAAAGCAATATTTCCCGCAGAAACACTTAAAGATAAAGTGGTGCCTTTTAAAATATCTTGTTTTATTAGTCTTTCGAAAATACCTGTATGCTTGTAAGTTCATAGTTCCCAGATTCCAGACACATGCAAGAGTTTGTCCAGCATCACCGTTTGAGATTCTGGACTTTAGAGTCATCAAGCGGTCGTTGTGGTTCAGATCAGGGATCTGCAGATTGCAGACTGACTTGATATTGAACCATGTTTAGAAACAATTCAGCATGGTTATAGGCCAATAACTCCCCTACCCACGCAGTAAAACACTCGCTACACTCACAAAATACCCAGGTTTCTGGCCCTGAACTATGCACATGTATACAATACCTGCAGTTCCGTCCAAACACCACACAATCCCCCCACTTGATTACTTTTCGTCATGTAAAAACACATGTTCCTGGTGTTGCACTGACCTATTAGTTATTACTCCCTCCGTCCCAAAATAAGTGTCTTAAGTTTAGTACAACTTTGTACTAAAGCTAGTGTAAACTTGAGACACTTATTTTGGGACGGAGGGAGTACTAGCTTGTGTTTGGTTCTCCCCAGTTTTATGGTTAGGGAATGAGCTGAGTCCTATGCTGTATGTATGTTGAATTACAGCTAGCAGCTCCATATTGTGAAGTACAGAGCGCCAAAACTTCAGGACCAGTGAACAATTTATGGTTTAGATATTGGACTAACAAATTCAGCCATAAAATAATTAACATTTTTTCAGTTGTAATCAATTAAAGCATCAGGGGAGTGTAAAAGGTCGAACCCACCGACCCCCCCAAAAAATTGTGACTTACAAGAATTAGACTATTAGCAAAGCGTTTGAGAAACGTGTAGCAGTGACTTGATACTTCATTTCCAACGTACAACTTTGTGCAAACAACTGGTATAGGTAACCGACACGTTGCATTCTTAGTTTGTTACCTTGTGCTCTCTCCATTTTTTTGTTGTTTATTATTTTATCCTTGATAAATTTTTGTTTTATACAGATAGGCCCCCTCATTAGTCAACTAACGCCTATGATGGAGACATCACCTGTATACTCTGTGGCAAGAGATGCATCAGGTGATTATTCACTGCATTTATCAGTTATTATTTAACTTATGAAATATTTGTGGCTTGCTGGTTGCCACTAACCTTCCATGTTATCTGTTAGTTTGTAGCTTTCGAGGTTCCTGTGCTTCATGTTATTGCATCATTGTTGCAATGCCACATGGTCTTCTGTTACTTCCGACGCTAGTATATGTGTACGTGCAATGCACGTTGATATTAGGGAGGAAATTAATTGCACGCTGATATTAGGTATGATATCAATTACACGTTAATTATGTGATTACCACAAACGTTGAAATTTGGTATGATATAATTGCATGCTAAACATGTTGAGCGCTCACCATTGGAGCAATCTAGATCGTTGGATTGTCATGGCTTGATGGCCGAGATTAATTGGATCTGCCCCTTTGGGTCTTTTTATATTGGTATAAATATAAATGTTACAAATGCCTAGTGTCAAAATGTTAGTATGATGCTAAAGTTAGAATAGAAATATGTACATTGGAAAAAGTGGTCATGAGACTGTTTTCATAGTATAACGCGTGGTGTAACTCTGTAGGGAATGCGTGGAAGGCCCTATTTGATTTAGCTGGAGGTTTGATACGGGAGTACGATCAAGAAGCTATGGTATCCGTAAGCAAATTTGTCGATCAGTTACCATCAGTAATGAATCAGGTATTATATTTATATGAATCTAACTAATATTTCATTAATGAAATGTGCTCTGACAACATGTTTGTCCATAGATATCTTTGTAATCCTGAACATACATTCTTCCCATGTTATTTACAGGTTACAGAAGGTGTATCTGAATTCAAACCAACACCACCTGAGAACCGTGAATTCTGCAAGAATTCTTACAGTGTAGCTAATACATTACTGGTACTGTTGAGAAACTTGCACTTACTTAAGCAAACCTCTTTCCGTTCTAATTTAGCATTCGTTAATGCTCCATGTATGTATTGTAGGTGAAATTCAGCGTTGATGCTATTGATGATACAGACATAATTGAGGACATCTTGAGACCCCGGGTAGACTCAATTGGTGGACAAATAAAGAAGGTCGTACTGTCAGGAACACATCTAACTCCGTGTATACAGGTACAGCTAGTCATATTTTCATCTTCAAATGGAATTTTCGTAATCACTAGATCATGTTGAAGATGAGTCTTCTGTTAATATATGTAATACCATGGGAGGGCTGTTTTGGTTCTGGGGAGCTTATGCCCTTGAATGAACAGTAAATTCAAAATAAATAGTAAAACAATTTACAAAGTCAGATTTTATTGGTATATGTTCATGTTAGTGTAACAAGTGTGTGTGGCAATTTTCATACAAAACGGGATAGCAGTGCTTCCTGAAAAATAACAAAATTAAGTGTAACATTTGTTGTTCAGCTTGTTTTTTTTTTCTGCACAGGTCAAAATGCTAAAGCTTTCCACATAAAAATTTGCAGAATTTGTATGTGACCATGAACACATCTAATTTTTATTTTTTTGGTTTTTTCACATTTGAAAAAAGCATTTTTTGGCGCGTGCGGGAGCATGTGCTCCTGGGAGTCGAATTGGATTTCCACATTCAATGTGTACAGCATTAATATTCATGTGTGCCAGGCACTAACTATAGCTATACTACAGGATGTTAAATGGCAGGTTGGTTCAGAATACACTCCAGCGGATGCTCTGGCGCAGGGCTTAAAATCATTGGCCCTCAATGAGGCTAGGGTCCTCTCAAGAACTATCGCTGAATACTTCAGATCCCTTTAGAAGCTTCGATTATAATTTATTCTATGTTCATTGAAGTTCAGAATGCTGCTTATGAAGGTATGTGATATTACTGATTCTTTGTGTTACTTCTTTGGTGTAAAAACCTAGGACCATGGCTTGCATTAATCATACATTTGCTTACCACATTGGAGATGCTTTTACACACATCAGAGCCAGAACGGCAGAAATATCTGTAGAATCTATGGTACTACTATACAGTCTTCATTCAGTTTCATCACAAACATTTTGCTGGTTGCCGCTTTCCTGATGCAGTTGGCTGGGGTGTGGGGGGTTACCATTACAAGGACACAGCAGAGTAAATATTATAGCACCTAGGACTCTGAAGAGCGACGTATTTGGACCGAGTTGAGTACGTTGGCACCGGCAGGCCGTACCACCTCTATATGGTCTGATCAAGATTTGGAGGTTGGGACCAAGCTGTTGGACTCTAGTCAGGCTATACACTGCATTTAACCCGAAATCCAAGAGAAGAACATTGATCCAATCTCAGGTATGGCACCAGCGACGCTGAGTTGGTCGTATACACCTTCCAGCAGGCAGGCAGGCAGGCCTGTCCATGCACGGCCTTCTACCGGTTGGCATTTTACGTGTAATACGACAATGTATACATCATGTGTAGATTGCCATGTTATATATTCTGTATACTAGTGACATTTGGGACAGTACTGTGCACATGTTGGAGAATGTTATTACAAGTGCAAGAGCTGTGAGTTATTGGTAATGAATTTCACCGGTTGGGTTAAAAGCTCGGTAAGAAGTACCGTGTCCAGTTCTAGAGAAAACTAGCCAGTTCAGATAATAGCCATATTTTTAATCTTTTCTTGTGGCTTGAATGGTGGGTGAAAAAGAGCAGCCGACGCATGGATCGACACCAGTCCATGTCCACTCGTCCGGCCTGAAAGAAAAAATATCCACTGGGGTACGGACGCACTGCGTGAGCCCAGTTGACCGTTGTCTGCGCATCGCAACTTGTAGGCGGTGCGGACGGCTGGACGACGCCAGCCTCCGGCGATCGTCGGCGTACGTTACGTATATCGCGTGACAGCACAGCTCAGGCAGCTGGATGCTTCCTTCGACCAAATCTCTGTAACGCCCTTGCCGTTGGCTGAGGAGGATCGCCGGCGAGATTCGAGCGAGAGAAAGGGGATCAGCGCGCGCGAGAGAGATGCGGACGCAATCAGAGAGAAACAGAGGAGAGAGTAATTCAAATTCATTTCAATGATACCCTGCACGACACCCAACGGCCAGCTTATATACGTTGCCAGCAATACAGACGGCCCACGGCCCGCTACACACACCCAGGCCCACACCAGACGGCCTACCTATTTAAATCGCCCACCAACGCTTTACGTCTTCGCTTTCAGAACGCGGCCTCCCCCTTGCTTGACCGCCAGTAGCGATGATCTCCATCTTGACATTTCTCCCTTGAGAACCAATCGTCCCCGGTGGTGCATCTGAAAAGCGCGCCTTGATCACCTCGTAGTCCTCCCAAGTAGCCGCCGAATCTGGCACCGAGGTCCACTTGATCTGCACTTGCAAATGCGCTGCGTTGCCTTTCTTTACCAGACGCTCGCCCAAGATCTCGTTACGGAACAACTCTCGGAACCGATAAATCCAGAGGTTTGGGCAAGACCTTGAAAACCGTGTGTGATCTGGCACATGAGATTTAAGCTGTGAGACGTGGAACACTGGATGAACCTGGCTTTCTTTAGGTAACTCAAGCTTGTAGGCAGCAGCTCCAATTTTGGAAATGATCTTGAACGGTCCAAAAAATTTCAGTGCTAGTTTAGGACGGGGCCTGTTCACAACCGATGATCGAGCATATGGTTGCAGCCTCAGATACACCTGTTCACCTTCAGAAAATTCCCTAGGTGATCTGTTTTTGTCAGCATAATGTTTGTACTTCACTTGTGCCCTGTGTAGATGCTCCTTCAGTCTGTTAGTGCGTTCTGTCTGAGCAAAGAGCTGGCTATGCACTTCTCCATTCAGAGAAGCAGGATCCCCAGCTAGTTGTCAAATGTTGGGCTCATGTCCATACGGAGCTTTGTAAGGAGTACAACCCAGTGAGGAATGGAACGTTGAATTATACCAGAATTCTGCTTGAGGCAACCAACTTTTCCACTTTGCAGGACAATCATGAACAGCACATCTCAAATACATTTCCAAACACTGATTGACTCTTTCTGTCTGACCATCAGTTTGGGGATGACATGCAGTGCTCATTTGTAACTCTGTGCCCCACACTCTAAACAACTCCTTCCAAAATGAGCTGGTAAATATCTTGTCTCATCGAGATATGATGGACGGTGGTAGTCCATGTAATTTGACCACATTATTCAGAAAGGCTTTAGCAACACCAAAGTGATGAAAAGGGTGTTTGAGAGGTATAAAGTGGCTTACTTTAGTGAACCTGTCAACTACTACTAAAATGGAGTCATAACCTTCTCGATTTAGGTAAACCTTCAATGAAATCCATACTAATGGACTGCCATGGTCCTTCAGAATTGGTAAGGGCTGCAACATACCGAGGATTTTACACAACTCATGCTTGGCTTGTTGACACACCGCATTAATCGCTTGCCAAAATTTTCAATATCTCCTTTCATACCTTGCCAATGAAACAGTTGTTTCACTCTGAAATATGTTGGAAGAATTCCTGAGTGGCCTCCCACAGGGGAAGAATGAAAAGCTTGTATCAGTCTGGTTTTAAGTCCAGTATTTGCTCCTATCCAGATCTGATCATTATGTTTCAACAGTCCTTTATACAGCTTAAAACCTGGACAAGCTACAGGATCTAGAGCTAACTTTTGCAGCATTTCTTGAGCTTCAGAATCTACAGTGTAGGAGTTCAATACTTCCTGTATCCAGACAGGTTGAGATGTAGATACAGCCTGAATGGGAAAAAGATGAGCAACTCTGGACAAGGCATCTGCAATAGTGTTCTCAACCCCTTTCTTGTACTAAATGTTGAACTGCAGTCCCATCAGTTTAGTCATAGCTTTTCTCTGGAGCTCTGAAGTCAGAATTTGATCTCCTAGGTGGCATAAACTCTTGTGGTCTATTTTAATGACAAAAGGCCCTCTTGATAGATATGTTCTTCACTTATCTATTGCCATCATTATTGCTAGGAACTCCTTTTCATAGATAGACAGTTGCTTGTTTTTAAGACCAAGAGCCTTGCTGTAAAAAGCCACTGGATGTCCTTGTTGTGTTAATACAGCTCCTACACCAGAGTCACAAGCATCTGTTTCCACACAGAAGGGTTGATCAAAGTTGGGTAGAACTAGGACAGGAGTAGTAGCCATTGCTTGTTTTAACTGTTCAAAAGCTGTTTGAGCTTCAGAAGTCCATTGGAAGGCTTGTTTCTTCAGCAGTAGAGTTAAAAGTTTGGCCAAAATTCCATAGTTCTGAACAAACTTCCTATAATATCTGTTGGGGAACGTTGCAGAAAATTAAAAATTTTCCTACGGTTTCACCAAGATCCATCTATGAGTTCATCTAAGCAACGAGTCATGGGAGAGAGATTGCATCTACATACCACTTGTAGATCGCGTGCGAAGCGTTCAATGGAGCAGGGGATGATGGAGTCGTACTTTCGCCGTGATCCAAATCACCGATGACCAAGTCTTTGAGCAGACGGCACCTCGCGTTCAACACACGTGCAGAGCGGATGACGTCTCCACCTTCTTGATCCAAAGAAGGGAAGGAGAGGTTGATGAAGATCCAAAGAAGACGACAGGCGTGGTGGTGGATCTGCGAGAACTCCGGCGAGCCGCCAAGCTGCTGCGGGAGGAGGACGAGGTGTAGCAGGGGGAGGGAGGCGCCAAGACTCAAGGGGTGCGGCTGCCCCTCCCTCCCCTCCCTTTATATAGGCCCCCAAGGGGGGGCGCCGGCCCCTGCAGATGGGAAAACTCCCAAGGGGCGGCGGCTGTGGAGTACCCCAAGGCAGCTGGGCGCTTCACCTAGGGTTTCCAACCCTAGGCGCGGGGGGCCATAGCGCACCAGCCCACTAGGGGCTGGTTCCTCCCCACTTCAGCCTGACGGCCCTCCGGGATAGGTGGCCCCACCGGTGGACCTCGGGACCCTTCCGGTGGTCCCAGACAACACCGTGACCCCGAAACTCTCCCGATGGCGAAACAACACTTCCTATATATAGTTCTTTACCTCCGGACCATTCCGAAACTCCTCGTGACGTACGGGATCTCATCCGGGACACTGAACAACATTCGGTTCGCTGCATACTCATATTCATACAACCCTAGCGTCACCGAACCTTAAGTGTCTAGACCCTACGGGTTCGGGAGACACGTAGACATGGCCAAAGGGCGGCTCTCGGGCAATAACCAACAATATGGGATCTGGATACCCATGTTGGCTCCCACATGCTCCTCGATGATCTTATCGGATGAACCCACGATGTCGAGGATTCAAACAACCCCGTATACAATTCCCTTTGTCAATCGGTATTTTACTTGCTCGAGATTCGACCGTCGGTATCCCAATACCTCGTTCAATCTCAAGTTCGCAAGTCACTTTACTCGTACAGTAATGCATGATCTCGTGACCAAACACTTGATCACTTTGAGCTCATTATGATGATGCACTACCGAGTGGGCCCAAGGATACCTCTCCGTCATACGGAGTGACAAATCCGATCTCGATCCGTGTCAACCCAACACACTTTCGGAGATACCTGTAGTGCACCTTTATAGTCACCCAGTTACGTTGTGACGTTTGGTACACCCAAAGCACTCTTACGGTATCCGGGAGTTACATGATCTCATGGTCTAAGGAAGAGATACTTGACATTGGAAAAGCTCTAGCAAAACGAACTACACGATCTTGTGCTATGCTTAGGATTGGGTCTTGTCCATCACATCATTCTTCTAATGATGTGATCCCGTTATCATTGACATCCAATGTCCATAGTCGAAACCATGACTATCTGTTGATCAACGAGCTAGTCAACTAGAGGCTCACTAGGGACATCTTGTGGTCTATGTATTCACACGTGTATTACAATTTCCGGATAATACAATTATAGCATGAATAAAAGACAATTATCATGAACAAGGAAATATAATAATAATACTTTTATTATTGCCTCTAGGGCATATTTCCAACAGTCTCCCACTTGCACTAGAGTCAATAATCTAGTTACATTGTGATGAATCGAACACCCATAGAGTTCTCGGTGTTGATCATGTTTTGCTTTCATGAAGAGAAAGTTTAGTCAACGGATCTGCGACATTCAGATCCGTATGCACTTTGCAAATTTCTATGTCCCCATCTTGAACATTTTCACGAATGGAGTTGAAGCGGCGCTTGATGTGCTCGGTCTTCTTGTGAAACCTGGGCTCCTTGGCAAGTGCAATAGCTCCAGTGTTATCCTGTAAGAGTTTGATCGGCTCCGACGCATTGGGTATGACTCCTAGGTCGGTGATGAACTCCTTCACCCAAATTGCTTCATGCGCTACCTCCGAGGCTGCCATGTACTCCGCTTCACATGTAGATCCCGCCACGACGCTTCGCTTGCGGTACCGCATCTTACCATCGCTCCACCGTTCAACATATACACGTATCCGGTTTGTGACTTTGAGTCATCCCGATGCAAGGTCGAAGCTAGCATCGGCGTAACCCTTTCTGACGAGCTCTTTGTCACCTCCATAAACGAGAAACATGTCCTTTGTCCTTTTCAGGTACTTCAGGATATTCTTGGCGCTTTCTCCAAAGGTGTTCCTTGCGGGATTACTTTGGTACCTCCCTACCAAACTTACGGCAAGGTTTACATCAGTCTGGTACACTGACATGGCATACATAATAGATCCTATGGGTGAGGCATAGGGGATGACACTCATCTCTTCTTTATCTTTTGTCTTGGTCGGGCATTGAGCCGAGCTCAATTTCACACCTTGCAAAACAATCAAGAACCCTTTCTTGGGTGATCCATTTTGAACTTCTTCAAAATCTTATCAAGGTATGTGCTTTGTGAAAGACCTATGAGGCGTCTCGATCTATCCCTATAGATTTTGATGCCTAATATGTAAGCAGCTTCTCCAAGGTCCTTCATTGAAAAACTCTTATTCAAGTAGGCCTTAATGTTGTCCAAAAGTTCTATATCATTTCCCATCAAAAGTATGTCATCTACATATAATATGAGAAATGCTACAGAGCTCCCACTCACTTTCTTGTAAATGCAGGCTTCTCCATAAGTGCGCATAAACCCAAACGCTTTGATCATCTCATCGGGCCGAATGTTCCAACTCCGAGATGCTTGCACCAGCCCATAAATGGATCATTTGGAGCTTGCATACCTTGTTAGCATTCTTAGGGTCGACAAAACCTTAAAATTTGCATCATATACAGCTCTTCCTTAAGATAACCGTTAAGGAATGCCGTTTTGACGTCCATCTGCCATATCTCATAATCATAGTATGCGGCAATTGCTAACATGATTCGGACGGACTTCAGCTTCGCTACGGGAGAGAAAGTCTCATCGTAGTCAACCCCTTGAACTTGCCGATAACCCTTAGCGACAAGTCGAGCTTTATAGATGGTAACATTACCATCCGCGTCCGTCTTCTTCTTAAAGATCCATTTGTTTTCTATCGCTCGCCGATCATCAGGCAAGTCTGTCAAAGTCCATACTTTGTTTTCATACATGGATCCTATCTCGGATTGCATGGCTTCAAGCCATTTGTTGGAATCTGGGGCCGCCATCGCTTCTTGATAGTTCCTAGGTTCTCCGTTGTGTTACAACATGATTTCCAAGACAGGTTGCCGTACCACTCTGGTGCGGGCGTGTCCTAGTGGACCCTCTGGGTTCGGTGAGCAACTTGATCCGAAGTACCTTGATCATCATCATTAATTTCCTCTCTAGTCGGTGTAGGCACCACAGGAACATATTCCTGAGCTGCACTACTTTCCGGTTCAAGAGGTAGTACTTCATCGAGCTCTACTTTCCTCCCACTTACTCCTTTCGAGAGAAACTCTTTTTCCAGAAAGGATCCATTTTTGGCAACAAAGATCTTGCATTCGGATCTAAGGTAGAAGGTATACCCAATGGTTTCCTTAGGGTATCCTATGAAGACGCATTTTTCCGACTTGGGTTCGAGCTTTTTGGTTGAAGTTTCTTGACATAAGCATCGCATCCCCAAACTTTTAGAAAGCAGCGACTTAGGTTTCTTCCCAAACCATAATTCATACGGTGTCGTCTCAGCAGATTTAGACGGTGCCCTATTTAAAGTGAATGTAGTTGTCTCTAGAGCGTATCCCCAAAATGATAGCGGTCAATCAGTAAGAGACATCATAGATCGCACCATATCCAATAGAGTGCGATTACGACGTTCGGACACACCGTTATTACCGAGGTGTTCGGTAGGCGTGAGTTGTGAAACGATTCCACATTTCCTTAAATGTGTACCAAATTCGTGACTTAAATATTCTCCTCCACGATCTCATCGTAAGAACTTTACTTTTCGGCCACGTTGATTCTCTACCTCACTCTGAAATTCCTTGAACTTTTCAAAGGTCTCAGACTTGTGCTTCATCAAGTAGACATACCCATATCTACTCAAGTCATCAGTGAGAGTGAGAACATAACGATATCCTCCATGAGCCTCAACGCTCATTGGACCGCACACATCGGTATGTATGATTTCCAATAAGTTGGTTGCTCGCTCCATTGTTCCGGAGAAGCGGAGTCTTGGTCATTTTGCCCATAAGGCATGGTTCGCATGTGTCAAATGATTCATAATCGAGACTCTAAAAGTCCATCGGCATGGAGCTTCTTCATGCGCTTGACACCAATGTGACCAAAGGCGGCGATTGCCACAAGTATGTGGGACTATCGTTATCAACTTTACATCTTTTGGTATTCATACTATGAATATGTGTAACATTACGTTCGAGATTCATTAAGAATAAACCATTGATCGTCGAGCATGACCATAAAACATTTCTCTCATATAAATAGAACAACCATTATTCTCGGATTTAAATGAGTAGCCATCTCGTATTAAGCGAGATCCACGATACAATGTTCATGCTCAAACTTGGCACTAAATAACAATTATTGAGGTTTAATACTAATCCCGTAGGTAAATGTAGAGGTAGCGTGCCGACGGCGATCACATCGACCTTGGAACCATTCCGACGCCAAGCATCGTCACCTCGTCCTTCGCCGGTCTCCGTTTATTCCGCAGCCTCCTGCTGTGAGTTACATATATGAGCAACGGCACCGTATCAAATACCGGGAGTTACTCTGATGCGGTAAGGTACACATCAATTACATGTATATCAAATATACCTTTAGTGTTGCCGGCCTTCTTATGCGCTAAGTATTTGGGGCAGTTCCGCTTGCGGTGACCCTTCCCTTTGCAATAAAAACACTACGATCTCGTGCTTGGGTCCATTTCCGACTTCTTCACGGCAAGCGGCTTACGGTAGCGGTAACATCCTTGCCGTCCTTCTTGAAGTTCTTCTTACCCTTGCCCTTCTTGAACTTAGTGGTTTTATTGACCATCAACACTTGATGCTCCTTCTTGATTTCTACCTCTGCTGACTTCAAAGATTGAAAATACTTCAGGAATAGTTTTCACCATCCCCGCATATTGTAGTTCATCACAAAGCTCTTGTAGCTCGGTGAGCGATCAAGGATTCTGTCAATGGCCGCCTCGTCCAGGAGGTTAATGTCCACCGACAAAGTGGTTGTGCAAACCTGCACATTTTGAGTATGTGCTCACCGATGTAACTATTTTCCTCCATCTTTCAACTGTAGATCTTGTCGGAGACTTCATATCTCTCGACCCGGGCATGAGCTTGGAAAACTAGTTTCAGCTCCTCGAACATCTCATATGCTCCGTGTTGCTCAAAACGCTTTTGGAGCCCCGGTTCTAAGCTTTAAAGCATGCCGCACTGAACGAGGGAGTAATCACCAGCACGAGACTGCCAAGCGTTCATAACGTCCTGGTTCTCTGGGATGGGTGCTTCACCTAGCGGTGCTTCTAGGACATATTGTTTCTTGGCAGCTATGAGGATGATCCTCGTGTTAGGACCCAACCGAATAGTTGCCGCCATCATCTTTCGACTTGGTTTTCTCAGAACGCGCTGAAGTTCATGGTGACATGAGCGTTGGCCATTTGATCTACAAGACATTTTGCAAAGATTTTAGACTATTGTTCATGATAATAAAGTTCATCTAATCAAATTATTTAATGAACTCCCACCAGATTTGACATCCCTCTAGTCATCTAAGTGTTACATGATCCGAGTCGACTAGGCCGTGTCCGATCATCACGTGAGACGGACTAGTCATCGCCGGTGAACATCTCCATGTTGATCGTATCTTCCATACGATTCATGTTCGACCTTCGGTCTCTTTGTGTTCCGAGGCCATGTCCGTACATGCTAGGCTCGTCAAGTTAACCTAAGTGTTTTTGCATGTGTAAAACTGTCTTACACCCGTTGTATGTGAACGTAAGGATCTATCACACCCGATCATCACGTGGTGCTTGAAACCACGAACTTTAGCAACGGTGCACGCTAGGGAGAACACTTCCTTGAAATTATTATGAGGATCATCTTATTTACTACCGTCGTTCTAAGTAAACAAGATGCATAAACATAATAAACATCACATGCAATTATATAGTAGTGACATGATATGGCCAATATCATATAGCTCCTTCGATCTCCATCTTCGGGCTCCATGATCATCTTGTCACCGCATGACACCATGATCTCCATCATCATGGTCTCCATCATCGTGTCTTCATGAAGTTGCCACGCCAACGACTACTTCTACTTCTATGGCTAACGCGTTTAGCAATAAAGTAAAGTAATTTACATATGCGTTCTTCAATGACACGCAGTCACACAAAAATAAAGACAACTCCTATATTCTCGCCGGTTGTCATACTCATCGACATGCAAGTCGTGATTCCTATTACAAGAACATGATCTCATACATCACATATATCATTCATCATTCATCACAACTTTGGCCATATCACATCACAAAACACTTGCCGCAAAAAACAAGTTAGACGTCCTCTAATTGTTGTTGCATGTTTTTACGTGGCTGCAATAGGGCTCTAGCAAGAACGTTTTCTTACCTACGTGAAAGCCACAACGTGATTTGTCAACTTCTATTTACCCTTCATAAGGACCCTTTTCATCGAATCCGCTCCAACTAAAGTGGGAGAGACAAACACCCGCTAGCCACCTTATGCAACTAGTGCATGTCGATTGGTGGGACTCTGTCTCACGTAAGCGTGCGTGTAAGGTCGGTCCGGCCGCTTCATCCCACAATACCGCTGAAGCAAGATAAGACTAGTAGCGGCAAGAGAGTTGACAACATCTACGCCCACAACAAATTGTGTTCTACTCGTGCAATAGAGAACTACACATAGACCTAGCTCATGATGCCACTGTTGGGGAACGTTGCAGAAAATTAAAATTTTTTCCTACGGTTTCACCAAGATCCATCTATGAGTTCATTTAAGCAATGAGTCATGGGAGAGAGATTGCATCTACATACCACTTGTAGATCGCGTGCGGAAGCGTTCAATGGAACGGGATGATGGAGTCGCATCTACCGTGATCCAAATCACCGATGACCAAGTGTTGAGCAGACGGCACCTCCGCTGCTCAACACACGACGGAGCGGATGACGTCTCCTCCTTGATCTAGCAAGGGGAAGGAGAGGTTGATGAAGATCCAAAGCAGACGACGGCGTGGTGGTGGATGTGAGAACTCAATGAGGCTTCACCAAGCTGCGGGGAGGAGGACGAGGTGTAGCAGGGGAGGGAGGCGCCAAGACTGCAGGTGCGGCTGCCCTCCCTCCCTCCTTTATATAGCCCCCCAAGGGGGGCGCCAGCCGCAGATGGGAAAACTCCCAAGGGCGCGGCGGGGGGTGGAGTACCCCAAGGCAAGTAGGCGCTTCACCTAGGGTTTCCAACCCTAGGCGCAGGGGGGCCCAAGGGGGGGCGCACCAGCCCACTAGGGGCTGGTTCCCTCCCCACTTCAGCCCACGGGGCCCTCCGGGATAGGTGGCCCCACCCGGTGGACCCCCGGGACCCTTCCGGTGGTCCCGGTACAATACCGGTGACCCCGAAACTCTCCCGATGGCCGAACAAGACTTCCTATATATAATTCTTTACCTCCGGACCATTCCGGAACTCCTCGTGACATCCGGGATCTCATCCGGGACTCCAAACAACATTCGCTTTGCTGCATACTCATATTCATACAACCCTAGCGTCACCGAACCTTAAGTGTGTAGACCCTACGGGTTCGGGAGACACGTAGACATGACCGAGACGGCTCTCGGGCAATAACCAACAGCGGGATCTGGATACCCATGTTGGCTCCCACATGCTCCTCGATGATCTCATCGGATGAACCACGATGTCGAGGATTCAAACAACCCCGTATACAATTCCCTTTGTCAATTCCGGATTATTTTACTTGCCCGAGATTCGATCGGTATCCCAATACCTCGCTCAATCTCGTTATCGCAAGTCACTTTACTCGTCACCGTAATGCATGATCCCATGACCAAACACTTGATCACTTTGAGCTCATTATGATGATGCACTACCGAGTGGGCCCAAGTGATACCTCTCCGTCATACGGAGTGACAAATCCCAGCCTCGATCCGTGTCAACCCAATGTACACTTTCGGAGATACCTGTAGTGCACCTTTATAGTCACCCGATTACGTTGTGACGCTTTGGTACACCCAAAGCACTCTTACGGTATCCGGAGTTACACGATCTCATGGTCTAAGGAAGAGATATCGACATTGGAAAAGCTCTAGCAAAACGAACTACACGATCTTGTGCTATGCTTAGGATTGGGTCTTGTCCATCACATCATTCTCCTAATGATGTGATCCCGTTATCAACGACATCCAATGTCCATAGTCAGAAACCATGACTATCTGCTGATCAACGAGCTAGTCAACTAGAGGCTCACTAGGGACATATTGTGGTCTATGTATTCACACGTGTATTACGATTTCCGGATAATACAATTATAGCATGAATAAAAGACAATTATCATGAACAAGGAAATATAATAATAATACTTTTATTATTGCCTCTAGGGCATATTTCCAACAATATCCAGTTAGACCTAGGAATCCCCTTAATTCTGTCACATTGTTGGGAACTGGCCAACTCAACATCACAGCAGTTTTGGAGGGATCAGTGGCTACACCCTTATCAGAGATAATATGCCCCAAATATTCGAGAGACTGCTGGCCAAAAGAACATTTGCTCTCTTTCACCTAAAAGTGATTTTCCCTTAGTGTAGTGAACACTTCTCTCAGATCCTGTAGATGCTCCTCTAAGGAGAAACTACACGCCAGTATATCATCCATAAACACCAGTACCTTTTTCCTTCCTTTCTTTCTCGCCAGAAATGTAAAATTCATCATACTCGAAGGTGCCAAAGTCTTGTTGCCAGCCCAAAAGGAACTACATTGAATTGGAACTGTCCATGGTGGGTCTTGAAGGCTGTTTTATGCTCATCTTCAGGCAACATTCTGATCTGGTGGTAGCCAGCTCTTAAATCCAACTTGGAAAACCATTTTGCCCCTCCTAGTTCATCTAACAGCTCATCAATGACAGGTAAAGGAAACCTGCTTTTAATTGTGAGAGCATTCAGCTTCCTATAGTCCACACAAAATCTCCATGAACCATCTTTCTTCTTTACTAATAATACTGGTGATGCAAAAGGACTTAAGCTTGGAGTTATCAGACCTGCTTTGAGCATTTCATCCACTTGCCTTCCAATTTCTTCCTTCTGAAGGGGAGAATACCTGTAAGGTCTACTATTGACTGGAACAGCTCCAGGCACTAAATTTATCACATGATCTATGTGTCTGTGAGGGGGCAGTGTTTTAGGATCACTAAACACATCAGAAAACTCCTGTAATACTTCCTTGATTGGTGCAGTAACTTCATTGTCTGCCTTTTTCTCCCAAACAGGTTGTATTAAAGCAACTGCCATAATGTCATTTCCTTTATCCCATTTCACTACTTGTTCCACTGGAATTTCAGTTAACTGAGTTTTTTCTACTGGTAACACTCCTTGTAGTCTCACAGCTTTTCCCTGGTAATCAAACTGGATCCATTTTTCAGCCCATTGACATTGCATAACTCCCCATTTCTCCAACCAGTCCATGCCCAAAATTATATCATAACCTCCTAACTGTAACACCCTCATTTCATTAGTGAAATTGTGGCCTTGTATCCACCAAGTTAATTGTGGCACACATTCAGAGCACTGTAGCAGATCACCATTTGCCACTTTCACTGACAAGGTTGTAGGCAAAGTTTCAGATTTCAATTTAACTCTGTCCAACAGTGCTTGATCCACAAATGTGTGAGTACTGCCTGAGTCTAGCAGTATCAGCACCACTTGATTTTCAATTAATGCTCTGAACTGTATAGTCTTGGGATGTGAGGCTCCAGACAGTGCCTGAACAGATATAGTGGCACATTCCTCCGGTTGTTCCTCCACAATGCATCTAACACAGCATCAGAAATGATCTGATGAGGATCTACACACTCTGTTGCTTTCAACTGTGCAGTACTGTTATTAGTACTGCTGCAAACATGCCCAGGAGTGTACTTCTCTCCACAGCTATAACACAGTCCATTAGCTCTTCTGTACTCCTTGAGCTGCCTTGCTTTCCATAATTCACCTGGAGCCACAGCATGTCTGTTATCCTGTTTAGTATACTGCCCTTTTTGGTACCCAGGCTTGCCCCCTTTTGTTTTCAGCAGTAATCGCTCTTGTACCACAGCATATAAGGCAGCCTTGTGCACATTTACAGGGAGTTGCATTTCCACTGCTGCACGCAACTCTTCCTTCAGTCCCAAAATGAACCGTGTGACTAACAAAGTGTCACTGAGAGCAGGCTCATAGAGTCTGATGTTATATACCAGTTGATAGAACTGATTTTTGTACTCCTCTACTGTACCCACTTGTTTCAAATTTCATCAATTCTTGCAAGAGCTCTCTGTGCACATTTATGTCAAACTCTTACATCGCTTGCAGAATTGCCGCCAGCTAGGCCATATTCCCATCTGCTTATATGATCGAAACCAATGTGCTGCATTGCCCACTAAATTCGTAGAGATGCAGATGTGACTCTGAAATTTTCGTGAATGTCAGACAACAGAAGAATGACTCGCATTGGTCGAGCCATATTCGCACTCCCGTCCCATCAAACTTAGGAAAATCCATCTTAGGCATCCAATTCCTCTTTCCAGTCGCATCATCACACATCACATGCTCTCCCTGTTCTCCGCTGATGTATGGATTTACCATAGGTACCTGGTTATGGCGAGCCTGGCTGCGCGCTGTTGATCCTGGAGCCGCCCCGAGCACCCCATCGCTCTGAATTGACGGCGGAGTCGTGCGAGGCGCTTGCCGCCTCGCACTCGCCCCGCCGACCTTGCCGAGGGTGTCGCAGGATAGGTTGACCTTCACCGCACTCGGTCCAGCGCCGCGATCGCTTCCTCCAACTTCGCCGAAGCGCCCAGATGTCGGGCAGATCTCGGCCGCTCCAATGAGCTTGTTTCGCTCCGCCCGCATCGCGCGAACTCCTTCAACATGCGCTCTCAAACGCCTCCATCTCCCCGGTGATGTGTCGCGTCTGCAAGACCGGGCCTGAACTTGGCCGTGGTGCCTCCCTCTGAAGCAACCCAGCTCAGGTCAGGATTTACACTAGTCGAACCCTAGGGTGACCGGAGACCGTCGCCTCGGAATTTGCTGGGTACGCTCTCGAGGTTGCGGAAGCGAGCCACGTACCGATCGCTCTGATACCAGATTGTAACGCCCTTGCCGTTGGCCGAGGAGGACCGCCGGATTTGGGGCTCGTCACCGGCGAGATTCAAGCGAGAGAAAGGGGATCAGCGCGCGCGCGAGAGAGAGAGATGCGGACGCAACCAGAGAGAAACAGAGGAGAGAGTAATTCAAATTCATTTCAACGATACCCCGCACGACACCCAACAGCCAGCTTATACACGCTGCCGGCAATACAGACGGCCCACGGCCCGCTACACACACCCGGGCCCACACCGGACGGCCTACCTATTCAAATCGCCCGTCAACGCTTTACGTCTTCGCTTTCAGAACGAGGCCTCCTCCTTGCTTGACCGCAAGTGACAGTATCTCCATACTAATAATCTCCTGCTGGATCGCGATGGTGCAGCTCTAGCAAGCCACTGCCAGAGTCAGGCCAAGGCCTGGACGCGTCCGTGCATGCAGCCGCGTCCGTCTCTTGCGTTCAGACAGGTTGGCTTGGCTCGTAGAGTATCCATGCTCGATCTTGGCACTGACGAGAGAGAGAGAGAGAGGAGGCGCCCATGCTGCACGCCCATAGCTACCCGCTACCCGGCACCCAGAAACCGTCACGCCGGCCCGCAGAGCCGACGGCGGTTTGCGCTCTCGGGATGCGCGCCGCGGCAAGTGGAAGCAAATGGCTGCGTTGCCCGGGGCATGGGGCCGGCCGGTAGTTTCCTGTTGATTCCTACGGCCTGGTTCGCCTTGGTGGCTGGACAACTACTCGCAGGAGTACCTTTATTTTTTTGCGAGGAGTACCTTCCTACTCGATGGAAATGGAATCCAAGTGTGTTTGCCTTGTGACTTTGTGCCATGCTCGACACTCAGTTGCGTCCTCAACTTCGATCACACAACCGAGGTGCTGTCTACGTGCATGTGTTTCACTCGTTTTTCATGGGGTTGTCCACCGTCAACGTGTTTCAGTCGTGCTACCAGGTACTCTACCTCGACGGGAGATCAATGCTCGATCGACACGGCGGCAATAGCTGACCCAACTTCGTGCTTCTTGCGAACCAACAAGTCCGTGATGGAAAATGCAAGACGTCGACTACATTGCCTGTATGCATGCATGCATGTGCGCGCGTTTACATAGGACATACTGTAGGAGATATAGGACACAAACGATATACCCCGGCGCCGATGGATCACTTCCCCTACAGTGTGCATGAACAATGCCGTGCGCGATCGTTGTCTACTTGGCCAGTGGCGGAGCCAGGAATTAAGGATCAGGGGGGTCAAATGACTCAAACTTTCAATAACAGGGGCCAAACAATACTAATACATGTATTTTTTTTATAAAATGCACACTGTTCATCTAATAATTAGTAGCAAATCAGTAAACTTAGGGGGGCCAGGGCCCCTGCTGGTCCCCCTGTCTCCGCCACTGTACTTGGCCACACATTAACTTCACGTGCATCGTGCTACTACAACATAATTTGGGGTTAATACACATTGATATTTATTTTAGAGTGAAGTGTATTGTAGGTCCCTGAACTATTTAAAGGGTGTCGCCTAGATCCCTGAGACTACCCACAGTGGGAGTAATATAGGTGGTAACATCACACTTATCTAGGCAAAATAGATGATGTGGCATGTAATTAATGAGAAAAAAAGACATGTGGGTAACATAGCTATTTACTGTAACATCACATATATCGAAAAGATTAGTCTACAACGTAATAAATGGGTTGACGCATTTATACAACACATATGTTACTACCCACTAGTCTAAGTTACTACCCATTGTGACTAGTCTGAACTAGAGCCGACGGCAGTTTGCGGTCTCAGGATCCGCGCCGCCCGCAAGTGGAACCGAGTGATTGTCGGACGTGCATGGTGGCTGCGTTGCCCGGTAATTTCTTGTTAATTCCTACGGCGTGGTTCGTTTTGGTGGCTGGAGAATTGATACCTTCGTACGCAATCGAATCCATGTGTTTTTTTGCCTCGCTGTTAGCGAGAACGGGTGAAAATCGATGAAACTAGTCTTTTTCCTGAAACTTCAACACAACATGATCCCAATCTAAAAATATTTTATAAAATGGCTCTTTTTTGCATGACGTCCGGGGCTAGGGCGCCATGATAGTGTAGCATGACGCCACGGGCTAGGGCGTCATACAAAAAGGCCAATTTCGAAAATATTTTTACATTTGGGCATTTTGTGTTGAAGTTTCGAAAAAGGGCTAGTTTTGTTGTGTTGCGTCGGTAACGGAGTACCAGAAATCTGACACGAAATTGTTAAGTATGGCAAATCGAACATCTTTTAGGAAATTTATGTCGGCATGTGGTTAGAAAATTTAGTTTGCAAGCATGGCAATTTTCTGACAAAAAATAAACTAAGTTGAATTTGCCATGCTTGCTAAGTAAACTTGCCATCCTTGGCAAATGTAATTTGCCATAAACAAATGTTCAATTTGCCATTATAAAAAAATCTGATGTCAAATTTGTAGTCGGGTCCTTTTTTATTTCATTGCGCGTGGATGATATATATTTTTTTGTTTTGCTTCTTATTCCATTATGTATTTGATAGTGGAACCGATCCATTTTTTGGATCGCATGAAAAAGAAAAGGGAAATATCTTTTCTGAATTGTGATTTTGTGCCAAGATCGACGGACATTCAGTTGCGTCGCCTCGTCGACTTTCAGATGACACATGGTTCGTTTGGATTCGATCACATAACCGATGCGCTGTCTACGTGTGTTCCACATGTTTATTTGTAGGGGGAGTCCGCCGTCTACGTGTTTCAAACATGCCACCAGGTACTACTTCGCCGGAGGATTAATGCTCGATCGACACGCGGTGCGATGGCTAGCCTAACCTCGCGCTTCTTGTGACCCAACAAATTGGTGATGGAAATGTAAGACGTCGACTACGTTGCATGTATACATGCATGTGCGCATGCGTAGATAGGAAATACTCCCTCCGTCCCATAATATAAGACGTTTTTTGACACTTACATTATGGGACGGAAGGAGTAGGTCCCAAACGATGTACCTACCCCGGCCCCGTGCCGATGGATTACTTCCCCTACAGTGTGCATGAACAACTTCACGTGCATCGACGACGACGGTGTGCTAGCGCGACACAGTTTGGGGTCGCAACAGAACCATTACACGAGAGCGACTAAATAAACATGGACTTGATCATCAGATAGTTATTTCTACAGAGAGCATTAATGAAGGACTGAGACGGTATCGTGTGGTGTCGTGTCCCCTTGATTTTGCATACAGTGGCCAGCACTGCTGGTAAATCGGGCAACCAGGGCATCCAACGCGACCAGAGTTCAGTCTCCGTCGCGTCACACCAGAGGCCAGTACTCACGCCAGTGTATACAAGATCATTTTGCAGAGAACTTTGTTGTCTTCTAGGCACCTTGCTGTACCTGCCAAATGATATATGGTCGCAACATTGCGCCGTTTCGAACTAGTTTTAATTGGCCGGTGACGAACACACCATGTAGGATACGCCGGAAACAAGGATCCAAACACGCCGCGGCTAGCTAAGCTAAGCATCTTCGTACATGCATGCATGTTCGTTCAACAGTGAGCTAGCTAATGACCGAATAATTTCGTAGGTTACACGTAGGCCACTGTTGCACATTTATTATACTTATTATCGTCAGGTCCAGGAAAGAAACAGATCCACGTTCGTATACGTCCATGCGTGCATGGACGGATCGGCGCGCTTGGCTCGTCGCGGTTCCCGAGGATGTACCACGTACGAAAGCAGACCCTGGCGCTGGCCATAGTGAATCGCTGCTCTTGCTTGGTCTCGCTTCGGCCAGGCAGGCGCGCCAGTGTACCGCGATAGTATATGCTATCCCTCTCCCGCCACATGCTCCAACTGCCTGCCGATTCATCGATCCCTATGTGCCACCTCTCTGTAGCACGTGCGGCCTACACTGGCTAGCGGCAGCTAGGATAAGTCACATCAGTTTTTCTTATCCGTTAAATAAATATATACACATTTGTTATCTCTTTCAGCCGATAGAGTCATGCCAGGATTTCGTTTTATTTTACTACTACTATACATCAAAACCAACTCAGCTAGTGGTAGTAATACACATGGACGCAGAGCATGCACGTGTGGGCGCGCCAAGAGCTGAGAGAGACGGACCGGATCCGGCGCCACCTGGCTGATTCCACCATACATGCATGATTACATACACATACATGCATGCATGCACCTGGGACACCATCCAGTAAGCACGTCACATGCAGATGCAATGCCGTATCTATCCAGTCTTAATGATCTTGTAATGATCGATCGGCTTTATCCAGGACCAGAACCGGCGGAGGATCACGCTCACGCTCCGTCCGATCAAGAAGCTTTGGCTTGGTGCTGGTCTTGGATGCCCTCCTTGACCCTCTGTTATCCTCGTGCCCGCGCCCGCCGGACCGGCGCCTTGTCCCAAACAAGCGGCGATCTCGGCTATACTCGCCGGTTGTTTTCATCTCAATGGCATCCATGCGTGCAGCACTGATGCGCGCCCTGTGCATGTGTGGTTGTTAGCCACAAGTTTTTGTTTTTTTTTGTTTACAGTGTGTTTAGATACAGATACAGTAGCAAGTTTGGTACGTGCGTGGACGCCCAAGTTGCATGCGCCAGGTCCAGTGCCGCGCGCGCGCACCCGAATGATCGGCGGGTGCATGCAGGTGCACGCATGCATGCAGCAGCGCAATGCAAGTGGACGCGGCGCCCACGTAGTGAACGATAGGTCGTGCATGTCTGTCCCCGGCCTGCCGCCTGCCGCCTGCCGCGCCGCGGCATTGATGACGCCGCCCGGACATGCACACAGCACGACCGCGACCCGTACGTGCCTGAAATCAAAGCGCACGCGCACGGGGGAGAATCTCCCCGCCCCGCCCCGGCGCGCGCGCGGACCGTGCCGACGGCCGTGAGTTCTCACGGCAGACACCGGTGTGCATTTGTCACAACTCGCAACTGAGACGTGTTCAGTACGAACAAACGGAGGGCCTCACGCGGCCACTTCTGGGTCCAACCAAAACATCAGCGCACAAGAGCTCGTCTTTCAGTAGAACCCTTTTCTACAAGTTGATCTATTACATTACTACTCAAACAACCATGTAGGGGAAAAGGGGGACGAAGAACCGGAGAAACGTTGCTGTCGTCGGCCCATCGCCGGCTAACATTGACGAGCCGCTTAAAATACTGGAGTAACTTTTGCTCGCCTGGCACTCCGGTGTCTGTCTGTACACCACCCACCGTGGGGGTCTGGGGGAGCAGTACTGCAAGCTTAATTTAAAACTCTCTCTTTTAGAGTTGGAACTTAACTTAATTAGTTCCTTTTATTTAACATTAATAAAGAGCCGCTAAGGACATGAAAGCATGTCTTCGTCGTTTGCCTCGCCACTTTGCTGCCCCCCTCGAACGAACGATCTCATTAAACTCACGGTCCTAATTAATCTAGTCGTCGATCACCGATAAGCTTCACTAACTTAATCGCCGGTTTTCCTCATACGCTGCCACGTCCCATATTCCTCCGGCGCCGGCCCTTGGGGCACGAATATTTATATCTTTATTGCATGTAGTGATATTAGTATATCAAGCAAAACGATAGGGAGAGCAGGTCGATCACTTGGTATTCTCCCTATGATTGATCGCAATGGTTCATGCATGCATGTCATGCTTTGGCGGGAATCAAATCCTACTAGCTGACAAGCGGCAACATCATTTTTAGATTTGACGATCGAGCAAGCCTTCAACCGCTCATCTAGTGCTAGACATCTCGTCCTTGGAGGTTAAGGGAGAATCTCAAGGACCCCCTAGATGCCTTAGTCAAATCACCGAATGGCTTCCTCGGGAGAAGACTAATGGCGCAAAATAGGACAAACGGTCTCCGGCTGTTGATTTGTTTGGACATTCTTGCGGTTGGCATTGGAATTGGACTCCCTATTTAATCATCATCGTGAAGAAAAAAAAGGTTAGGTGCCAACCGTTTGCAATTTGTCAATATCTACCGTATGAACTGATCCTACCACGTCGAGGGTGACCCATCAGCGGATCCACGGTATATATGCTTTCATCACGTCACAGAACATGTCCCTTGAAATCCATGTCACACAGATTTTTGACGGTTTTCTGAGAATTTATTAGTGGTGGACAGCGATAACTGCCAGTCCGACGTCAACGCAAACTTTTGCTGATCCCAAAGAAAGAAAGTCCACAAGTCCCAAGTGATTACAGACCTATTTCTTTGTTAAACTGCACCATCAAAATCATCACAAAACTGCTTGCAAACAGACTTTAAAAAGTGATTCTGAAATTGGTACACACAAACCAATATGGATTCCTTAAATCCAGATCCATTCAAGATTGTCTGGCTTGGGCCTTTGAATACATCCATCAGTGCCAACAGTCCAAGAAAGAAATAATCATCTTAAAACTGGACTTTGAAAAAGCCTTTGATCTCATAGAACACTAATCTATCATTGACATTTTGAAGGCTAAGGGTTTTAGAAAAAGATGGATAATGTGGATGGACATGCTATTCAACTCATGTTTTTCCTTTGTTCTGTTAAATGGAGTGCCTGGAAAAAAAATTCAAGTGCAAAAAAGGGGCACGACAAAGAGACCCTCTTTCTCCTCTGCTTTTTGTGCTGGCCGTGGATTTGCTTCAAACTGTGTTAAATAAAGCCATGGAAGCTGAGCTCATCGAAACCCCTATTCCCTGCCAATCAAATCCTGACTTTCCAGTCATTCAATACGTAGACGACACTATTTTAATCCTCCGAGCTGAACACAGTCAAGTGATGCAAGTCAAGAATATTCTCAAACACTTTGCTGCACAGAAAGGTCTTAAGATTAACTATAGTAAATCCGTGTTGGTACCTCTCAATGTTTGATACGTCTTCAACGTATCTATAATTTTTGATTGTTCCTTGCTGTTTTATTATCAATCTTGGATGTTTCATAGTCATTTTATAGTCATTTTATATCATTTTTTGGTACTAACCTATTGACATAGTGCTAAGTGTCGATTCTTGTTTTTTCCATGTTTTTTACATCGCAGGAAATCAATATCAAACGGAGTCCAAATGCCACGAAACTTCACGATGATTTTTTATGGGCCAAAAGGAAGCAGATGGGCCCTGGTTGCACCTGGGGGAGTCCCGAGGAGAGGACAACCCGCCAAGGCGCGCCAGGACGCCCTGCTGGGTTGTGCCCACCTTGGGTGCCCCTGGACCGCCTCTTTGCTCTATAAATACCCCAATATTCCGTAAACCCTAGGGAGTCGACGAAATATTCATCCAAATTACCGCAGAGTCCAGAACCACCAGATCTAATCTAGACACCATCACGGAGGGGTTCACCACTTCCATTGGTGCCTCTCCGATGATGCATGAGTAGCTCTTTGTAGACCTTTGGGCCCGTAGTTAGTAGCTAGATGGCTTTCTGTTGGAAATATGCCCTAAAGGCAATAATAAAAGATTATTATTATATTTCCTTGTTCATGATAATCGTCTGTTGTTCATGCTATAATTGTGTTATCCGGAAATCGTAATACATGTGTGAATACATAGACCACACATGTCCCTAGTAAGCCTCTAGTTGACTAGCTCGTTGATCAACTGATAGTCATGGTTTCCTCGACTATGGACATTGGATGTCATTGATAACGGGATCACATCATTAGGAGAATGATGTGATGGACAAGACCCAATCCTAAGCATAGCACAAGATCGTGTAGTTCGCTTGCTAGAGCTTTTCCAATGTCAAGTATCTTTTCCTTAGACCATGAGATCGTGTAACTCCCGGATACCGTGAGGAGTGCTTTGGGTGTACCAAACGTCGCAACGTAATCGGGTGACTATAAAGGTATACTACGGGTATCTCCGAAAGTGTCTGCGGGTTGACACGGATCGAGACTGGATTTGTCACTCCGTGATGACGGAGAGGTATCTGGGTCCACTCGGTAATGCATCATCATAATGAGCTCAAAGTGACCAAGTGTTTGGTCACGGATCATGCATTACTGATGCAGTAAAGTGACTTGCCGGTAACGAGATTGAACGAGGTATTGGGATACCGACGATCGAATCTCGGGCAAGTAACGCACCGATTGACAAAGGGAATTGTATACGGGTTGCTTGAATCCTCGACATCGTGGTTCATCCGATGAGATCATCGAGGAGCATGTGGGAGCCAACATGGGTATCCAGATCCCATTGTTGGTTATTGACCGAGAGTCGTCTCGGTCATGTTCACGTGTCTCCGAACCCGTAGGGTCTACACACTTAAGGTTCGGTGATGCTAGGGTTGTAGAGATATGAGTATGTAGTAACCCGAAAGTTGTTCGGAGTCCCGGATGAGATCCCGGACGTCATGAGGAGTTCCGGAATGGTCCAGAGGTGAAGAATCATATATGGGAAGTGCAGTTTCGGCCATCAGGAAAGTTTCGGGGGTCACCAGTACTGTACCGGGACCACCGGAAGGGTCCCCCGGGTCCACCGGGTGGGGCCACCTATCCCGGAGGGCCCCGTGGGCTGAACTGGGGAGGGGAAACAGCCCCTGGTGGGCTGGTGCGCCTCCCCTTTGCCCCCCCTGCGCCTAGGGTTGGAAACCCTAGGGTGGGGGGCGCCTCCACTTGCCTTGGGGGGCAAGCCTCCCCCTTGGCCGCCGCCCCCCCAGGAGATCTCATCTCCCAGGGCTTGCGCCCCCTAGGGGGGCCTATATAAAGGGGGAGGGAGGGCAGCCGCACCCATGCTCTTGGCGCCTCCCTCTCCCTTTCTACACCTCTCCTCTCGTAGAAGCTCGATTTAAGCTCGCCGAGATCACCGCTGCATCCACCACCGGGCCGTCAGATCTGCTGGATCTCCGTCAACCTCTCCTTCCCCCTTGCTGGATCAAGAAGGAGGAGACGTCTTCCTCAACCGTACGTGTGTTGAACGCGGAGGTGCTGTCCGTTCAGCACTAGGATCATCGGTGATTTGGATCACGACGATACGACTCCCTCAACCCCGTTCTCTTGAACGCTTCCGCTCGCGATCTACAAGGGTATGTAGATGCACTCCTTTCTCTCGTTGCTAGATGAACTCATAGATTGATCTTGGTGAAAGCGTAGAAATTTTTTATTTTCTGCAACGTTCCCCAACACTTTCTCTCTCTTTCGCTGAATTCTCAATACAATGGTCTCTTGGAGATCCATATGATGTAACTCTTTTTGCGGTGTGTTTGTTGGGATCTTATGAACTTTGAGTTTATGATCAGTCATATCTTTTTATATCCATGAAAGTTATTTGAGTTTCTTTCATCTCTTATAGCCTCGTATTTCTTCTCCGATATTTGGGTTTTATTTGGCCAACTTGATTTATTTATCTTGCAACGGGAAGAGGTGCCCCATAGTGGGTTCGATCTTACGGTGCTTGATCCCAGTGATAGAAAGGGAACCGACGAGTATGTATCATTGCTACTAAGGATAAAAAGACGAGATCTATATCTACCGCCATATAGATAAACGGATCTTGTCTACATCATGTCCTCGTTCTTATTGCATCACTCCGTTTTTTCATAAACTTAATACACTAGATGCATGCTGGATAGCGGTCGATGTGTGGAGTAATAGTAGTAGATGCAGGCAGGAGTCGGTCTACTAATATTGGACGTGATGCCTATGTAATGATCATTGCTTGGATATCGTCATAATTATTTCTAGCAATTGCCCAAGAGTAATTTGTTTACCCACCGTTTGCTATTTTTCTCGAGAGAAGCCGCTAGTGAAACCTACGGCCCCCGGGTCTTCTTTCTCATATATTTGCCTTGCGATCTACTTTTCCTTTGCATTTTTATTCAGATCTATTAAAAAAAAACAAAAAAAAATACCTTGCTGCGTTTTATCTTTATTTATTTTATTTGGCGTCGATCTGTCAATCTACTACAATTTACCTCACGTCTGCTTGCCTATCTTGAGGCGCCGTACCCCGAAAGGGATTGACAACCCCTTTAACTCGTCGGGTTGCGAGGTGTTGTTGTTTATGTGCAGGTGCTGTTTACGTTGTGTTGCTTGGTTCTCCCTCGGGTTCGATACCTTGGTTTCATAACTGAGGGAAATACCTACCGTCGCTGTGCAACATCATCCCTCCCTCTCCGGGGAAATACCGTCGTGGTTCCAGCTACCATCAATGTTCATGAAGACAACCTTACAGTTCTATTAAGAGATTTATGCTGTAAGCAAGGGGGATTTCCTTTCACTTATCTAGGTCTACTACTTAGTGCAGGCAGGCTAAAAGCAGAAGATTTTTCCGCAATTTGCCACAGTATTGAAAGAAGACTAAGTGGATGTTCTAGCCTCCTGTCTTTGGATGGGAGATTTCTCCTGGTCAAAGTTGTGTTCTCAGCGTTGCCAATATTCTTCATGAGTACCTTAGCTTTGCCAACAAGCATCATTGATCAAATAAACAAGTACCTTAGACATTTTTATGGAGAAATTTTGGGCAAGATCACAGAGGCCCTGCTCTCATAGCTTAGAAGAAAGTATGTCAACTAAAGAATCAAGGTGGTCTGGGCATTCTTGATATCACCCGGCACAAAAAAACTCTGCTCATGAAAAATCTGCAAAAGTTCTTTAATAAAGAAGACTTGCCTTGGGTGAAGATGATTTGGGACACTTACTACAGGAGAAACCTACATCATCAAAAAATGGAAGAATCTAGTTGGTGGAAACAACAATTAAAACTGCTACCACTATTCATACAACATTTTCAATGCAAACTGGGAAAAGGAAATACCATTATGCTCTGGCATGATAAGCGGAATAATAGACCTTTAATTGAGTTAATGCCAGAGCTGTACTCCTTTGTTAAAAAAGACACCTTTTCAGTTGATTCTTGGAGGGGAGAACCAGATGTTGATCAGTTATTGCACACTCCTCTGTTTGAGCAAGCCCATGAACAATTTTTGGAGTTTCAAGCCTTAATTCAGAGTCAATGGTCTGATTCAACTTCTGACATCTGGATTGCAAATGGACAGAATAGAAAATACTCATCAATCAAGATGTATAGAAAAATTTGTGCCAGAGAAGAGCCAAACCATCTTTCAAGAAAACATGGAAATCTACAAATAGGCTGAGACACAAAATCTTTTTCTAGTTACTTCTTCATGACAATGTAAACACTAGAAATCTCTTGAAGAGAAAAAGCATGACGATCGACTCCTATGAATGTGCTCTTTGTAATGATCATGCAGAGGAAACTCTCAGGCATTTATTCTGGTACTGTCCCTTCACTCAAGATTGCTGGAATAGTATATTCCCCTCCAAAAGACTTGGTATCTCGAGCTTTGATGATATTATGTTCATGCATTCTCTACTGTTAGCTGGCATTGCCCTTGATGTCATTATTCAAGGTTGCTGGAGAATCTTGACTCAAAGAAATGAAAAAAAATCAGGAAGGAGGTCCCAAGCATTAACTGTTGGAAGTTCTGGCTAAAGGAGGATCTTCAGCTGCTCCAATATAGAGCCAAGGCAAAGAATAAAGACATCCTCTTAAACTAGATTGCTGGGCATTTGTAATGTCGACAACAGACTCATATCTCCTTCTTTAGTGTTTACCCAAGTTTCCCAGAACAGGAATTGGCTGATTGTTTTTTGTTCTTCTTTCTAGTAGTTAGCCTATAGTTTGTACATATACTTTATTTAATGAGAATATACCATAGAACTATTGTTCTACGGCTGGTGCTTAAAAAGACGCAAACTTTTGCCTTTTTAGACTCTTAGAACAAATGCTATGTTTGTGTGCACTATATGAACAAATTCCCACAATGTTTACTGCTTTCCAGATCACCCACAATATTTTTTCAGATTTTGTAGCATTTAAAAATGTGTTTTCTAAAGTGGGTTCATATGTACTTGGGTTCATCCATACACTTCCTCTTTTAGATCTATATACATGACAAAAACTACAAAGTCAACTGAAAACTAAGATTTTCTTAGTCGAATGAGACAGTGCTACATATTTTTTGCTCCGTATGAACAAATTATTACACCAGGGTGAACATTGCTTTTCTTTCCTTCTTTATAAACAAATTTGCAGAATAAGCTAGTAACAAATAAGACTTTCGTTGGAATATTAGGCAAATTCATGATTAGTTTCGGTAAATTATTCATGCCTAGAACAGAAAATAACATGCAACAATCTAGCATACTAGATGAACAGGAAAACATGCACAACAACATCGCATATATAACAACAATTACAAATAGATACATGGACAGATCACGATGAACGTACTATTCGTTAGGGTGCTGCAGGAGCAATGTTGTTTTTTTAGTAATTTTTTAACAATAGGAGCGATGTTGTTGATGACGATGTTGGCGACAATCTGTTGCTGATGGCATTGGAGACGACGATGAGTAGTGCCGCTCAACTTGGACGGAAGATGGCCCGTGATGACAAACTTGAACAGTCGCGCAGAGCACTTCCCAAAAAACTAATTCGTTCTCTTCCGGTGCAGGATCTCAAGGATCAACGATTCTGTAGACCTGCTCTCCACATGCCGACAACTTGTCTGCCAAGAAATAAATAAACAAAACGACAAAAGGAAGTTGTGCCTCTGCAAGACAATGGACTGGATTACGGCGGAACATTCACGCGCAGCCCCACCCTGAGCCCGTGTCTGGCCAGGCGAGGCGAGCGAGTACGCGTGTGTGGTCTTCCATTTCTCTTCTCAACACATCACTTAGTATGATGGAGAGAACATACTATATAAAGAGGTCAAACACTTTCTCCACTTGTAGTAACTAAACTTTAGCACCATCACTTTCCACTTTTGCATGGGCCTCTTTGAGATTTCGTAAACTGTACCTGGCCTATGCCCGTTATTTCTAACAATCCCCCACCTGATCTCAAAAACCCATTTAGAGATTTGTCTTTTCTCGCTACTTGTTTAATATGCTACTGTTTCAGCACAGACTGTTAAGTTGAACTTCTGCCTAGAGTTTTAAGCTACATTCATTCACAACTTGACAATGGACCATGCATTGAATTGCTAGTTTGTGCAAACAAGTTTCACTCAAAGTCTTAACCAGTACCTGGCTGCCGGTACGCTACCCCGCAGTTTGGAGCATATACTCGTACTCCCTGGTCTGTTCGCGAGCTTACTAGAAATCATACAAGTCTCATAGTCTGCGATGTTTACAGTGAGGGCTCATATAGATGCGTTTTTCAAGACTACTCTGTAGGACAACATCTTTAATAATCATGGCTGATAGAACCGCATTAAGGCATGTTGCCAACCTGCCTTACATCTCTGAGCATTACAACTCTGAGTTTTGCATCTTCATATAGAGTTGGTTACATGTTAGTCACCGTAGCTTGTTATTCCCATGTCCTAAATCACGGCATCTCCGATCACAAATATTGGGTTACTATTATGATGTAACTGTTGGAAATATGCCCTATAGGCAATAATAAAAGCATTATTATTATATTTCCTTGTTCATGATAATTGTCTTTATTCATGCTATAATCAGATTATCCGGAAATCGTAATACACGTGTGAATACATAGACTACCATACGCCCCTAGTAAGCCTCTAGTTGACTAGCTCATTGGTTAACAGATAGTCATGGTTTCTCGACTATGGACATCGATGTCATTGACAACGGGATCACGCCATTAGGAGAATGACGTGATGGACAAGACCCAATCCTAAGCATGGCACAAGATCGTGTAGTTCGTTTTGCTAGAGCTTTTCCAATGTCAAGTATCTCTTCCTTAGACCATGAGATCGTGTAACTCCCGGATACCGTAGGAGTACTTATTGTGTACCAAACTTCACAACGTAATCGGGTGACTATAAAGGTGCACTACGGTATCTCCGAAAGTGTCTCATTGGGTTGACACGGATCGAGATCGATTTGTCACTCCGTGTTACGGAGAGGTATCACCGGGCCCACTCGGTAGTGCATCATCATAATGAGCTCAAAGTGACCAAGTGTCCGGTCACGGATCATGCATTACGGCATTTGAGTAAAGTGACTTGCCGGGTAACGAGACCGAACGAGGTATTGGGATACCGACGATCGAAGTCTCGCAAGTAACATACCGTCGACAAAGGGAATAGAATACGGGGTTGCTTGAACCCTTGACATCGTGGTTCATCCGATGACAACATCGAGGAGCATGTGGGAGCCAACATGGGTATCCAGATCCCGCTGCTGGTTATTGACCGAGGTCGTCTCGGTCATGTTCAGATGTCTCCGAACCCGTAGGGTCTACACACTTAAGGTTCGGTGACGCTTAGGGTTATTAGGAAGACAAGTATGTGATTACCGAATGTTGTTCGGAGTCCGGATGGGATCCCTGACGTCACGAGGAGTTCCGAATGGTCCGGAGGTAAAGATTTATATATGGAAAGTGGTTAAACGGACTCGAAAGTTTCGGGGCATGCCGGTATTGTACCGGCCACCGGAGGGTTCCGGGGTCCACTGAGGGGCCACCTCCGGGGGCCACATGGGCTGCGTGGGAGAGGGAGCCAGCCTGGTGGGCTGGGTGCGCCTCCCCACCTAGGGCCCATGCGGCTAGGGCTTGGGAAGGGGAAACCCTAAAGGGGCAAAGGGGCGCCTCAGCTTGGGGGCAAGCCACCCCTTTCCTCCCCTTTGTCACGCCCCCATCTAGGGTTTCCCCTAGATGGCCGGCCCCTTGCAATCTCCTCCTATATATAGAGGGGTGAGGGAGGGCTGCAACACACAATTGAAGGCGCAGCCTCCCTCCCCAACTCCTCTCTTTCTCCGCACGAAGCTTGGCGGCCACTGCCGGAGAATCGTTGTACCAATTGCACCACGCCGTCAGGCTGCCATTGGAGTTGTTCTTCCTCAACCTCTCCTTCATCCTTGCTGGATCAAGACGGAGGAGACGCCATCGTCTCCGCACGTGTGTTGAACACGGAGGTGCTGTCCTTTCAGCGCTTGGTCATCGGGTGATCTAATCACGTTGGGAACGACTCCATCATCACCACTCCCTCGAACGCCTGCATCGATCTACAAGTGGTATGTAGATGCAAACTCACCCTTGACTCGCTTCTTAGATGAACTCATAGATAGATCTTGGTGAAACCGTAGGAAAATTTTAATTTTCTCGCAACGCTCGCCAACAGTGGCAACATGAGCTAGGTCTATGCGTAGATCTCTTAGCAAGAGTAGAACACAATGTTGTTGTGGGCGAGGATCTGTTCAACTTAATTGACGTTACTAGTAGTATCTTGCTTCCGCGGTATTGTGGGATGAAGCGCCTGCACCAACCTTACACGCACGCTTACGTGAGACCGGTTCCACCGACTAACATGCACTAGTTGAATAAGGTGGTCGGGCGGTGTCCTGCTTTCTCCCACTTTAGTTGGAGCGGATTCGATGAACAGGGTCCTTATGAAGGGTAAATAGAAGTTGACAAGATCACGTTGTGGTTATTCGTAGGTAAGAAAACGTTCTTGCTAGAACCCAATTGCAGCCATCGTAAAAGATGCAACAACAATTAGAGGACGCCTAACTTGTTTTTGCAAAGCAATTGTCATGTGATGTGATATGGCCAAGTTGTGATGAATGATGAATGACATATTGTGATGTATGAGATCATGTTCTTGTAATAGGAATCACAACTTGCATGTCGATGAGTATGACAACCGCAGGAGCCATAGGAGTTGTCTTTATTTTTGTATGACCTGCGTGTCATTGAAGAACGCCATGTAAATTACTTTACTTTATTGCTAAACGCTAAGCCATAGAAGTAGAAGTAGTCGTTGGTGTGACAACTTCATGAAGACACAATGATGGAGATCATGATGATGGAGATCATGGTGTCATGCCGGTGACAGGATGATCATGGAGCCTCAAGATGAAGATCAAAGGAGCTATATGATATTGGCCATATCATGTCACTACTTTATAATTGCATGTGATGTTTATTATGTTTATGCATCTCGTTTACTTAGAACGACGGTAGTAAATAAGATGATCCCTTACAACAATTTCAAGAAGTGTTCTCCCCTAATCGCGTGCAATCATGCTAAAGTTCGTCGATTCTAAGCACCACGTGATGATCGGGTGTGATGGATTCTTACGCTCACATACAACGGGTGTAAGACAGATTTACACACGCTGAAACATCTGGTTAACTTGACGAGCCTAGCATGTATGCATACATGGCCTCGGAACACGGAGACCGAAAAGGTCGAACACGAGTCGTATGGAAGATAACGATCAACATGAGAATGTTCACCGACGATGACTAGTCCGTCTCACGTGATGATCGGACACGGCCTAGTCGACTCGGATCGTGTAACACTTAGATGACTAGAGGGATGTCTAATCTGAGTGGGAGTTCATTTTAATTTGATTAGATGAACTTAATTATCATGAACTTAGTCTAAAACTTTTGCATAATATGTCTTGTAGATCAAATGGCCAACGCTCATGTCACCATGAACTTCAACGCTGCTCCTAGAGAAAACCAAGTCGAAAGATGATGGCAAGCAACTATGCGGATCGGGTCCTAACCCGAGGATCATCCTCATAGCTGCCAAGAAACAATATGTCCTAGAAGCACCGCTTAGGTGAAGCACCCATCCCGGAGAACCAAGACGTTATGAACGCTTGGCGTCTCGCGTCGATGATTACTCCCTCGCTCAAAGGCGGCATGCTTTACAGCCAGAACTGGGGCTCCAAAAGCGCTTTTGAGCAACACGGAGCATATGAGATGTTCGAGGAGCTGAAACTGGTTTTTCAAGCTCATGCCCGGTCGAGAGATATGAAGTCTCCGACAAGTTCTATAGTTGTAAAATGGAGGAAAACAGTTATGTCGTTGAGCACATACTCAAAATGTCTGGTTGCATCACCGCCTGTCCCAAATTGGACATAAACCTCCTGACGAGGCGGTCATTGACAGAATCCTTCAGCCGCCCCACCAAGCTACAAGAGCTTTGTGATGAACTACAATATGCGTGGGATGGTGAAGACCATTCCCGGCATTCTCAATGTCAAGTCAGCAGAGGTTGAAATCAAGAAAGAACATCAAGTGTTGATGGTCAATAAGACCACTAAGTTCAAGAAAGGCAAGGGCAAGAAGAACTTCAAGAAGGACGGCAAAGAGGTTGCCGCTACCTGTAAAGCAAGTTGACGGAAGAAGAAATCAAAGAATGGACCCAAGCCTGAGACTGAGTGCTTTTATTGCAAGGGAAGGGTCATCGAAGCGGAATCGCCCCAAATACTTAGCGGACAAGAAGGCCGCAACACTAAAGGTATATTTGATATACATGTAATTGATGTGTACCTTACCAAAGACTGTAGTAACTCCCCGGTATTTGATACCGTGCCGTTGCTCATATTTGTAACTCACAAAGCAGGAGCTGCGGAATAAACGGAGATCGGCGGCGACGAGGTGACGGCGCGCTGCTGGGAATGGTTCCAAGGTCGATGTGATCGCCGTCGGCACGCTACCTCTACATTTACCTACGGGATTAGTTATAAACCTTAATAATTGCTATTTGGTGCCAAGTTTGAGCATGAACATTGTATCCGGATCTCGCTTAATACGAGAAGGCTACTCATTTAAATCCGAGAATAATGGTTGTTCTATTTATATGAGAGAAATGTTTTATGGTCATGCTCTGATAGTCAATGGTTTATTCTTAATGAATCTCGAACGTAATGTTACACATGTTCATAGTGTGAATACCAAAAGATGTAAAGTTGATAACGATAGTCCCACATACTTGTGGCATCGCCGCCTTTGGTCACATTGGTGTCAAGCGCATGAAGAAGCTCCATGTCAAGGACTTCGGAGTCTCCGGATTATGAATCATTTGACACATGCGAACCATGCCTCATGGGCAAGATGACCAAGACTCCGCTTCTCCTAACAATGGAGCGAGCAACCAAATTATTAGAAATCATACATACCGATGTGTGCGGTCCAATGAGTATTGAGGCTCGCGGAGGATATCGTTATGTTCTCACTCTCACAGATGACTTGAGTAGATATGGGTATGTCTACTTGATGAAACACAAGTCTGAGACCTTTGAAAAGTTCAAGGAATTTCAGAATGAGGTAGAGAATCAACGTGACCGAAAGATAAAATTCTACGATCAGATCGTGGAGGAGAATATTTAAGTCACGAATTTGGCACACACTTAAGAAAATGTGGAATCGTTTCACAACTCATGCCGCTGGAACACCTCAACAGAACGGTGTGTCCGAACGTCAGAATCGCACTCTAATGGATATGGTGCGATCTATGATGTCTCTTACCGATTTACCGCTATCTTTTTGGGGATACGCCTAGAGACAGCTACATTCACTTTAAATAAGGCACCGCCTAAATCCGCTGAGACGACACCGTATGAATTATGGTTTGGAAAGAAACCTAAGTCAAGCTTTCTAAAAGTTTGGGGATGCGATGCTTATGTCAAGAAACTTCAACCTCAAAAGCTCGAACCCAAGTCGGAAAAATGCGTCTTCATAGGATACCCTAAGGAAACCCTTGGGTATACCTTCTACCTTAGATCCGAAGGCAAGATCTTTGTTGCCAAGAACGGAACCTTTCTCGAAAAAGAGTTTCTCTCGAAAGGAGTAAGTGGGAGGAAAGTAGAACTCGATGAAGTACTACCTCTTGAACGGGATAGTAGTGCAGCTCAGAAAATGTTCCGTGATGCCTACACCAACCGAGGAGGAAATTAATGATGATGATCAAGGTACTTGGATCAAGTTGCTACCGGGTTCAGAGGTCCACTAGGACACGCCCGCACTGCAGTGGTACGGCAACCCTGTCCCGGAAATCATGTTGTTAGACAACGGTGAACCTTCGAACTATGAAGAAGCGATGGCGGGCCCGGATTCCAACAAATGGTTCAAGCCATGAAATCCGAGATAGGATCCATGTATGAAAACAAAGTATGGACTTTGACAGACTTGGTTCGATGATCGGCGAAGCGATAGAAAACAAGTGGATCTTTAAGAAGAAGACAGACGCGGATGGTAATGTTACCGTTTATAAAGCTCGACTTGTCGCTAAGGGTTATCGACAAGTTCAAGGGATTGACTACGATGAGACTTTCTCACCAGAAGCGAAGCTTAAGTCCGTCTCAATCATGTTAGCAATTGCCGCATACTATGATTATGAGATATGGCGGATGGACGCCAAAACAGCGCTCCTTAACGGATATCTTAAGGAAGAGCTGTCTATGATGCAGCTCAAGGTTTTGTCGATCCTAAGAATGTTGACAAAGTATGCAAGCTCCAGTTGCTCCATTTATGGGCTGGTGCAAGCATCTCGAGTTAGAACATTCGCTTTGATGAGATGATCAAAGCGTTTGGGTTTATGCGCACTTATGGAGAAGCCTCGTTTACAAGAAAGTTAGTGGGAGCTCAGAGCATTTCTCATATTATATGTAGATGACATACTTTTGATGGGAAATGATATAGAACTCTTGGACAACATTAAGGCCTACTTGAATAAAAGTTTTCAATGAAGGACCTTGGAGAAGCTGCTTATATATTAGGCATCAAGATCTATAGAGATAGATCAAGACGCCTCATAGGTCTTTCACAAAGCACATACCTTGATAAGATTTTGAAGAAGTTCAAAATGGATCAGTCCAAGAAAGGGTTCTTGCCTCAGACAGTAAGGTGTGAGATTGAGCTCAGCTCAATGCCCGACCACGGCAAAAGATAAAGAAGAGATGAGCGCCATCCCTATGCCCTCACCCATAGGATCTATTATGTATGCCATGCTGTGTACCGGACTGATGTAAACCTTGCCGTAAGTTTGGTAGGAAGATACCAAAGTAATCCCGGTAAGGAACACCGGACAGCGGTCAAGAATATCCTAAAGTACCGAAAAGGACAAAGGACATGTTTCTCGTTTATGGAGGTGACGAAGAGCTCGTCAGAAGGGTTACGCCGACGCTTAGCTTCGACACGATCCGATGACTCAAAGTCACAAACCGGATACGTGTATATGTTGAATGGTGGAGCAAGAAGTCGGTGCAATGCAAGCGTAGCGTCGTGGCGGGATCTACATGTGAAGCGGAGTACATGGCAGCCTCGGAGGCAGCGCATGAAGCAATTTGGGTGAAGGAGTTCATCACCGACCTAGGAGTCATACCCAATGCGTCGGGGTCGATCAAACTCTTCCGTGACAACACCGAGCTATTGCCCTTGCCAAGGAGCCCGTGTTTCACAAGAAGACCAGGCACATCAAGTTGCCGCTTCAACTCCATCCGTGAAAATGTTCAAGATGGAGACATAGAAATTTGTAAAGTGCATACGGATCTGAATGTCGCAGATCCATCGACTAAACCTCTTCCATGGCAAAACATGATCAACACCAGAACTCTATGGGTGTTCGATTCATTACAATGTAACTAGATTATTGACTCTAGTGCAAGTGGGAGACTGTTGGAAATATGTCCTATAGGCAATAATAAAAGCATTATTATTATATTTCCTTGTTCATGATAATTGTCTTTTATTCATGCTATAACTGTATTATCCGGAAATCGTAATACACGTGTGAATACATAGACTACCATACGCCCCTAGTAAGCCTCTAGTTGACTAGCTCGTTGGTTAACAGATAGTCATGGTTTCTCGACTATGGACATCGATGTCATTGATAACGGGATCACGCCATTAGGAGAATGACGTGATGGACAAGACCCAATCCTAAGCATGGCACAAGATCGTAGTTCGCTTTTGCTAGAGCTTTTCCAATGTCAAGTATCTCTTCCTTAGACCATGAGATCGTAACTCCCGGATACCGTAGGGAGTGCTTTGGGTGTACCAAACGCCACAACGTAATCGGGTGACTATAAAGGTGCACTACAGGTATCTCCGAAAGTGTCTCGCGGTTGACACGGATCGAGATCGATTTGTCACTCCGTGTTACGGAGAGGTATCACCGCCCACTCGGTAGTGCATCATCATAATGAGCTCAAAGTGACCAAGTGTCCGGTCACGGATCATGCATTACGGTATTTAGTAAAGTGACTTGCCGAACGTAGACCGAACGAGGTATTGGGATACCGACGATCGAAGTCTCGCAAGTAACATACCGTCGACAAAGGGAATAGAATACGGGGTTGCTTGAACCCTTGACATCGTGGTTCATCCGATGACAACATCGAGGAGCATGTGGGAGCCAACATGGGTATCCAGATCCCGCTGTTGGTTATTGACCTGAGGTCGCCTCGGTCATGTCTGATGTCTCCCGAACCCGTAGGGTCTACACACTTAAGGTTCGGTGACGCTTAGGGTTATTAGGAAGACAAGTATGTGATTACCGAATGTTGTTCTGAGTCCCTTGATGGGATCCCTTGGACGTCACGAGGAGTTCCGGAATGGTCCTGAGGTAAAGATTTATATATGGAAAGTGGTTAAGCGGACTCCGGGAAAGTTTTGAGGGGCATGCCGGTATTGTACCGGGGCCACCGGGAGGGTTCCGGGGGTCCACCCCTCCCGGGGGGCCACATGGGCTGCGTGGAAGAGGGAGCCAGCCCCTGGTGGGCTGGGTGCGCCTCCCCACCTAGGCCCATGCGGCTAGGGCTTGGGAAGGGGAAACCCTAAGGGCAAAGGGGCGCCTCAGCTTGGGGGCAAGCCACCCTTTTCCTCCCCTTTGTCACGCCCCATCTAGGGTTTCCCCAGATGGCCGGCCCCTTGCAATCTCCTCCTATATATAGAGGGGTGAGGGAGGCTGCAACACACAATTGAAGGCGCAGCCCCTCCCTCCCCAACTCCTCTCTTTCTCCGCACGAAGCTTGGCGAAGCCCCTCGCCGGAGAATCATTGCAGACCAATTGCACCACGCCGTCAGGCCGCCATTGGAGTTGTCTTCCTCAACCTCTCCTTCATCCTTGCTGGATCAAGACGGAGGAGACGCCATCGTCTCCGCACGCAGTGTTGAACGCCGAGGTGCTGTCCTTTCAGCGCTTGGTCATCGGGTGATCGGAATCACATTGGGAACGACTCCATCATCACCACTCCCTCGAACGCCTGCATCTCGATCTACAAGTGGTATGTAGATGCAAACTCACTCCCTTGACTCGTTGCTTAGATGAACTCATAGATAGATCTTGGTGAAACCGTAGAAAAATTTTAATTTTCTGCAACGTTCCCCAACAGTAACATCTATGGGTCTCATACCCATTGATGACCCACAAGTATAAGCGATCGCAACAGTCTTCAAGGATAGTATTTCATCAAAAATTATTAATTTGACACAAGGGGAGCCGAAGAATATTTATAAGTCTTAATAGTTGAGTTGTCAATTCATCCACATTCGAGATGTTATTTCTTTGTAGAAATTATCAGTAGCACAATAGTATGATAGTTTTGATAATAGTGATAACAGTAGCAATGGTAACAGTAACAGTGACAATAACAATTTTGTAGTAGTTGGAACACTAGCAGCAATAGTAGTAACTTAGCAAAGACAATATGAGAAAAGCGTAGGCGTTGGATCGGCGATGGATATTTGTATGGATGACATTCATCATGTAACAGTCACAACCTAGGGCGATACACAATAGCTCCAATTCATCATTTTAATATAGGCATGTATTTCATATATAGTCATATGTGGTTATAGTAAGAACTTGCATGACATTTTTTGTCCTACCCTCCCGTGGCAGCGGGGTCCATAAGGAAATCTAAGGGTAATTAAGACCTTCTTTTAATAGAGAACTAGATCAAACCATTAACACATGGTGAATACATGAACTCGAATTACCGTCATCCTCGGAGAGTATCCCAATTATTATCACCTTAGGGTCTATGGTTCAGAACAATAACAAGTGCATATAACTAGCAGATAGGATCAATAACTCACATATATTCATGAAAATATAATAGGTTCAGATCTGAAATCATGGCACTCGGGCCCTAGTGACAAGCATTAATCATAACAAAGTCATAACAACATCAATATTAGAATATAGTGAATAGTAGGGACCAAACTATAACAAATTGACTCGAATACATTACAAATCCCATCCATCTCCATCACCGTGCAACAAGCTTATGAAGGAATTACTCATTTCCAGTGGTGAGCATCATGGAATTGTTGATGACGAAAGGTTGATGATGACGACGGCGGTGAATCCCCCTCTCTAGAGCCCCGAATGGACTCTAGATCAGCCCTCCCGATGAAGAACAGGAGGTGGCGGCGCCTCTGTATTGTAAAACGCGATGAAACTTTTTATCTTATATTTTTCTCAGAAAGCCGGTACTTATGGAGGTGGAATTAGGTCCGAAGGAGCCACATGGGCCCCACAAGACATTAGGGTGCGCCTAAGGGGTAGGCGCACCCTGCTGCCTTGTGAGGAGCTGGTGGCCCCCATCCAGTGGATATTTGTACAAATATTTCTTATTTATTCAATAAAAAATCTGCCAAGTTTAATCCAATTCTGAGAACTTTTATTCCACACAAAAACAACACCATGGTAATTCTGCTGAAAACACCGTGAACCTAGGTTAGTTTCATTCTAATCATGGAAATTAGACTCCAAAACAAGAGCAAAAGTGTTTGGAAAATAAGATATGTTGGAGACGTATAAACTCCGCCAAGCTTAACTCATTTCTTGTCCTCAAACAATTCAGTTGATAAACTCAAAATGACAAAGAAAAACTTTTACAAACTCATTTTTGTTACCGTATATAAGCTTAACTTGCAACCAAGTTTTCAACAAAGATCATGAACTAGTCATGTGAATGATAAGTGTCATGGTGGGCGCACGGCAGATGCCAAAGGATGGCTAAAGAGAGGAACAGGCTCGAGGGCACCGGTGGGCTCCAGAGGCAAGGTCGGCATGAGCGAGCGAGGGACGCAAGACATACCTAGGTTCGGGGCTCTCCGGAGAGATAACACCCCTAGTCCTGCCGACTTTGGTTTATATGTGGATGCTACAAGCTTGCTCCTAGAGCTGTTTTGGGGAGGAAGGAAGAAATGCCAAAGCATAGGCTGCTCCTTCTCCTTGCGTGTGTATTCTACTGATGATCTGATCATATGTGCTCTCTCCCCGTGCATGGAGGCTTCCTGGGGGGTTTTATAGGTCAACCCCCTAGGGTTACAATGGTAAAGTTACACGGCCTTGGGGCCGGGATGTCAGCGTCTGGGAAGCCGGCGCTGGGGCCCTAATAACCCACAAGTATAGGGGATCACAACAGTTTTCGAGGGTAGAGTATTCAACCCAAATATATAGATCCGACACAAGGGGACACAAAGAATATTTGCAAGTATTAGCAGCCGAGCTTTCAATTCAACCACACCTGAAGGTTAATTATCTGCAGCAAAGTGATCAGTAGCAAAGTAGTATGATAGTTTTGATAGTGGTAGCAGTAGCAATAGTAACAGTAACAGTGATAGCAATAATTTTGTAACAAGCATAGCAGTAACAATACCAGTAGCAACTTAGTAGAAACAATATATGGAAATTCGTAGGCATTGGATCGGTGGATTCATTGGATGATATTCATCATATAACAGTCATAACCTAGGTCGATACGGCACTAGCTCCAGTTCACAAATATAATGTAGGTATGTATTTCGTAAATAGTCATACATGCTTATAGAAAAAACTTGCATGACATCTTTTGTCCTACCCTCCCGTGGCAGCGGGGTCCAACTGGAAACTAAGGGATATTAGGGCCTCCTTTTAATAGAGAACCGGAACAAAGCATTAACACATAGTGAATACATGAACTCCTCAAACTACAGTCATCACCGAAAAGTATCCCGACTATTGTCACTCCAGGGTTTACAGATCATAACACGTAATAGGTGAATACAAATTGCGAGATCGGATCTAGAACATAGATATAATGGTGATAACATAAACGGTTCAGATCTGAAATCATGGCACCCGGGCCCAAAGTGACAATCATTAAGCATGGCAAAGTCATATCAACATCAATCTCAGAACATAATCGATACTAGGGCTCAAGCCCTAACAAAACTAACTTGATTACATTATGAATCTCATCCAACTCCTCACCGACCAGTGAGCCTACGAAGGAATTGCTCACTCCCAGTGGGGAGCATCCTGGAATTAGCGATGGAGAAGTGTTGGTGATGACGAAGATCGAAGATCCCCCTCTCCGGAGCCCCAAACAGACTCCAGATCTGGCCTCTCGATGAAGAACATGAGTTGGCGGCGGCTCCGTCTCGTGAAATGCGATAATTCTTTCTCCCCGATTTTTTCTCCGACAATGTGAATTTATAGCGTCGGAGATAGGGTCAACTGGGCCACCAAGTGGAGAAAAACCACCTAGGCGCGCTAGGAGAGGGGGCGCACCCTGGTGGGTTGTGCTCACCCAGGGGCCCCTCTCCGGTGGTTCTTGGCTCTAGTATTTTTCTTTTATTTCATAAAATCTCCAAAAAGCTTCTTGCCATTCTGAGAACTTTTATTTCTGCACAAAAACAATACGATGGTAGTTCTGCTGAAAACAGCGTCAGTCCGGGTTAGTTTCATTCAAATCATGCAAATTAGAGTCCAAAAACAAGAGTAAAAGCGTTAGGAAAAGTAGATACGACGGCGAAGTATCAACTCCTGCAAGCTTAAACCTTTGCTTGTCCTCAAGCAATTCAGTTGATAAACTAAAAGTGAAAAAGAAAAACTTTTACGAACTCTTTTGCTCTTGTTTACATAAATAAGCTTAAGTAGCACCGAGGTTTTCAGCCAAGATCATGACTAACCATGTCAACAATAACTCTTAAAAATTATATTAACTCATATCAATGGCATAATCAACTAGCGAGCAATAATAAAATACCTTAAACAACAACACTTTGTGAAAACAACCATGATATAATATGACAATAGTTGTATCTTGCTAGCCCTTTCTGAGACCGCAAAACATAAATGCAGAGCACCTCCAAAGTTCAAGCAGCGACTAAACATTGTAATTCATGGTAGAAAAGATCCAAATATGATGCACCCAACATTAGCTACACACAATGCATGAGGATGACAATAGTGCTCTCAGGATCTGGCGCTTATTTGAGAAGGTGATGACATGACATAAAAGTAAATAGATAGTCCCTTCACATAGGGAAGTAGTGATTTGCAGCGGTGCCAGAGCAAAAAAATTTAAAACAGAGGTAAATGAAATTTTGAGAAATGCACCCTTCTTGTTTACTTTGCGACCATTTATTATCGGTAACTTCCATTCTAAACATATTAGTGGTGGTTCCCAAGCAATAAAAGGTAAAGGTTTACTCCCCCTCCACCAACAAGCACACTCCACGGCTGATCCGAATCCACGGGTACCGTCCATACCAACAACAATCCTGGGCGAGTTTTGTTTGATTATTTGCAATTTTGAATTCGGGACCGGGAATCCCTATTACCGCCCCTCTCGTGCAAGGATGAGTGAATAAACACTCATCATGAGAATAACCCGCTTAGCATGGAAGATATTGACTACCTCCTGTCGCTCTATGAACAATCCAGGCACACAAAAAGGATATTTATTTGATGTTTTTAGAGGTGGCACATGCAAATTTACCTAGAATGATAGGATAATACCGCATATAGGTAGGTATGGTGGGCCCATCTGAAATAACTTGGGTTTCAAGATTTTGATGCACAAGCAGTATTCCCGCTTAGTACAGGCGAAGGCTAGCAAATAGGTTGAGAAGCGACCAGCTAGAAAGTGAAAACGGTCATGAGCATGCATTATGCATAAGTAACATTGGGTACTAGAATGAGTAGGATATGAACATCAGGAACATAAATGTCATATAGGCTATGTTGGTTTAGATTCAACTACATGCATGAACATGTGCCAAGTCAAGCAACTCGAACATTCAGAGGAGGATACCATTGATACGTCTCCAACGTATCTTTAATTTTGATTGTTCCATGCTATTATATTATCTGTTTTGGATGTTTAACGGGCTTTAATATACCTTTTTATATTATTTTTGGGACTAACCTATTAACCGAAGGCCCAGTGCAAATTGCTGTTTTTTTTTCTATTTCAGTGTTTCGCAGAAAAGGAATATCAACGGAATCCAAACGGAATGAAACCTTCGCGAGGATCTTTTTTTGGAACAAACGCAATCCAGGAGACTCGGAGTGGACGTCAAGGAAGCAACGAGGCGGCCACGAGGTAGGAGGGCGCGCCCAGGGGGGTAGGCATGCCCCCCACCCTCATGGCCCCTCGTAGCTCCACAGACCTACTTCTTTCGCCTATATATACTCTTATACCCTGAAACCATCGGGGAGAGCCAAGAAACCACTTTTCCACTGCCGCAACCTTCTGCATCGTGAGATCCCATCTTGGGGCTCTTTTCCGGCACAAGGCCATAGGGGATTCGATCACGTAGGGCTTCTACATCAACACCATAGCCTCCGATGATGTGTGAGTAGTTTACCACAGACCTTCGGGTCCATAGTTATTAGCTAGATGGCTTCTTCTCTCTCTTTGGATCTCAATACAAAGTTCTCCTCGATCTTCTAGAAGATCTATTCGATATAATTCTTTTTGCGGTGTGTTTGTCGAGATACGATGAATTGTGGGTTTATGATCAAGATTATCTGTGAAAAATATTTGATTCTTCTCTGAATTCTTTTATGCATGATTTAATATCTTTGCAAGTCTCTTCGAATTATCTGTTTGGTTTGTCCTACTAGATTGATCTTTCTTGCAATGGGAGAAGTGCTTAGCTTTGGGTTCAATCTTGCGGTGCTCGATCCCAAAGGATGTAAGGGGAAACGACACATATTGCATTGTTGCCATCGAGGATAAAAAAATGGGGTTTATATCATATTGCTTGAGTTTATCCCTCTACATCATGTTGATACGTCTCCAACGCATCTATAATTTTTTGTTGTTCCATGCTATTATATTATCTGTTTTGGATGTTTAATGGGCTTTATTATACACTTATATATTATTTTTGGGACTAACCTACTAACCCAAGGCCCAGTGCAAATTGCTATTTTTTTTGCCTATTTCAGTGTTTCGCAAAAAAGGAATATCAAACGGAATCCAAACGGAATGAAACCTTCGGGAGAGTGATTTTTGGAACAAACGTGATCCAGAGGACTTGGAGTGGACATCAAGAAAGAAGCAAGGAGGCCACGAGGCAGGGAGGCACGCCTGCCCCCTGGGCGCGCCCCCACCCTCATGGGCCCCTCGCAGCTCCACCGACCTACTTCTTCCTCCTATATATACCCATATACCCCGAAACCAACCAAGAGCACCACGAAACCATATTTCCACCACAGCAACCTTTTGTACCCGTGAGATCCCATCTTGGGGCCTCTTTCGGCGCTCCGTCGGAGGGGGCATCGATCACAAAGGGCTTCTACATCAACAACATAGCCTCTCCGATGATGTGTGCGTAGTTTACCACAGACCTTTGGGTCCATAGTTATTAGCTAGAGGGCTTCTTCTCTCTCTTTGGGTCTCAATACAAAGTTCTCCTCGATCTTCTTGGAGATCTGTTCGATGTAACTCTTTTGGCAGTGTGTTTGTCGAGATCCAATGAATTTTGGGCTTATGATCAATATTATCTATGAACAATATTTGAATCTTCTCTGAATTTTTTTATGTATGATTGGTTATCTTTGCAAGTCTCTTCGAATTATCAGTTTGGTTTGGCCTACTAGATTGATCTTTCTTGCAATGGGAGAAGTGCTTAGCTTTGGTTTCAATCTTGCATTGCTCGATTCCAGTGACAGTAGGGGAAACGACACGTATTGTATTGTTGCCATCGAGGATAAAAAGATGGGGTTTATATCATATTGGTTGAGTTTATTTCTCTACATCATGTCATCTTGCCTAATGTGTTACTCTGTTCTTATGAACTTAATACTCTAGATGCATGCTGGATAGCGGTCGATGTGTGGAGTAATAGTAGTAGATGCGTAATCGCTTTCGGTCTACTTGTCGCTGACGTGATGCCTATATACATGATCATGCCTAGATATTCTCATAATTATGCACTTTCCTATCAATTGCTCGACGAATTTGTTCACCCACCGTAATACTTATGCTATCTTGAGAGAAGCCACTAGTGAAACCTATGGCCCCCGGGTCTATTTTCCATCATATAAGTTTCCAATCTATTTTATTTTGCAATCTTTACTTTCAATCTTTATCATAAAAATACAAAAAATATTATCTTATCATCTCTATCAAATCTCAGTTTTGCAAGTGGCCGTGAAGGGATTTACAACCCCTTTTTTCGCGTTGGTTGCAAGGTTCTTATTTGTTTGTGTAGGTACGAGGGACTTGCGTGTGGCCTCCTACTGGATTGATACCTTGGTTCTCAAAACTGAGGGAAATACTTACGCTACTTTAGTGCATCACCCTTTCCTCTTCAAGGGAAAACCAACACATGCTCAAGAGGTAGCAAGAAGGATTTCTGGCGCCGCTGCCGGGAGTCTACGCACAAGTCAAGACATACCAAGTACCCATCACAAACTCTTATCCCTCACATTATATTATTTGCCATTTGCCTCTCGCTTTCCTCTCCCCCACTTCACCCTTGCTGTTTTATTCGCCTTCTTTTTCGTTTGCCTTTTTCTCGCCAAATCTATTGTTTGCTTGTGTTACCATGTGCCTTTTATATGGTTGCATCTTCGCTTGCTAAAAATCTATTGATATGGATCCACTTAAAGTGTTCTATTTGGATCATCTTCGATCCTTATGCGCTGTATAAAACCCCAACTAGCCTAGTTGATGGGAAATCTTTAGATGAGCATGCTCATTTTGTGCGTCACCGTTTGTCTGAAAAAGGGAGACTCTTATGTGATCAAATAAACAGATTGATGTGTTATGCTTGGAATCTTTGTGAAATTTATGATTTTACTTGTTGCTCTGAGAACCCTAAAAAACACCTCCCCTACCTATGTGAGTTTAATGATAATGAAATATTATCTTCTTATGCAAAGGGTGTTTATAGTTATTAATACATCGAACAAATTAAAGAATTTGTTGCTTTTAAGGGTGCTTATGAAGTTGCTTCTTTGATTGAAAAGTATGATATTACTCTCTACGAATCTTAAAATTTTGACATACTTAAATATTGCTATGAAAACTATGCTCATAATGTATATGTCAAAGAATTTATTGAAAGAATGACCATTGCTTCTGAAGAAAATAATGATATGCATGAATCTATAGATAATTATGATTCCGATGCTTGCTATTCTTGTGGCCATGATACCAATATTTATGACGATGAATTTGTTATAGTTCCTTATGTTAAACATGAGATCATTGCTATTGCACCCATACTTGGTAGTTTCTTCGATGAAAAGCATGATTGCAATGATGTTATTATAAATTCTCTTAATGCCAATTGTGTTAATAATATGCAAAACCCTAAGCTTGGGGATGCTAGTTTTGCTATGTCTACTACTTGTTGCAATGATCATGATTGGGGTGATTCTTCTTATGATCTTGAAAATTTATTTAAGCCCCATGATGAATATGAGATTGATAATAGTGTTGCAATAATATTGAAAGTGGGTTTGGAAGAGTGTAAACTTTAGATCCCACATATTTGGAGAATGTTAATTCTTATGGTGTTTTTGATAAAAGTGGGTTTGGAGAGGTCATGACTTTAGTTAATGTTAGTCCCACTATCTTGGAAGAGTGTCAACTTTGCATACATGTGGATCGTGTTAAGAATATGTTTTGTGATAGCTATATTTTTGAACTTTCTTATGATCCTACATGTAATTATTATGAGAGAGGAAAATATGGTTGTAGAAATTTTCATGTTACTAAATTACCTCTCGTTATGTTGAGATTGCTATTGTTTCTTTCCGCTTCCTTGAATATGCTAGTTTTTGCTTGCCTTGATAATTTGTTTGCCTATAAGATGCCTATGCATAGGAAGTATGTTAGAATTATATGTGTTTGTCACGTGTTTTATGATGCTCTCTTTGTGTTTCAATTCTTGTCTTTCATGTGAGCATCATTAAAATTATATATGCCTAGCTGAAAGGCTTTAAAGAAAATCGCTTGTTGGGAGACAACCCAATATTTTTCCTTGATGTTATTCAATAAATAATTCATCTAGCTTCTGTTTAGATGTGGTTTTATGTTTTAATTAGTGTTTGTGCCAAGTAGAACCTCTGGGAAGACTTGGGTGAAGTCTTTTAGATCTTGCTGTTAAAAAAAAAAGAAACTTTAGCCCTCACGAGATTAGCTACAACTTTTTACTTGAGAGTGATATTTAGTTGATTCTTTTTGCAGATGATTAATAGATAAATTCCTCACGTGCATAAATTTATTTTAGAATTTTTGGAGTTACATAAGTATACGTTTGATACAAGTTACTACGGACTGTTCTGTTTTTGACAGATTCTGTTTTTCGTGTGTTGTTTGCTTATTTTGATGAATCTATGGCTAGTATCGGAGGTTATGAACCATAGAGAAGTTGGAATACAGTAGGTTTAACACCAATATAAATAAAGAATGATTTCATTACAGTACCTTATGATGGTGATTTGCTTTCTTATACTAACGGAGCTCATGAGATTTTCTGTTAAGTTTTGTGTTGTGAAGTTTTCAAGTTTTGGGTAAAGATTTGATGGATTATGGAACAAGGAGTGGCAAGAGCCTAAGCTTGGGGATGCCTAAGGCACCCTAAGGTAAAATCCAAGGACAACCAAAGTTTAAGATTGGGGATGCCCTAAGGCATCCCCTCTTTTGTCTTCGCCCATCGGTAACTTTACTTGGAGCTATATTTTTATTCACCACATGATATGTGTTTTGCTTGGAGCGTCTTGTATGATTTGAGTCTTTGCTTTTTAGTTCACCACAATCATCCTTGCTGTACACACATTTTGGGAGAGACACACATGAATCGGAATTTATTAGAATACTCTATGTGCTTCACTTATATCTTTTGACCTAACAATTTTGCTCTAGTGCTTCACTTATATCTTTTAGAGCACGGTGGTGGTTTTATTTTATAGAAATTATTGATCTCTCATGCTTCACTTATATTATTTTGAGAGTCTTTTAGAACAGCATGGTAATTTGCTTTGGCTATAAAATTAGTCCTAATATGATAGGCATCCAAGATGGATATAATAAAACTTTCATATAAGTGCATTGAATACTAAGAGAAGTTTGATACTTGATGATTGTTTTGAGATATGGAGATAGTGATATTAAAGTTGTGCTAGTTGAGTAGTTGTGAATTTGAGAAATACTTGTGTTGAAGTTTGCAAGTCCCGTAGCATGCACGTATGGTAAACGCTGTGTAACAAATTTGAAACATGAGGTGTTCTTTGATTGTCGTCCTTATGAGTGGCGGTCGGGGACGAGCGATGATCTTTTCCTACCAATATATCCCCCTAGGAGCATGCGCGTAGTGCTTGGTTTTTTATGACTTGTAGATTTTTGCAATAAGTATGTGAGTTCTTTATGACTAATCTTGAGTCCATGGATTATACGCACCCTAACCCTTCCATCATTGCTAGCCTCTTCTTGCACTGCAGTGCATTGCCCTTTCTCACCTTGAGAGTTGGTGCAAACTTCACCGGTGCATCCAAACCCCGTGATACGATACGCTCTATCACACATAAACCTCCTTATATCGTCCTCAAAACAGCCACCATACCTACCTATTATGGCATTTCCATAGCCATTCTGAGATATATTGCCATGCAACTTTCCACTGTTCCGTTTGTTATGACGCGCTTCATCATTGTTATATTGCCTTGCATGATCATGTAGTTAACATCGTATTTGTGGCAAAGCCACCATGCATATTATTTCATACATGTCACTCATGATTCATTGTCCATCCCGGTACACCGCCGGAGGCATTCATATAGATTCATATTTTGTTCTAGTATCAAGTTGTAATTATTGAGTTGTAAATAAATAGAAGTGTGATGATCATCATTAATAAAGCATTGTCCCAAATAAAAAAAAAGAACAAAGGCCAAATAAAAAAAAGGGGGAAAGGCCCCAAAAAAAAAAGAAATAAAAAGGGACAATGCTACTATCCTTTTTCCACACTTGTGCTTCAAAGTAGCACCATGATCTTTATGATAGAGAGTCTCTTGTTTTGTCACTTTCATATACTAGTGGGAATTTTTCGTTATAGAACTTGGCTTGTATATTCCAACAATGGGCTTCCTCAAATGCCCTAGGTCTTCGTGGAGCAAGCAAGTTGGATGCACACCCACTTAGTTACTTTTGTTGAGCTTTCATACATTTATAGCTCTAGTGCATCCGTTGCATGGCAATCCCTACTCCTTGCATTAATATCAATTGATGGGCATCTCCCTAGCCCGTTGATTAACCGCATCAATGTGAGACTTTCTCCTTTTTTGTCTTCTCCACATAACCCCCATCATTATTCTATTCCACCCATAGTGCTATATCCATGGCTCACGCTCATGTATTGCATGAAAGTTGAAAAAAGTTTGAGATTACTAAAGTATGAAACAATTGCTTGGCTTATCATCGGGGTTGTGCATGATGAGAGCATTCTTGTGTGACGAAAATGGAGCATGACCAAATTATATGATTTTGTAGGGATGAACTTTCTTTGGCCATGTTATTTTGAGAAGACATGATTGCTTAGTTAGTATGCTTGAAGTATTATTATTTTTACGTCAATATTAAACTTTTATCTTGAATCTTTTGGATCTGAACATTCATGCCACAATGGGAAACGACATGTATTGTATTGTTGCCACCGAGGATAAAAAAAGGGGTTTATATCATATTGCTTGAGTTTATCCCTCTACATCATGTTGATACGTCTCCAACGTATCTATAATTTTTGATTGTTCCATGCTATTATATTATCTGTTATGGATTTTTAATGGGCTTTATTATAAACTTTTATATTATTATTGGGACTAACCTACTAACCCAAGGCCCAAGCAGAAATTGCTGTTTTTGCCTATTTCAAAGGTTTCGCCAAAAAAAGAATATCAAACGAAATGAAACATTCTGGAGAGTGATTTTTGTAAAAAACGTGATCCAGAGGAATTGGAGTGGACGTCAAGAAAGAAGCGAGGAGGCCACGAGGCAGGAGGCGCGCCGCCTCGGGCACGCCCCACCTCGTGGCCCCTCGCAGCTCCACCGACCTACTTCTTCCTCCTATATATACCCATATACCCTCAAACCAACCAGAGCACCATGAAACCCTATTTCCACCGGCCAAGAACCTTCTCGTACTCCATGAGATCCCATCTTAGGCCTCTTTCCAAGGCTCCACGAGGGGGAAACGATCACGGAGGGCTTGTACATCAACACCATAGCCTCTCCGATGATGTGTGAGTAGTTTACCACAGACCTTCGGTCCATAGTTATTAACTAGATGGCTTCTTCTCTCTTTGGATCTCAATACAAATTTCTCCTCGATCTTCTTGGAGATCTATTCAATGTAACTCTTTTTATGTGTGTTTGTCGAGATCCGATGAATTGTGGGTTTATGATCAAGATTATCTATGAACAATATTTGAATCTTCTCTGAATTTTTTATGTATGATTGGTTATCTTTGCAAGTCTCTTCAATTATCAGTTTGGTTTGGCCTACTAGATTGATCTTTCTTGCAATGGGAGAAGTGCTTAGCTTTGGGTTCAATCTTTATGCTGTTTTCGATCCCAAAGGATGAGGGAAAACGACACGTATTGTATTGTTGCCATCGAGGATAAAAAGATGGGGTTTATATCATATTGCTTGAGTTTATCCCTCTACATCATGTCATCTTGCCTAATGCGTTACTCTGTTCTTATGAACTTAATACTCTAGATGGATGCTGGATAGCGGTCGATGTGTGGATTAATAGTAGTAGATGCAGAATCGTTTTGGTCTACTTGTCGCGAACGTGATGCCTATATACATGATCATGCCTAGATATTCTCATAATTATACACTTTTCTATCAATTGCTCGACAGTAATTTGTTCACCCACCGTAATACTTATGCTATCTTGAGGGAAGCCACTAGTGAAACCTATGGCCCCCGGGTCTATTTTCCATCATATAAGTTTCCAATCTATTTTAATTTGCAATCTTTACTTTCAATCTTTATCATAAAAATACCAAAAAATATTATCTTATCATCTCTATCAGATCTTACTTTTGCAAGTGGCCGTGAAGGGATTAACAACCCCTTTATCGCGTTGGTTGCAAGGTTCTTATTTGTTTGTGTAGGTACGAGGGACTTGCGTGTGGCCTCCTACTGGATTGATACCTTGGTTCTCAAAACTGAGGGAAATACTTATGCTACTTTGCTGCATCACCCTTTCCTCTTCAAGGGAAAACCAACGCATGCTCAAGAGGTAGCACATGTCATCTTGCCTAATGCGTTACTCTGTTCATATGAACTTAATACTCTAGATGCATGCTGGATAGCGGTCGATGTGTGGAGTAATAGTAGTAGATGCAGAATTGTTTCGGCTCACTTGTCACGACGTGATGCCTATGTTCATGATTATGTCTAGATATTCTGATAATTATGCGCTTTTCTATCAATTGCTCGTCAGTATTTTGTTCACCCACCGTAAGATATGCTATCTTGAGAGTAGCCACTAGTGAAACCTATGGCCCTCGGGTCTACTTTACATCATATAAGTTTCCAATCTGCAATTCTAGTTTACTATTTATTTTGCAATCTTTATTTTTCAATCTATACAACAAAAATACCAAAAATATTTATCTTATTATCTTTATCAGATCTCACTTTTGCAAGTGGTCGTGAAGGGACCGGCAACCCCTTTATCGCGTTGGTTGCAAGGTTCTTGATTGTTTGTGCAGGTACTAGGCGATTTGCGTGTAGTCTCCTCATCGGATTGATACCTGGTTCTCAAAACTGAGGGAAATACTTACGCCACTTCGCTGCATCAGCCTTTCCTCTTCAAAAGGAAAACCAACGCATGCTCAAGAGGTAGCAAGAAGGATTTCTGGCGCCATTGCCGGGGAGATCTACGCCAAGTCAAGACATACCAAGTACCCATCACAAACTCTTCTCCCTCGCATTACATTATTTGCCATTTGCCTCTCGTTTTCCTCTCCCCCACTTCATCCTTGACGTTATATTCGCCCTTTTTCCGTTTGCCTCTTTTCGCTTGCTTCGTGTTTGCTTGTGTGTTGGATAGATTGTTTGTCACGATGGCTCAAGATAATACTAAATTGTGTGACTTTTCCAGTACCAACAATAATTATTTTATTAGCAATCCGATTGGTCCTATTACCGATGCTGAATCTTGTGAAATTAATACCGCTTTGTTGAATCTTGTTATGAAAGATCGGTTTTCTGGCCTTCGTAGAGAAGATGCCGCTACCCATCTGAACAACTTCGTTGATTTGTGTGATATGCAAAAGAAGAAAGATGTGGACAATGATATTGTCAAATTGAAACTATTTCCGTTTTCGCTTAGAGATCGTGCTAAAACTTGGTTTTTTTTCTTTGCCTAAAAATAGTATTGATTCATGGAATAAGTGCAAAGATGCTTTTATCTCTAAGTATTATCCTCCCACTAAGATCATCTCTCTTAGAAACGATATTATGAAATTTAAGCAACTGGACCATGAGCATGTAGCACAAGCTTGGGAGAGGATGAAATTAATGATACGTAATTTCCCTACACATGGTTTGAATTTACGGATGATTATACAAAAATTTTATGCCGGATTGAATTTTGCTTCTAGAAATCTTTTTAGATTCGCCGCTGGAGGCACTTTTTATGGAAATCACATTAGGAGAAGCTACTAAACTCCTAGATAATATTATGGTTAATTATTCTCAATGGCACACCAAAAGATCCACTAGTAAAAAAGTTCATGCTATTGAAGAGATTAATGTTTTGAGTCGAAAGATGGATGAACTTATGAAATTGTTTGCTAATAAGAGTGTTTCTTATTATCCTAATGATATGCCTTTGTCTACTTTGATTGAGAATAATAATGAATCTATGGATGTGAATTTTGTTGGTAGGAACAATTTTGGTAACAATGCGTATAGAGGAAACTTTAATTCTTGGTCGTTCCCTAGTAATTCCTCTAATAATTATGGTAATTCCTACAACAACTCTTATGGAATTTTTAATAAGATGCCCTCCGATTTTGAGACTAGTGTTAAAGAATTTATGATTTCTCAAAAGAATTTCAATTCTTTGCTTGAAGAAAAATTGCCTAACATTGATGAGTTGGCTAAGAACGTGGATAGAATTTTTCTTGATGTTCATTCTTTGAAACTTAGATCTATTCCACCTAAGCATGATATCACTGATTCTCTCAAATCTATGAGAATTTCCATTGATGAGTGCAAAGAAAGAACCGCTAGGATGCGTGCTAAAAAGATTGCTTTGTAAAAGCGTGTTCTTCTAGTTTTCATGACAATAATGATGAAAATCTATAAGTGATTGATGTGTCCCCTATTAAATATTTGTTTTCCAATATGAATCTTGATAAATATGGGACTGGAGATGAGTCAACTTTAGTTAAAAGGCGTCCCAATGATTCGGAGTTTTTAGATCTTGATGCAAAAAATGGTAAAAGTGGGATTGAAGAGGTAAAAACTTTACATAGCAATGAACCCACTATTTTGGATTTCAAAATTTTGATTATGATAATTGTTCTTTGATAGATTGTATTTCCTTGTTGCAATCCGTGTTAAATTCTCCTCATGCTTATGCTCAAAATAAAGCTTTTACCAAACACATCATTGATGCTTTAATGCAATCTTATGAAGAAAAGCTTGAATTAGAAGTTTCTATCCCTAGAAAACTTTATGATGAGTGGGAACCTACTATTAAAATTAAGATTAAAGATCATTAATGCTATGCTTTATGTGATTTGGGTGCTAGTGTTTCCATGATTCCAAAACTTTGTGTGATGTGCTAGGTTTCCGTGAATTTGATGATTGTTCTTTAAATTTGCACCTTATGGATTCCACCATTAAAAACCTATGGGAAGGATTAATTATGTTCTTATTGTTGCAAATAGGAATTATGTGCCAGAGATTTCATTGTTCTTGATATAGATTGCAATCCTTCATGTCCTATTATTCTTGGTAGACCTTTTCTTAGAACGATTGGTGCAATTATTGATATGAAAGAAGGAAATATTAGATTCCAATGTCCATTAAGGAAAGTCAAGGAACACTTTCCTAGGAAGAAAATTAAATTGCCTTATGATCTATTATGAGAGCCACTTATGGATTGCATACCGAAGATGACAACACCTAGATCTATTCTTGTTTTTATGCCTAGCTAAGGGCGTTAAACAATAGCGCTTGTTGGGAGGCAACCCAATTTTATTTTTGTTCCTTGATTTTTTTCCTGTTTAGTAATAATTAATTCATCTAGACTCTGTTTAGATGTGGTTTTATGTTTTAATTAGTGTTTGTGCCAAGTAGAACCTTTGGGAAGACTTGGGTGAAGTCTTTGCGATCTTGCTGTAAAAAACAGAAACTTTAGCGCTCACGAGATTAGCTGCCATTTGTTACTAGAGATTGCTTTTAGGTTGATTCCTTTTTAATATGATTAATAGATAAATTTCTCACGTCCAACAATTTATTTCATGATTTTTGGAGTTACAGAAGTATATGTTTTATATAGATTACTAAAGTCTGTTCTGTTTTTGACAGATTCTGTTTTTCGCGTGTTGTTTGCTTATTTTGATGAATCTATGGCTAGTATCGGAGGTTATGAACCATAGAGAACTTGGAATACAGTAGGTTTAACACCAATATAAATAAAGAATGAGTTCATTATAGTACCTTATGATGGTGATTTGCTTTCTTATACTAACGGAGCTCATGAGATTTTCTGTTAAGTTTTGTGTTGTGAAGTTTTCAAGTTTTGGGTAAAGATTTGATGGATTATGGAACAAGGAGTGGCAAGAGCCTAAGCTTGGGGATGCCCAAGGCACCCCAAGGTAAAATTAAAGGACAACCAAAATCCTAAGCTTGGGTATGCCACGGAAGGCATCCCCTCTTTCGTCTTCGTCTATCGGTAACTTTACTTGAGGTTATATTTTTATTCACCACATGATATGTGTTTTGCTTGGAGTGTCTTGTATGATTTGAGTCTTTGATTTTTAGTTTACCACAATCATCCTTGCTGTACACACCTTTTGGGAGAGACACACATGAATCAAAATTTATTAGAATACTCTATGTGCTTCACTTATATCTTTTGAGCTAGATAATTTTGCTCTAGTGCTTCACTTATATTATTTAGAGCACGGTGGTGGTTTTATTTTATAGAAATTATTGATCTCTCATGCTTCACTTATATTATTTTGAGAGTCCTTTAGAACAGCATGGTAATTTGCTTTGGTTATAAAATTAGTCTTAATATCATAGGCATCCAAGATGGGTATAATAAAAACTTCCATATAGAGCGTATTGAATACTATGAGAAGTTTGATACTTGATGATTGTTTTGAGATATGAAGACGGTAATATTAGAGTCATGCTAGTTGAGTAGTTGTGAATTTGAGAAATACTTGTGTTGGAGTTTGCAAGTCCCGTAGCATGCACGTAAGGTAAACATTGTGTGACAAATTTGAAGCATGAGGTGTTTCTTTGATTGTCCTCCTTATGAGTGGCGGTCGGGAACGAGCGATGATCTTTTCCTACCAATCTATCCCCCTAGGAGCATGCGTGTAGTGCTTGGTTTTTGATGACTTGTAGATTTTTGCAATAAGTATGTGAGTTCTTTTTGACTAATGTTGAGTCCATGGATTATACGCACTCTCACCTGTCCATGATTGCTAGCCTCTTCGGTACCATGCATTGCCCTTTCTCACCTTCTCGTGAGTTGGTGCAAACTTCACTGCATCCAACCCCATGATATGATACGCTCTATCACACATAAACCTCCTTATATCTTCCTCAAAACAGCCAACATACATACCTATTATGGCATTTCCATAGCCATTTCGAGATATATTGCCATGCAACTTTCCACCGTTCTATTTATTATGACACGCTTCATCATTGTTATATTGCCTTGCATGATCATGTAGTTGACATCGTATTTGTGGCAAAGCCACCATGCATAATTTCATACATGTCACTCTTGTTTCGTTGCCCATCCCGGTACACCGCCTGAGGCATTCATATAGAGTCATACTTTGTTCTAGCATCGAGTTGCAATCTTTGAGTTGTAAATAAATAGAAGTGTGATGATCATCATTAATAGAGCATTGTCCTGAAAAAATTAAAAAAAGGTCAAAAAAAAAGGAAAGGCCAGAAATAAAAAAAATAAAAAATATAAAAGGGACAATGCTACTATCCTTTTTCCACACTTGTGCTTCAAAGTAGCACCATGATCTTCATGATAGAGAGTCTCTTATATTGTCACTTTCATATACTAGTGAGAAATTTTCATTATAGGACTTGGCTTGTATATTCCAACAATGGGCTTCCTCAAATGCCCTAGGTCTTCGTGAGCAAGCAAGTTGGATGCACACCCACTTAGTTTCTTTTGTTGAGCTTTCATACATTTATAGCTCTAGTGCATCCGTCGCATGGCAATCCCTACTCCTCGCATTGACATCAATTGATGGGCATCTCCATAGCCCATTGATTAACCGCGTCAATGTGAGACTTTATCCTTTTATCTTCTCCACACAACCCCCATCACTATATTCTATTCCACCCATAGTGCTATGTCCATGGCTCACGCTCATGTATTGCGTGAAAGTTGAAAAAAGTTTGAGAATACTAAAGTATGAAACAATTGCTTGGCTTGTCATCGGGGTTGTGCATGATGAGAGCATTTTTGTGTGAAGTAAATGAAGCATAGCCAAACTATATGATTTTGTATGGATAAGCTTTCTTTGTCCATGTTATTTTGAGAAGACATAATTGCTTAGTTAGTATGTGTTGGGGAACGTAGTAATTTCAAAAAAATTCCTACGCATTACGTGATCATGGTGATGCATAGCAACGAGAGGGGAGAGTGTGTCCACGCACTGTGAGACCGAAAGCGGAAGCGTTAGCACAACGCTGTTGATGTAGTCAGACGCCTTCACGATCCGACCGATCCAAGTACCAAACGACGGCACCTCCGAAGTTCAGCACATCGCTCAGCCTCGATGACGCCCGCGAACTCCGATCTAGAAGAGCTTCATGGGAGAGTTCCGTCAGCACGACGGCGTGATGACGGTGATGATGTTGCCGCCGACGCAGGGCTTCGCCTAAGCACCGCTACGATATGACCGAGGTGGAATATGGTGGAGGGGGGGCACCGCACACGGCTAAGAGATCAAGAGATCAATTGTTGTGTCTCCAAGGGGTGCCCCCTCCCCATATATAATGGAGTGGAGGAGGGGAGAGGGCCGCCTCCTAGGCGCGCCCCATGAGGAGTCCTACTCCCACCGGAGTAGGACTCCCTTTCCAAGTGGGAGTAGGAGAGGAGAGGGAAGGAGAGAGAGGGGAAAGGAAAGGGGCGCCTCCTTGTCCAATTCGGACTGGGGAAGGGGCGCGCTGCCCTTGGCCGCCCTCCTTCTTCTCCACTAGGCCCAATAGGCCCATTAGTCTCCCCGGGGTTCCAGAACCCCTAAGATTCTAAGATATGGGTCAAACTCCTCAAACCATTCCGGTGTCCGAACATAGTCGTCCAATATATCGACCTTTACGCCCCGACCATTTCGAGACTCCTCGTCATGTTCGTGATCACATCCGGACTCAACTACCTTCGTACATCAAAGCACAAAACTCATAATACAATCATCACCGAAACTTTAAGTTGCAAGGACCCTACGGGTTCAAGAACTATGTACACATGACCAGACATATCTCCGGTCAATAACCAATAGCGGAACCTCGATGCTCATATTGGCTCCTACATATTCTACGAAGATCTTTATCGGTCAAACCGCTGTAATAACATACGTTGTTCTCTTTGTCATCGGTGTTACTTGCCCGAGATTCGATCGTCGGTATATCAATACCTAGTTCAATCTCATATCGCAAGTCTCTTTACTGCTCCATAATACATCATCTTGCAACTAACTCATTAGTTACAATGCTTGCAAGGCTTATAGTGATGTGTATTACCGAGTGGGCCCAGAGACACCTCTCCCATAATCGGAGTGACAAATCATAATCTCAAAATACGCCAACCCAACAAGTACCTTCGAGACACCAGAGAGCACCTTTATAATCACCCAGTTATGTTGTGACGCTTGGTTGCACACAAAGTGTTCCTCCGTAAACGAGAGTTGCATAATGTCATAGTCACAGTGAACATGTATAAGTCATGAAGAAAGCAATAGCGAATACTAAACGATCAAGTGCTAAGCTAACGGAATGGGTCAAGTCAATCACATCATTCTCCTAATGATGTGATACCGCTAATCAAATGACAACGCATGTCTATGGCTAGGAAACATAACCATCTTTGATCAACGAGCTAGTCAAGTAGAGGCATACTAGTGACACTCTGTTTGTCTATGTATTCACACAAGTATTATGTTTCCGGTTAATACAATTCTAGCATGAATAATAAACATTTATCATGATATGAGGAAATAAATAATGACTTTATTATTGCCTCTAGGGCATATTTCCTTCAGTATGCTTGAAGTATTATTATTTTTATGTCAATATTAAACTTTCGTCTTCAATCTTTCGGATCTGAACATTCATGCCACAATAAAGAAAATTACATTGAAAATTATGCTAGGTAGCATTCCACATCAAAAATTCTGTTTTTATCATTTACCTACTCGAGGACGAGCAGGAATTAAGCTTGGGGTGCTTGATACGTCTCCAATGTATCTATAATTTTTTATTGTTGCATGCTGTTATATTATCTGTTTTGGATGTTTAATGGGATTCAATATACCTTTCTATATTATTTTTGGGACTAACCTATTAACTGAAGGCCCAGTGCAAATTGCTGTTTTTTTTTGCCTATTTCAGTGTTTCACAGAAAAGGAATATCAAACGGAATCCAAACGGAATGAAACCTTCGGGAGGATCTTTTTTTGGAACAAACGCAATCCAGGAGACTCGGAGTGGACTTCAAATAAGCAACGAGGCGGCCACGAGGTAGGAGGGTGCGCCCAGGGGGGTAGGCATGCCCCCCACCCTCGTGGGCCCCTCGTAGCTCTACAGACCTACTTCTTTCACCTATATATACTCTTATACCCTGAAACCATCGGGGAGAGCCAAGAGACCACTTTTCCACTGCCGCAACCTTCTGTACCCGTGAGATCCCATCTTGGGGCCTTTTCCGGCGCTGCGCCGCAGGGGGATTCGATCACAGAGGGCTTCTACATCAACACCATAGCCTCTCCGATGATGTGTGAGTAGTTTACCACAGACCTTCTGGTCCATAGTTATTAGCTAGATGGCTTCTTCTCTCTCTTTGGATCTCAAGACAAAGTTCTCCGCGATCTTCTTGGAGATCTATTTGATGTAATTCTTTTTGCGGTGTGTTTGTCGAGATCCGATGAATTGTGGGTTTATGATCAAGATTATCTATGAAAAATATTTGATTCTTCTCTGAATTCTTTTATGCATGATTTAATATCTTTGCAAGTCTCTTCGAATTATCAGTTTGGTTTGGCCTACTAGATTGATCTTTCTTGCAATGGGAGAAGTGCTTAGCTTTGGGTTCAATCTTGCGGTGCTCGATCCCAGTTGCAGAAGGGGAAACGACACGTATTGTATTGTTGCCATCGAGGATAAAAAGATGGGGTTTATACCATATTGCTTGAGTTTATCCCTCTACATCATGTCATCTTGCCTAATGCGTTATTCTGTTCTTATGAACTTAATACTCTAGATGCATGCTAGATAGCGGTCGATGTGTGGAGTAATAGTAGTAGATGCAGAATTGTTTCGGTCTACTTGTCACGGACATGATGCCTATGTTCATGATCATGCCTAGATATTCTCATAACTATGCGCTATCAACTGGTCGACAGTAGTTTGTTCACCCAATGTAAGATATGCTATCTTGAGAGAAGCCACTATTGAAACCTATGGCCCCCGGGTCTACTTTACATCATATAAGTTTCCAATCTACAATTCTAGTTTACTATTTATTTTGCAATCTTTATTTTTCAATCTATACAAGAAAAATCCCAAAAATATTTATCTTATTATCTTTATTAGATCTCACTTTTGCAAGTGGCCGTGAAGGGATTGACAACCCCTTTATCGCGTTGGTTGCAAGGTTCTTGATGTTTGTGCAGGTACTAGGCGATTTACGTGTAGTCTCCTACTGGATTGATACCTTGGTTCTCAAAAACTGAGGGAAATACTTATGCTACTCTGCCGCATCATCCTTTCCTCTTCAAGGGAAAACCAACGCATGCTCAAGAGGTAGCAACCATATCAGCATACTACATCACAATCATTTTAACGCAATGTTGACACCCAAGATAAATCATTACCACTCCTAGCTACTTAAGCATGGCATGAGAAACTATAATTTCTAATTGTCATTTCAAACATGTTTGATCATAATAGGCTGAATCATGAATACTAGGTTAAACATATTTACAAAAACAGAACAAGTCGAGTTCATTCCCGTTTCTCTCTGCCACCACCAGTTCATCAAATACCGTCATTATTGCGTTTCACTTGCATGACCGAATGATAGGTAAATAATAATAGCGCAAGAGTGCCATGGACTAAGCTGGAATCTCCAAACCATTTTATTCAAAGGAGAAGACAGGGTAATTTGGGCTCTTTGTTAGATCAACAATAATGCATATGAGAGCCACTCAACAATTTCATCGTGGTCTTCTCCTCGGTATGACTCAATAAACGGAAAAGAAATTCAAAGAAGCACACTGAAATACTTTAGGAGTTTTTTAGTTTTTTTTCTAAAAGAAAGCAAATTAAAACAAGAAAAACAAAAAATGAGAAAAACTATTTACACGGGAAAGCTCCCAACAAGCAAGAAGAAGAATCGAGAAATATTTTTGGGTTTTCTTTTAATACTACATCTAATTAAACCAGAAAGAAAAACCGAAAAGAAGTAGGAAATATTTTTATATCTTCTCAAAGTTTTTCAAACACACAAGAAGAAAGCGAGAAAATAAATCTAGCATGGATTGTATAATGAAAAGTGTGGATACGTTGGGAGGCGAAATTATAAGACCCTATCTTTCTTTGTGTCCAGTTGAAACATTTTGCTCATGTGTATGCGGTGAGTGTTAGCAATCATAGAAGACTATATGATGGTTGAGTATGTGGACTTGCCTAAAGGCTCCAATATGTGACCCTTCCTGAAAAGATGATGAATTGTAGTTGCAAAGTTGACTGAGAACATATTTTGTTGGTTTCCAATAGAGTTTATGCTTTATACTTTGATAGTGTGATGAATTGTAACTTATTCATGAGAAGTCTATGATAAAATTTTTATGTTAAAGTTTTTTGTTGTTATAATAATTCACATGATGCTTCTATGTCTGTATTTTGTTTTTATCAACACCTCTCTCCCTATGCATGTGGACATGTTTTTCGATTTCGGTTTTCGCTTGAGGACAAGCGAGGTCTAAGCTTGGGGGAGTTGATACATCCATTTTACATCATCTTTACCTACTGTTATTTATAATGTTTTTATGCATAATAATGCTTTTTGGAGTAATTCTAATGCCTTTTCTCTCATAATATGCAAGGTACACACAAAGAAGGAGAATTCCGGCAGCTGGAAATCTGGACCTGAAAAAGCTACGTCAGACTACCTATTCTGCACAACTCCAAATAAGCTAAAACTTCACGAGGATTTTTTATGGAATAAATAAGAAATACTGGAGCAAATAACCACCGGAGGGGGGCCACATGGTGAGTAGGCCAGGCGCGCCCTGGTGGGTTGTGCTCAGCCCAGCCCACCTCCGGTGCCCATCTTCTGGTATATAAGTCATTTTGACCTAGAAAAATAAGGAGAGGACTTTCGGGATGGAGCACCGCCGTCTCAAGGCGGAACTTGGGCAGGAGCACTTTTGTCAGTCCGTGGAGCGATTCCATTGGGGAACTTCCCTCCTGAGGGGGAAATCATCGTCATCATCATCACCAACAACTCTCCCATCTTGGGGAGGGCAATCTCCATCAAACTCTTCAACAGCACCATCTCCTCTCAAACCCTAGTTCATCTCCCGTGTTCAATCTGTGTACCAGAACTATAGATTGGTGCTTGTGGGTGACTAGTAGTGTTGATTACATCTTGTAGTTGATTATTATATGATTTATTTGGTGGAAGATTATATGTTCAGATCCAATATGTTATTTAATATCCCTCTGATCTTGAGCATGATTATCATTTGTGAGTAGTTAATTTTGTTCTTGAGGTCACGGGAGAAATCTTGTTGCAAGTAATCATGTGAACTTGATATGTGTTCGATATTTTGATAGTATGTATGTTGTGATTCCCTTAGTGGTGTCATGTGAACGTCGATTACATGACAATTCACCATATTTGGGCCTAAGGGAATGCATTGTGGAGTAGTTATTAGATGATGGGTTGCGAGAGAGACAGAAGCTTAAACCCTAGTCTATGCGCTAGTCTGTAAGGGACCGATTGGATCCCAAAGTTTAATGCTATGGTTAGAACTTATTCTTAATACTTTTCTCGTAGTTGTGGATGGTTGCGAGGGGGTTAGGTTTGTTCAAGTAAGAACAACACCTAAGCACCGGTCCACCCACATATCAAATTATCAAAGTAACGAACATGAATCGAATCAACATGATGAAAGTGACTAGATGAAATTCCCGTGTACCCTCAAGAACGCTTTGCTTACTATAAGAGACCGTTTTGGCCTGTCCTTTGCCTCAAAAGGATTGGGCTACCTTGCTGCACTTTTGTTACTATTATCGTTACTTGCTCGTTACAAATTATCTTGCTATCAAACTACTCTGTTACTTACAATTTTAGCACTTGCAGACATTACCTTGCTGAAAACCACTTGTCATTTCCTTCTGCTCCTCGTTGGGTTCGACACTCTTACTTATCAAAAAGGCTACAATTGATTCCATATACTTGTGGGTCATCACGCTTCATCCCACAATACCGCTGAATCAAAATAAGACGTTGGTGGTAAGCAATATGACTATCACCACCAACAAGTATTTGTGTTCTACTCATGCATATCATCTACGCGTAGACCTGTCTCTGATACCACTGTTGGGGATGGTTGCATGGAAAACAAACAAATTCTACGCACACGCAATGATCTATCCATGGAGATGCATAGCAGCGAGGGGGATAGCGTGTCTACGTACCCTCATAGACCATAAGCGGAAGCGTTTGTCAACGCGGTTCATGTAGGCGAACTTCTTTGCGCTTCAACCGATCAAGTACCGAACGCAGGGCACCTCCGCGTTATGCACACGTTCAGCTCGGTGACGTCCCTCGCCTTCTTGATACAACAATATGTCGAGGTAGTAGATGAGTTCCCTCGGCACGATGGCATGGTGACGGTGATGGTGAAGTGATCCTCACAAGGCTTCGCCTAAGCACTATGAAAATATGACCGGGGGCACCGCGCACGGCTAAGACAATGTTGTGTGTCCTTGTGTGGCACCCCCTACCCATGTATATATAGGTGGGAGGGGAGGAGGCAGCCCTTAGGGTGCCCCAAGAGACCTGGCGGCAGCCCTAGGGCTGCTGCCTAATGACCCACAAGTATAGGGGATCTATCGTAGTCCTTTCGATAAGTAAGAGTGTCGAACCCAACAAGGAGCAGAAGGAAATGACAAGCGGTTTTCAGTAAGGTATTCTCTGCAATCACTGAAATTATCGGTAATAGATAGTTTTGTGATAAGGTAATTTGTAATGGGTAACAAGTAATAAAAGTAAATAAGGTGCAACAAGATGGCTCGATCCTTTTTGTAGCAAAGGACAAGCCTGGACAAACTCTTATATAGAGAAAAGCGCTCCCGAGGACACATGGGAATTATTGTCAAGATAGTTTTCATCATGCTCATATGATTCGCGTTTGTTACTTTGATAATTTGGTATGTGGGTGGACCGGTGCTTGGGTGCTGTCCTTTCTTGGACAAGCATCCCACTTACGATTAACCCCTATTGCAAGCATCCGCAACTACAAGAGAAGTATTAAGGTAAACCTAACCATAGCATGAAACATATGGATCAAAATCAGCCCCTTACGAAGCAACTCATAAACTAGGGTTTAAGCTTCATCACTCTAGCAACCCATCATCTACTTATTACTTCCCAATGCCTTCCTCTAGGCCCAAACAATGGTGAAGTGTCATGTAGTCGACGTTCACATAACACCACTAGAGGAGAGATGATACGTCTCCAACGTATCTATAATTTTTGATTGCTCCATGCTACTTTATCTATTGTTTTGGACTATAATGGGCTTTATTTTCCACTTTTATATTATTTTTGGGTCTAACCTATTAACCGGAGGCCCAAATTCTGCATTGTCGTTTTAGCCTTTTTCAAGATTTCAAGAAATGTAATATCAAACGGAGTCCAAACGGAATGAAATCTTCTAAACGTGATTTTCTCATCGATAAGACCCAGAGACTTGGACCCTCACAAGAAAGCCACGAGGCGGTCACGAGGTGGAGGCACGCCCCCTGGGCGTGCCCCCGCCTCGTGGGCCCTCAAGCTCCACCGACGCATTACTCATTCCTCCTATATATACCTCGTACTCCCAAACAATCGTAACAGGAGCCAAAAACATAATTCCACCGCCGCAACTTCCTCATATCCACGAGATCCCATCTTGGGGCCTGTTCGAGCTCCACGAGGGGGCATCCACCACGGAGGGCTTCTACATCAACACCATAGCCCCTCCGATGAAGTGTGAGTAGTTTACTTCAGACCTTTGGGTCCAAAGTTAGTAGCTAGATGGCTTCTTCTCTCTTTTTTGGATCTCAATACAATGTTCTCCCTCTCTCATGGAGATCTATTCGATGTAATCTTCTTTTTGCAAAGTGTGTTTGTTGAGACCGATGAATTGTGGGTTTATGATCCAACTTATCTATGAATAATATTTGAATCTTCTCTGAATTCTTTTATGTATGATTGAGTTATCTTTGCAATCTCTTGAATTATCCGCTTGGTTTGGCTAACTAGATTGGTAGTCCTTGCAATGGGAGAAGTGCATGGCTTTGGGTTCAATCTTATGTGTCCTTACCCAAAGGATGTAAAGGGTTGCAAGGCACGTATTGTATTGTTGCCATCGAGGATAACAAGATGGGGTATTTGTCATATTGCATGAATTTATTCCTCTACATCATGTCATCTTGCTTAAGGTGTTACTCTATTTTTAACTTAATACTCTAGATGCATGCTGGATAGCGGTCGATGAGTGGAGTAATAGTAGTAGATGCGTAATCATTTCGATCTACTTGTCACTTGACGTGATGCCTATATACATGATCATACCTAGATAACCTCATAACTATGCTCAATTCTGCCAATTGCTCAACAAGAATTTGTTCACCCACCGTAGAATATCTATGCTCTTGAGAGAAGCCACTAGTGAAACCTATGGCCCCGGGTCTATTCTCATCATATCAATCTCTATCACTTTTATACTTGCTTTGTTTTACTTTGCCTTTACTTTTTACTTTGCATCTTTATACCAAAAATACCAAAAATATTATCTCTATCAGATCTCACTCTCGTAAGTGACAGTGAAGGGATTGACAACCCCTAATCGCGTTGGTTGCGAGTAGCTATCATTTTGTGCAGGTACAAGGGACTTGTGCGTGGCCTCCTACTAGATTGATACCATGGTTCTCAAAAATTGAGGGAAATACTTACGCCATCTTGTCAGCATCATCCTCTCCTCTTCGGGAAAACCAAAGCAAGCTCAAGACGTAGCAAGAAGGATTTCGCGCCGTTGTCGGGGAGGCTTACTGTGAAGTCAAGTCAAGATTTGACTCCGACAACGAGCCATTTTCTCGCGCCGTTCTTGAGTCTACGCAAAAGTCAACATACCAAGTACCCATCACAATCCCTATCTCTCGTATTACATTATTTGCCATTTGCCTCTCGTTTTCCTCTCCTCCACTTCACCCTTGCCGTTTTATTCGCCCTCCCTTTCCCAATCTCCTTCTCTTTTTCCCTTTGCCTTTTCCTCGTCCGTTTGTTTGCTCGTGTGTTGGATTGCTTGTTTGTCGTGATGGCTCAAGATGCTACCAAATTGTGGGACTTCACCAATACCAATAATAATGATTTCCTTAGCACTACGATTGCTCCTCTTGCCAATACTGAATCTTGTGAAATCAATACTGCTTTGTTGAATCTTGTTATGAAAGATCATTTCGCCGGCCTTCCTAGTGAAGATGCCGCTACTCATCTGAGTAGCTTCGTTGATTTATGTGATATGCAAAAGAAAAAAGATGTCGATAAAGATGTCGTTAAGTTGAAGCTATTTCCTTTTTCGCTTAGAGATCATGCTAAAGCGTGGTTTTCATCTTTGCCTAAAAATAGTATTGATTCTTGGAACAAATGCAAAGATGCTTTTATCTCTAAGTATTTTCCTCCCACTAAGATCATCTCTCTTAGGAACGATATTATGAATTTTAAGCAACTTGATCATGAACATGTTGCACAAGCTTGGGAGAGAATGAAATTAATGATACGTAATTGTCCGACTCATGGTTTGAACTTGTGGATGATTATACAAAAAATTTATGCTGGATTGAATTTTGCTTCTAGAAATCTTTTAGATTCGGCCACGGAGGCACTTTTATGGAAATCACTTTAGGAGATGCTACTAAACTCCTAGATAATATTATGGTTAATTATTCTCAATGGCATCTTGAAAGATCTACTAATAAAAAAGTGCATGGTATAGAAGAAATCAATGTTTTGAGTGGAAAGATGGATGAACTTATGAAATTATTTGCTACTAAGAGTGTTTCTTCTGATCCTAATGATATGCCTTTGTCTACCTTGATTGAGAATAATAATGAATCTATGGATGTGAATTTTGTTGGTAGGAATAATTTTGGTAACAACGCTGTGATAGAGGGAATTTTAATTCTAGGCCTTATCCTAGTAATTCTTCTAATAATTATGGAAATTCCTACAACAACTCTTATGGAAATTTTAATAAGATGCCCTCTGAATTTGAGAGTAGTGTTAAAGAGTTTATGAATTCACAAAAGAATTTTAATGCTTTGCTTGAAGAGAAATTGCTTAAAGTTGATGATTTGGCTAGGAACGTTGATAGAATTTCTCTTGAGGTTGATTCTTTAAATCTTAGATCTATTCCTCCTAAGCATGATATCAATGAGTCTCTCAAAGCTATGAGAATTTCCATTGATGAGTGCAAAGAAAGAACCGCTAGGATGCGTGCTTCCAAAGATGCCTTTATTAAAGCGTGTTCTTTTAATCCCTATGATAATCAAGATGAAGATCTAAAAGTTATTGATGTGTCCCCTATCAAATCTTTGATTTGCAATATGAATCTTGATGAAACTGAATATGATCTTCCTTTACCTAGAAGGCGTTCTAAGAATTCGGAGTTTTTAGATCACGATGATGAAATTGATAAAAGTGGTATCGAAAGAAACAAAAATCTAGATGTTGCTAAGGCCACTATATTGGATCTCAAGGAATTTAATTATGAAAATTGCTTTTTAATTGATTGTATTTCCTTGTTGCAAACCGTGCTAAATTCTCCTCATGCTCATAGTCAAAATAAAGCCTTTACCGAACACATTGTTGATGCCTTGATGCAATCTTATGAAGAAAAACTTGAGTTGAAAGTTTCTATCCCTAGAAAACTCTATGATGAGTGGGAACCTACCATTAAGATTAAAATTAAAAATTATGAGTTTCATGCTTTGTGTGATTTGGGTGCTAGTGTCTCTACTATTCCCAAAACTTTGTGTGATTTGCTAGATTTGCGTGACTTTGATGATTGCTCTCTAAACTTGCATCTTGCGGATTCCACTATTAAAAGGTCTATGGGAAGAATTAATGATGTTCTTATTGTTGCAAATAGGAATTATTTGCCCATAGATTTTATCGTTCTTGATATAGATTGCAATCCTTCATGTCCTATTATTCTTGGTAGACCTTTCCTTAGAACGATTGGTGCAATTATTGATATGAAGGAAGGGAATATTAGATTCCAATTTCCATTAAAGAAAGGCATGGAACACTTTCCTAGAAAGAAAATAAAATTACCATATGAATCTATCATGAGAGCCACTTATGGATTGCCTACCAAAGATGGCAATACCTAGATGTATCCTTGCTTTTATGCCTAGCTAGGGGCGTTAAACGATAGCGCTTGTTGGGAGGCAACCCAATTTTATTTTTAGTTTTTTGTTTTCTGTTTCTGTTTAGGAATAAATAATCCATCTAGCCTCTGTTTAGATGTGGTTTTATCTTTTAATTAGTGTTTGTGCCAAGTTAAACCTATTGGATCTTCTTGGATGATAGTTATTTGATCTTGCTGTAATTTCCAGAAACTTTGTGCTTAGTGACCGAATTGTTAAAAATCACCAGAACGTGATAAAATACTGATTCCAATTGCTGCTGATCAATAAACAAATTTTCCAGATCGTCTAATTTTGGTAGAATTGTTTGAGTTCCAGAAGTTTGCGTTAGTTACGGATTACTACAGACTGTTCTGTTTTTGACAGATTCTATTTTGCGTGTGCTGTTTGCTTATTTTGATGAATCTATGGCTAGTAAAATAGTTTATGATCCATAGAGAAGTTGGAATACAGTAGGTTTAACACCAATATAAATAAAGAATGAGTTCATTACAGTACCTTAAAGTAGTCTTTTGTTTTCTTTCTCTAACGGAGCTCACGAGATTTCTATTGAGTTTTGTGTTGTGAAGTTTTCAAGTTTAGGGTGAATTCTTTTGATGGATTATGGAACAAGGAGTGGCAAGAGACTAAGCTTGGGGATGCCCATGGCACCCCCAAGATAATCCAAGGACACCAAAAAGTCAAAGCTCCGGGGCATCCCCTCTTTCGTCTACTTCCATCGGTAATTTACTTGGAGCTATATTCTTATTCACCACATGATAAGTGTTTTGCTTGGAGCGTCTTGTATTATTTGCGTGTTTGCTTGTTAGTTTACCACAGTCATCCTTGCTGTACACACCTTTTGAGAGACCCATACATGAATTGAAATTTGATAGAATACTCTATGTGCTTCATTTATATCTTTTGAGCTTGATAGTTTGCTCATAGTGCTTCACTTATATCTTTTGAGCGTGATAATTTTTGCTCTAGTGCTTCACTTAGATATTTTAGAGCACGGTGGTGGATTTGTTTTAAAGAAACTTGATCTCTCATGCTTCACTTAGATTATTTTGAGAGTCGTTAATAGCATGGTAATTTGATTAATGTTAATATACTTGGTATTCAAGATATGTGAAATGCTTGTGTTGAAGTTAGCAAATCCCGTAGCATGCACGTATGGTTAAAGTTGTGTAACAAATTTGATACATGAAATGTACCTGGCTTGTGCATCCTTATGAGTGGCGGTCGGGGACGAGCGATGGTCTTTTCCTACCAATCTATCCCCCTAGGAGCATGCGCGTAGTACTTGATTTTGATGACTTCTAAATTTTTGCAATAAGTATATGAGTTCTTTTGACTAATGTTGAGTCCATGGATTATACGCACTTTTACCTTTCCGCCATTGCTAGCCTCTTCTTGGTGCCGTGCATTGCCCTTTCTCACCTTGAGAGTTGGTGCAAACTTCAAGCGGTGCATCCAAACCCCGTGATATGATACGCCTCTTTCACACATAAACCTCCTTATATCTTCCTCAAAACAGCCACCATACCTACCTATTATGGCATTTCCATAGCCATTCCGAGATATATTGCCATGCAACTTTCCACCGTTCTGTTTATCATCATCATGACATACTTTACTTTTGTCATATTGCTATTGCATGATCATGTAGTTGACATCGTATTTGTGGCAAAGCCACCATGCATTATTTTTCATACATGTCACTCTTGATTCATTGCACCATCCAGACATCACGGAGGTATTCATATAGAGTCATACCTTGTTCTAGTTTCGAGTTGTAATCCTTATGTTGTAATCAATAGAAGTGTGTTGATCATAATTATTAGAGAATTGCCCAAAAAAGAGAAAGGCCAAAAAAAAGAGAAAGGCCCCAAAAAAGGGCAATGCTACTATCTCTTTTTACACACTTGTGCTTCAAAGTAGCACCTTGTTCTTCATGTAGTGAGTCTCATATATTGTGCTTCAAAGTAGCACCATGTTTTTCATATAGTGAGTCACATAAGTTGTCTTTTTATATTAGTGGGAATTTTTCATTATAGAACTTGGCTTGTATATTCCTACGATGGGCTTCCTCAAATGCCCTAGGTCTTCATGAGCAAGCAAGTTGGATGCACACCCACTAGTTTTCTTTTGTTGAGCATTCATTTATAGCCCTAGTGCATCCGTTGCATGGCAATCCCTACTCCTCATGTTGACATCAATTGATGGGCATCTCCATAGCCCGCTGATTATCCTCACAATGTGAGACTTTCTCCTTTTTTGTCTTCTCCACACAATCCCCATCATCATATTCTATTCCACCCATAGTGCTATATCCATGGCTCACGCTCATGTATTGCGTGAAGGTTGAAAAAGTTTGAGATTATTTAAGTATGAAACAATTGCTTGGCTTGTCATCGGGGGTATAGAAGTTAGGAACAACTTTGTGTGATGAAAATGAAGCATAGCCTAACTATATGATTTTGTAGGGATGAACTTTCTTTTGCCATGCTATTTTGAGAAGACATAATTACTTTGATTAGTATGCTTGAAGTATTATTATTTTTATGTCAATATGAACTTTTGTCTCGAATCTTTTGGATCTGAATATTCATACCATGATTAAGAAGATTTACATTGAAATTATGCCAAAGTATCACTCCGCATAAAAAATTCTCTTTTATCATTTACCTACCGAGGACGAAAGGGAATTAAGCTTGGGGATGCCTCGATACGCTCCAACATATCTATAATTTTGATTGCTCCATGCTACTTTATCTATTGTTTTGGACTATAATGGGCCTTATTTTCCACTTTTATATTATTTTTGGGACTAACCTATTAACCGGAGGCCCAGCCGTAATTGTGCTTTTTTGCCTTTTTTCAAGATTTCAAGAAACAGAATATCAAACGGAGTCCAAACGGAATGAAATCTTCGGAAACGTGATTTTCTCATCATATAAGACCCAGGAGACTTGGACCCTCCGTCAAGAAAGCCACGAGGCGGTCACGAGGGTGGAGGGCGCGCCCCCCTGCCTCGTGGGCCCCTCGAAGCTCCACCGACGTACTCCTTCCTCCTATATATACCTACGCACTTCAAACGATCGTAACAGGAGCCAAAAACCTAATTCCACCGCCAGCAACTTCCTCAGTATCCACGAGATCCCATCTTGGGGCCTGTCTTTAGAGCTCACGGAAGGGGGCATCCACCATGGAGGGCTTCTACATCAACACCATAGCCCCTCCGATGAAGTATGAGTAGTTTACTCAGACCTTGGGTCCATAGTGAGTAGCTAGATGGCTTCTTCTCTCTTTTTGGATCTCAATACGTTGTTCTCCCCTCTCTCGTGGAGATCTATTCGATGTAATCTTCTTTTGCAGTGTGTTTGTTGAGACCGATGAATTGTGGGTTTATGATCCAGCTTATCTATGAATAATATTTGAATCTTCTCTGAATTCTTTTATGTATGATTGAGTTATCTTTGCAAGTCTCTTCAATTATCCGCTTGGTTTGGCCAACTATATTGGTTGTTCTTGCAATGGGAGAAGTGCATGGCTTTGGGTTCAATCTTGCGGTGTCCTTACCCAAAGGATGTAAAGGGTTGCAAGGCACGTATTGTATTGTTGCCATCGAGGATAACAAGATGGAGTATTTGTCATATTGCATGCATTTATTCCTCTACATCATGTCATCTTGCTTAAGGCGTTACTCTATTTCTAACTTAATACTCTAGATGCATGCTGGATAGCGGTCGATGAGTGGAGTAATAGTAGTAGATGCGTAATCGTTTCGATCTACTTGTCACGGACGTGATGCCTATATACATGATCATACCTAGATAACCTCATAACTATGCTCAATTCTCATCAATTGCTCAACAAGTAATTTGTTCACCCACCGTAGAATATCTATGCTCTTGAGAGAAGCCACTAGTGAAACCTATGGCCCCCGGGTCTATTCTCATCATATCAATCTCTATCACTTTTATACTTGCTTTCTTTTACTTTGCCTTTACTTTTTACTTTGCATCTTTATACCAAAAATATTATCTCTATCAGATCTCACTCTCGTAAGTGACCGTGAAGGGACTGACAACCCCTAATCGCGTTGGTTGCGAGTAGCTATCGTTTTGTGCAGGTACAAGGGACTTGTGCGTGGCCTCCTACTGGATTGATACCTTGGTTCTCAAAAAATGAGGGAAATACTCACGCTATTGTGCTGCATCATCCTCTCCTCTTCGGGGAAAACCAACGCAAGCTCAAGACGTAGCAAGAGACAACATAAATCTCATCAAAATATCGAACGAATACCTAATTCACATGACTACTTATATCAAAACTTCTCCCATGTCCTCAGGAACAAACGTAACTACTCACAAACTATATTCATGTTCATAATCAGAGGGTTATTAATATGCATAAAGGATCTGAACATATGATCTTCCACCAAATAAACCAACTAGCATCAACTACAAGGAGTAATCAACACTACTAGCAACCCACAGGTACCAATCTGAGGCTTTGGGACAAAGATTCGATACAATAGATGAACTAGGGTTTTAGAGGAGATGGTGCTGGTGAAGATGTTGATGGAGATTCACCCCTCCCGATGAGAGGATCGTTGGTGATGACGATGGCGATGATTTCCCCCTCTCGGAGGGAATTTTCCCTGGCAGAACAGCTCCACCGGAGCCCTAGATTGGTTCTGCCAAGGTTCCGCCTCGTGGCGGCGGTGTTTCTTCCCGAAAGCTTCCTTATGATTTTTTCCAGGGTAAAAGACTTCATATAGCAGAAGATGGGCACCGGAGGCTGCCAGGCCCACGAGGCGTGGGCGTGCCTGGGTAGGGCGCGCCCCCACCCTCGTGGCCAGGGTGTGGGCCCCCCGCTGGTGGATTCTTTCGCTAGTATTTTTTATTAATCCCAAAACGTGCCTCCGTGAAGTTTCAAGACTTTTGGAGAGCTGTGCAGAATAGGTCTCTAATATTTGCTCCTTTTCCAAATTTAGAATTCCATTTCTTGGCATTCTCCCTCTTCATGTAAACCTTGTAAAATAAGGGAGAATAGGCATAAGTATTGTGACATAACATGTAATAACAGCCCATAATGCAATAAATATCGATATAAAAGCATGATGCAAAATGGACATATCAACTCCCCCAAGCTTAGACCTCGGTTGTCCTCAAAGGAAGCCGATAACGAAAAATATGTCCACATGTTTAGAGATAGAGGTGTCGATAAAATAAAATACGGACATGAGGGCATCATGATCATTCTTATAACAACAACATATATAGATATTGTCATATGATTTATTATGCTCAAGTAATAATCTATTCACAAAGTAAAGTATGAATCAGAAACTTCATTGAGAACTAACAAACTATAATATCAATCATTGAAGCAATTGAAATTTATCATAACATCAGAAAGAGTCATTATAAGAGCTTTTCAGCAAGTCCACATACTCAACTATCATTTAGTCTTTCACAATTTCTAACACTCATGCAATACTTATGGGTATGGAGTTTCAATCGGACACCGAGAAAGATAGGGGCTTATAGTGTTGCCTCCCAACCTTTTACCTCAAGGGTAATGTCAACAATAATAGTTCATGCTAACTTATATATATGACAAATTTTCCCTACTACCGGGTGTAGTTACTCCCACTTTTGTTTCATACGTTCTATGTAGTATCTATCATATCGAAGAGTATGTAATGCAGCGTAGTATGTAGTATATAAGAATGTTTAGGTAGTATATATACTACTTTTTTGGTAGTATGTATCATATTTTATGATACTTTATTTCACGTGACAAATATGTACGTATTTCAGAAATACAATAAAATTATGAGCTCCCTTGCCATTTTTCATATAAATCACTTGGGAATATCTTAGATACAGATATGAACATACTAAAATAATAAAGTAGAGTATATACTACCACATGATAGTATATGAGAAATGGGTGTAGCTACACCCGTAGTAGGATGCATTTTCCTATATATATATATATATATATATATATATATATATATATATATATATATATATATATATCAGGAAGGTGAAGATCACCATGACTCTTGCATAAGGTATAGGAGAAAAGTAAAAGGTAGGCCCTTCGCAGAGGGAAGAAGAGGTTGTCATGTGCTTTTATGGTTGGATGCACGAAATCTTAATGCAAAAGAACATCACTTTATATTGCCACTTGTGATATGGACCTTTATTATGCAGTCCATCGTTTATTGCTTCCATATCACAAGATCGTATAAAGCTTATTTTCTCCACACTAATAAATCATACATATTTAGAGAGCAATTTTTATTGCATGCAACATTGACAACTTACTTGAAGGATCTTACTCAATCCATAGGTAGATATAGTGGACTCTCATGGCAAATTTGGGTTTAAGGATATTCGGAAGCACAAGTAGTATCTCTACTTGGTGCAAAGAATTTGGCTAGCATGAGAGGGAAAGGCAAGCTCAACATGCTAGATGATCCATGAAAATATACTTTATTTCGGATATAGGAAAACATAATCCATTACGTTGTCTGCCTTGTCCAACATCAACACTTTAGCATGTCATAGTTTAATGAGTGCTCACAATCATAAAAGATGTCCAAGATATTGTATTTATATGTGAAAACCTCTCTTTCTTTATTACTTCGTATTAATTGCAACGATGACCAAAACTATGTTTGTCAACTCTCAACAACTTTTATTCATCATACTCTTTATATGTGAAGTCATTACTCTCCATAAAATTAATATGATCTCTTATTTCTTTTTATTCTTTCTCTTTTCTTCCCTCAAGATCATAGCAGGATAGTCAAGCCCTTGACTCAGCTCACGGACTCGATTACATAGAAGGATCATAAAGCTAAACTCAAAACTAAATCATACTGAAACTTTATTCTACTAGATCAAGATATTAGCAAAAGGATCGAACCAAGAAAACGGTAAAGATAGGAGTGTGATGGTGATACAATACCGGGGCATCTCCCCCAAGCTTGGCAGTTGCCAAGGGGAGTGCCCATACCCATGTGATTATGTCTCTTTCCTCGGGGGTGGTGAGGGTGGTGATGATGAAGATAACTGTGCCTTTTGCTTTTTCGAATTGTAATTGAGAAGAGCTATTTCCTCCTTCAAATCATCGACCTCAGATTCCAGCTTCAAAATCTTGTCACATAAATCCCCTTTGCTTTTCTGCGGAAAACGAGAAAGAATAGATCGATTGTTAGACAGTTTAGCCCTCTTAGGGAGACTAGACTTCTTGAACTTCACGTGCATATCCCTAGGTTGAGGTAGAGGAACATCCTCCTCCCCTGAACTTGAATCATTGATCCTCCTCGAATGAGCATCCTCTTCATCATCCGTAGTTCGACCACAAGGAGATAGATCCCCACAGGTCTTTGGGTCAGCAATGAGATGTGAGACATAGCTCTCTCCGTTGGACTCCTGAGATGACATCTTGCTCTAAATCTGCAACAGAAACAGCTCGAAACAAAAACAGAGGATATTTGCGTGGTACGGTGGTCAAAACCTTCGGGAGATTATATAATGAATTTTTACCGACCAAAAGAAGTATCGTGCAAGAAAACGGAGTCCGGAGAGCACACGAGGTGCCCACGAGGCAGGGGCGTGCCCAGGGGGTAGGGCGCGCCCTCCACCCTCATGGACGCCTCGTGTCCTTCCTGGACTACTTCTTATTTTCCTATTTTCTTAAATATTCCAAAATGGAGAAAAATTGCCATTAGAACTGTTTGGAGTCGGTTTACTTATCGTACCACATACCTATTCCTTTTCGGGGTCTGAAACATTCTGGAACGTGTCCCTTATGTACTCCTCTGGGGTTACAGTTTCAATAACATTGGTTTCAACATTTATGGGATTACCTGAGATATAATTTTTGATTCTTTGACCGTACACCACCTTCGGATTTGTACCTTCAAATTTTTTGATTTTTATGGCACCGGAACAATAGACCTCCTCGATAACGTAAGGACCTTCCCATTTAGAGAGAAGTTTTCCTACAAAAAGCCTTAAATGAGAGTTGAATAGCAACACATAGTCACCTACATTAAACTCACGCTTTTGTATCCTTTTGTCATGCCATCTTTTAACCTTTTCTTTAAATAGTTTGGCATTCTCATAGGCCTAGGTTCTCCATTCATCAAGTGAGCTAATGTCAAATAACATTTTCTCACCGGCAAGTTTGAAATCATAATTGAGCTATTTAATGGCCCAATATGCCTTATGTTCTAGTTCGAGAGGTAAGTGACAAGCTTTTCCATAAACCATTTTATACGGAGACATACCCATAGGATTTTTATATGCAGTTCTATAGGCCCATAATGCATCATCAAGTTTCTTGGACCAATTCTTTCTAGATCTATTAACAGTCTTTTGCAAAATTTATTTGATCTCTCTATTACTCAATTCTACTTGATCACTAGACTGTGGGTGATATGGAGATGCAATTCTATGATTAACATTATACTTAGCAAGCATTTTACGAAAGGCACCATGAATAAAATGTGAACCACCATCAGTCATTAAATATCTAGGGACTCCAAACCTCGGGAAAATAACTTCTTTAAGCATCTTAATAGAGGTGTTATGATCAACACTACTAGTTGGAATAGCTTCTACCCACTTAGTAACGTAATCAACAAAGAACTAAAATATGTGTATACCCATTAGAGGAAGGAAACGGTCCCATATAATCAAAGCCCCAAACATCAAATGGTTCAATAACAAGTGAATAATTCATGGGCATTTCTTGACGTCTACTAATATTACCAATTCTTTGACATTCATCACAAGACAAGACAAACTTACGGGCATCTTTGAAGAGAGTAGGCCAATAAAAACCGGATTGCAATACCATATGTGCAGTTCTATCTCCAGCGTGGTGTCCTCCATAAGCCTCGGAGTGACACTTGCGTAGGATCTGCTCTGTTCATGCTCAGGTACACAATGTCTAATAACACCATCTACTCCTTCTTTATAAAGGAGTGGGTCATCCCAGAAGTAATGTCTTAAATCATAGAAAAACTTTTTCTTTTGCTGGTATGTGAAACTAGGTGGTATAAATTTAGCAACAATGTAATTAGCATAATCCGCATACCATGGAGCCGTATGAGAAGCATTAATGACATTTAGTTGTTCATCGGGAAAGCTATCATCAATAGGTAGTGGGTCATCAAGAACATTTTCTAACCTTGACAAGTTGTCTGCAACGGGGTTCTCAGCTCCCTTTCTATCAATAATATGCAAATCAAATTCTTGTAGCAAGAGAACCCATCTAATAAGTCTAGGTTTAGCATCTTTCTTTTCCATAAGATAAAAGGAATATCTTTTTGTAAGAGATTAGTCAGAGGCCCGGAGATTTTAGAGAAGTCTTTAATGAACCTCCTATAAAAACCGGCATGACCAAGAAAACTTCTTATACCTTTAATGTCCTTGGGACACGACATCTTTTCAATAGCATCAACTTTAGCTTTATCAACTTCAATACCTCTTTCAGAAATTTTATGCCCCAAGACAATACCTTCATTAACCATAAAGTGGCACTTCTCCCAATTCAAGACAAGGTTAGTTTCTTCACATCTACGCAAAACTCGATCAAAGGTTGCTCAAGCAATCATCAAAAGAAGTTCCATATCTGAAAAATCATCCATGAAAACCTCAACAATCTTTTCACAAAAATCGAGAATATAGCCTTCATGCATTTTTGAAAGGTAGCAGGTGCATTTCATTAACCTAAAAGCATACGTCTATATGCAATTGTACCGTAAGGTCAAGTAAAAGTGGTCTTTTGTTGATACTCTTTTGACACAGGTATTTGAGAGAAACTGGAATAACCATCTAGAAAGCAAAAATGTGTATGTTTGGATAATCTTTCTAGCATTTGATCAATAAAAGGTAAAGGGTAATGATCCTTTTTAGTAGCTTTATTTAATTTGCGGAAATCAGTTACCATCCTATAACTTGTAACAATTATTTCTGGGATCAGTTCATCTTTATCATTAGGAACAACAGTAATACCTCCCTTCTTGGGAACACAATGGGCAGGACTTACCCACTGACTATCAGCAACGGGATAAATTATACCTGCCTCCAGAAGCTTTAGTATTTCTTTTCTTACCACTTCTTTCATCTTAGGATTTAACCGTCGTTGGTGATCAACAACCGGTTTTGCGTATTTCTATAATTTTATTTTGTGCTGACATAGAGTGGGACTAATGCCCTTAAGATCATCAAGAGTATATCCAATAGCAGCAGAGTGCTTCTTCGGAGTTTTCAATAATTTCTTTTCTTCATGCTCTAAAAGGTTAGCACTAATAATAACAGGATATATCTTTTTCTCATCAAGATAAGCATATTTAAGAGTATCAGGTAATGGTTTAAGCTCAAACACGGGATCACCCTTGGGTGGAGGAGGATCCCCTAGGATTTCAACAGGCAAGTTGTGTTTCAAAATAGGTCCTTGTTTAAAGAATACTTCATCTATTTCCCTTCTTTCATTCATAAACATATAATTTTCATGGTCGAGCAAATATTGTTCTAAAGGATCATTAGGAGGCACGGCAATAGAAGCAAGACCAATAATTTCATCTTTACTAGACAATTCCTCATCACGGGGTTGTCTACGAAATTTAGCAAAACTGAACTCATGAGACATATCCCCCAAACCAATAGTAACAACATCCTTTTGTCAGTCTATCCTAGCATTAACAGTATTCAAGAAGGGTCTACCAAATATAATGGGACAAAAGTCATCTTGTGGGGAACCAAGAACAAGAAAATCAGCAGGATATTTAACTTTCCCACAAGACTTCAACATCTCTAACAATCCCAACTGGTGAAATAGTGTCTCTATTGGCAAGCTTAATTGTAACATCAATTTCCTCTATCTCAGCAGGTACAATATCATGCATAATTTCTTTGTATAAGGAATGAGGTTGTGACGCCCGGATAATCAAGCTACAATAATCCTCTATTAATGAGGCCACGTCACCACTGTTACTGTTGCTAATCTCTCTTAGATTCAAATCGGTTTGAATTCAAATTTAAATTAAAGTCAAAAAATGAAAGTTTTCAAGTGTCAAAACTAAAATGTTAAATGTATTGGAAATAATGCCTAGATATTTGTAATGGTGAACCAACATTTTTATAAATTGGTTTCATGCCCTAAAATAAATAAGACAATGGCTAAAGTAATGTTCTGAATGCTTTTTAATTTACAAAAGGATCCAAACTATTTTAGATGCTCACCAAATCATTTATGGAAGTGGCTAAAAATTGCATTGTGATTATACAGCCAAGTCTCATATTATTTAAAAGCCAAATGCTAGTGGTTTTAAAATAAAACAGAAAATCTAAACAGAAAAAGAAAACAAAAGTGAGAGAGAGGCCCACTGCCCCTGGACCTTACCCATCATGGCGACCAAACCCCGCAGCCCGCCTACGGTCATCCCCAACCTTCTGTTCACCCGCGTCACCGTGGAGCACACATGCCCGCACACGTCTCCGATCTCCACGCGTCGCCCATCTCGCGATGCCCCGGCGAGGATAAGGTCACCCCGACCCCTCGGCCAAACCCTATTCCCCTCTTTTCTCCCCTCCTCATTTGCCTTGATCGATCTGGAGAAGAGCCGAACGGAGCGGTAGCCGCGCTCACCATCGCCTTCGTCACCGGTGCGGCCATTCACCTCCCCGTCACCCACGACGGCACCAAGAGGATCACCCTCGTCTCCCTCGTCCTCCCGGTGCCAAGACAAGCCTCGGGATGCCGCGAAGCCTCGCCATTGATCCGTCTTTCCCGACTGCAGCCTTCGCGCGCCGCCGTCGATTCACCTACCTCAAGCTCCCCAGGACCATCTCGACCTCCCCATCGACGCTACCGTGAGCCCCGCTTCCTCCCCTGCTCCTTATCGAGCTCGAATCCGAGCTCTAGCGTGTTCCTAGCGTCGATCCCATCGGGGTCCAGTCGTTGGTCACCGCGCAAAGTCGCCGTTGCCGTAGTTCCCGACCACCCCAGACCACGCAACTACCGTAGATAGATGCGCCGCGTTGTCCGCATCGCGTGGGACCTCGCAGTCGACCAAATGCTCATTGGTGTCGCATTTCGACGCGTCGCCGCCACGCCGCGTCCGCTGGCGTGGCCTTGCACAGTCTCGCCCTCGCCTCCCCTTCATTGTCGGCTGCCGCCGCCCCGCCTACGCCACAGCCGCTTTCCAGCGCTCTTCGATCGCGCCCGCCGATCGCCCCGCGGTTGCCGCCCTCGCCCTCGTAGTCCCTCTGCTGCTTTGTTGCTCCCTTGCTTCTTCATTCTCTGTGACACTTCACCCATCGCCCGCATCTGCCCGTCGACTCCGGGCCGTTGTCCCACCTCACCTCGCTCCGCGCCCATGAGCCATGCGCCCGACTCACTTTGCCGTGGGCCGGCCGATGAGGCTCGCCCGTGGCCACGGCTGCCACCAGTTCCGCCCGGCAGGCACCCATGCGCCTGCTTCACGCCGCACTTTTGGACCCGATTAGCCCCTGTGTCAATGACACTGGGCCCATGCCCCTTTTACGTAAAAAAGGTTAAAAAATAATATTAATAAATAATAATTAATTAATTAGTTAAATATTTAATTAACTTAATTAATTAATCTTAGTTAACCTAATGAAGTAGATTAGTTAATTTAAAACTGCAGTTAGCTAGATGAGCCAATGACAAGTGGGACCCAAACACTATTGACCTTTTGACCAGTTAAATGTTGACTGGGTCAACTCTGCTGGCTGTACCACTCCTGGACCCCATTGGTCATACACTCAGGCTAGTGTAGGGCTAGGTGACAAATGTTTATTCTATTTTTAATTTGAATTAATAATAAATCTAGGAAGGCATTAAACTTTACAAATTAATAGAAAATAATCTATAACTCGGATGAAAAAGTTTTATACATGAAAGTTGCTCAGAATGACGAGACGCTTTGGAATACGCTCTCTGTTCATCTGTCACATGCCCCTAGTATAGCGAACATGCAACTTTCCCCCTCCGTTTCATCAATCCGAAAAAGCCAAACTTCGAGAAAACTTTCCGGATGTTATCCTCCTTCGCCGGTATCGAGTCACACTGCGTTAGAACACCCCTAGCACCGCTTATTGTCATGACCTGCATATGTGTGCCTTGTATTTAATGTTTATCCCCCCTCTTCTCTCCGGTAGACCCCGAGACCGTTGCTGATGCCCCTGTGATTGACTACGTCGAGGACGACCCTTCTTCCCTTTCAGCGGAGCTTCCAGGCAAGCCCCCGCTTTGATCATCCCGATATCGCCCATTCCATTCTCTCATGCTTGCATTAGAGTTTGCTACTGTAATTGATTGCTCCTATTCTGATGCATAGCCTGCTTTTGTACCTGCTATTGTTACCTATCTGCTTATCCTAAACTGCTGAGTATAGGTTGGTTAGAGATCCATCAGTGACCCCCACTTGTCCTTGTTGCCCCTGCTTCATCATCGATGCCTCAATCAACGTGATCGATGACCAGAGCCCGACACCTCACATCACATCACGCCCCTTTAGTTGCTCGACTCTTCAGAGCTACTATCGAGTGCCGAGGGTGATCCCTCGTAACACACTCCTGATGATAATTCTGTAGTGTAGCTATTCGGTCGTGGTCAATAAGGGTGGTTCCTCGTTCACCATTCCGATACGGCTCTGACGTGCAACACCTCAAGTGTGAACCTCGAGGGTGGTCCCTCTTATGTTCACCTTGATGATTACATTGAGTGGAATCCACCGGGGGTGATTCCTCGGGTTTTCTTCCTTGATGTTTTGGACACACGGTTACCTTGACTTTACTTGAGACCATTGTTGAAGTCGGGTCGGCCCTGAGCGGTAGCCGCGAGTTGATGTGAAAGCCGGGCGGGCCCAGAGAGCACCCGGGCGATGTGACGGTGGCGGCTGGCTGTTTAGCGGTATCACCCAGGAGGGGTGATAGCTCCGGACTTGTCCTGGCAGCCGTCACTACTTTAATTGTTAATGCACTAACAGGTTTGGGTATTTGTTCTGAATTGGCCTTTGGCCTTTACACACTAACCACCACGCGAGAATAGTTATGGGCCTCGACGTCGCACTATCAGCCGAAGCTTTGTTAGACGTCCAGTTTAGCATTGCGGCACGGCTAGGCCGGCACCATCCTGTAGTGGTGGAGCCTGGACCAGCCCTGCACGTAACGACCCGGAGTGCTACGGGTGATGGGCCCAGACCCCGGAGTGCTTAGGATGTAGACCGGCGGGGACATCTCTGCTGAGCCTAGGTAGGGCTACGACATGTTGATCTTCCGAGGCCGGCATTGACCCAGAAAAATGTGTCCGGCCAGAGTGGCCGAGCGTGTTGGAAAACGTGGTGCACCCCTGCAGGGAAGATATATATTCGAATACCGTGTCCACGGTAATGGACGTTCAGACTTGTATCCTGATCTTATACAACTAGAAATGGATACTTGATATGTGATGGATATGTGGCTCCGAGATTGCTTTCTCGTAGGGAGTCGAGGAAGGATCTCTAGGCGTTAATGCTACAACATGTTTGATAATTATAAAATGCTATTCTTTACTCTTCTACATGCTGCAAGACGCTTCAAGCTGCTTGAAGATGCTAGTCTTCGATAGGCTAGGCCTTCCCCTCTATTCTGGCATTCTGCAGTTCAGTCCACATATACAACCCTTCCTTTGATACCAATGCATACTTAGTATAGATCTGATGCTTGCGAGTACTTTGGATGAGTACTCACGGTTGCTTTGCTACCCCCTTTTCCCCTTTCTTCCTTCTTTCCGGTTGTTGCAACCAGTTGGTGGATCCCTGGAGCCAGATGCCACCGCCGACGGATACTACTACTTGGAGACCGTCGACGACCAGGAGTAGTTAGGAGGTCCTAGGCAGGAGGCCGTGCCTCTTCGATCGTGTTGCTTTTGTGCTAGCCTTCTTAAGGCAAAACTTGTTTAACTTATGTCTGTACTCAGATATCATTGCTTCCGCTGACTCGCTTATGTACCGAGCTATGTATTCGAGCCCTCGAGGCCCTTGGCTTGTAATATGGAGCTTGTATTATTTCAATTTGTGTCTAGAGTTGTGTTGTGATATCTTCCCGTGAGTCCCTGATCTTGATCGTACACATTTGCGTGTATGATTAGTGTAAGGTCGAATTAGTGTACTAGCACCCATATCACACAAGGCATGATAACAATGATCTCCTATTTTAATAAAAATAACAAGCATGCCTACAACAGGTCTATGTTTATTTTTAGTATCCGGTCTAGCAATTCTAGCAGCTTCATCACAGAAGTAAATAACATGCCCATCAATATTATCAGCCAAGAGATCCTTAACCATAGCAATACTAGGTTCAACTTTAATTTGCTCAGGGGGTTCGGGTGTCCTAATATTAATTTTTTTGACCACAGTTGAATCTTTAGCATGATCCTTTATTCTAACAGGGAAAGGTGGTTTCTCAATATAAGCAGTAGGAACAACAGGATCATTATAACTGATAGTCTTTTCTTCAACTTTAATAGGTGCAACTAGTTTTACTTCAATGGGAGGATTATATTTAAACCACTTCTCCTTAGGGAGATCAACGTGAGTAGCAAATGATTCACAGAAAAGAAGCTACTATCTCAGAGTCAAGTCCATATTTAGTGCTAAATTCACGGAAAACATCGGTATCCATAAAATATTTAACACAATCAAACTTAGGTGTTATACCTGACTTCTTACCTTCATCGAGATCCCAATCTTCAGAGTTGCGTTTAATTCTTTCCAATAAATCCCATTTGAATTCAATAGTCTTCATCATAAAAGATCCAGTACAAGAAGTATCAATCATGGAGCGATTGCTGAGAGAAAGCCGATCATAAAAAATTTGAATAATAATTTCCTTTGAGAGCTCATGATTGGGGCATGAATATAATATTGACTTAAGCGTCCCCCAAGCTTGAGCGATGCTTTCTCCTTCGCGAGGCCAAAAATTATATATATAATTACGATCACAATGAACAAGATGCATAGGATAAAACTTCTGATGAAATTCCAATTTCAATTGGGTTGTAGTTCCATGATCCCTTATCATCACATAGCCTAAACCATGTCAATGCCTTTCCCTTCAAAGATAAAGGGAAGACCTTCTTCTTGATAACATCCTCGGGCATACCTCGCAAGCTTAAATAATCCACAAACTTCATCCACATAGATTAGGTGCAAATCGGGATGTAATGTTCCATCTCCGTAAAAGGATTAGCTAGCGCTTTCTATCATACCAAGGAATTTCAAAGTAAACATTTTCAGAGGTTCAGTAGGTTGAGGAGCAACTTTTTGTTTCTTGGTCGGGGTGAAGATACCCCGAACAAGCCCCTCAAAGGATTATGTTCCATAGTAACAAGTGACAGTAAATTTCATCACACTATATAAATTTTTCCTTACCAAAGGCGCTTCACTCCCCGGCAATGGCGCCGGAAAAGAGTCTTGATGACCCACAAGTATAGAGGATCTATCGTAGTCCTTTTAATAAGTAAGAGTGTCGAACCCAACGAGAAGCAGAAGGAAATGACAAGCGGTTTTCAGTAAGGTATTCTCTGCAAGCACTGAAATTATCGGCAACAGATAGTTTTGTGATAATGTAATTTGTAACGGGTAACAAGTAATAAAAGTAAATAAGGTGCAGCAAGATGGCTCAATCCTTTTTGTAGAAAAGGACAAGCCTGGACAAACTCTTATATAGAGAAAAGCGCTCCCGAGGACACATGGGAATTATCGTCAAGCTAGTTTTCATCACGCTCATATGATTCGCGTTCGTTACTTTGATAATTTGGTATGTGGGTGGACTGGTGCTTGGGTGCTGTCCTTTCTTGGACAAGTATCCCACTTATGATTAACCCATATTGCAAGCATCCACAACTACTAGAGAAGTATTAAGGTAAACCTAACCATAGCATGAAACATATGGATCCAAATCAGCCCCTTACGAAGCAACTCATAAACTAGGGTTTAAGCTTCTGTCACTCTAGCAACTCATCATCTACTTATTAGTTCCCAATGCCTTCCTCTAGGCCCAAACAATGGAGAAGTGTCATGTAGTCGATGTTCACATAATGCCACTAGAGGAGAGACAACATACATCTCACGAAAATATCGAACGAATACCAAATTCACATGACTACTTATAGCAAGACTTCTCCCATGTCCTCAGGAACAAACGTAACTACTCACAAATCATATTCATGTTCATAATCAGAGGGGTATTAATATGCATAAAGGATCTGAACATATGATCTTCCACCAAATAAACCAACTAGCATCAACTACAAGGAGTAATTAACACTACTAGCAATCCACAGGTACCAATTTGAGGCTTTGGGACAAAGATTGGATACAAGAGATGAACTAGGGTTTTAGAGGAGATGGTGCTCGTGAAGATGTTGATGGAGATTGTCCCCCTTTCCATTGAGAGGATCGTTGGTGATGACGATGGCGATGATTTCCCCCTCCCGGAGGGAAGTTTCCCTGGCAGAACAGCTCCGCCGGAGCCCTATATTGGTTCCGCCAAGTTTCCGCCTCGTGGAGGCGGTGTTTCTTCCCAAAAGCTTCCTTATGTTTTTTTCCAGGGTAAAAGACTTCATATAGCGTAAGATGGGCACCGAGGCTCTGCTAGGGCCCACGAGGCTGGGGGGCGCGCCCAGGGGGTAGGGCGCGCCCCCACCCTCGTGGGCAGGGTGTGGGCCCCCCTCTGGTGGATTCTTTCTCCAGCATTTTTTATTAATTCCAAAACGTGCCTCCATGAAGTTTTAGGACTTTTGGAGCTGTCTTGAATAGGTCTCTAATATTTGCTCCTTTTCCATTAATTCCAGATTCTTGCATTCTCCCTCTTCATGTAAACCTTGTAAAATAAGGGAGAATAGGCATAAGTATTGTGACATAACGTGTAATAACAGCCCATAATACAATAAATATCGATATAAAAGCATGATGCAAAATGGACATATCACTGCCTTGCCATGTGCCCCCCCTTTTTCTTGTAAGAAGGGGGAAGGAAAGAGGGGGGAGAGGGAAGGAAGGGGGAGTCCTACTCCACACTTTCCTTTCCCTCCCCTCTTTTCCTTCTCCTCCTCATAGGGCTGGCCTGTATAGGGTGTACCAGCCCCTTGTGGGTTGGTGTGTTCACTCTCTTGGCCCATAAGGCCCATATCTTTGTCGGGGGTGCCTGAAACTCCTTTCCGGTGACCCGATAAATACCCGGTATACCTTCCGAAACACTTCCGGTGTCCGAATACCATCGTCCTATATATCAATCTTTACCTCCCGACCATTTCAAGACTCCTCTTCATGTCCGTGAACTCATCCGGGACTCCGAACAACATTTGGTCACCAAATCACATAACTCATACAATACTATATCGTCAACGAACGTTAAGCGTGTTGACCCTACGGGTTCGAGAACTATGTAGACATGACCAAGACACCTCTCCGGTCAATAACCAATAGCGAAACCTAGATGCCCATATTGGCTCCTATATATTCTATGAAGATATTTATCGGTCGAACCGTTATGACAACATATGTAATTCCCTTTGTCTATCGGTATGTTACTTGCCTGAGATTCGATCATCGACATCTTCATACCTAGTTCAATCTCGTTACCGGCAACTATCTTTACTCGTTCCATAATACATCACCTCATGACTAACCCCTTATTCGTTTGCTTGCAAGCTTATGATGTGTATTACCAAGAGGGCCCAGAGATACCTCTCTGATACTCGGAGCGACAAATCCTAATCTCGATCTGTGCCAACTCAACAAACACCTTCGGAGATACCTATAGAGCATCTTTATAATCACCCAGTTATGTTGTGACGTTTGATAGCACACAAGACATGCCTCCATTATCCGGGAGTTGCATAATCTCATAGTCGAAGGAATATGTATTTGACATGAAGAAAGCAATAACAATAAAATAGAACGATCATTATGCTAAGCCAACGGATGGGTATTGTCCATCACATCATTCTCCTAATGATGTGATCCTGTTATCAAATGACAACTCATGTCAATGGTCAGGAAACCGTAACCATCTTTGATCAACGAGCTAGTCTAGTAGAGGCTTACTAGGGACACAGTGTTTGTTTATGTATTCACACATGTATCAAGGTTTCCGATCAACACAATTCTAGCATGAATAATAAACCTTTATCATGAATAAGGAAATATAAAATAACAACTTTATTATTGCCTCTAGGGCAGATTTCCTTCAGATTGTACTCCGGCTTCTCCTTCTCCTCATTTTCTTTGTCCTTCGAACCACAGCTCGAGGAACCTCTCAACAATCTCCTCATCATTTTCTTCCTCTGAAAATTTCTGAAATTTTTAGTGACTCAAAATAAAAGTGAACCAAACTCAACAAAATTGATAGCAACTACTCCTACAAGTGCCTAGAGGCTATGTCATGCATCAAAACTACTTTGGACCATATAAGTTTGACATGCAAGCTCAAGAACAAGGTCACCACAGCAGAAAAAATTTGCAATAAATAAAGCACTAAAATAAAAACTAATTAGACCATTGGAGGAGTCACATACCGAAGAGCAATCCCCCAAAGCAGTTTTGTGAATGGAGATGTGAGCAAGGAGATCGAAAATGGCAGCAAAATGAGCAAGAACACGAGTTTGAGCTATGGGATGATTTTTGTTTCTTTAGGAAGACGAAGTGGATGGGTGTTGGAATAAGTGGAGGGAACCCATGTGGGACCCACAAGATAGGGGGCGCGCCCTCCACCCTTGTGGCCCACTTGTGAGGCCCCCTGGTGTGTTCTTAGTGCCAGAAATTCTCAAGTATTCTATAAAAATCATACTAAATTTTCAGGGTATTTGGAGAACTTTTATTTTTGGGACATTTTTTTATTGCACGGATAATTCAGAAAACAGACAGAAAATACTATTTTTTCATTATTTAATCTAAATAACAGAAAGTAAAAAGTGGGTACAGAAACTTGTGCCTTCTAAATTCATCCATGTCATGCTCATCAAAAGGAATACATTAACAAGGTGGATCAAGTCTTTATTAACAAACTTCTTCCAAATGACATGAAACTGGAGAATTTTCGAATAACACTAGGTTACCTCAACGGGGACATGCATCTCTCCAACAATAAGAATATCATATTTCTTTTTGACAGTAGGAAGAGGAAATTCAAAACCTCCAATAGTAATAGTTGAAATTTTCCCAATAGAATTGATACTATGAACTTGAGGTTGTTTCTTCGGAAAGTGTACCGTATGCTTATTACCATTGACATGAAAAGTGACATTGCCTTTGTTGCAATCAATAACAGCCCCTGCAGTATTCAAAAAGGGTCTACCAAGGATGATCGACATACTGTCGTCCTCGGGAATATCAAGAATAACAAAGTCTGTTAAGATAGTAATGTTTGCAACAACAACAGGCACATCCTTACAAATACCGATGGGTATAGCAGTTGATTTATCATCCATTTGCAAAGAAATTTCAGCAGGTGTCAACTTATTCAATTCAAGTCTACGATACAAAGAGAAAGGCATGACACTAACACCGGCTCCAAGATCACATAAAGCAGTTTTAACATAGTTTCTTTTAATAGAGCATGGTATAGTTGGTACTCCTCGACCTCCATGTTTCTTTGGTATTCCACTCTTAAAAGTATAATTAGCAAGCATGGTGGAAATTTCAGCTTCCGGTATATTTCTTTTATTAGTAACAATATCTTTCATATACTTAGCATAAGGAGACATTTTCAGCATATCAGTCAAACGCATACGCAAAAAGATAGGTCTAATCATTTTACCACCTCTAGTCATAACCCTAACAACATTATCATTGTTCTTGTTATTCAACTCATTAAGCAAACCATCCTATGCCTTAAGTACTTGTTCTACTTGAGTTGTAACCATTGAAGCATGTTTACTAATAAGCTTAAGATTGTTAACCGTTCTAGTCATGTAATCACCCAAGTGGTCAAACATGTAAGCATTACGTTTCAATTGTCTACTAACATAAGCATTGAAGTTTTCTTGTTTAACAATAAAATTATCAAACTCATCCAAGCATTGACTAGCAGACTTATTATGAGGAATATCACCTTCATCAAATCTATGGAGGGAGTTTACCTCTACTACCTGTGTCGGGTTATCAAGATCATGTATTTCTTCAATAGGTGGTAGATTCTTAACATCTTCAGCTTTAATACCTTTTTCTTTCATAGATTTCTTTGACTCTTGCATATCTTCAGGACTGAGAAATAGAATACCTCTTTTATTTGGAGTTGGCTTAGGATTTGGTTCAGGAAGTGTCCAATAATTATCATTACTCAATATATTATTCAATAGCAATTCAGCTTGCTCAACAGTTCTTTCCCTGAAAAGACAACCAACACAACTATCCATGTGGTCTCTGGAAGCATCGGTTAGTCCATTATGAAAGATATCAAGTATTTCATTTTTCTTAAGAGGATGATCAGGGAAAGCATTAAGTAATTGGAGAAGCCTCCCCCAGGCTTGTGGGAGACTCTCTTCTTCAATTTGCACAAAGATAAATTATTCCCTTAGGGCAGCTTGTTTCTTATGAGCAGGGAAATATTTTTCAGAGAAGTAGTAAATCATATCCTGGGGACGCACACGACCAGGAGCAAGAGAATTAAACCATAACTTAGCATCACCCTTTAACGAGAAAGGAAACAATTTGAAAATATAGTAATATTGAATTGTTTCCTCATGAGAAAATAGGGTGGCTGTATCATTCAATTTAGTAAGATGTGCCACAACAGTTTAAGATTCATAACCATAGAAAGGATCAGATTCAACCAAAGTAATTAACTCAGGATCGACAGAGAATTCATAATCCTTATCAGTAACAAAGATAGGTGAAGTAGCAAACATTGGGTCATATCGCATTCTAGGATTGAAAGACTTTTCTTTCAGCTTAGCTAACAGTTTCTTAAGATCATCTCTATCATTACAAGCAAGAAAGTCTCTAGCAGTTTCCTCATCCATAATATAACCTTTAGGTACAAGAGGCAATTCATATCTAGGGGGAGAATCAATCTTCAGTTTCAATAATATCATTAGTTTCAGTAATTTCATTCTCTCTAACCCTAGCAAGTTGTTCATCAAGAAATTCACGAAGTGGCACAATATTATCAAGCAGAGAAGTAGTTTCATCATAAGCATCATGCATAGTAGAAGTGGCATCATCGATAACATGCGACATATCAGAATCAATAGCAGGTATAAGTGCCGCAAGTTTACTCAAAACAGAAGGAGAATCAAGTGCGGAGCTAGATGGCAGTTCCTTACCTCCCGTCGTAGTTGAGGGGAAAATCTTAGTTCTTTGATCTTTCAAATTCCTCATAGTGATCAACAAATATAAATCCCAAGTGACTCAGAGAATAGAGCTATGCTCCCCGGCAATGGCACCAGAAAAAGGTCTTGATAACCCACAAGTATAGGGGACCGCAACAGTTTTCGAGGGTATAGTATTCAACCCAAATTTATTGATTCGACACAAGGGGAGCCAAAGAATATTCTCAAGTATTAGAAGCTGAGTTGTTAATTCAACCACACCTGAAAGACTTAGTATCTGCAGCTGGAAGTAACGGTAACAGTGGCAAAAGTAACAGTAGCAGTTTTGTAGTAATCATAACAGTGGCAACGGAAAAGTAACAAAGCAAAGATCAATATGAAACGAGCTCATAGGCAATGGATCAATGATGGATAATTATGTCGGATGGCATCTTGCAACAGTTATAACATAGGGTGACACAGAACTAGCTCCAATTCATCAATATAATGTAGCCATATATTTCGAATATAGTCATACATGCTTATGGAAAAGAACTTGCATGACATCTTTTGTCCTACCTTCCCATGGCAGCGGGGTCCTATTGGAAACTAAGGTATATTAAGGCCTCCTTTTAATAGATTACCGGACCAAAGCATTAGCACTTAGTGAATACATGAACTCCTCAAACTACAGTCGTCACCGGGAAGTGTCCCGACTATTGTCACTCCGGGGTTGCCGGATTATAACATGTAGTAGGTGACTATAACTTGCAAGAAAGGATCAAGACCACAAATATATTCATGAAAATAGAATAGGTTCTGATCTGAAATCATGGCACTCGGGCCCTAGTGACAAGAATTAAGCATAGCAAAATCATAGCAACATCATCTTAGAACATAGTGGATACTAGGGATCAAACCACAACAAATCTAACTCGATTACATGGTAAATCTCATCCAACCCATCACCGTCTAGCAAGCTTACGATGAAATTACTCATGCACGGTGGTGAGCATCATGAAATTGGTGATGGAGGATGGTTGATGATGACGACGGCGATGATTTCCCCTCTCTGGAGCCCAAAATGGACTCCAGATCTGCCCTCCCAAGGAAGAATGGGAGGTGGCGGCGGCTACGTATCGTAAAACGCGATGAATCCCTCTCTCTGTTTTTTCTCCCCGAACGTGAATATATGGGTTGGAGTTGAGGTCGGTGGAGGTCTATGGGACCCACAAGGACACAGGGCACGCCCCAGGGGGTGGGCGCGCCCTCAACCCTTGTGGACAGGGTGTGGGTCCCCTTTAGTTGATTCTTCCGCCAATATTTTTTTATTTATTCCAAAAATGGTCTCCGTGAAGTTTCTGGTCATTCCGAGAACATTTATTTGTGCACAAAAATCACACCATGGCAATTCTGCTGAAAACAACATGAGTCCGGGTTAGCTCCATTCAAATCATGCAAATTAGAGTCCAAAACAAGGGCAAAAGAGTTTGGAAAAGTAGATACGATGGAGACATATCAATGATCTTCCACCGAATAAACCAACTAGCATCAACTACAAGGAGTAATCAACACTACTAGCAACCCACAGGTACCAATCTGAGGTTTTGAGACGAAGATCGGATACAAGAGATGAACTAGGGTATGAGAGGAGATGGTGCTGGTGAAGATGTTGATGGAGATTGACCCCCTCTCGATGAGAGAATCATTGGTGATAACGATGGTGATGATTTCCCCCTCCGGGAGGGAAGTTTCCCCCGCAGAACAGCTTCGCCCGAGCCCTAGATTGGTTCTGCCCAGGTTCCGCCTTGAGACGGCGGCGCTTCATCCTGAAAGCTTCCTTATGAGTTTTTTCTATGTCAAAGCACACGATATAGAAGAACATGGGCACCGGAGGCCTGCCAGGGGGCCCACAAGGTAGGGAGGCATGGCCAGGGAGTAGGGAGCGCACCCCACCCTTGTGGATGGCTAGTGGCCCCCCTCTTGTGCTTTCTTCACCCAATATTTTTTATATATTCCAAAATAATTCTCCGTGAAGTTTTAGGACTTTTGGAGTTGTGCATAATAGGTCTCTAATATTATCTCCTTTTCCAAATTCGTAATTCCAAATTTGACATTCTCCCTCTTCATGTAAACCTTATAAAATAAGAGAGAAAGGGCATAAGTATTGTGATATGATGTGTAATAACAACCCATAATGCAATAAATATCAATATAAAAGCATGATGCAAAATTGATGTATCAGCGAGCAATCATATCAGAATTGTATTTCAATTGTTTCATAACATTTGCATTGAAGTGATCTTGCTTTCTAATGTAATTATCAAACTCATAAAGGCATTACTAGGATGCATATTATAAGGACTGCTATTGTCATTGAATTTCATTAAAGAATTTACCTCTACCACCTTAGGTGGTGGTGGTGTATCAAGCCCATGTATTTTGTTCAATAGGAGGTAATTTTTTGACATCCTCAGTTTTAATACCTTTTTCCTTCATACATTTCTTTGCCTCTTGCATAGCTTCAGGACTGAGATATAAGATACCCCTCTTCTCCGGAGTGGGTTTAGGTGGTGGTTCAGGAAGACTCCAATTGTCATAATTTTTCAATATGTTATTCAATAGTTCTTCAGCTTGTTCAACAGTTTGTTCCCTGAAAACACAACCACCACAACTATCTAGAAAATCCCTAGAAGAATCGGTTAGTCCATTATAGAAGATATCAAGTATTTCATTTTTCTTGAGAGGATGATCAGGCAAAGCTTCAACAATTGGAGAAGCCTCCCCCAAGCTTGTGGGAGACTCTCTTCTTCAATTTGCACAAAGTTAAATATTTCCTGTAAGGCAGCTTGTTTCTTATGAGCAGGAAAATATTTTTTGACAGAAGTAGTTAATCATATCCTGGGGACTACGCACACAACCAGGAGCAAGAGTATTATACCAAGTCTTAGCATCACCCTTTAATGAGGACGGAAATAACTTGAAGATATAATAATAGCGCATTTTCTCATCATGAGCAAAAAAGGGTGGCTATGTCATTCAACTTAGTAAGGTGCGCCACAATAGTTTCCGTTTCATAACCATGGAAAGGATCAGATTCAACCAATGTAATTAACTCTGGGTCGACAGAGAATTCATAATCCTTATCATCAACAAAGATAGGTGAAGTAGCAAACTTAGGATCACATTTCATCCTAGCGTTCAAAGATTTTTTCTTTCAGTTTGCATAATAATTTCTTAAGATCATCTCTATCATTGCAAGCAAGAAAATCTCTAGTTGTCTCCTCATCCATAACATAACCTTCCGGTATCTTAGGCAATTCATATCTAGGAGGACTAGGTCTAATAGGTGTTTCAAGATTTTCAGTTTCAAGTACTTCATCAGTTTCAATAATTTCATCAGTTTCAGCATTCTCAAAAACATTAGTTCTAGCAAGTTGTTCATCAAGAAATTCACCTAGTGGCACATTATCTTCAAGCAAGGTACTAGCATCATCATGAGTATCATTCATAGCAGAAGTAGCATCGTCAATGACTTGCGACATATTAGGATTAATAATATGTGGTGGTGGTGCAAGTCTACTCAAAACAGAAGGCGAATCAAGTGCAGAGTGTGATGGCAGTTCCTTACCTCCCCTTGTCCTATAGGGAACGATCTTGGTTTTGGTATCCTTCAGATTCTTCATAGTGATAAATTGATAATAATCCCATGTGACTCAACAAATATAGCTATGCTCCCCGGCAATGGCGCCAGAAAAAGGTCTTGATAACCCACAAGTATAGGGGATCGCAACAGTTTTCGAGGGTAGAGTATTCAACCCAAATTTATTGATTCGACATAAGGTGAGCCAAAGAATATTTGCAAGTATTAGCAACTGAGTTGTCAATTTAACCACACCTGGAGATTAATTATCTACAGCAAAGTGATCATTAGCAAAGTAGTATGATAGTTTTGATAGTAGTAGCAACAACAATAGTAACAGTAACAGTGATAGCAATAATTTTGTAACAAGCGTAGCAGTAACAATAGCAGTAGCAACTTAGTAGAAACAATATATGGAAATTTGTAGGCATTGGATCGGTGGATTCATTGGATGATATTCATCATATAATAGTCATAACCTAGGGTGATACAGTGCTACGTCTTGAGCTTGCGTTGGTTTACCCCGAAGAGGAGAGGATGATGCAGCACAGTAGCGTAAGTATTTCCCTCAGTTTTTGAGAACCAAGGTATCAATCCAAAGAGGAGGCCACGCGAGTCCCTCGTACCTGCACAAAGCGATAGCTACTGCAACCAACGCGATTAGGGGTTGTCAATCCCTTCACGGTCACTTACGAGAGTGAGATCTGATAGAGATAATATTTTTGGTATTTTTGGTATAAAGATGCAAAGTAAAAAGTAAAATGCAAAGTAAAACAAAGCAAGTATAAAAGTGATGGAGATTGATATGACGAGAATAGACCCGGGGTCATAGGTTTCACTAGTGGCTTCTCTCAAGAGCATAGATATGCTACGGTGGGTGAACAAATTACTGTTGAGCAATTGACAGAATTGAGCATAGTTATGAGGTTATCTAGGTATGATCATGTATATAGGCATCACGTCCGTGACAAGTAGATCGAAACGATTACGCATCTACTACTATTACTCCACTCATCGACCGCTATCCAAAGATGCATCTAGAGTATTAAGTTAAAAAGCAGAGTAACGCCTTAAGCAAGATGACATGATGTAGAGGAATAAATTCATGCAATATGAAAATACCCCATCTTGTTATCCTCGATGGCAACAATACAACACGTGCCTTGGAACCCTTTCACATCCTTTGGTAAGGACACCGCAAGACTGAACCCAAAGCCATGCACTTCTCCCATTGCAAGAACTACCAATCTAGTTGGCCAAACCAAACGGATAATTCGAAAAGACTTGCAAAGATTACTCAATCATACATAAAAGAATTCAGAAAAGATTCAAATATTATTCATAGATAAGCTGGATCATCAACCCACAATTCATCGGTCTCAACAAACACACCGCAAAAAGAAGATTACATCGAATAGATCTCCACGAGAGAGGGGGAGAACATTGTATTGAGATCCAAAAAGAGAGAAGAAGCCATCTAGCTACTAGCTATGGACCCGAGGGTCTGAAGTAAACTACTCACACTTCATCGGAGGGGCTATGGTGTTGATGTAGAAGCCCTCCGTGGTGGATGCCCCCTCCGTGAGCTCCTAACAGACCCCAAGATGGGATCTCGTGGATACAGGAAGTTGCGGCGGTGGAATTAGGTTTTTGGCTCCTGATCTGATCGTTTGGGGGTACGTAGGTATATATAGGAGGAAGGAGTACGTCGGTGGAGCTTCGAGGGGCCCACGAGGCAGGGCGCGCCCTCCACCCTCGTGACCGCCTCGTGGCTTTCTTAACGGAGGGTCCAAGTCTCTGGGTCTTATCTCGATGAGAAAATCACGTTTCCGAAGATTTCATTCCGTTTGGACTCCGTTTGATATTCATGTTCTTGAAATACAAAAGGCAAAAAAATAGCAATTCTAGGCTGGGCCTCCGGTTAATAGGTTAGTCCCAAAAATAATATAAAAGTGGAAAATAAAGCCCATTATAGTCCAAATCAATAGATAAAGTAGCAGGGAGCAATCAAAAATTATAGATACGTTGGAGACGTATCATACAACACTAGCTCCAGTTCATAAATATATTGTAGGCATGTATTTCGTAAATAGTCATACGTGCTTATGGAAAGAACTTGCATGACATCTTTTGTCCTACCCTCCCGTGGCAGCGGGGTCCAATTGGAAACTAAGGAATATTAAGGCCTCCTTTTAATAAAAGAACCTGAACAAAGCATTAACACATGGTGAATACATGAACTCCTCAAACTACGGTAATCACCGGAAAGTATCCCGACTACTATCACTCCGGGGTTTACGGATCATAACACGTAATAGGTGAATATGACTTGTAAGATCGGATCTAGAACATAGATATAATGGTGATAACATAAACGGTTTAGATCTGAAATCATGGCACTCGGGCCCAAACTGACAAGCATTAAGCATGGCAAAGTCATGTCAACATCAATCTCAGAACATAATGGATACTAGGGATCAAGCCCTAACAAAACTAACTCGATTACATGATGAATCTCATCCAACTCCTCACCGACCAATGAGCCTACGAAGGAATTATTCACTCCCGGTGGGGAGTTGGTGATGACGAAGATAGTAGACCCCCCTCTCCAGAGCATCATGTAAACGCGATAATTCTTCCTCCCCTATTTTTTTCTTCGAAAATGTGAATTTATAGCATCGGAGATAGGGTCAGCTGAGCCACCAGGTGGGGACAACCCACCTGGGCACACCAGGAGGGGGGCGAGCCCTGGTGGGTTGTGCTGACCTAAGGGCCCCTCCGGTTGTTCTTGGCTCCAGTATTTTTCTTTTATTCCATAAAAATTCTCCAAAAAGTTTCATGCCATTCCGAGAACTTTTATTTCTGCACAAAAACAACACCATGGTAGTTCTGCTGAAAACAACGTCAGTCCGGGTTAGTTTCATTCAAATCATGCAAATTAGAGTCCAAAAACAAGAGGAAAAAGTTAGGAAAAGTAGATACGACGGAGGCGTATCAGGCCCGCCGGGTACCAGGGTATGCCGGGTTCTCCGGGCGCGGGCCCCGTGCGCCAGAGGGCACTGTTCCCCATCTTGTCGTGCATCACGGAATGGTTGAGCCGGCTCGGCTACAGGGGCGCGTAGCCTGGTCGCCATCGGCTTGTGTCAGCGGGATGGGGGATGCACTGTAGCCATGTCGGTGATACTTCTCCGTCGTATCTATAATTTTTTATTGTTCGATGCCAATATTCTACAACTTTTACATACTTTTGGCAACTTTTTATACTATTTGTTGGGACTAACATATTGATCCAGTGCCCACTAGCAGTTCTTGTTCGTTGCTTGTTTTTTTGTTTCGCAGAAAATCCATATCAAACGGAGTCCAAACGGGATAAAAACTTACGGATATTTTTTTGGAATGTATGTGATTGGGGAAAAAAAGAATCAACGCAAGACGATGCCCTAGGGGCCCACAAGGATGGAGGGCGCTCCCCTGGTCCTTGTGGCTACTCTGTAAGGCGGTTGGTTCCCTTCTTATGGCGCAAGAAAGCTAATATCCGGATAAAAATCGTGTTAAAATTTCAGCCCAATCGGAGTTACGGATCTCCGAGAATTTAAGAAACGGTGAAAGGCCAAAATATGGGAGCGCAGAATCAGAAGGAAACAGAGAGAGATCCAATATCAGAGGGGTTCCCGCCCCTCCGCCACCATGGAAGCCAAGTACCAGAGGGGAAACCCTTCTCCATCTAGGGGGAAGTGATACGTCTCCAACATATCTATAATTTTTTATTGTTCCATACTGTTATATTATCAATCTTGGCTGTTTTATAATCATTTTATAGTCATTTTATATCATTTTTTGGTTCTAACCTATTGACATAGTGCCAAGTACCAGTTGCTGCTTTCTGCATGTTTTTTACATCGCAGGAAATCAATACCAAACGGAGTCTAAACGCAACGAAACTTTACGGAGATTTTTTTAGACCAGAAGGAACATAATGAGCCTTGCTGCGCCTGGGGGTGCTTGGAGGAGAGCACTACCCACCAGGGCGCGCCAGGAGGCCCAGGCGCGCCCTGGTGGGTTGTGCCCACCTCGGGTGCCCCCCGGACCGCCTCTTTGCTCTATAAATACCCCAATATTCCCAAAACCCTAGGGGAGTGGACAAAATATTGATCCAGCCGCCGTAGAGTCCAGAACTACCAGATCCAATCTAGACACCATCTCGGATGGGGTTCACCACCTCCATTGGTGCCTCTCCGATGATGCGTGAGTAGTTCTTTGTAGGCCTTCAGGTCCGTAGTTAGTAGCTAGATGGCTTCCTCTCACTCGCTGAATTATCAATACAATGGTCTCTTGGAGATCCATATGATGTAACTCTTTTGCGGTGTGTTTGTTGGGATCGATGAACTTTGAGTATATGATCAGATCTATCTTTTTATATCCATGAAAGTTATTTGAGTTTCTTTGATCTCTTATATGCATGATTGCTTATAGCCTCGCATTTCTTCTCCGATATTTGGGTTTTGTTTGGCCAACTTGATCTATTTATCTTGCAATGGGAAGAGGTGCTTTGTAGTGGGTTCGATCTTATGGTGCTTGATCCTAGTGACAGAAGGGGAACTGACACGTATGTATCGTTTCTACTAAGGATTAAACGGTGGGGTCTATCTCTACATAGATAGATCTTGTCTACATCATGTCATCGTTCTTATTGCATTACTCCTTTTCTCCATGAACTTAATACACTAGATGCACGCTGGATAGCGGTCGATGTGTGGAGTAATAGTAGTAGATGCAGGCAGGAGTCGGTCTACTAATCTTGGCCGTGATGCCTATATAATGATCATTGCCTGGATATCGTCATGATTATTTGAAGTTCCATCAATTTACCAACAGTAATTTGTTCACCCACCGTTTGCTATTTTTCTCAAGAGAAGCCACTAGTGAAACCTACGGCCTCTGGGTCTCTTTCTCATATTATTTGCCTGTGCGATCTACTTTTCCGTTGCATTTATTTTCAGATCTATTAAACCAAAAATACAAAAATACCTTGCTGCAATTTATTCTTATTTATTGATTTGGCGTTTGATCTATCAATCTACTACAATTTTATCTCACGTCTGTTTGCCTATCTTGAGGCGCCGTACCCGGAAGGGATTGACAACCCCTTTAACACGTCAAAGTCATGAGGATTTGTTATCCGTAATGCGGGGTTGTTTACGTTGTGTTTCTTGGTTCTCCCTCTTTGGTTCGATAACCTTGGTTTCATATCCGAGGGTAATACCTACCGCCCGTGTCTTTGCATCATCCCTTCTTTTTGCGTAAATACCGACGTAGCTTCAAGCGACATCAAAAGGAATTTCCGGCGCCGTTCTTGGGAAGATCTTCAACATATACCAGGTTCCTAATCAAAAATCTCATCTCCTCGCAATTTGCATTATTTTCCATTTGCCTCTCGTTTTCCTCTCCCCCACTTCACAAAAATTTGCCATTTTATTCGCCCTCTTTCTCGTTCGCCGTTTTCTCGTCAGATCTATCGTTTTGCTTACAATCTTGTTTGGCCCTTTGCTTGTATTGCCATGTGCCTTCTATATGCTTGCATCTTCGCTTGCTAAAAATTTATTGATATTGATCCTCATCCACTTGCTAATCTTTTCAGAAGATCCAGTTATGATGAACCAATTGCTAGTGATTTGAGTGCACTAGATTATCTTTATGAAGTTTTGCTTGAGATTCGTGACTCTGAAAATTTTGATGAAGACATTTATGAAGTGATTCATGATAGCTCCTTGAATGAAAAGCATGATTGCAATGATTTTACTATCAATTTTATTAATGTCAATTGTGATAATAATATGCAAAACCCCAAGCTTGGGGATGCTAATTTTGTTATGTCCACTACTTGTTGCAATGATCATGATTGGGGTGATTCTTCTTATGATCTTGAAAATCTATTTAATCCTCATGATTAATATGTTTGCAATAATATTGAAAGTGGGTTTGTAAGAGCGTCAACTTTAAGTAAGAAATAATCCCACATATTTGGAGAGTGTTCAATCTTATGATTTTGTTTTATGAAAGTGGGTTTGGAGAGGTCATGTCTTTATTTGATGATATTCCCACTGTTTCGGAAGAGTGTCAACTTTGCATGCATGTGGATCATGAAGAGAAAATTTCATATGATAGCTATATCGTTGAATTTGATTATGATCCTACATATAATTATTTTGAGAGAGGAAAATATGGTTGTAGAAATTTTCATGTCACTAGATTGCCTCTTGTTATGTTGAGATTGTCAATGTTTCATTTCTCTCCTATGCATATGCTAGATATTTCTTGTCTTGATAATTTGTTTGCCCATAAAATTCCTATGCATAGGAAGTATGCTACACTTAAATGTATTTGTCACATGTTTTATGATGCTCTCTTTGTGTTTCAGTTATTATCTTTCATGTGAGCATCAATAAAATCGCAAGCCTATCTTGATGGCTATGAAGAAAGAGCTTGTTGGGAGACAACCCAATGAATAAACTTTATTTTTGCTTTTTTTCTTTCTGTTCTTGAGTGTTAGCACAATTATTCTACTGTTATGATTGTGTTTTTTGTGTTTTAATTAGTGTTTGTGCCAAGTAAAGCCTTTAGGATCTTCTTGGGTGATAGTTGTTTGATCTTGCTAAAAATACATAAACTTTTGCTCTCACGAAAACAATTCTCATTTTTTACCAGAGCGTGCTAAAATGCCAATTCTTTTTTTAGAAGATTAATATAAAAATTGCTCAGGTCGTCCTAATTTTTCAGAAGTTTTGGAGTACCAGAAGTTTTCAAAATAGTCAGATTGCTACAGACTGTTTTGTGTTGATAGATTCTGTTTTCTTTGCGTTGTGTGCTTATTTTGATGGCTCTATGGTTTTCTTTGATGAGTTTTTGCCATATAAAAGTTGGAATACAGTAGATATAATGCAAAAATAAAATATGAATTGGTTTGGTACAATACTTATAGTAGTGATTTGCTTTCTTTTACTAACGGATCTCACGAAGGTTTTGTTGAGTTTTGTGTGATTGAAGTTTTCAAGTTTTGGGTTATCTTACGATGGATGAAGGAATAAGGAGTAGAAGAGCCTAAGCCTGGGGATGCCTCGGCATCCCAAGCTATTATCCAAAAATGAGCAACCAACTAAGCTTGGGGATGCCCCCGAGTGGCATCCCCTCTTTCTTCTAAGGACCATCGGTATTTTACTCGAAGCTATATTTTTATTCGTCACATACCATGTGTTTTGCTTGGAGCGTCTTGTATGATATGAGTCTTTGCTTGTTTTATTTTGTGTTTTATGTCTTGATTCCTTGCTGGACACACCTATTTGAGAGAGCCAAAATTATGTCATGACTTGTTAGAATTGCTCTAGTGCTTCACTTATATCTTTTTGAGCATGGTGTGCTTTAGTATTTTTGAAGAAATGCTCTCTTGCTTCACTTAGATATATTTGAGAGTTATTAAAAATTTCAAGAAATTCTCTCTTGCTTCACTTAAATTAATTTGAGAGAAAGAAAAATTTATGCTCATGATCTTCACTTATACTTGTTTGAGCTTATGAAAAGCAACACATGAAAATTAGTCCCAAAGTGATAGATATCCAGGAAGGATATAATAAAAACTTTCATGAAGATCATTGGAAAAAATAAACTTGATTCTTAGTAATAGTTTTGAGATATGATGATGTGATATGTAAGTTATGTTGATGAGTAATTATGCTTTAGTAAGAATATTGATGTTAAGGTTTGTGATTCCCTATGCAAGCACGAAAGTCAATAGTCATGCAGTGAAATTATATCCTACTTGTGGTGCATTATTCGGTGTTAACTATGCTTAATGCTTGCTTATGAGATTATCCGTTTCTTGGTTGGTCGCTTCTCAATCTTTTGCTAGCCTTCATTTTGTACTAAGTATGATCTCTACTTGTGCATCCAAAATCCTTTAAACCAGTTTTGCCACATGAGTGCACTATATCTACCTATATATAGTATTCTTTTGCCGTTCTAAGCAAATTTGTATGTGCCATCTCCAAATTTTCAAAATAAACTTCTCTTTTGTGTGTTCGTTTCGCTTGCGGAGCGGAGAGGGGTGGCTAATATTTTCCATGCTAGATGTGTTATTCTCAAGATGAGTGTTTATCCACTTGTCATTGCACGAGAGTAAGGCAAAGGTATTAGGGATGCCTAGTCCCGAAATGAAAAATGAATTTACTTTATGTTGTCAATAATAAATTCCTGGGGAAAACTTTGTTTTTGCCCCTCTAGCTTTTGACAACTTTGCTTATGCCACTCCAGAATTTGACATTTCACTTTTGCCACTCTTAGTTTTTGACAATACATCATAATTGCCATTCCGTGGCAAAAGCAATAATTTTAGAGTGGCAATTGTGAGATATTGTCAAAATCTAAGAGTGGCAAAAGTGAAATGAAAAGTTATTGCTTTTGCCACAAAATGGCATTTGTGATGTATTGTCACAAACTAAGAGTGGCAAAAGTGACATGTCAAATTCTAGTGTGGCATAAGCAAAGTTGTCAAAAGCTAGAGTGGCAAAAACAAAGTTGTCCCTAAATTCCTCGGAAAGTGTTGGTATGGAAGGCACCCGTGGATACGGTTAGCCATGGAAAGTGAAAGTTGAAGGAAGTATGCCCTAGAGGCAATAATAAAGTTGTTATTTATATTTCCTTATATCATGATAAAGTTTATTATTCATGCTAGAATTGTATTAACCAGAAACTTAGTACACGTGTGAATACATAGACAAACAGAATGTCACTAGTATGCCTCTACTTGACTTGCTCGTTAATCAAAGATGGTTAAGTTTCCTAGCCATAGACATGAGTTGTCACTTGATCAACGGGATCACATCATTAGAGAATGATGTGATTGACTTGACCCATCCGTTATCTTAGCACTATGATCGTTTAGTTTATTGCTATTGCTTTCTTCATAACTTATACATGTTCCTATGACTATGAGGTCATGCAACTTCCGAATACCGGAGGAACACTTAGTGTGCTATCAAACATCACAACGTAACTGGGTGATTATAAAGATGCTCTACACGTGTCTCCGATGGTGTTTGTTGGAGTTGGCATAGATCGAGATTAGGATTTGTCACTCCGATTGTCGGAGAGGTATCTCTCGGCCCTGTCGGTAATGCACATCACTATAAGCCTTGCAAGCAATGTAACTAATGAGCTAGTTGCGGGATGATGCATTACGGAACGAGTAAAGAGAATTCCGTTAACGAGATTGAACTAGGTATGATGATACCGACGATCGAATCTCGGGCAAGTAACATACCGGTGACAAAGGGAACAACGTATGTTGTTATGTTGTTTGACCATTAAACATTTTCGAAGAATATGTAGGAGCCAATATGAGCATCCAGGTTCCGCTATTGGTTATTGACCGGAGATGAGTCTCGGTCATGTCTACATAGTTCTCGAACCCGTAGGGCCCGCACGCTTAACATTTGATGATGATTGGTATTATGAGTTTATGTGTTCTGATGTACCAAAGTTTGTTTGGAGTCCCGGATGAGATCACGGACATGACGAGGAGTCTCAAAATGCTCGAGACGTAAAGATCGATATATTGGAAGGCTATATTCGGACACCGGAAAGGTTCTGAGTGGTTCGGCTATTTTTCGGAGTACCGGAGAGTTACGGGAATTCGCCGGAGGAAGTAGTGGGCCTTAATGGGCCATACGGGAAAGGAGAGTAGGGCCTCAAGGGGTGGCTGCGCCCCCCCCCCATGGGCTGGTCCGAATTGGACTAGGAGGGGGCGGTGCCCCCTCCTTCCTTCTCCCCTCCTCCTCCTTTCCTTCCCTAGTCCCCGCCGTCCGACGCCCCTCCACCTGCTTCCCTTCTGCTCCTACTCCAACGAGGGAAGGGGGAAACCTACTCCCTACTAGGAATAGGAATCCCCCTTGGGCGCGCCATAGAGAGGGCCGGCCCTCCCTCCTCCACTCCTTTATATACGGGAGGGGCACCCCATAGACACACAAGTTGACAGTTGTCTTAGCCGTGTGCGGTGCCCCCCTCCACAGATTTCCACCTCGGTCATATCGTTGTAGAGCTTAGGCGAAGCCCTACGTCGGTAACTTCATCATCACCGTCACCACACCGTCGTGCTAACGAAACTCTCCCTCAGCCTCAGCTGGATCAAGAGTACGAGGGACGTCACCGAGCTGAACGTGTGCAGATCGCGGAGGTGTTGTGCGTTCGGTACTTGGATCAGTTGGATGGCGAAGACGTTTGACTACATCAACGTAAGTATCAACGCTTCCGCTTCGATCTCATTTAGGGTACGTGGACACACTCTCCCCGCTCATTCCTATGCATCACCCAGATGGATCTTGCGTGTGCGTAGGCAAAAAATTTGAAATACTATGTTCCCTAACAGTGGCATCAGAGCCAGGTCTATGCGTAGATGTTACTAGCACAAATGCCCGTGCGATTCAACGGGAGAAAAAAATAGGACAACACTACAACATGACAAGCATACATCCCGATGTTCATAGACATTGGCATCTCATTCATTATTTCATAATCACATGAGCAGTGGGTTGTACATCTTCACTCCTTGACGAAATCAGACAACACTGGTGTGCTTGCACACTACGTCGAACAATGACACGGCTCAAAAAATAGATCACCCTTATACCCTAATAAACATGGCTCAAGTACCCTCTCCATCGGTCCACGTCCTCAATTTCAAAACGGAATCCCACATTGGGACCGCTTATCCTGCATCTCACCCTTGCCAACAGATGTGTAAATAACAACTCTGTTAAAATTATATAGAGGACTATATTTACAACCCATCTCACATCAAAATGGTATACAAGGACGTAAAGAAACATCCCTTGCAAAATATTGTTTAGATTATTACGATGTTTTGAATTATTATTATAGAGTTTAAGCAATTTTGAATTAGCAAGTTGGAAGCAAACTGTACACTGTATTTCATGTTCAACAGTCCAACTTAGACAACTCCATCAAATATATAGTGTCCTAACAAATTATACACTGTTATTTCAAATATAGATTAATTAGACAAATCCATCAAATATGCTATAAATCTAAGGTCTAAATTGTTCTCTTTTTAAAACATCCATAAATATTCAGCCACGGAGTACACATTTTAGTTCCATAGCCCAAAATCAATTGTCAATCAAGAACCCTAAGGAGTTAATATTGAACTTCAAAAGCGAAAGATCAAAGATACTTGGAGTTATGATAAATAGCAGAGAAATGCAACAGAAAAGCTGTGAAGTCTGTGCAGCGCAAAACAACTGCCTTCCTTATCCCTCGAGCAATCTCACAGTTCACGTGTGTTCGTGCCAAGGGTCTCTCGGTGCCGACAAACATGTCGGTGAACACACAGACGTTGGTGTGCCCCTCTTTGTTCCCCAGGAACTCGAAGCTGATCTCATCATGGTCGTCCCCCACAGATGATGTCTGAATTTGCAATCAGTTGATGCACGTACAGTTAGTATTGCAGTAGACGGAGTTCAGACGCACGCAAGCACGATGGGCACACACGCAGGTGAAAGTGCAACTATCCCTAGGTGGTTTTGGTAATTCCTAAAAACATATAGCTCATTGAGCTAACATTATTCCAAGATTAATATTTCAGAAAAAGCTCAATGAATGGCATGGCATGGATGAGAAAAGTGGACCCCTCAAAATACTAAGGATAAAAGGATTGGCTCAAGCTCAAAGCTCAAGACTCTACATTTTATATTTTTGTGATCCAAGATCACATTGAGTCTATATGAAAGCCAATACTATCAAGGAGGGATGAGGTGTTGCTTAATGAGGTTCTTGCTTCATAGTGCTTAGTGATATGCTCCAAAACCCTCAACTACTTTCTCACATCCACATATGACCTAAACCAAAAGTCTAACTCGGCCCACCGATTCTTTCTATCCGGCGCCACCGAGTTCAGATGTCATAGCCACTTCGCCACACACCGTAGGCAAATCGGTCTCACCGATAGGGATCTCGGTCTCACCGAGATGGGATTGTAATCTCTCTGTTTCCTTCGTAACGTTTGGTCCCACCGAGATGAGTGATCGGGTCCCACGGAGATTGCAATGTAAACTCTATGTTTCCTTTTGTAACATTTTGGTCTCACCGAAATGAGCTTAATCAGTCCCACCGAGTTTACCTGACCAACTCTCTGGTTAGCTTATTACCAAAATCGGTCCCACCGAGTTTGTGTAATCAGTCTCACCGAGATTACGTTATGCCCTGCCCTAACCCTAACCATATAGGTCCTACCGAGTTGCATGTCGGTCCCACCGAAAATCCTAACGGTCACTAGATTTGCTGAATCGGTCCGACCGAGTTTCTCAATTCGGTCCACCGAGATTGGTAAGTTGTGTGTAACGGTTAGTTTTTGTGTGGAGGCTATATATATATCCCTCCACCTCCTCTTCATTCGTGAGAGAGCCATCAGAACGAACCTACACTTCCAATACACATTTTTTGAGAGAGAACCACCTACCCTTGTGTTGAGACCAAGATATTCCACTTCTACCATATGAATCTTGATCTCTAGCCTTCCCAAGTTGCTTTCCACTCAAATCTTCTTTCCACCAAATCCAAATCCTGTGAGAGAGAGTTGAGTGTTGGGAGACTATCATTTGAAGCACAAGAGCAAGGAGTTCATCATCAACACACCATTTGTTACTTCTTGGAGAGTGGTGTCTCCTAGATTGGCTAGGTGTCACTTGGGAGCCTCCGACAAGATTGTGGAGTTGAACCAAGGAGTTTGTAAGGGCAAGGAGATCGCCTACTTCGTGAAGATCTACCACTAGTGAGGCAAGTCCTTCGTGGGCGACGGCCATGGTGGGATAGACAATGTTGCTTCTTCGTGGACCCTTCATTGGGTGCAGCCCTCTGTGGACTCATGGCAGGTTACCCTTCGTGGGTTGAAGTCTCCATCAACGTGGATGTACGATAGAACCACCTATCGGAACCACGACAAAAACATCCGTCTCTCCAATTGTGTTTGAATTCTCCAAACCCTTCCCTTTATATTCTTGCAAGTTGCATGCTTTACTTTCCGCTGCTCATATACTCTTTGCATGCTTGCTTGGATTGTGTTAAGATTGCTTGACTTGTGCTAAGATAGCTAAAATCTGCCAAAGACTAAAATTGGGAAAAGGATAAGTTTTTATTTGGTCAAGTAGTCTAATCACCCCCCTCTAGACATACTTTCGATCCTACAGCAGGGCATGCACGAAGGTGGAACACACGCACACACGCAGCTCACGCTCCCCCGCCGGTCGGTCCCTCGGTCCTGAATTGTGTCGTACAGTGCCGTCTCCACCATGATGGCCCCGTCAAGTTTGAGACATAAAGTACAGATCCTTGATGATCAACAACAGCCAGCACCGCTTGCAGAAAGCATCTACACATAGTTGGAGCGGATGAGCTAGTTGGCCTTGCGGTGACGATGATCCACTCGTAAGAAGCGTTAATTATGTGTGTAGGTCTTGATGGCCTTCTGCTTGTCCACACTCATGCCCAGCGGCATGTCATCATCGTCGTCATGCTGGATGCTAATCTTGCAGCTTGCACGGAGGTCGTTCTCCACGTCCAATCCCACCCGCATCTACGTCCTCTCCATTATCATCGCCGACATCAACGACGGCGGTAGGCTCTGCCGTGCTCGCCGATGCCTCAATCTTGATGGCCCACATCCTACTCCATGTTCATCTCCACGCGGCGCCGTCTTTGTGGCAAGCCGTGATGAGTACATAAAAGTACCTGGTCCTCCACTGCCACCAGCCTCGCAGACGATTGCCGGCGCTCAAATGCAGTTCTGCTGACCCTAAGATGCGAGATCGCAAGAAGAGTCAATTGAAAAGGCAGGATCCGAATAGTGCATTGTCTGTAGGTGTTTCCGTTTCCGTAAATAAAGTTATTGCCTACTGTAGGAGTTTGTCTTTAATACGCTTTTGCCAGGTGTTTGTGCGTGCCATAATGTTACTGTCATTGGTTTCCCAAAATACAGATCGTACACGGGGCGGACAAACAAAAATAAAATAACGCAAGCAAAACTTCTTCAGACGAACGTCTTTGGTATAGTTTTAGTACCACCTCGAATACGTTTTAAATTCAAACTGAAAGCGTTAAATCATGGGAAGAAGAGTATTGTGACGGTGAACCCAAGGAGTCAATCCGTGCTTTATTATTAGGGAAAGATTTCTTGTCATGCATGTCCTTATTTATTGGTGTCTCTAACAAATTTATCTCCAATTTGATGTCCAATCCTGATTTTGCTGAGGTGTTCATCCCCAATCTGAATCAGTACCGGTATGAAAAAAAGAGGGATAATGCATTTTTGATTAACATTGCATGCTAGATAGTATTTTCTTTAAAAATTAACAGGTAAAATAACATCATATTTAGATTCTACATATTTTTCTAATCAAATTTCATATATAATATGTCAAATTTAGAGTTACGGTTTAAAAGATACGAGTATTTCAAAAAACATTTGATATGTAGTGAGGAACTTCACAACAAATCAAGTGGTGCTTACAAAGCCTCATGTGAAGCCCCCACATCATCAAGTGAGAAACAAACCTTCAATTAAGAATTGAGCTTAATGGTGAAGAACTTCAACAAATTCTACAAGAGTAGAAGCAAAGAGAGAAGCTCCAAGTCAAGGTCCTACAATGACAAAAGATCTTCTAGTCGAGAGCGTAATTTCTACAATTGTGGAAGACCCGGACACTATTCCAATGAGTGTACGACACCCTACAAAAGAAGAGAAGATTCTCCAAAAAGAAGAAGTAGAAGAGAAGAATCACCACCAAGAGAGAGAAGGAGTAGAGATGATCGTTATGAACGAAGACCCTCACGGATAAGCAAAGATTCGGAAACGAAGGACAACTCATCAAGGAGCTACACAAAATGAAGACATCAAGCTCATGTTGGTGAATGGGTATCTGGCTCCGACTCTAAAAATCACTCCGAGAGAAGCTATCACGCCGACTCCGAATATACTCAAGATGAAGGTGTTGCCGGTCTAGTACTTGTGTCAACCAACTCCTATGACATATTTGATTCACCAAATGAAGGAATTGGAAGATGCTTCATGGCCAAAGGTCCAAAGGTAACACACCCGAGTATGTTGATTTCAATATTGATGAAGATGACTTGTTAGGTGATGATGATTTACTTGTTGACAACTCTAGTGATGAATACTATGATGAAACGTCAATTAATCATGCTAATCAAGATAAAATGAATGACAATGATAAGGAGAAGATTGAGCTTCTAACAAAAGAACTAAACACTCTTAAGTTAGCTCATGAAACTATCTTAGGAGATCATCGAGAACTTTGAAGGACTCATGAGAAGTTACGCTTTGAAAAGCTCAACCTTGAGCAAGAGCATGAGTTCTTAAAGGCAATCAATGATGATCTTCACAAGAAAAGTTCTTCTTACATTGCCAAGCGTTTACTCTTATCTACTTACATGCCTCAAGTCAAGTCTAGTAACAAGAACAAGAAGGATTCTTCCTCTAGTAGTAACAATACTCATGCTAAATCCAATGTTGTTGCTTCTAGTAGTTCTCTTGATTCCACTAATGATTCTCTTAGCCAAGTTACACTTGAGCAAGAAAATAGCTTATTGAAGGGAATTATAGAGAAAGGTGTTTACAAGAGCCTTGCCGGAGTAAGCAATTTGAGGAAATTGTACGCAAGCAAGGAAGGCACCTAGGAAGAATCAAGGTGTTGGTTTTGAACGAAAGTTCAACACCAATGGAGTTGAGTGGGAAGAAGATCAATACCCCAAGACGAAGTTTGTTCCTCAACAAGAGAAGTATGATCCTACTTCCTTCAAGGGGACACAAGCTCAAGATGATCTTCCACCACAAGACCACAAGCAAAAAGGCAAGGACAAGCTTCAAGAAGAAATTGATGCATTTGAAGAAGCTCCTAAGGCCTTGGTCAAGTGGGTTCCCAAGACTACATCAAGTTCCACTTCATCAAGTACGACTACAACTCCGAGGATTCCCATCAAGATGATGTGGATCCCAAAGAAGAAGAACTAGAGAGTTCTTGAGGGTGACTCCGCCAACATATTTCACTCATATGATTTTGGTAAGAACAAGTGCAATCAACTTCCACACATCTTGCACTAGTTTAAGGAGTTAGAAACCCTCTTATTGGTAAGACAAGGGACAAGGTAACCTAATGCTCTCATAGACATTATCTTGTGTGTGCATCACTCTATGTCTATGGATATCCTTGTTTGTTCCTTGTGGGACTAACCCGTGTAGGTATTGAAAGTGCAATTCACACCAAAGGATTGCTGCAAATGATCTACATCAACATTGAGCATCCACATCTTCAACACCTACATGAAGTCATCATCGACAAAACCCAAGGTTAGTTCATCCCTCTTAGGGGGGATCTCACATCTAGGGGGAGCTTTACTCTAAGAATTGAGCTAAAGCAACTCTAATGGTGTGAACACAACAATGCATTATGTAAAAGTGGTAACCTCACTTGAGCTTAAACAATGAGTATGACCTATGATCAAATGTTCTCATTTGACTCCTAAGTCAATATACTCATATATAGATGACCTAGTCATCGCCAATTGCTTGATAGATGCTAGAATTGGTTGTGCATGCTTCGCCACATATTTCATTTGCCATTTTATTGTGTGAGCATGTTGGTTGCAAATTTTACTCATTCGAGGACATCCACTTGTTGTTTTGATTGATTGTTTTCTTTTTATTTTACCAAGTGGATGGACAAGAATGCCTAAGAACCTTCTTTAGCTATCTATGCTTTTCTCGTCTCAAACTCTATTCATGCCACATTACAAAATTTGATCAAGTCAGATTCGAACCACTCCGTGTGAGGAGCACTCGGAGTCCCCGATTCGTCATAGACTTAAACTTCCAAAACTTCTTTGTGCGTTTCGGTCTGACCGATTCCTCCATTTCGGTCATACCGAGATCACTAAGTCGATCTAGGTTTTCAATCACGATGCAATCGATTAGAACTTTTCGGTCACACCGAGTTGTCAGAATCGCTTGCGCTATGCATCTCGGTGTCACCGAAGTCGCTCCACTTTCGGTCACATCGACAGGGTCGGGCTATATATACCCACGGGCAAAGCTTTGGAAATTTTCTCCGAAATATTTCACCCGCGCTCAGCCGGCTCTGCCTCCAGGGTCTCCGGATCGTCCTCCTCGTCGCCAGTTGCCTCCTACATTGGTCTCCGCCGCCGTCAGCGGAATCATCCCCGTTGCCGCCCGTAGCGAGTTCATCGCCGAACTAGGGTATGAACTCGATCACCGTGTATATCCCTATCTGATTCCTAGCACATTGTGTTTGCCATGAATCTTGCCATGATTGAAACTATCTTATCCAGTCAAAACACTCCGTAGATTAGAGATGAATTGAAAATTTAGGGTTAGGTTTCCGCCGAAACCATCTCGGACCAACCGAGTTGTAGAACTCGGTACCACCGATTCAGTTAGGCCATTGCACATGTAACTCTCGGTCTGACCGAGAATTGCAAATCGGTGTGACCGAGTTCAGGACTTTGTGGAACCCTAGCAGCCTCTTTGCCATCGCAATCGTGACTCGATCTGACCGAGTTCACTAGTTTAGGTTCCAAAGCTGCTTTGGTATCACCGAGTTTACAAATCGGCAGATCTGAAATGCTTTCTCTGGAAAACTAAAACTAAGTTTTGACTCATTCTTCTCGCAAAAACCTCTCAGATTTTGTGATGCTCATCCACTCTATCGCATCTATATCTACTCACGAGGTGCATTTGTTAGTGTTTGCAATATGTCCCGATCAAAGTAACGGCCGAGCAGGGAAGAGGAGCAGGTTCACATGAGTGAGGGCACTAGTCCCTCTAGCAGCCTATGATGAGGGCAGCAGGAGCACCCCAAGCAACCTACCCAAAGCAACCACCAGGCCGGAAGAAGAGAACTTGAGAATCGAGGATGAAGACTATGTGGCTGTTGAGGATGAGGCCACTTCCAAGAAGAAGGTGCTCAAGAAAGAATATGGCTCACCAGCAAAGAATTAAGCCAGGTGTCTCAGACCAAAAGGCCAGCAGGAAGACATCCCATGTCTAAAGCAGAAGCCTCCACTCAAGCATCTTTGGAAGCTGAACCCAAAGAGGCTGCTGCAGAAGGGAAGAAGAGGAAGGAAAGGGTCAAGAAGACCATGGCCAGAGTAATCGAAAAGCCTTCCATGATGGAAGAGGAGGAAGAAGAAGAGGATGCTGCACCAGCACCCAAAGCTCAGAAGCTTATGGGTGATGCCATTAAGTCAGGGGCTGCTTCATCAAAGCCCAAAGTAGCACCCAAGGCTGCCTCCAAACCCAAGACTACACCCAAGAGGAGTACCAGAAACATCCCAGATGCTGAGAAGAACAAGGCCCCAGTGCCTGAAACTGTTGCTGAAGAAGAAGATGATGAGTCACATGTTTTGAGAAAATTGAAGCCTAAAATTCCAGATCATAATGATGCCCAACCTGTGGCTGTGAACATGAAGATCAGAAGGACTCAGGATTGAGGCTATGGAGAGAGTCGATCCATATGCCACCGTAAGGAGAACTCAGTAGACTACGTGTTCCACACAAACGAACAGCAGGACTTCTATGAGACAATTACTGGCCGGACAAGAAGCCAATAGTGTGTGACATGAGATGGGTGAACCGGGAATACATCAAGGAGAATGAAGAACACTATCCTGGTGTGTATGATACCTTGAAAGGCTTGTGGAGTGGCAGACTTTATTGGGCGTAAGCTCACAAAGTGGAATGATGAGCTAATAATGCAATTCTACTCCACAAAGACACTTCTATCCAGATGGCGAGGATAGTATGGATGTCTCAAGGTACTAGGTACCAATCATCAATTGAAGAATGGGCTAATCTAATGAATGCACCTAAGGAGGAAGAGGATGACTTGGATGTCTATGCCAAGAAGAAGATGGATCACAACACTATGGCACATATGTACAAGGAGATCCCTGATGTCGCTATAGAATCACACAAGTTTGGATCAAGATATTACCTTCATGTCAGACTGCCAACCATTAATCGGATCCTCAGGCACACTCTCTTGCCCAAGTCAAGTGATCACAACATGATTAGAGGCCATGCAATAAATCTGCTACACTTATTTGATGTGCCACAAAAGTTCAAGGTCATCAGACTTATAGTTGAAACTATCAAGAGGACAAATTGTCACCAAAAAGAGAAGTTGTGGGTATGCCCCACAGATCCAGGAGCTGATTAACTCCAAGATGGGCACTGGCACATACTTGTTGGACAAGGAGCACATGCCTATCTATCCAGACTTTGAGGACAACCAAGTGGTTATGAATGAAGATGAACCATCTTCTGTGCAAGCACAAGCGAAGAAGGAGAAGGCAAGGACTGAGAAGGCTGCCAAGATGCCAACAATGGAAGAGGCATCTCAGAACTTCTTGAAGAGCAAACAGATCAACTTGGCTACTTGATTGCATCCACTCGAGGATTGAGAAGGGCTGGCCACCTTGACTCAAAACCAGAGAGCCCAGAGAGGATCATGGAGCGAAGTTCTACGACATGGATGTGAAGGTAATCGAGATCCATCCTGCTGTTGAGCAACTTCAGGATGATATGCAGGAGAGGAAGGGCAAGACAACCACTAAGGCATTTTCCGGTGGTACCTAGAGCTCAGAGGTCAGCTGCAGTGCTGTGATGCACACCGAGCCACTTCATCCGCACTACCATGCCTCAATGCCACCAGCTCCAAAGAGACTCTACTCCACCAGCTCCATCTACATCAACTGATGCCTTCGTCCCTGGCGCTCTGTCACACCACCACCAAGATCAAGCCCGAGAGACAATTTAGTGCTATGCATTTTCTATGAACTTTTTGGTAAGTTGTTGCCAAAGGGGAGAAAATTGTATAGATCATAGGCTTTTAGAGAGTGCGTTGCTTTTATTCTCTCTTGCTTTGGTGGTTGAACTTTATTTCAGTGATCGAGATACTTTCTTCTGTGTGATACTTGGATGATCATGTGTTTGATCATATGCTACATTAATGCTTGTTGGATGACATTATCCTTTTATCTCTATATGATCATTCACTTTGCTTGGTGATGAGTGCATGTATTCTATTGTTATCATTTTGAGCGCTCCACCAAGATGTATGTGACATGGAAGAGTAACCCATGAGCCTAACTCTTTGTGCATTTGCAGTCCAAGCAAATCTTAAACTATGCACAAATTTAGGGGGAGCTCTTGCTTATCACACACTTCTCAAAGCGACAATGTTTTCACTCTTATTATCATTTGTCGAAGCTTTGATCTATATGTTGTCATCAATTACCAAAAAGGGGGAGATTGAAAGTGCAACTATCCCTAGGTGGTTTTGGTAATTCCTAACAACATATAGCTCATTGAGCTAACATTATTCCAAGATAAATATTTCAGAAAAGCTCAATGAATGGCATGGCATGGATGAGAAAAATGGACCCCTCAAAACACTAAGGATAAAAGGATTGGCTCAAGCTCAAAGCTTAAGACTCTACATTTTATATTTTAGTGATCCAAGATCACATTGAGTCTATAGGAAAAGCCAATACTATCAAGGAGGGATGAGGTGTTGCTTAATGAGGTTCTTGCTTCATAGTGCTTAGTGATATGCTCCAAAACCCTCAACTACTTTCTCTCACATCCACATATGACATGACCTAAACCAAAAAGTCCAACTTGGCCCCACCGATTCTTTCTATCCGCGCCACCGAAGTTCAGTTGTCATAGCCACCGCCACAAACCCTAGGCAAATCGGTCTCACTGATAGGGATCTCGGTCTCACCGAGATGGGATTGTAATCTCTGTTTCCCTTCAGAACGCTTCAGTCCCACCGAGATGAGCGATCGGTCCCACCGAGATTGCAATGTAAACTCTCTGTTTCCTTTTTGTAACATTTCGGTCTCACCGAAATGAGCGAACCAGTCCCACCGAGTTTACACGACCAACTCTCCGGTTAGCTTATTACCAAAATCGGTCCCACCGAAGTTTGTGTAATCGGTCTCACCGAATTACGTTATGCCCTAACCCTAACCATATCGGGTCCTACCGAGTTGCATGTCGGTCCCAATCAAAATCCTTACGGTCACTAGATTTGCTGAATCGGTCCGACCGAGTTTCTCAATTCGTCCCACCGAGATTGGTAAGTTGTGTGTAACGGTTAGTTTTTGTGTGGAGGCTATATATACCCCTCCACCTCCTCTTCATTCGTGAGAGAGCCATCGAATCTAACCTACACTTCCAATACACATTTTCTGAGAGAGAACCACCTACCCTTGTGTTGAGACCAAGATATTCCACTCCTACCATATGAATCTTGATCTCTAGCCTTCCCAAGTTGCTTTCCACTCAAATCTTCTTTCCACCAAATCCAAATCCTATGAGAGAGAGTTAAGTGTTGGGGAGACTATCATTTGAAGCACAAGAGCAAGGAGTTCATCATCAACACACCATTTGTTACTTCTTGGAGAGTGGTGTCTCCTAGATTGGCTAGGTGTCACTTGGGAGCCTCCAGACAAGATTGTGGAGTTGAACCAAGGAGTTTGTAAGGGCAAGGAGATCGCCTACTTTGTGAAGATCTACCGCTAGTTAGGCAAGTCCTTCGTGGGCGACGGCCATGGTGGGATAGACAAGGTTGCTTCTTCGTGAACCCTTCGTGGGTGGAGCCCTCCGTGGACTCGCGCAATCATACCCTTTGTGGGTTGAAGTCTCCATCAACGTGGATGTACGATAGCACCACCTATCTCGGAACCACGACAAAAACATCCGTGGTTCCAATTGCATTTGAATTCTCCAAACCTTCCCTTTATATTCTTGCAAGTTGCATGCTTTACTTTCCGCTGCTCATATACTCTTTGCATGCTTGCTTGAATTGTGTTAAAGATTGCTTGACTTACGCTAAGATAGCTAAAATCTGCCAAAGACTAAAATTGGGAAAAGGATAAGTTTTTATTTGGTCAAGTAGTCTAATCACCCCCCCTCTAGACATACTTTTGATCCTACAGCAGGGGACGCACGAAGGTGGAATACACGCACACACGCAGCTCACGCTCCCCCACCGGTCGGTCCCTCGGTCCTAAATTGTGCCGTACAGTGCCGTCTCCACCATGATGGCCCCGTCAAGTTTGAGACATCAAGTACAGATCCTTGATGATCAACGACAGCCAGCGGCCGCTATGTAAAGCATCTACGCCGTAGTTGGAGGATGAGCTAGTTGGCCTTGCGGTGACGATGATCCACTCGTAAGAAGCGTTAATTATGTGTGTAGGTCTTGATGGCCTTCTGCTTGTCCACACTCATGCCCAGCGGCATGTCATCATTGTCTTCATGCTGGATGCTAATCTTGCAGCTTGCACGGAGGTCGTTCTCCACGTCCAATCCCACCTGTATCTACGTCCTCTCTATTATCATCGCCGACATCAACGACGGCGTGAGGCTCTCGCTGCGTTTCGCCGATGCCTCAATCTTGATGGCCCACATCCCGCTCCATGTTCATCTCCACGCGGCGGTACGTGTGGCAAGCCGTGATGAGTACATTAAAAGTATCTGGTCCTCCAGTGCCGCCAGATCATGAGGACGATTGCGGCGCTGTCTGCTGCGGCTGCCCTAAGATGCTAGATTGCAAGAATCGAGTCAATTAAAAAGGCATGATCCGAATAGTGCATTGTCTCGTAGGTGTGTTTCCGCTTACGTAAATAAAAGGTATTGCCCTCATCGTAGAGTAAGCGTTCAGAATACGCATTCGCCAGGTGTTTGTGCATGCCATAATGTTACTGTCATTGGTTTCCCAAAATACAGATCGTACACGGGGCCGGACAAACAAAAATAAAATAACGCAAGGAAAAGTTCTGCAGCCGAACGTCTTTGGTATAGTTTTAGTACCACCTCGAATACGTTTTAAATTCAAACTGAAAGCGTAAAATCATGGGAAGAAGCGTGTTGTGACGGTGAACCCAAGGAGTCAATCCGTGCTTTATTATTAGGGAAATATTTCTTGTCATGCATGTCCTTATTTATTGGTGTCTCTAACAAATTTATCTCCAATTTGATGTCCAATCCTGATTTTGCTGAGGTGTTCATCCCCAATCTGAATCAGTACCGGTATGAAAAGAAGAGGGATAATGCATTGTTGATTAACATTGCATGCTAGATAGTATTTTATTAAAAAACTTAACAGGTAAAATAACATCATATTTAGATTCTACATATTTTTCTAATCAAATTTCATATATAATATTTTAAATTTGGAGTTACGGTTTAAAAGATATGAGTATTTCAAAAAACATTTGATATGTAGTGCGGGTTTAATGTCAAAAACATCAGGGGGTTTTCTAAAAAATAGCATGACGGACTAAGAATACCTATTTCTTTTGGTGACGCCCCCGATTCAATCGTACACTAATTATACACGCAAACGTGTACGATCAAGATCAGGGACTCACGGGAAGATATCACAACACAACTCTAAAAATAAAATAAGTCATACAAGCATCATAATACAGGCCAGGGGCCTCAGTGGGCTCGAATACAAGTGCTCGATCATAGACGAGTCAGCCGGGAAGAAACAATATCTGAGTACGTACATAAGTTAAAACAAGTTTGCCTTAAGAAGGCTAGCACAAACTAGGGATACAGATCGAAAGAGGCAAGGGCCTCCTGCCGGGATCCTCCTAAACTACTCCCTCGGTCATTGCCGGTGCCGCTCGCAGACGTAGTAATAGGCACCTCCGATTGTAGTAGGAGTAAATGCGATCGACGGTGGCGTCTGCTCCTGGCTCCAAAGCATCTACGGTTGTGACAACCAGGTAGAATGGAAAGGGGGAAAAGAGGGAGCAAAGCAACCGTGAGTACTCATCCAAAGTACTCGCAAGCAAGGATCTACACTACATATGCATGGGTATCTGTGTAAAGAGGCAATATCGGTGGACTGAACTGCAGAATGCCAGAATAAGAGGGGGATAGCTTGTGACACCCGGATAATCAGACTATAGTATTTCCCTGTTAATGATGCCACGTCCCCTCGATTACTGTTGCTAAACTTGCATTAGTTCGAAAACGATTCAAATTCAAATTCAAAATCAAGCAAACAACAAACGTTTTGAAATGCTAAAGCAAAAATGTCCTAAATGTGTCGGATAAATCATAGGTAATTGTGGTGGCGAAACGAAACTATGAAGAAATGTTTAAAGGCTCTAAAATAAATATGACAGTAGCAAAAACAATTAATTACATGCCTTTTACAATTAACAAAATACTAAACAATTTTAGTTTGTCACCAAACTTTTTGTGGCATCGGGGTATTTTGAAACACTATTTTGGGCACTACTTATATATTTTATAAAACAAATATAAATAGAAAATAAAGTAGAAAACTAATAAACAGATAATAAATGAAAACAAAAACTTAAACAAAAGAGAAAAAAGAAGAAATCCCCCCCACCCCCTGGCCCGAATGGCCCATGCTAGCCAAATGAAAGCCACTGAAATTAGCCCAAAGGCCCAACCGCCACCCCACTCCCCTTATCCACCCACTCCTCCCGAAACCCTAATCACCCCAAGACTCCCCCACTTCCTCGCTCTCCCTTCTTCCCTCGATCCAGATTGATCGGGCTGACACTGTGTACATCGCCTGTCAGCCGCGGCCGCCTCCCTCATCCTCGCGCCCGTCCCCTCTCCCTCAGTGGCGCCGCGCCTACCGCGTGCCCGACGCCTGGCCGCCCTCATTCGTCTGGCCCTTCTTGAACACTGGCCATTATCGAGCCACCTCGCTGGACTCTCCCTCGCCGTACTCCTTCGACGCTGTCCTCTCTGCTGTCGGCTCGTCCCCATCTTCCTCCTCAACGGCTCCGAAATGAAGCCTCGCAGATCTCTTACAACGGGGGTGAGCAACGACTTCTTTCTTTCCCTCTCGTCCTGGCCGCCACGGCCTCGTTGGCCTCTCTGCTCAGTCCAGCGCTTCGCTACAAGACCTCGCTTCTTTGCTGCTGCCGCAGTTCAGCCACGGTCCCTCTGCCCATGCAGCCATGCCCGCTCCCGCTTTAGCCGCACGACTCGCCATCGTTGCTGAGCGAGGCCTCGTCACCTCGAGCCTCCCTGCCGTGCCCCTCCCTCCTCGGCGTCCACAATGGCGCTCCGCGTTGTCCTCTCGCTTGTCAGCGGCCTCCTTTCCCCACACACGCAGGCGACGACCACGCCCCACGGCCCCACTCGATGCCGCCTGCTGCTCTCCCATCAAGGCGTCCCTCCATGACTGGAGCTCGCCCACGATTTGCTGGACGGCGCCCGATTGTCAGCTACTGTCATTGCCTCTCGACCTTGCGCCAGAACCTCTATCGCCCAATGACAAGTGGGGCCGTCCCTAGAAACGTTTAAAAAAATGAATTAAATAAATAAATAAAATAAATAATAATTAAAATGTTAATTAAATTAATTAATTAAAGGATCGATTAATTAATTCGGATTAGATTAACCTAATCATTTAGTTAAAGCTAATTAACCCTGTTTCATTACTATGAGACTATGACATGCGGGACCCACACGTCAGTTTGACCCAGTCAACACCCCTGTTGACTACTGACGTCATGCTGACGTCATGCTGATGCAATAATGTTATTTTCGAATTAATTTACTAATAATAATTTAGAAGTTAAGTAAATCTTTAAAAATTAATATAAAATAAACCGTAGCTCGGATGAAAATACTTTGTACATGAAAGTTGCTCAGAACGATGAGACGAATCCGGATACGCAGCCCATTCATCCGCCACACATCCCTAGCATAGCAAACACGCAACTTTCCCCCTCCGGTTCATCTGTCCGAAACACGAAACTCCGGGGATACTTTCCCGGATGTTTTCCCTTCACGCAGATCTCCTCCCATCAAGTTAGGTCACCTCTAGCACCACGACAAGGCCATGTTACGCTTTTGTGATGCTTTGATTGCTCTATTATTTATTTCTGCTCGCCCTTCTTCACTTCTTTCCCGGTAGACCCCGAGAACGCCAGTTTGTACCCTATGATCGACTACATCGACGAAACCCTCCTTCTTGCCCGAGCAACCGTGCAAGCCCCCCCCTTGATCACCGATATCGCCTATTCTTCTCTATACCGCTTGCATTAGAGTAGTGTAGCATGTTACCGTCGCTATTCCTATCCTGATGCATAGCCTGTCCTTGCTACTACTGTTGATACCTTTACTTGCAATCCTACCTGCTTAATATAGGATGCTAGTATTCCATCTGTGGCCCTACATTCTAGTCCGTCTGCCTTGCTATACTATTGGGTCGTGATCACTCGGGAGGTGATCACGGTATATACTTATATACTATACATGATACCTGTGGTGATTAAAGACGGTCGTAGGAGTACCATGAAAGTGGGATCTCCGCTGCAGAGCGACAGGCAGGTTGAGACCGCCTAGGTGAGAGGTGGGCTCGGCCTCGGGTCGGTGTCCGCGGTTACATCATTAACATCCTTAACGAGATCTTGGTATTTGATCTGAGTCCGCCATTTGGTCTATACGCACTAACCAACTAACGTGGGGAACAAAGCAGGCACTCGGCGTCAGTGGTATCACCGAAGCCTTCGTGACGCCGCCGATCGAGCGTGCCAGATTGGACCGAACGCCTTTCTAGGCTAGGTTCTGCTTTACGCCCACGCAACATGCAGTGTGTGCTAAGGGCGATGGGCCCGCACTGCGGCACTTAGGTTTAGACCATGCGGTCGACCTCTCTGCTGCCTAGGTGGGCTGCGACGTGTTGATCTTCCGATGGCCGGCATGACCTGTAAAAAGTATGTCCGCCAAATGGGATCGAGCGTGTTTGGTTATGTGGTGCACCGCAGGAAGTTAATCTATTCGAATAGTCGTGATCTTGATGTGTGACGACTTGGAGTTGTACCTTGACCTTATGACAACAAGAACTGGATACTTAATAAAACACACCTTCCAAGTGCCGACACAACCCGGTGATTGCTCTAACAGGGCTACGAGGAGGATCGCCGGTAGGATTATGCTATGATGCTACTTGGTGATCTTACATCTACTCTCTCCTACATGTCAGAAGATGGAGGTGGCTGTTTAGCGTAGTCTTCGGCTGTGATTAGCTATCCCCTCTTATTCGGCATTCGGAGTTCACCCACCGATATGCCCTTTACACATATACCCATGCATATGTAGTGTAGATCCTTGCTTGCAAGTACTTTGGATGAGTACTCACGGTTGCTTTTCACCCCTTTTCCCTTCCCTTCTACCTGGTTGTCGCAACCAGATGTCGGAGCCAGTGCAGCCGACGCCACTGTCGCATTTACTTACTACTAATATCGGAGGTGCCTTCTACTACGTGCAGTCACCGACGACATCAGAGTAGTTTAGGAGGATCCAGCAGGAGGCCTGCGCCTCTTCGTCGATCTCAGATCCCGCTTTGTGCTAGCCTTCTTAAGGCAAACTTGTTTAACTTATATTCTGTACTCAGATATTGTTGCTTCCGTCAATTCGCCTATGATCGAAAGCACTTGTATTCGGAGCCCACGAGGCCCCTAGCTTGTATTATGATGCTTGTATGACTTATTTATGTTTTAGAGTTGTGTTGTGATATCTTCCGTGAGTCCTCGATCTTGATCATACACGCTTATGCGTGCATGATTAGTGTACGATCGAGCCGGGACGCCAAGGTTGGTATCGAGCCGATCACCTCAGAATCCCCCTTCCACACTCCTTGGACGAAGTCCACCAGACATTGCAAAACTTTACTAACATGGCTA